>JAPZEB010000004.1:17120700-17132106 GCA_029783705.1 Chaetodon striatus
ACCAAGATGTAGGAATGATCTTGTAAGAAGTTAAAAAAACAAGAATTGAAGTCTTCCTGTGTAATATTTCACTGTGTTTCTTCCTCTGTTCACGTTAGTTACACATATGATGTTTGTCAATTTAAAAGGTAAATTTGCAAGACAAAAAGAACCATTTAGTTTTGTGTGATATACATCACCAACACCAGTTAGCTAGTTACCAAGGTTGTTAACTTAGCTATGTAAATGTATGTTGGGAACGGGGAAAATTAGGATGATCAGCACTGCTACCTCTTCACTGAGAAACCACATAAAAAACTGGACCGGCTACTTCCGTTAAGCACTCTATTAACTTGAATAGGGATAAAACAATTTAATGGTGTGCTTCTTCTAGACTTTCCAAATGTTATCCAACCAAATGGATCAAACTCTGATAGTGAAATAAGTTATGTCGTGGGGGTTGTAACACTAAAAAAAAAAAAATTCATTGATTCGCATGTCCTTCACATTGTAAATCTATGAAAAAGGTCTTTTATGGGTCCATTGACATCATGGAATATACCCAGAAGTTGTAATTCCACATTTGGCTACAACAACAATTGGCTTCATAGTCCACAAGTGTGACCTTATCTCACTCGATGTGTTTTATCCAGTGACTTATCAGCCAGGAAGCAAAAGAACGAGCAAGAGCCGTTGCTCGTGTCAGAACATCCGGGTATTAAACACACCGGCATTGTAGCTTCGGCCAGAAAGAGTATTATGATGTGACTTATGCGACTTGTCTAGTCTTTCTTATTCTGTGTTTTCACAGTCTTATGCTTCAGTTTTACGACAAACCGCGACTTTCTTGACTTTCAAAATATGTTTTAAACTGACAAACATAATATGTGTAATTCCTGGAACAATTCAAACTGGTTAACAAAATTGTTTGTCTCGCCATTAACTAGTGTACGTATTTTTTATGAAATAAGGTCCCATGGTGATCCACCAGAAGAGGAGGGACTTTGCCTCTCTTTAGGAGAGAAATAGCAAAACACGTAATACTAAAGTACACATTGTCACCTTTACTTTTCAGGACTATTTAGTGCTGCTGCCCCAGGATTACTATGAGGCTCCCTTGCTGCAGGAGAAGGTCACAGAGCCCTGCACATACTTGCCCACTGCAAGCAGGGATACAAAGTAAATCTTTAAAATTTCTCTCCAGTATATTTGAGTTCTGTTTTTATTTCATGTTCATGAAATAGGTAGGTTTTGTTTTCATGCAGTTTACTGGCATGGTTTAACTAACTATTTAAGTCTGTCATGATCAATCTGTGTGAAAGTGTGCAGGTGTTTTTTATAGCTGAAATGAATGATAATACACAGATTGGTTGTTTTGTGCCGAAGGGTAAGAAGAGAAGTCAAGAAAACAGGATGAACTTGTAATTATCACTCATCATTTTTGCTGACTCTGCCTGCGCCTGTGTGTCTCCTTCTCAGCTGTTTGCTGTATAAGCATGTGGCCATGGATGGCTTCAGCTCTGCCCTGGGCACGCAGGGAGTGCTCTCCAGCCGCAGAGGGCGCAAGAGGAGACAGGCTCGTGTGCACCGTCCCACCCCAGATCACCCTGAGATGGCTGCTCTCAATGGCAGACAGGTAGAGGGCCTGGACACAGAGGCTGCATTCCACTTTCACTTTCCTTTTACGTCACAGCGGCTGTAAATAGTCTGGTGGTGTGGGTATTGGCACGCATAAAGCATTTGTTTTTTATTATTGTAGGGATCACCTTTAATAGGTTGGACACAAAGTTATAAAATAGACTTTAACAGGTTCTTATCAGCTGTTTCAGAGTCCAGAATAAAAGCAGGTGATTTGGTTTTTGGCATCAAGACTAAGGCTAAATCTTTTAAGTCAGTTCTTTTTGAAGATTCCCAGTCATCCAGATCATTGTAATCCTAAGTGCCATATCGTAGTCAACTGGACTTGCTTGAGTTTCTTAAAGATGTTTCACCTTTTATCACCAGTCGGTTAGAACTGAAGAAGCCTCTTAGATGAGACCTGAAATGTCTTCAAAAGTCTTCAAGTCCAGTTGCCTACAATATAGCACTCAAGAAAAGTCAATACTGGGTCATGCTTTTATAATCTTTAACTGATTGCTTATTCACCTCCCTAAATTTATTTGTCTTTTTATTGGAGTTCATTGAAATAAAATAAAATGACTTTGTATGATCGCTGTCCTGTAGTCGCAGCTCCAACTCAGTCTACGTGTGCCTCGTCCTGGCCCGTACGCCCTCATCCTGGAGTACGCCAGTGAGGTGGACGCTGTCCAAAATGTCAACATACTCATCAGTGGCCAAACAGATTTCCAGATCCCAGCCAGAGCCAACATTTACAGCTGTGCCTACAGGTGAGTCTGTATTTGTATTCGTTTTTCGGCTGTCCAAATATTTCTTATGTTAGTATTTTATTGATTTATGTCTCTATAGTTTGTAAGACTAGTAATGTTTTGGAGCTGGAAAGTTTTAGAATATGTATATTTTTCAGCTGTTTTGTGTCTTTAACCCCTGCAGCTTTTTGTGCCGGAGTGTGGCCGTTGACAGCAGTAATCAGGTGACATTTTTGCAGCTTACTCACAAGACAGAGATTCTTCTGCAGACCTCCACAACATCGTTCCTACTGGTGAGGGAAATGTTTCCACAAAATATTTCCAATAGCTCAACATCAAGACATTCAATTTAAATTCATTTGTGTCTGTCTCTAGTATAAAGTATATGCAGTTCCTGCTGAGGAGTTCTCCATTGAATATGTAGAACCCAAGGTGCTGTGTATCTCCACTCATGGGCGCTTCACTGAGGACACGTAAGTCGCCTTGAATTAACACAATTGCATGCTTTTAATAGTATTAATCATGCAGACCCATAAATGTAAGCTGCAATTTAGGAGATGATGCTGCAAGACTAGTCGCCTGTGTTGTCTTGTTGTTTTGGAGTGTGGAGACACACACCTGTTTTCCAGGTGCGAATGCAGGCGTCCCTCCAGCTGTGTAAGATAATATACCTGAGGATGAACTTAGGGTCAAACTGTCTCTTTCTCTCTCTGTCACACTAAATTTACTCTCACCCTGAACCTAAAGACCAGGTTAGATGTTAGTTACATGTGTGTTTACAGCTGTCAGTGTACCATCCTGTTCTTTTTTGAGCAGTGTAAAATAAGCCTCCACAAAAGGGAAAATATGACAATAAAAAAAAAAATGGAATCTATTTCCTACTTTCTTAAAAGTAGGACACTGTTTTAACATCTGTTCCGGTTAAGTTTCTAAATCTGGAAAGAAAAGCACACATTTGACCAAGAGGTAAAAATTCAGGGATAATTTGAAGTCCGACAAAACATTGGTGTGAAATGGGGAGGTAGAATCAGGAAGACAGAGGGCATACAACCTGAGGGCAAAGTGTTATCCTGCTAAACAAAGGCTTTCTATAGAAGTGTGTGTATATTTAGTGTATGATGTCAGGATTTCTACACATTGATGAGACAGTGTGATAACTAGAGGATTTCAAGATTTAAAAAAGGATTATTGGAGATTCGTGTTGTTTTATTAGTCGTAACCTCTGACTATCCACTGACGCCTCTCCTAAGTCACATTGTTCTGCTACAATAGCACTTGGCACACACCCTCAACAGGCTTCAAGTAACAACATCTTGTTGCTGTTTACTTTTTCTAGTCGACACTGCGTTCCGAGGCAATTCGACAAGCCAGCTTCAGCCTGGATTTTGTATGCTGACCGTGATGGACAGCTCTCTGCGGCACCGGCTGTTTCTCCCCAACGAGGAGAGAACGAGGACTGGAGACGGAGGCGACAGACCGGGGTGTTCCCTGTCCGTGAACCTCAGAGTGATGGGGTACTGCTTAAATTCCCTCAGGTAAAATCTTTGTCGTGCTGGGCTTCATCCTGCTGCTGGGAGTTGGAGACATTCATTGAGCCACCACTGCACTGACATTAATTTTCAATTTCAGCACAACTTAAAGACGCTTAAGCTTCTTCCTTCTTTTTTTTTATTCTCCAGACGGAGATCAGTTTCACTCCAAAAGTGCCCCTCCCAGGCACGTATGTGGTTGTGGTCCATTATCACCAGCCTGAACATACTTCCTTCCCCGTAGAGGTCCCAGTGGACGCAGGGCGTGAGTGGAAGGGTGAGTGTGTAGGAGGAAGCGGTAGGCTGGCTCCTGCGAAATAAAATAGAATTATAGCGTTTATCAGCCTCCACTGGAAATAAGTGCGGTTATTCGGGCAGTGAGCCCTCTCAGTGAGGGGGTGATTCCTCCTTAAGAGCAGATTAAGTCCCTGGGCTCATGTCAAGATGATCAAAGGCCTTGGACACACTTCCCTATATGGCTTTAGTGGAGGGGCAGATTATTGTGCAGCATGCAAACGTCTCTCCCTCTCTCTCTCTCTGCTTAACTTAAACTCTGCTCTTGTCTTACAGGTTCAATAAATGCATCCTTCTGCCCTGCGGTCTCAGGCTGCAGGGGGGTTGTGATTGCTGATGGGCGCATTGCTCTTAACTTTGAGGAGAGTACTTGGCAGCCGCCCACCATCTCTGTGATCGTGCCACCGAAGAAGACACTTATTCTGGTCTGTGCTCAAGTCTGACACTGTCCAAATGATGTTTAACCAACAAAATTAAATCAGAGCCAAGTGTTAGAAATATGGAAAATAGTAAGACACTTCTGTGTGCAGTTAGTGTGTGTTTTGTACTGCAGTTGTTCATGTTGAGTACTTGGCATGCTGAGGTCCTCTCTCCTTAGTGTTATGCCATATCCCCAACAACAACAATGAAGGGACTGTATTCTACCTGGCAGCCCCACACAGCTTTCTAAAAGCTAAGCCTTCAACCTCAGTAGCACGGGGGCAGGTTGGGCTTTGCTTTCCTGTTGTTCCCTTACTTTTACTTTCTCTTGTTCAGATAAAATCAAGAGCAAAAATGTTGATAAAACACTTAAAATCCTCAGTTGATCTGCTTATCAGTCCTGGCGTCTTACTGATAAATATGTTTTAAGCTCAGAACAAACCAAACCAAAAGTTTCTGGTGAGACTGTGTGTTTTTATCAGTTGTTATGCCTTGTATCTTTTGTGTAGGATTATATCATGTTGGTTCCTGATAGCAGTTACACTCCAGATCTCCTGAAAGACAAGCCGCAGGATAAATCTACAGATTTCATACAGCAATGCAGAGGAGAGGGCTTCTATATTGAGTAAGTACCCACCATGTCTGTGAAACAAGCTGGACTCAAATCCATTTGAAATGGTATTTAAAGATTTGATCAGCCGTTTAATAATTTTGTTCTAAGCTCTTTTATCTTGTAATCTGCCATATACTAATGCTTTGTTTGATTTTTCCAGTGCAATGCTCCATTCACTCACCCATGCAGCAGCTTTGAAACAAGACACACAGTGGAAGTTTTTGGAAACAGTGCCCTCTAGCTGTGATGATGGAGTATAAAGCCACATCTGTATTTGAAAGAACTCTTATTTTTCTGTCTCCTCAGCCCGAGAAATTCTCCCCAGTTCTGCAAAGACTCTGCCCGCTCCCTTGTAGCAGCCTACAATAATGGAGCTCTGCCTTGTGACTGTGACAAGTCTGGCTCCACAGGGAACACCTGTGATCCAGTTGGAGGACAGTGTCCCTGCAGGCAGCATGTCATCGGTCGACAGTGCACAAAGTGTGCCACGGGATATTATGGCTTCCCCTACTGCAGACGTGAGTGAACGGTTACTCCACTGAATGTGAGAGTTTCCCAGTTTCCCCCCTAGTTAATTTTTAATGTTTGTGTCTCTCCCTTCTGCAGCGTGTGAGTGTGGCCGTCGACTGTGTGACGAGGTGACAGGTAGCTGTATCTGCCCTCCTCAGACAGTCAAACCAGCCTGCGACGTGTGTCAGAGTCAGACTTTCAGCTATCACCCGTTGCTGGGCTGTGAAGGCTGTGACTGCTCTCCTAATGGCATCAAAGCCAATGCAGGGCCTGACTGTGACCGCGTCACTGGACAGTGCAGGTAAGTGGAAACCTAAAACCTATGGACAAATGGGGGGGAAAAAAATCTAATTTCACATTTTTTTTATTGACTTATGGCCCAGCCCTACGACAAGGCACACACACACACATAAAATTGGTGGATGGGGTTTATTAGTGTGATAAGTAGATTTAACAGAGCTCTATACAGTATGTCTTTTTTTCCCCTTTCCTGTTAAACAAACAATAAGGGATGGAAAAATTGTGTTGCCATGTATAAAAGCAATAAAGCAAAAAATTCAGATTAGACAAGAGACAATATTGCTTTAAAATAAAGACACTTAAAAATTTAAAAGGATGAAAAGAACAGCCAGTACCTTTTTGTTTTTATCACACTTCAGAAGAGCAAATACTTTAACTTGTGATGTATAATACTTTTTACTTGTGATGTTTTATTGAGTTTCAAAAATAAATAAATATGGAGATGAAAGTTTATTGCACAAGTTTTAGCTTTCTCTACCCTACCCTTCACCAGCCACCCCATGGCACAGCAAAAATATAAATAAGATAAGATAAGATGAGATCAGATAAAATTAAATTAAATTAAATTAAATTAAATAAAAATAAAATAAAATGTAACAACTGTTAAAGGTTTCAAAGAGTTGACATTCTGACAGTTCAGTCAAGTCAATTTTATTTGTACAGCATATTTCATGCAAAGGTAAACACAATGTGCTTTACAGTAAAACATAGAAAACATTAAACTATGAGATAGAGAACATTCGGAATACTCCACACACTTAAAATAACCATTCAGCAAGTGATACAGTGCACATGCACACACATAATACAGTTAGCACTCACAAATTGACTACAACAGGCTCACACAAAGGCACAGGTATAAATAGGTGTGCGTGCACACACACACTGACAAGTTGTGCCATATCACAGTACAGTTTGCACTGGCAAGCAAATTGCCATATATGGCCACAAACAACATTTTCATGCAGCATATCACCCAGTAGTCCTTGGAGCTGCCCCTCTTGCCAGAAAATATATATGTGGTTACCATATTTTTAAAAAGTCCAGCCTCTTACAGTATGTTGTTAAAGATTTTATCTTTGGGATGTAGCTTGGTACTTCATGTAACCAATGTAAAACTGTGGCAGGCTGAGCAGATTTCCAGTACATTGTAATGCACACTATGACCAGGGTTCCATATTGTATGTGCCAAGAAGACACAAGCGAGGTGACTTTGTTGCACGGTGCTTTAATATGAATTACAGAATTGCAAAATGTTGACAGCAAATTACAGGATCAAAATATACGCTTCAAGTTACGTTCTAGTTTTTTGCAACGCCAGCACAGTAAGGACATAGTGGGCTGTCACTGTATGACAAACATTGCTCAAATGTGCAGCTGCACAAATAATGACTGTCCCTTACTGCACTCATTTTTGAGCAATGAAGAAGTTAGAATGTGAGGCCTGCAGCCTCGAACAATGAATGTGAACCATGACACCAAAATTCTTAAAGTGATTAATGAGGGGGTTAGTTCAGAGTCCGGTCATGTCGATCGTCTTTTCCATCACATATGTATTAAGTCTCAAAAGCAGCTCAGTTAATCTGTTAATAAGGAAACAATGGAATGCGAATGCCATAGTGGCATAAAGCAACATACTGTACAATGCACAAAATGTGATTGGAAGTATATTCCTATTTACAATAATCTGTCAATATCTGACTTTATAAATATGTGAACGTCATTTGATTGTTTTGTAAATCACACTCAGAATATTAAGATAATGTCACTGTGTATCTTTATGTAGCTGCAAGCCAAGGATTGGGGGCCGGCAGTGTGATCGCTGTGCCGCAGGTTATTATGGCTTCCCCGAATGTTTACCTTGTAACTGTAACAAAGGTGGCGTCACACCCGACATCTGCCACCCAGAAACTGGGAGGTGTCTCTGCAAGGTGAGTTCATTTAATGAGAATGCTGATTTATTCTCTTCCTCTGGCTCATTTTGGGATACATGTCTTTCCTTGCTCTGACTCTCTCTCTATTATCGCCGCCGTGTTTGTAGAGAAATGTTGCTGGCGTCAAGTGCGATACCTGTCGGGAAGGTTCCTTCTATTTTGACCCCTCGAATCCTCACGGCTGCACCAGCTGCTTCTGCTTCGGAGCGACTGACCGGTGTCAGAGCTCCAGCAAGCGCAGGGGGAAGGTGTGTCTGCTTTTCGTGCCCCTGCATGTCTATGAATGCCTTTGGAAATTTTATGCCTGCAGAGCTTTCTGGCTGATAGCAGTTCTGTGGTAATTTGTTTAATGAAAGCTGCACATGCTGTACAGGTGTTCAGGAGAATGATCTACAATTGCACGGTGGTGATTTCATTGGAATTTGGGCACATAATTTGATTCACATTCATCTCTTGCTTATATGCATGGTTAGTTACAACCCCATGGAGTCTGTTATCACTTGTGAAGAGTGAATACATTTCAGCATCAGAGTTGATTTTTCCCTTTAACCCCCACATACTCCCTGTTAATAGTTTGTTGAGATGCGGGTCTGGCGTTTGGAAAGCCCTGACCAGGAGGAGGTTGCCTCTGTGCTGAACACAGCCAGTAACACAGTGGTGGCAGACATCCAGGAGCTTCCTCCCACAATTCAAACTCTACACTGGGTGGCACCATCGGCTTACCTGGGAGACAGGGTGAGTCAATAAAGGGAGAGAAGACCATGACAGTAAGATTGTCAATAAGTGTTGAAACAGATGCAGTGTGTCCAGATTAATAGCTTTATAGTTATTTTATTAAAAAATCACGCCAAATAAAAGGCAGTGTTACAAGAAAATCCTGTGTTTTTTGGGTTGTATTTTTATAGCCGTGTCCTTGTTCCCTATTGTACCCGCTCACATATGTAATCTTTCATTTCAAACGGATTATATTAATGACTCATCTGGGAGTGAAAATGAACGTTAAAGTTACATTTCAGTTTTGACCAACTTCACTTACCACCCAAAAGTCAAATACATATTTTTTTCTCTTACTTGTAGTAGTGCTATTTATCAACCAGTGTTTTGGTGTGAGTCGCAGAGTGTTGGAATTATCGGCTACAGAGATGTCTTTTCCTGAAATCATGACCCGGTTACTCAAGATAATCCCCAGACCTTGTGAGCAGTTTGATATGGGAACTACTTTCTCTCTACTTAACTACACCCACCAATATATCACCATGCAGATGGAAGTGTGAATCTACAGCTAGCTCACCTAGTGCTGCTAAACTAACTAACGTTACAGCTCAGCAGAGGAGACTGTCGTTAATCTCGCACTGTCACAAGCACGAGCCTCTTGTCCATAAATTAATGCACATTTCCTTCTGTGCAGTGATACACTCGTGGGTGTAGTTCAGTCCCATCAAAATAGTTCCTACATGAAACTGCTCACAACAAGGTCTGTGGATTATCTTGAGTAACCGGGTCATGATTTCTGGAAAGAGACATTGCTGATGAGTTTTTTAAAAGCGTATTTATTATTATTATTATTATTATTATTATTATTATTATGGCACTTTGAGCACCACAGTCCTTTATATTATATATTATATATTCATCAGAAGGCAGACATCCCTATGGCCGCTACCTCCAATACTTGGCAACTTGCATCAAAACAATCTAGACTGATAAACAGCACTACAGGTAAGAGGAACAATATATAATTTTGATTTTGGGGTGAACTGTCCCTTTAAGCAGTACTGAGCAACACATAGCTAGACTGACTCACTACATAGAATTTCAGTATTTAAAAGAAAATTGCCTTGAAACTTGGTCAAGTTTTACTTTTTTTAACATGGTTTTGCTTTTTATAATTATTTTTAATTTTAAATTGAAACTACAAAACAATCCTTTTGTTGCTTTACAGACATGTGTAATTATATATTGTGATTTGTGACACGCAAACATTGAAAAATAAACACGTGTACAAACTAGACTTTCCCAAGGGTGTTGTTTATTTGCTTGGAAGCAGGTTTGCATTTCATTGTTCGTTGAACAAATATGGGTACTGGGTGTTCAGTGTAGAAGTGGAGGAACAGGTTGACTGCACGCAGACACGCTGCAGTGCTTATGTGTAAAATGTTATGTGTCAAATAACTTGAACTCACATGTCAGTGCTTTTAATATGAGCATATCTAATGTACACTAAAGACAGGTGGCTCAGGAAAAGGTTGATCTTTGCACAGTTTGATTTATCAGGGACAGCCTACTTCCTGGTTTCAGGGTTGTGATTGGAGGCCTCAGGGTGCAGCAGGTGAAACCTGAGAGGCTGTAATCAGCACACCTGTGAGTCACGCCCATCTTTGTCCCTTCCAGTTTGTGTTCAGAGTGTGGAGGAAATGGCAGCGACTATTTCTATTGAGCAAGACCAGTTTTGTTGTTCAGTGTGCCTGGAGGTTTTAAAGGACCCGGTGACAATCCCCTGTGGACACAGCTACTGTCTGGACTGCATTGAAGACTACTGGAACAGGCCCAAGCAGAAAGGCCAGTACAGCTGTCCACAGTGCAGGCAGGTGTTTAACCCCAGACCTCTGCTGAGCAGGAACACAGTTCTGGGAGAACTGGTGGAGAAGTTTCAGCAGTCTGGATCCCAACCTGCAGCTCAACACTTGGCCAAACCCGAGGATGGGAAATGCAGTGTTTGCACCGTGAGGAAAAGCAAAGCTGTTAAAGCCTGTCTTGTGTGCTCTGAGTCTTACTGTGGGGCTCACTGGAGAGTCCACGAAGAACGCTTTCGTGGGAAGGCCCATAAGCTGGTCCCGGCTGCAGACGAGCTGAGAGAGAAGCTGTGCCCACATCACGATAAATCACTGAGGCTGTTCTGTCGCACCGACCAGCAGTGTGTGTGTTCCCAGTGCGTTAAAGACAGACACAAGGGCCATGACACAGTGTCAGTGGTGGAGGAGAGAGCAACACAACAGGTGAGACAACTTTCCCCCCACTTCTTAACAGCTTATTTCACAGTCAAATAAACTTAGATTACAACTTACTTTTTATTTTAGAGCTTTACATATACAAAACTCATCATGTACATTTTTGGACCAGTATTCAGACAGGATTTATAATATGTATTTGGTTTTTAAAGGGTACTCCTTAGCATGTGCTAACACTTGTGTAATGTTTTCTGTGGCTCTGGAACAGCTTTGTCAAGTCTGAGAAAATAATTATTTTAGCTGGGACCTGGTTAGATGAGGTTGACAGTGGTGGAAGACGTATTCAGATATTTTACTTGAATAAAATTATGAGTAAAAATCGATGTTAGTAGTGTAAGTCCTGCATTCAAATCTTAAGCTACTTGAACAGAAGTACAGAAGTATTGGCATCAAAATATACTTGAACTATGGCGGTACGGTGGTGGTGTCGCCTCACAGCAAGAGGGTACCTGG
>JAPZEB010000004.1:17146198-17157841 GCA_029783705.1 Chaetodon striatus
GGTCTGAACCACTCTATTTCATCATAAACAACCAGGAATGGGGCTCAAAGTGCAAAATACTGGACTTCTCCTTTAATGCTGACATTATTTTTTGGTAATTAACAGTTTTATTACAGTTGTAATATGAAAATTATTAATGAACTAACATGACAATCAAAAACAAAATCGGACTCACAGGGAGTCCAGCAAATATTGACACACATTAATGCAGCAACATCATGGCAGTGCTGAGCCAATCATCAGTGCAGCGTGTCACTGAGAAGTGTACTTCACGGCATTATCAGTGTCTTTACATGATCAAATAGTTCCCTCCTGACATGTGTCTGCTGAAACTGTCCCATTGCTCATTAACCATATCATTTTTCCAGTTTAATCTTCCCAGCATCTTTTTACTCGCAGTGGTTTCCATCATATGAACTATCCACATATTCAGTGGGGAGTTTAAGGCTCTTTCCAACACCTTAGAATCAACTTAACACAAGTTTTAAGGCCATTTTTTAATATTCTAAATACAATTTTATTTAAATTCGGTGCTGCAGTTTTTTTTGCCAAGGAGACATAGTCTGGGCGAACTGGGCAGCTAACCATTTACCAATGGAGTCCACAAGGGAGAAACCTTCGCCATCATTTTTAAAACATTTCTATTGTTGTGCGTAAAGGACAAAGGAAACACAAGCTAACGATAGTAACAGACTTTGTGCAATTTGTAGAAAACAGGTATTAATAAAACAGAAAGAATGATAGGAGTAATTGTTCCTGCACAGGTTATCTCTGTCCGCAAGTGTTACTGGCATCGTCTCATCTGACCCAGAAGGCGCAGGGTGCTAAATCAGCTGGTGAACTATGATGTCTGGTCTTTGTTTCTACTATCAGGGCTACATGCTGATAATTGTATCAATAGGGGAAGAGTATGATTTCCTTATCTCCTGCCCCCTCCTTGACCCTTCACTTCATCACACACCCACATCTGGCTGTAACTACTTCCACTTCTCACATGCTGTCGCTTGTAAATGTCTCAGTGGGATCACTCTGTGTTCGAGGTGGATATGATGCAGTTTTCGACACACTGTTGGTCTGTGGTCGTAGTGGGAGTGCTCACAGAAATACTGATGTTGTTTCTTGTTGACGTACTATCTCCAGACTTCCTGTGAGGCGCTTGTGATGTCACCAAGTGGTCAGAGAGGCTTAATATTGTGCAGCCTACATGTCCTGAACTGGGAAAGCATCTTTGAGGGAAGAACTGAACTTCCATCTTTAAATGGCCTTTCTTTTTTAAATGATTCAGGATCACAGCGTCACCTTGAAGGGATTGATTAGATTTTTTTAAGAGAGATTGTATGAGGTACTGATCCATATTCTGTTAAATACATACAGTAGATGGCTGTGTGCGTGCTCCAGGTTAGAGAAGCAGTCAGGTGTACCACCATGGAAACTAAGCAATGTACTGCTGTGGACGAGGGCAGCAGCAAAACAAATTTTAGCCACCTAAAAAAAATCAGTAGTTTAAATGTGCTCTACATTTAACTTGCCATCACACAGCTCTTTCTGACAGGGAACTGGAGCCGTTCAATCCATCAAGGGGTGGACAGTATATCAATACTGGATGTTCAGCGGCTTATTCCATGTGAGGTGTATAGAATGACGGACACTGAATATAAATTGTCACGTCTTTGTTTAAGCCATTGGCATGAGACTCGCTTTGGTGTTTCGGTCTTTCTGCTCTCTCCTACGACTCTACAAACAGGAGAGTAGAAGACAGACACACAAACATGATGTGTCCCACACACTCCATCACCCATTCAGACTACTTTCACCTGAACGATAGCATGTGAGCAGGCGAGGTATGTTTTTGTATCTGCAGATGCTCCAGACGCGACTATTTAGTCTCATTTTGCAACCATGGAGCACCAGAGTGACTTGAAAATTTTATTTTTAGTTTTTTAAAAAAATATTATGAATACATGGACTTGAGAGCTGTTAGTCTGTTTTCAGCTCACAGTGAACAAATCCTTTCGTTTAACGGCGCCTCTTTGATGGTTTAACTTTATGCTAACTGCTAACAATGACTGTTGACTGAAAGCTTTAAATTCACAGCAAACACTTCAACACTTTCAGCGTGAGACGAGCCGTGTGCTTCAGAATACAAGTACCAGTGGTTATGCTTTGATTTATGTTATCATAAAAATATATAATTTAATTTCATTATAACAGAACTTCATTTATCTTTTAACAGTACTTTTTTTTGGTAGTTGAGTATTTCAGTAGTGTACACTATTTGAAAAGAGATTTAAAACATCAATATATATATTGTGTGTTGGAATAAAGCCTAAAAATACTGTATCCTCCAGAACACAGGAGTTACTGTTTTCATAATTAGTTAGCTAGTGTTATTGTGAGACTTTGGTGAATCCAAACTAACCCTTCACAACACCAAAAAATTGAGGTAAAACTTCTAGATTGACACATTTTAAATACTGATAAAGGTAATATATACTCTTAAAAAACTGGTTGTTTTCACTTTGTCCTCTGTTATATTGTATTATTTTGTAAGCTATTCTGTTTTGACTGCTGCTCAAACATCCAGCTCTGATGTTATTCCTGGCAGGATGTTCCATTAAGCACTAAACTAGAGGGATGAGGCTGACAGTCATATGACATAATTGCAGTTAAACACATTTACTGACACAGTGTCAGTCATGCTCTCCTCACTAAAGACTAATTTAGTGGCAGACAGACAGGCCACAGTTGTGTGACTCTCACTGATTTTAAGAGTTACATGAAGGGTTCACAGTTAGACTCCTGTGTTTTTTCATTTGGGCTGTTTGATGTGCTTTCATTTATGTATTTTTACAACTAAAACAAGAAAGTTTGAGGGGCAGCTGCTGCCTTTAAGGGTCAAGACACACGAAGCATTAGGCCCCGATCACACAGAGAGCAGTTTGCAGGCTGCAAAACATGCAAACATTTGCACCACAATTTTTCTTTTCTTATTTTTTATTTTTATTTTTTAAATTAAATGCCTTTTTATTTTTGCATTGTAATCGATTACGTCGACTAATCGTTGCAGCCCTAAAACGAACTTGAGTTCGATTGAACTGAACCAAACAGGGCAGGTGTGAAAGCACCCTCACTCTCAAAAACAAATGGACCAGGTGATTAAAACCAGTTTGACTAATTTATATACAAATGACCATTTTGTGGGTGAAGTTTTCTTTTAAAACTATCTTTTCTGAATAGGATTTTTAAAATATAATTCTCTCACCTTTTCTCCCCTCTATCCAGATATGTACCGCCAGAGGATTCGTACTACTTTGAAGGCACTGGTTATGCAAAAGGACTAATTGACAGGCCATCTAGCACGTTTGTTTTCAGAATGATTCTCAAAACTCATTCAGAAAACGGTCTGCTCTTATACATAGGAACTGAGGTAAACTATTGTTCACATGGTAACTTAATAAATCTGGTTTTGATGTACTTTTCTTGGAATTAGATGTTCTGTTTGCAAGAATCTGATTATTCTATTTCCCCTGCAACACAGGACAAATACTTTACCGTGACAATAGAGAGGGGCTTCGTTGTCATAAGTAGTAATTTGCTTCAAGCACCAGTCAAAGCGCAAGAGAAATCATTCCCGGTAAGAAGCTTTTTTTGATTTTGTTCTCTGCAATCAGGTTCTTCCTTGATAATTCAGACAAAAAAACTGGTGTGCTCCTCCTTTGAAATTGATGTCACTCAACTAGATAAATCAAGAATCTTTCATTCAACCACATCTTGCTTCTCAAACCTTTCCTCAGATATATGAATGGCAAGAAATCAGCATCATTACTACAAGAGCGGGAGATTTTCTAGTCCGGTTTGGCAGAACAGACGTAGTTAAACTCAAATCCAAGTATGACAATGATTTTAAAGATTACTACGTCGGAGGAGTCCCACAAGACTTAAGGGAAAGGTACGTGGTAATCAGCTTTCCTCTTAATTTGTGTTGGGAGTTAGGTGGTCAACCTTTTCCCACTTTATTGAAAATAACTTGATTTTCTGTTCCTCTTTACAGAGATAACATCACCATGCAGCCATACAAAGGATGCTTGAAGAACCTTAAGGTGGGGCAGAGCTCTCAACGTTTTGACGAGCAAGTGGGTGTCAGCAAAGGTTGTCCCGATGACTCCTTGGTAGGAAGTTATTCTCTGCTTCCCAAATCAGTTACCAACATGTATATCACTGCCCAAATCACACTGATGCATACGCGTCAACTGATTAACCAATGCATCATGTCCTTGTACTTGTAGAGTGTCCGTAAAGCAGAGTTCAGCCCAAACAGCGCTTTGTCAAATGAGCTGCCAGACTTTAGTCTGGCCGGTGACCTTACTGTCTCCCTCGGGTTCAAGAGCACAGAGAATCAGGGTCTCATTCTGCGGAAGAAAAATCAGGTCAGTCCTTACATTTATTTTGAAATCTGATATTTGAATCTTGACTTTATGAGATTGGTTTTATTTGAGTCAACAAGTAGAACTTGGTTTGATTTTAAAACAATTTTTTTTTTATGTTTTCCAGGCTAATGGGGTTAATCTTGCATTGGAAAACGGCCATGTGATTCTCAGTTTCAACAACAAACTCTGGAAGACAAACAAGAAATATAATGATGGCCAGTGGCATTATGTGACTGTAACCAGAAGAGGTGGAAGGTATGAAAGAGACAATGATCAATGATCTTACATTTAAACATACAATAAATAATGTTGACATCTGCCCTGATTTAACATTGTTTTGACAACTATATCCACTAGTTTGTGGATTAGTGTGATTTTGATTTTATGCTAATAACAAGCAGATACATGGGCTAAGAAATTAACACTGACAGTGACACCTGTTACACAGCAGTTAAAATGAAACACTTGTTGAATACAATGCAAAATAAAAATAACTGTACAAAAAATACTGTGATAAATTTCCAAACAGGATTGAGCTGCTCATCGATGATGAAGACAACGGTCAGGAGCAGAGTAGCACTGCGAACATACCTGACACAAGTGGCTCCACGATCCTAGGAAATGGCAGGTTCAAAGGCTGCGTTTCCAACCTCTACACAAGACGGTAATTTTCCCCCACTTTGCGTTGCATGGCTGCATTATTTTGAAATACCTCCAAATTCATGCACAGCTTTTATTATTGAAGTTACACATTGTTTGCTTGCACACCAAACGTCTCAACACTTTGATGTGTGGTTTTCATAGTGTATCTGTCATCTGTTCTGTTTGCAGGCCAGACATCTTCAAGGCCGAGGACCTCAGCACGTTTAAGTCCTCTGGAGTTGTCTTGCTGGATGTGTGTGCTGCTGACACTTTTCCTCAACTGATGCTTGACCGTGCCTCTAAGAAGGTGAGGGTTTGTTTATCGTTTTTGTAAACACCTGACAAATATACAGAAGCCCTGAGTGGCAAGAGAGAAAAAATTTTTTGGTGATGCATGTTGTTTAAATTCCTTGAAGGGGAACTACACCTATTTACAAAATCCCTACATGTTATTCCTATGGTCTAAGACAGTCCATAAATATAAGTCAACTTGAACATCTCTCTTCCAAATCCAAAAACTAGAGTGCTAAAACACCATGTCATGCCATAGGGTATAAAGTCTGGTGCTGCTCCGTAGACAGTGACTTGGGAAAGATGTTCTAGATGACACTGAGAGCACACGGGGGGATTTTCTGAGTATATGGGTACATTTTCTGTTTCAGAACTAAGAGCTCTACAACAGAGTAAAACTCACTGAAGTATAAAGAAAAGAAAACAAACATTCCTTGGGTTCACGAAATCAGTGTCCCATTCGATGTCCCTATGACATCACAAGGTTGAGACCTACTAATCTAGTTTCTGGCTTTGACAGAAAGTAGGCCACAGGAGGCCGAAGTGCATGACACCCCATGGTCTAAGTAAGACTAAAATGTTGTCTTACAGGTGATTTTAATTCCTCCATGTACTCTAAACACAAGTTATGTAAATTGAGTGCTGATACGTTATAGAATATTTCTGTCAGGTCTTTCTTTTGGCTAGAAATGTATTTTAATCAGCGCAAATAAACATGGATGCTTTTTGTCTTATTTAGAGCATGGGGTGGTGGTACACATCAGCCTCCTTTTTTATCATCCTGATAAAAAAAAAAAAAAAAAATTGCCTGCCAAAATGTTTTAGTTTTTTCACGTATTAAAAAAAGTAACTCAAAACCTTGTTTTCACTTGTTCTTAAGTCATAAACACAGAAGAGAAAACACTTTAGACTAAGAATCTTTTTTTTTTTTCTCACTTGCTGCTCAGGGTCTCCACACTGACATTTGACTGAAATCATTAAAACTTCTTTTCAGAGCAAATCAACTAAGTGACGTTATTATTTAACGACTATAGCAATCCATCTTATTTAAAGGTATAACTGTCAAAACTAACATGTTCATTATGAGCATGGTGACTTGATGGTTGATTCCATTCACTAGCAGTAAGTCATACCTATTTTTATCCTTCCCTACATTTGTACAGTGAAACTACTGCATGATGCTATTGTCGAGGGTGAATTAATAATCACACAGTGTTTGTCTTATGCTCACATGATATTTTGCTGCCTTGTTTCCAGAGATGAAGAAGGAGGAGCCCTAAGACCTGCTGATGCTGACAAGAATCTAATATTGACATGAAAAACTGGCACCTTGCACCACAATGTCCTGTTGCCTGTGCACAAGCTCATTTACCTGCAGTGTACTTAAATCAATAAAAAAAGTTGCATGAACATTCACAATAATCACAAGAGTTACTAAATGTATTGTATCACTGTCTATTCTATTTAAAAAAATCCATCAATTACAAATGGAAATTTGTGAATAACAAGCTTGAAATCACCTCATGTCTTTTCTTTCTTTCATGTAACAGTAATAAAACACTAACAGTCATTCACAAGCACGTGCCCTCTAACTCACTGTTGCCTGATTATGACACGATGTAAGCTGTAACTTCATTATCAAATGAAATGACTAATGATCACAGCTAATATCCAGTAAACACAACAGGATCTGCATTTGAGTTTCTCAACATTCTCTGACTCCTGTTTTACCCGCAGACTTCATGTGAATATGATTAGACTTTTATTTTCTACTTTAAAGACACAGAGGGACACAAATTATACATTCCAAACTTGTTAATTTTTTTAAAATTAAAATGCATATTAAATGGAAAGCCTTGCTGTTGTGGGCCACTAAAGCCCTGTGAGATTTTGTTACATTAATAAACTTGTCTTGACTTAACAACCACATCTAAATTTATCAGTCTTCCATCTCTTGCACTCTGAACAGGATCTCAGCTTTAAGGCTGAGAAACACTGCTGTACATTACAATAAATGATACAGCCAGAGGGAAGTTTTTGGCAGCGTTTCCTGAGATGAACTGTCGGTATTTCACAGATAAGCAGTGAAATATGTGAGGGCCTAGCAGAGCTTACCGTGTTCAGACACATTATCAAAGCATGGTTACATCATCTCTTCACATCACTGTGGATCTCGCATGCCCGTCATAATTTACTAAGCTCTGTGCATTTGATTCGGAGCATGTGATTAACGCAGGGCGTATCACCACCACAATCTCTGACAACCCCTGACCCGCAGCACATTGCCTGAATAATGAATTCTCAGCTGCTGCATGAGTTCACACAAGTGCAATAATCATTTGACGCTACGGTTTAGACTTAAAGGAAAAATTTAACCAAAGGAGTCACAGAAAGACAAAATACAGACAAGACTGTGCATATCACATCACACATGACACATTGTCTTGGTTCTTTCCCTTTACTGGTGTTTTCCATAATACCAGGAGCACATGAGCCATTTAGAAAAGTCTGTTTACAGTTTATAATCCCTGCAACTCCATTTAAAGTAAAATCTGAAATCACTTAAATCGTATATTGTAGCAACTGCTGTCCTGAACAAGAACAAGGTCTTGAAACCACACACACCTCTGATTAAACAGGAAGTTTGCGGGGGTTGTGCTGCTTCAAGAAACTCAGTTTCATAGTAAAAATTTCAATGAAACTAAAGTAAAACATTGTATGTGTGATTATAAGATCCATACTAACTGCATGAGTGATGAAATCATAAATTGAGCCTAGCATTAGTTCAGGCAGGACACGATGTCAAGCTCAGCTCACATCCCAGCTACATCCGCTGATCTCAAACAGCCAATCAACTGATGGAAGGGAGTCAGCTGATAGATCACATGATTCCTTTCTATGCAACTATTGGCCAATCTCATTCAGGGCGCCCTATTTAAACTGCTCTGGCCTGCCTACTGTTGCTGCTTCCTCTGCGAGCTGCTCTGCAACCCGCCTCCAACCCAGCTCCTCCTTTTCATGCTGTGTCTGACTTGTAAATGTCATCTCTGTTTGTCATTGATGCTGCTCTGCTCTGTTTCTGTGTGGTCGTTACTGCTGCTCAGGCTTTCCATGTAGGCGCATGGAAGGGCAGGGAGGTTTGCGCTCTGCCTCAGGCTTTCCTTATTTGCATGTGGAAGGGCAGAGAGGTGTGCTCTCTCCGCCTTATGGCTTTCTATGCAGGCGTGTGGAAGGGCAGAGAGGTGTGCTCTCTCCGCCTTATGGCTTTTCATGCAGGCATGTGGAAGGGCTGAGAGGTGTGCTCTCTCCGCCATATGCTTTCCACGTAGGCGTGTAGAAGAGGCTTGCTGGGTAGACCTAGCAAAGGCAGGGAGGCCCCAGAGCCATACCACCACACATATTACTGCAAATAGAAATAAAGTTTTCTTTGACTAAAGTTATCCTGACTGAACTACAATTTGTTATTTATCAAATTTATTACGTCTTTGGAAGACATCTACTGTTTTTCTTGTCTACATAATGGTATTAGTGGATCAACTGAGCATTAACTTAACCGAAAATTTGCCTGCAACAAATCTCAATATCATTTTAGTAATTTTTTAAAGCAGAAATCCAAAAAAATCCACTGGTTTTAGCTTCACAATTGAGAATGTTTGCTGTTTTCTTTAGTCTTCTATGATAGAGAACTGTATGCATTTGGGTTTTAGACTGCTGGATGACTATTTTCTGATATTTAATCGATCAAACAAAGTCAGTTAATCTAAAAAATAATCAGCAGATGAATCAATAATTTGAATAATGATAATGAAAATCCTGCATTTATGTAATCAGTGCACATCACGTCCTGAATGGTCTCATCTGTGGGGAAAACTGAGCATAAAAAATGGAATATCTAAACATTTTGTGTGTAAACTACGATCGTTGTCATTCTCACCACTATACATTGCCATCTTTATCGACAGAGTGGAGCCGCTTTCCCAAATATGTGTGTGAAAAAATGATAACTTGAGGGCCAACTTTGTCCCCTGTGCTGAGTGTGTCTTCTCTTTATGCTTATGCTGTTTCCAGGATGTTGTGATGCAGCCCATAAACGAGAGTCCATCAGCGTGTGCATTACCCGCCCTGGTTCAGAATGCCTATCGCATGGGCGGCCCTGTCAGCAGCCTCACCTACAGCCTTCCACTACAAGTCCTGCAGCCCAGGTGAGTCCCATCTTACCCTGCTGAACTGCACCATTTCACAACACACATGCAAGCACACACATGAAATTTTCAGTGGAAGATTTTCAGATGAGGCGTGCTTGGTTGAGTCTGTCAACTTAAGAACAATGCTGCAGAGCCAACACACACACACACACACACACACATAGTGAAGACAGAATTTTTCTTTACCCTCCTCAGGCCCCACTTTTCTCTGGATGTGAGGACTCGAGCTCCTGAAGGCCTGCTGTTCTTTGCTGCTACCAGAGGAGGGCGCTCTCATCTCGCGTTGTACATCTCCAAAGGCAGGATCAGACTGTCTGTAGGCAAACAGAAGGAGATCTTTAACAGGGAGAAGTACAATGATGGAAAGTGGCACACGGTCAGTGGACTGATATCACACTTGTACGTTATAATGTAACCAGTCTTATGTGCAGTTTTAAAACAATCCACATTATTGTTCTTTATGTGTGTGTGGTGAATCCTGCAGGTCATATTCAGTCTGGAGAGGAAGAAATTCCGACTGGTTGTGGATGGGATCAGAGCCCAGGATGGACAGCTGACGAATGCCGAGTTTACGTCCATGCAGCAGTTTGTGTCTCCTGTGTACCTGGGCAGTGCCCCAGAGTCCCTTTACAGAGAGCTGAAGGTAAAAAAAATCCATTCACAATTCACTCATAAATGTCATTATACATTGTTATATATACCAGTGGTTCCCAACTGGTCCAGTCACAGGGTCCAGATTTCTCCTTAGTCATTAGTTCAAGGTCCACACAGTTTAATACATTCAGCGTCATACTGCGTTCGTCCATGTCATCAGCTGTCCATTATTCACTCACTCTACAGCAGGAAACTGTACTTCAAAATTAAAACTCTGTGCCAGAAATTTATTGTACTTAAAAATAAAGTTTGTTTTGAAAACTTGACACGTTTGTGAGTCACTTGCGGTCCATTCAAAATGGACCTGCGACCCACTTTTGGACCAAGACCCACCAGTTGGAAACCACTGATATATACTGTTTCTTTGTTTATTCATTCATCATTATTTTTTATACTTGTAGTTGAAGGCCCTTCCAAAGCAAAGTGTGTCCGGCTGTATCCGCAATTTTAAAATGAATGGAGCACCAATGTTGAATCCAACCACAAACCACGGTGCCGGCCCCTGCTTTGAGGGACAGACACAAAGAGGGGCTTATTTCTCAGGGAATGGAGCACATGTCATGATCAGTGAGTACATCCCTCTGATAACAATCATAACAATCACATCACACTGCAGAATACCAGAATGAACTCTTATCAGCATTTGTTGGCGATCAGAAGGAATTTCAATCACATCCACGCAATCTGATGACTTCTTAACAAGTCAGTGGCACAAAATGCTAATAAATAAAAAGATATATCCTAAAATTGGCCAAGACATGTCCACATGTTAGTGGACGTAAGTGGGGTTTCCCTATTTTTTTTCCTAAAGGAAAGGCAAGTGTGTCCAAGAAGAGGGATGTAAGTGATCTTTTTAAAGGTTTTTTGCCATTGAGGAATAAAAATCTGAATTTCTCACAGAAATAATGAACAAATTACACAAAAATATGCAAAAATGTATGTTTTACAGGTCTTTCTTAATAACGTCCTAGTTAGTATCCTGACAAGAACTGTGTCTTTATATATAATTCAGTTTGATATTAAATCTGATAATTATTTCAAATATTAATTATATCTGTGACTTATATATGACTTTATCATGCACAGAACTGTATATATTTCTTATGTTTCCTTTTATTCTATTCTTGTTTTATTCTGTTGGTGTATAATTTGTAGGTAAATTTAACACTTACAGCCTCAGCACAGTGATGATATGTATTTTTTTTTTTTTTTAAGTTTTAATATTTTAAGTACTATAGTGTTAAATGCCGTAGCATAATTTTATTTTTATTTTATTTTTTTTATTTTTCATTTATTTTTTATTGCTTTATATTTTATTTTATTTTTTTTGCTTTATATTTTATTGCTTTATTTTATTTTATTTTATTTTATTTTATTTTATTTTATTTTATTGCTTTATATTCTATTTTATTTATTTATTTATT
>JAPZEB010000004.1:17181582-17193226 GCA_029783705.1 Chaetodon striatus
TCATGATTTCTGGAAAGAGACATTGCTGTTGAGTTTTTCAAATGTATTTTTTTGGCACTTTGAGCACCACAAGCTGAGTGCCATCTAGTTCCATTATATTTGAGAGAAGGCAGACATCTCTACAAACAATATCTCCAACCCTCTGCAGCTCACACCAAAACAATCTAGACTGATAAAACAGCACTGAAGGTAAGGGGAAAATGTGTTTGGGGTGAACTGTCCCCCCTCATACAATCAGCAGGGACTGTCTATGGAATGTCATTAGTCTACCCACAATCATATAAATTTGATGGACAAAATATTATAAATATTATAAATACCTCTTAGACTGAAGACACTAAAGAAGAAAGTCTTGAGCGCGTCTAATTACTGCCAGGGATCCATGGATGGATTCTGAAATAGAACAGTCTGCATAAGTTGATGGAAAATCACCAAAATATGGAGGCCAAGGCAAATTTTACGATCTGTCGCAAGGGGCGTAATAAGTAGGTCATGGCCCGTGGTAGACAGCAACATTTTTAAAGCCACTTGTCTTTCAACACCTTAAACCGACACCCACCTAGCACACACACGTTTTCTTAAAATCATAGCAAATCGCACAAAACCAACAAAGTTCAATCAACATTAAGCTTTTATTTAGCAACAATAGAAATTCCGTTTTGATACCCAAACCAGTGATAACAGAAAAAGCTAAACCCTCTAGCGGCTATCTGCAACATTAAAGGAGTATTCAGTGCTTGATTGTGAAGGAGGTAAGGCTTGCATAGTTATAGTGATGCACATGCAATAATTGTGATAGTTGTATGTCAAATAGATCAGGAATACAGCTAATTATACTCAACTATGGCAAGACTTTTTACACACACAAATCTATAAGTGCAGAGCCACAGTCCCTGCTTCAGTACAGTTAGAAAAAAAGTGCTACTGTGTCCACAGAGTCAGGTAGACTTATGTGCAACGCTGTTAGTCTCTATACACATCTATACAGTACATAGTTTAGGGCTTAATGATGTTTTAAATATTACTTTAAAGTTTTATTGTTGTGGTGCTGGCCACAATTCTTGCCTGGAACATTTTACTTGCCAACTTTGCAGAGAAACAGCCAGACAGATTTACAATCGATTGAAGCAAAACCTGCAAACAAGCAGATGGGGAATGTTCCTAAATAATACATCTGAATACTCTGCACTGCGTTACAGTATGCGAGCTCAGGTAGAACCAGTTTCAGAGCTTAATAAACATCTAACCGATGTGTTCGGGATTCAACGCAGACTCTGATGTAGCTTTCTGTGGTGGTGTCACCTTGTGTTTCTCTGCACTGAAGGAGATGAGTAAAACGTTTCTACGCCCTGCTGGAATTATGGACAAACCACCAACAACAAAACCGCGGTTGCTGTTTAAACACTCCATCTACATATATATATATATATTTAAATATAAATATTTCTAAAATACATTCTAGTTTATCCAAGACATGCCTATACCATACTTAAGTGGTAAAGAACCACAGTAAATAAGCAAAAGAGAGTTTGTGCTTCATTGTTCACACACATCTATTAAGAATATATGCCTCTGGGACACTTTTTTTTTTTTTTAAGCATATGTTCTCAACCCTACCTGCTGCTGTGTACCAACTCCATGACACCGTTGCATGTGCTAAGGAGCCCTTACAAAACGCCCCATACAGCAGATAAAGTCCAAAGGTGGTAAAAGTAGATATCCATGTGTATGTTTTGTGTGTGTTTCTACTTATTAGTAGATGTCAGGCAGGTGGGTGTAGTTCCTGTCCCAGTAGCCTTTCAAGTAGAGCCAGTCCTGAGCTTTGTTGTGAGGGTTGGGTCCTTGCTGAAACCACCTGCAGAGTTTTAACAACGGAAAGATCTGTTAAATACGAGTACAGAGAGATATTAATGAATCACAGACAAAGATCAACACACATTTAAAACTTATTCATGCCAGAAATAGTTCTACTTTTCCTTTGTCAAACTGAAAATGCATTCAATGACACACAGTTGTAGTTGTGCATTTTGTCCTGAGGAGGGCGGTGTAGTGCAGCACTTCACACCACAGCACACAACAGCAAGTAAGCAAAGCTCTGAACCAAACCTTGGGCCAAGTGCAGCATTCCTTCTCAATTAAAACAAAGCGGGCGGCATAGTTGACAACACAGACAACAGGGAGGCAATTATTAACACGAACCAGCAATGGAGCAACGACATTACATCATACTGCACAGTGACTAACCTTGTTTTCCATTCATCGCTTGCTTTGCTGCGATTTTTTCGTGCCGTCCTCTGTTTTTCTTCAAGTCTCTTCTTCTCTGCACTCGCCAAATCTGTAAAAGACGTGGCTGTAAAAACCGGTATACCACAAGAGATGGTGTAAAGGTGGTGTGCCATGATTGAGACTCAAATCTCATACACTGTACCTATATCTCCATTCTCCATGGCGCGAATGTCAGGTCTGAGGCGACAGTCTGTGGGGGGTATAACTCCCTCCATGCTCTTCTCTAGCTCATTTAGGTGCATGGCGAATGTGGAGAATGCATAGAACTGATAGAGAGATAATTAAATTACCACAAAATGTCATCTGTCATAGAGGACAAGAAGCAACACAATACCTCATCTTAGGCTTTTGTGCCTTTCAACCAAATTTTACAAATTGTCCTCCCACCCCTCCCATCGCTCCCTACCTTGGCTGAGTTTTCTGGTCGCGGCGTTATCTTCCAGATGAGCTCACTGCCTGGGATGACCTGCACTGTCTCAGCATCAGGTGGAGGCATCTCCTCTGGCTCCTCATCCACACTGTTCTGGGGCCACAGAGATAAACACACACATTAAGTTTAACTTGAACCAAATGGAGGCAGACCACAGATGACTTTGACAGCAATAATGTGACACCTCTTTATTGCCCTTCTTCTCCTCTGAATTCTTCCTGTCGGTCTTTTTGTGGGCATCGAAGGCAGCAGGGTCTACGGTGTATAGGCATTCAGTCCATTTGCCATATATTGCGCAGAGTTTCTTTTTGCTGCAAACATCGAAGGAACAGATGTTAATAAAACAGCTTTTAGATTCTATTGATGTTTGATACATCATCATGAGTAAAATAAGTCGGGTTTCTATCCTATTGTAGCTAAAATTTTAACAGAATTTTCAGAAAATTGGGCAAAAGAAAATGCAAGTTTATGCACATGTCCATCAACTGCAGTTCTGTGAATATTGAGACAGTAGACGGCGCTAAGTCTCCAGTCAGGTAGCACTGCAGAAGAGGACACAGTGAGATGACGTAATTGATTTTAACCTCAAACGAAGGAAAACAATGGTTATATAATAATGGAGAGCACACTGGACAATGGAAATAGAGTTCTGAACAATGAATGTCACCGCTATGTGCTCTCGGAAGTGTTGTGGTAACAGCGCTGTGTGCATGAGCGCATTAAAAGTCATCCACAGACAGAGAGAGAGAGCTTGCAGCGGTCTATGTAATGACTGTACGTCACCATTTATTTGCTGAATCTGTTTCTATCACACCTAGTTGCCCTGACCTTTTATCGATACTTTAACTTTTCCACCTCCCCCAATTGTTAATGTTTTGGCTTTTTTAAATTTATTTATTTATTTTCTTAAGCATTTCCAAGTTGTATTATTGTTGGAGCCGCTGTCGCAGAGACAAACAGAGCCTAGCAACTACCAACAACACAGGATAAACAGCACTTTGTTTTCCACTGTTACTTCGGCTGTTCCATCGTCTGCCAATTCTGCTACTGGGGATAGTCTCTGCACAGAACTTACACTGATAAGAAGGAAAACAGAAGTACTACACACTTCCTGTTTTGGTTGCGGAATGGCTGACGCACTTCCTTTGTGCTGTAAACCAAGCTTTCATTTTCCCGGGAGATCATACCCAGTGGCAGCGAGAGTTGCATTGTGCAAACAAAGCTTAAAGGGAACCAATCTAAACACGGATCATTACTCTTCAGCAGGGATACCCAACTTGCATTGCACAGGCACCACTTTTGCAAAATGCCAGGAGGCCAAGGGCCAGTTAATAAACAAACATTAATAAATAATTTGCCCGGACCTCTGTGAAGTGATCCTCCTCCGAGCACTTTTTATCTGCTAAACAAGCTCTGTTTTGGTGCTTTATTTACATTCAGAGTACAAAAATAATTTAGATGTTACTGTGAATTAAAGGATGGTCAGAGGGCCACCTGACATCCTGTTGCAGGCCAGATTTGGCCCACTTCCTGCAGCTTGGGTATCACTGCTCTACAGCCATTACATTGTGCATCAAACACTGACTTCATCATGATATGTTAAAGCAAAAACCCTTTTGTCTTCTGCCACTTTAAACATGAGACGAATAATGAAATCATTGGTAATTAAATAAAGGCGATACCTTTTATCAAGGATGTATCCCTCCACTTTATGGAGCTCTTTTCCAAAGAGGCCACAGGGCTTGAACATCATGCTGCATCTCTCCCCGGTCCTGCCACAGAATGACAGACTCTTTACTGATTCTCTTTCACTGTTCTCCTTCTGTGAGCTGAGGCTTTCAAACATTAATTATCCAGCTCTTCTATTCTAATGGCAACTGTCCCAGTTCTGCTCCCATGATCAATAAGCTGAATCTCAAAGTAGATCAACACCCCACTGCAGAGCGCTGGAAAAAAGATATTCATGCACTCGAGTCTCTGTGCATGCAAATGAAGCGGGCGAGAATGCATTTGCAGACAAACAGACACACAGAGCAGCACAAAGACGAGGGGGCTTCTCTTACTTGTGATTGATCACTTCCACGCTGCCGTACTGCTCAATCCAAAGCTGACCAACAATGATGTTGTGGACACAACAGGTGGGGTTTGTCCAGGTGTAGGCTTCATTGTATCTGCAGAGGCAAAGAAGCAGACCCCGAAAGATGACACTTCCTCAAAGGGAACCAAATCAGACTTGCAAAGCAGTGAGGCTGTGCACTCACTTGGGCAGCTCCAGTGTGATGATTCCCTTGGGCTCAGCTTCTATGCTCTTTCCCCAAAACTTGAGTTTGGGGTAGATGGAGCCATGGAAGACAAAGTCCTCGTTGAGGCCCTCAGCATGAAAGGCACTGACCGGAGGGTGATGGCTTACTTGCTCTGACACCCATTTAAAGCCCAAATCTTCTCTGATGGAGAACAGGGACGTTAGATATTGCATGATGCGATAAATACTAAATGCAAAATGTTTTGTGTATAGGTTTGCTTGTGAAACATTTAAGGTGCTGATGAGCTGTTTTACCTGATGAGCTCATAGGTCTCCCCCAGCAGTGGGTTGAAGGGTTTCCCAGTCCTCTCCCACTGTGATGCTACAGCTGACACAGCAAATGCTGCAACACACTACAGAGCAGCGACTCATTATAACCAAATTACAGGTAACTAATTCAATATTTGATAATGATGGAGCCCTAAAATAGCATGCTGCTGTTTTATTCCAAAAGACACTACTAGCATAAAACTAATCAGCAGTGTATAATTTTATGTGAGGCTATAAAGTAAATCTACCGTAGTATTCATAACTTCATTCAAATAAATAATGTAACCTTGCATGAGATGAAACAAATGACATGTCACCATTAGATTTATCTTTGTTTCTTTTGTAAGAACGTAAACTTGTGCACTGTGGTACCTTCATCCTCTCGACAGAGTCTGTTGTTGCATTGGCCTGCTGGATGAGGTAGGTGTGCTCCATGTATTCTGTTAACCGTTGCAGAAAACTCAGGGGCTCATTAAATATCACAGGCATGGCAATCTTTGACAACTCCTGAAAAAAATGTTGGAGAAGACGCAAGAAACTGTGAGGACACAGACTACTGGGGAATGGATCGTGTGTACTTCTACTCTGAGTTACATGTTTATTAGGTACAGCTCTAAAACCCAACACAATTTAACACAACAGAGCTGCATCCCATCTTTGTAAAACATATGTATGTGGTTATAAATCAGTGACACACCTCTATACAGTTAAAGTCCTCATTAAACGACTAGCAGAGCGCTATGTGTTTCCTGAATAACAGGAAGCGATGGACAGACGTGCCTCAGTGGCTGATAGAAATGTAGAGGCCAATCTGACGTTACATGCAAACAGAGGTGTTGAAGTCAAAATGGCGGCAGCAAGTGCCAGCTGCACTAACAGTGCAAACATGATTACAGTGTTGACAGAGCTAACAATGTTAATGGGGCGACCCCCCTACACTGGCTGTCTGGCTTACCCTGATATTTTTACACTAACCAATCCAGCTTCTCATGCCTAAACCTAACCACCCCAACCAATGAAGTCAATGAGTACTAGTAATCTGTAAGGCATTACATTTCAAAAGTTACCTTCACAACGCGGTTTATAGTGATATATAGATACCGCATGCCAAGATGGCGCCTACTCATTCCAATGGAGTTGCTTGCCTGGTCCATATGCCAAAAAAATTTTTAAGCTTTGCAGTTTACTTATCACTGAATATGCACAGTGGTGTTTGTCCCACTTGCCCCACATACAGCTTCACATTGTGATGACATCACAGATTTTTAAATTAGTTTTGCTAATTGGTTGGCTTGGCTTCAGGAAAGTTTTACAAATATTAAACCTCCAAGGATCAAAAATTCAAAATAGAAAAAAAAAAATCATAATTGTTTCCGGTTAGAGGTGTCCTGTCAAGTTTTACAGAGGTCCCTTTTATAAAATTGGCCTCTGGGGAAAATGCCTTTTTTGGCCACAGGGTATTTTATTTTGCTGCAATACCACGCTTGGCCACTGGAGTAAATTGGCCACGAGGCTGTGCTGCTTTCTGAGGACCTGAGGCTAAAAGACAGGTACTGGAGAGAGGGCACTTCAGAGATGATGCTGTCCTGCCACTGTGGATCAAGATGACGTTTTCAGTGGTGCTAACAGAGCTAACAATAGCAACAGTGCTGACAGGACTAACAAGGTTAATGAGGGTTAGCTCACACTCACCAGGGCGACCTAGGGGGGACTAGAGGGAGGGTGGGCATGCCGCTATCAGTGGTAACCCATGAGTGCGCACAACCAAAAAGACAGCAACGACCCCTGACTGCGAGCTAGCTCGTGCGTCTTGTGCACCAATTTGTAACTGGCAGTATTTCTAGTCATTAGGGAGGGACGTAACAATTCAAGAAATGGTTGAATTGGATGCAAAATTAGTAAACGCGGCTAAGTGCGGGGTGAGTCATTAACATTTTTTATTGTTTCAGGAAATGACAAACTCTAAAATACCATTTAAAATACCTACAAAACAGTATTTTTGGCATTGCTGGGCCAGATACTAGCATGTAGGTGATGATCAGTGCAAAACATATGTGATTAAGAACAAAAATCTATTTTGATTTCTTCTCGTGTTCAGAAACAATGATATCATAATTGACAAATTAATGTTTTTCTTGGGTGTTTAAGATATGGATTTGATGTTTTGGTGGTGCTGCAAACTGTATCCATTCAGTCTATTCCAAAATTCATCTGTTAAATCTGCAGCAATGTTTGGCCTGACATGCACACACAAACATAATCCTGTGGTTTACAATAAAAAAAAAAATGAGGTGGAGAAAAGACATTAAGATAATTAACATATTATCGTAATTCAACAACCACATGACTTCACTCTTCAATGCACCTTATGGATACCTCATGTGTGACTGTATATCTTTCTGCCCACTGAAGTGCGTGTGCATGAATCATTAGCCAAATTTAATTGGGGAATAAAACATTAATAGACATTATTAAATGTAATTAAATCCAGGCAGGGCTGAGTGAGGACTGAGATCCCTCAGGACTCAAAGACACTGATACTAATGACTATATTCCTCAAGCCACGAGTTAAGGAGGAAGCACAAAAACTAATTCATCCCAATTACCTAACTTTTGGTCTTTATTCAGCAAGCCTGCTTCAAAACGATATAAGTCAGCATTTATTTTCTCCAAACAATAAATCAAGCACACTAAATAAAGGATAACTGTTTAAAGGGAGAATAGTCTGTTCTCACCATGCCAATGCATTTTTTCAGGATACTCCAGATGCTGACATCATTCCTGGAGAACATGGGAGTCGGTAAAGATGTTCTGTGGAGCAGCAGTATAAAGAGAGGGAGAAACACAGTCTATGAGAATTTCTATGAGCGCCCATATTGAGTACCATGATATCCAACTACATATAAATACATTTTAAATTTTTTCCCAATGGGAGATCGCTCGATTGTTTGTTTTGTGTCAGGTCTGCAATTTAGACCAGGCAAACACTGATGCCTGAGGGCATGACATCTGGTCTCCTACACATTTAATATTATTTACTACTGTAATAGGCACTGAACACAAACCCAGTTCCTACAAGTAAGGCTGCGCGACATGGAGGGAATCAAGTACTGCAACATTTTTGACCCCATATTGCCATAATATTGTGGGATTCACTATTAGTGCTTTAACAAAATATTTAGACAATGAGATTTTTGACAAATAATCATCATGGATTCATTGACTTAGCAGGTAAAGGCAAATAATAGAACAACTAGAACAGTGTAAGTTCAGAAAATGACATCACTATACTGTAATGCAGCCTTTAAAATCTGGAAGAGACAACATTTAAGATAAAAAACAAACATCCTAACTCTAAGACAATACTTAGTCGCATATCACGATATCGATATAATATTCATTTATTGCCCAGCTCAAGTACAAGTATTGGGAAAACCACACATTAAAACCTTAATGTTGTCTTCTGCTTGCTGAGAGCTTTTACCATTTAGAGGCTGCAGAACAGACAACATAGCTTGAACCACCATTTGGAAACAAAGTCATCTGACACCTGTAAGCTAATGAGCTTTCAGCTTGTCTGGTCAAGCCTCATGCAATACCCATGAATGGATGTACAACTACGTGTATATATATGTGTGTGTGTGTGGTTTTTTTTTTTTTTTTTTAAGTGGTTATAAGATGCATTCCTTAAATAAGTCATTTTACACATAAAGCTTGGCTAAAAACTAAATTATAACTAGACTGTTTTTCTGTTTTGAGCTATACACATGCAGCTAGTTTCCTGAAACTGAAACATTGCTGCTTGACTAAATCTGGTGTATTTTGAGGCCAGGTTTACCTTCCAGCCTCGCTAACAACTGTAGTGAGGACTGTGACAGGTATGCCGGCAGAAGGCAGATGGTGTCCTTGTTTAAAATTGAGTGCTGAAGCAACTACACAAATAAAAGCCATTACTTCAGCTAAATAAACAGAGAGGTGGGGGGTGGGGGTGGGGGGGTTGCTCCATCTGTAGGATGAGCAGCGCAGTGATGCATGGCACACTACATTTCTGGCCTAGTTTGTGTTCCCCCAGCCTCAGTCCCAAAATTTATTTTTAAATAAAGGATGTCTTTAATTAGACTGAAACATGATAATGGGGTTAAGGCTGGGCAATATATTCATGTTATACTGACACAGTGAGACTAGATATCATCTTAGATTTTAAATATCGGAAGTGTTGTGTTTTCCTGGTTTTAAAGGCTACTTTAAAGTTGTGTAATTTTCTGGACTGTTCTAGCTGTTCTAGTATTTAATTTTAGCCATTATACTACTGTAAATGTCTGAAAATTCACAGAACCTGTTGTTTTGAGCACAAAAATGGTACCTTTATAGACGAGGTGCTTCAATTTTACAGACAAAGTTGATCCATTTAGCTTTGAATATGGAAAGAAATTCTCATCTCAAACACTTAATTTATCCAAAATACAAACTGCATTGTTCAGCAAAGGCTCCTGAAACACAAGCTAAATCGATACCTTTAAGCCTGTAATTCTTGCAGCCAATACATCAGAGAATTTTTAGTATGGAGCAGTTGCAGAAATGTAGAGTAAGAGAAATGTTAAACAACTAGACTGAGGCCCGTCTACAGGCAACCACGGACAGATGTATCTTTGAATGACAGGAGTAATTCCAAATAAACAGACACCTCATAAATCTTTAATGCACCACACACACACACATACACGCACACACACAGACACGAGCCCACACATATGCACACAGAGCTAGCCAGCCAGCCAGTCCCCTTTCCTCCAACTCATACTTTGAGCCAGCACATGCTGAATTATTCATGGATCACTTGTTGGATTAAGGAAGAGAAGCCGAGCCAGAATCAGCATCCACGGAAATTAAAGAGATTTTCAAATCTTCACAATAAAAAAAAAAAAAACCCTCACAAACACTGAGCGCTACGTTGATTATTCGCTTGGAGACTTGGCTCTTTAGGAAAAACAAAACAGGCTATTCTCTGTGGATTGGGTGCTCAAACAAAAACACCTGACTACAGAAACAGACCGGCGTGGAAAGGTGGTATCCAATTACACCAACGCTACCTTTACTGGCCTATCCTCTTGCTGATTAAGGTCTGTAAACTGTCATCAGGCACCAACACTGGAAAGTCACATGTACGATATCTATTTTAGTTGCTCAGCAATGTAAAGCTAAATACTACTTAATCCTGCTACCAGGTGTGATAATGATCATATATATATCCTTGCACATGATAAACAGTGAATGGGTTGTCTAAAGAGCACTCATCGTAGCTGACATTACATTTCCACTCGTCCCTTTTCCACCGTTTAAGCCAGTAAACAAGCATGACATCATAACTGGAGCATGTCCCACCTGTGCTTCTTGACTCCATTGTGCTGGGCGGGTTGGTTGCCATGGTTACCTTCCCCTGACATTCCGGCAGGCCCCCTGAGTGCACTGGGATGGCGGAGGCTGCTGAGAAGGGGGGTGTCTCTCCCCTCGTCCTCTTCACAGGAGTGACTGGCCACGGACAGGAAGCCGCTCACCGAGAGCTCCGACTCCGACTCTGTAGGATGATGAGAGGGGGCAGATGCCAGGTCATGCCAAATGCTCGCACACGCACGCACATGCAGGTTCGAGTGGCCGGCTCAGAAAGCTGCAGCCTGAAGAGCGCACTGTCCGCAAATAAGCACTCGTGCTCGAGTTCCTCTCCCACTTCCCCCTCCCTGCTGCCAGCCAAACCCCACCTGAGGATTGTGTTCCAATGAGAGGCCACACAGAGGCTTCATTTCCTCTAACACTGTTTGCTCTGTGCTCGCTGGATGCTACTCCTCCCCTGTCAGTGACCATACAGGTACTGTCAAATACAAAAAGGGAGGGGAGAATAGCGTGTGTACAGTATGATATGAGCTATAAGCTAGTCTGACTTACTAGAGCTCATTGTGAGTACTTACAGTTTTCATAGTGACAGCAGATACAACACGGCTTCATAAATATCCTCTGTGCAAACAAAAACACGTGACTGGGTTTTACAAACTCACCTCGGCATGTTAAAAGTCTCATGTATATGCTGAGCACAGTTAAGAGTCTGTGGGCAGAGTGTCTCTGGCTGGTAGATAACTCAGGGATATCTATGAATTATGCAGTGATTCCTGAGACAGATTGGCCCATAGTGCGCAAACATGTTGTAGAAGGAAGTCTCATGTAAATAATCATGATAGTGTGGCTTTTAGGGGTAAAAGAAGCAAACTTTGTCAACTCAATTAACCACAGACATGTTGCTGATGGATTACTGTATGTCATCAACATACAGAGCAGTGGACACTGTAAAATAATTTATTTTAAGT
>JAPZEB010000004.1:17209373-17220394 GCA_029783705.1 Chaetodon striatus
TAAGTATAAATCCCTGAAGGATAATTCACACTCAAGACTTAAAATGCTATTTTGTCGCGACTTCATTGTCTTCACAATTTATTGTTTCTTATCTGTGAAATTAAAGTAAATGAAAGCTTCGTCTCCACTGAGGGAAATAGTTTCAGCTTACAAATATAGACAGGAGGTATGTGTCACCGCGACATGTAGTTAGTGCACGTCAGGCTACGTAAGCTCTACGTCGATGGAGATGCCGTAGGTACAGCATCGATTCAATGCAGAAGTATAAATCCTGCATTGATCTGCTCAGCTCTGTGTGCTCACAGGGGCCCTCTGCTGGCCACATGGCCCTAAGCAGCCGTATAGTTCACTTATGAGTTGGGACGGCTCTAAACACATGCACACACAATGCCGCAGAGGTGGGTCGTTTGAGTTTGGATAGTGAAAGCAGCATTTGTCAGCTGTAAACGAAGCCTGTAAATTGGCCCTACGTTATATGAGTCTTCAAAGCGACAACCAACAGAGCTCCAAAGAGGCCAACTCAGCGGTGCCGAAATTGCAGATGCATCCAGCAGAACACACAGGGAATTAAGAGTAACGAGTCTAGGAAATCATGACGATTATGCCAAACAAAGACAAACTCCTCTGACAAAGAAGAAAAACAAATGAGATCTGCCAGACAAATGCTTTCTGTGTAGTGGTTTGTCATCATCATGTAACCTAAACACTGCAGCAAAGAAATGTTTGCAAATATTATTTAGTTTGTCGATGTTCCAAAGTCCTTATTCACAAAGTGTTCTCACAATTTTGTTAGCCAGATCCCACACTCAATAATAAAACATAGATAGATTTGCAAAGTGCTTTATTTACAAAACCAGCAATGTTTGGCCTTGTAGGATCTACAGTAAGCAGCTCTATCTTTTTATAATATCATGACCGCTGAGCCAGAATGATGTTGCAGACTATTAGGGAGAAAATGTGCTCAATCTTAGCTCCCTCACCTGTTTACACAGACAAGGTCATGTGGACGGCACCATGCTGAGGGAAGAAAAAGCCACGGCACAGCTTCCTTTTAATTTTAAGTGTACATATCTGGTTGTTGGTTTTAATTAGTGCCATGCTCCACACACTGTACAGCTCTAATGCTGTTGGTAGAAAGGATGAACCGCTTCCATCACTGGAGAAATGCATCATGGGTTAAAGGTGGCCCTTTCTAGTCATTATGTTTGAGCTGATCATAATTCGCTTCACACTCCAGGGATGTTTGTATTGATCTCATTGCAATTACTGCACCTTACACTGGTCCAACACCTATATAAAACCTTCTCAGTGCCTGGACTGAATGCACATTCTCACTCTGTTCTTAAAAACAATACCCTTCACATTTTATTTATGTTAGTCAGTCCTTGTTATTATATATTTAATTATAAGGGTTCTGAAGTTATGGAAATACTGCTGCAGACATTAATCAAAGCATATTCATCAAATCAGGTCTGGTGAGGGAAAGAAGCGCACTGGGCTAGTTCTTGCTAATTAGCATGGCAATTATTGTAAGCTGTCACAGTTCTTAAGCAACGGGGTGGACTGTGTGTGCTCCAGAGCGTAATCCCTCACAAATTACAAGATAATGGAGGCAAAGAGAGGCCACTGCTTCAAAAGGAACCAGGAGATAGAATCCCCAGCAGGGACATTTTAGGGACAGGCAGGGAGAGAGACAGCGAGCGAGGGAAAGGTAGGGGAAAGAAGTTCAGCATGTATTCCCTTCACATAGAGCTGTCTGAATAGGAGAGGCTTATTTGACTGCTTACTAAAGTGATTTGCTTCAAAGGAATCAGGTTTGATGAGTTGGTCTTCTTTTGACACATTTAAAAAAATTTTTTTTTACAGGAGCTTTTAAACCTATTTCAAGATAACAGCCGCCAATAAATTACTTTTGATTTCTACTATACTACGTGTTGTACAGCATGAGCTCAGTGAATGTTTCAACTAATAGCCACAGATCAATAGTCCTTCTTTCTCCTTGAGTCCAACATGCGGCGTGCTTACATATGGTGCGAAACACACTATTAAAAGCTCACTCTAACTGGGATTCATCAGTCGTTATGCTTTTTTAAAGTGTCGAGGAGTTTTTGTCAGATGAATTCTTTTCAAGAAATAAGAATAGATAATTGCAGAGAAGGCAGGGAGCACTTTGCAGGATTACAGTCTGCTGCAGCACGTCTGTACAGTAGTAATTGGGCTGCCATTATGCATTCGGAATTAGGGGATATACATTTTAACATTACTAGTAGGTTTTGTTTTGTCCTGTCTTTTAACACCCCGAACACCCACACAGGTGGGACAGATGGCTGTCAATCAAGCACAGTTGGCGCATACCCACACCCACGTTCCAAACAAAAATAGTGCTGAACAGTAGCCAAAAGCCTTTTTATAGCTTGTATGGTGCTATATGGCACCCATCCTTTAAAGGTGCTTTATAGCACCTCTGTCAAATTGTGCCCCTGAATAATGCCAGGTGATACCATGGATGAGTCAAGATGCTTCTAAATGGCAATTTCACTTAAAATATGACTGATTATTAATAATTTCTTATAAAATTTTGGCTTTAAAGATTCAGAATCCTGTAAATGGTTACTGAGAAACACAGCACATTACCCCTTCAATCCTGGAATATTTCAGTGCACATGGGGGCAAAAGGTTGAGAGCTGCTGCTTTAATGTGTTATCCTCTGGAAATACACTTTGCAGGCAATTCTAATGTAGTGTTTTTATTCTTTTCCTGGTAAATTTACCTAGACTAAACTGAAGAACCAGTAGAGAATCTCTTAGAACCACACAGCAGGGGCTTAAAATGTTCTCTACCAGTCCCTCAGTTTAGTTTTGTTCAATTCACTGAGGGAAGAATTAGTTGAGAAATTCAAAAGAATGACACAGACTCTTTAAAAGTTCTTTGTGGCAGCGCTGCCAGAAACCAACATTTTTCTGGGTGTGCGGTAGTAATGTAATACATTGGATAACAAAAAAATGTTATGTAATTGGAATACTTTTGGATGACTTTCAAAATGACACATTAGAAATATTGCACCTTAAAACAGAGTTATAGTCAAAACCCCCTCAATCAAGACTTCCTACGCAGAAGTCATGGTCAATAAAAACAGATTTGATAGGAGAAACTTTTACCCATGCTTATGAAGATTTTGGAGATGGGAAACTGGTGACGCAGATGGTTAGGTGGAAGCTTGATCCCAGAAATTGTCAAATATTTTTTGGCACACTCCATTTTTGGCTTTTGTCCACACATACATTTTTGGTATGAATCCTGTGTACTATTTTATAAATGAGACCTCAAGTCATGACCAAGATTTTGAGAGGTCAAAACCGAATCTAGGCCCAGATGAGACCAGTGTGAGTCCCACACTGCGTGACACACTTACAGTAAAATATGGGACATGCAAAGCATAGGCACTCCTCATATTGATCAGAAAGATCCACATTCCCTTAAAAATACCCACAGTAAACAAAACAACAATAAAGATTCCTGTTCATTCACCCTCTTCTTTTGCTGTGTATGCAGTAGATATGTGAGTGTACCATGACAGATGTCTTCATAAAATAATTAAAAGGCATTGCAGAGGTACACTGAGGTAAATATGTGTGGGATTTTCCTTTGTTTTCTATGTGCAAACAAGTACAAACTAACACCAAGAAGCTAAAATCAACTTAACCATCTTTAATCAACACTAGTGATATCCCTGCAGTTGTGTTCTTGATCAGCCTTGAAGTACAAGACTGAGTAAAAATGAGGTCAAGTCCAAGATGAGATAGAGACCCTCAAGAAGTGGTCTTGAGAGCGGACTTGACTACTACTTACTGCTGTATACTAAAACAACGGATTCAGTCACAAAACTTTGAGCTTCACAAATCCACATCTCAAAACATTTTGTATGCAGACACAAAGCAATTTGCATATTCAGCATTTATGGCTGCTCGAATCCAATTACCCTCACAGAGACAGCACTGGCACAAACCACAGGTGTGCCCACTGTGTGTTTTCTACAACATGTGTGAAGATGTTTCCTTTGCGTGTAACTTTTTGCTGCAGCTGTTTTTTAACCATAGACCACATGAAGGACTTTGCTCCTGTAACACAAGAGGAGCACTTGAACCTCCCATCTTGACTCAATACCATTATTTTTTTTCTCCCACCTGGTCCACCATAAAGTGAAGCACTTATCTAAAAAAGCCCATAGGTCACACATGCTTTTCATTTGTTATATAGTGGTCCTGTGTGTAGGATTTAGTGGCATCTAGGGGCGGGGTTGCAGAACTGAGACTTCCCGCTGTGTGCCAAGCGCGTAGGAGAACTAAACTTGCTGACTGAATTGTCCATTTGGAGCTCTTGTAGAAGAAGAAGATATACTTTCTTTATCCCTGAATACACTTTTTCACTCTGTTTTCATGTACACACAGGCCTGCAATACACACACATGCACATATGTAAATACCTATACATTAAATGGAGAGATGGGCCTTGGAAGGACACCCTGAGCATTTGGGGGATCAGTGCCTTGCTCAGGAGTGTGAACTGGCACCTCTGCAGCTACCACTCCAAGCTCCATGCTTTGTCCATACAGGGACTTGGACCGGCAACTCTCTGGTTCCTGAGCCAGGTCCATATGGACAGAGCTACTGCCGCCCCAGACTGAGCTGCCATCCCGATATAACAACATGGCGGACTCTGTGAAAGAGGACCTGCTATGTATGAAGTAATAAACGTCTCACTCTAATGTAATGAAATCTTAATTATTATTTTCAGGTGATTATACACTAATGAAACCAAAGTTATCAACATTATGTCATTTCTTTCAATAGATGCCCATAAATCCTACACACTGGACCTTCAATAAATTATTGGTTATCATGAAAAACTGTTTAATAATTTTCAAATTGCCATGGGCTTTTTTAAAGACGTAATCAAATATGTGATCAAGTAATCCTTATTAATGGAACTGTAATACAATTACACATCCTTTCTTTCTTTAGCTCAGTCAGCAGGTAGAGCACTGGGATCTGTAAGTTAAACAATGTGGCAATCTAGGATTTAATTCTGACACACAACTCTATCATTCACGTGTGTGTCCTGCGTCTGATTATGCCTCTGGTGTTTGGGGTTTTCAAAAACATACAACTTGTTCTTCAGTTTTGGCCATTAGTGGAGATATGGGATGGGAACCTCAAAACATCAGGCTTAAATGTCAAATGCATTTTGGCGTTGGGAGAGACTTGTGGGATCAAAGACTCACTAAAAATATTTTTAATTGGGACGCCTCCCACTGTCATCCCTGGGCTAACGAGTTGAAATCATTATTTTATTTTAACAACTTGCCATTTATTTTTCAGAACAGGTTACTTTGTGATATTCAGGAGATTTTTAGGAGTGAAATGTTTCACACGTTTAGAGAAAAATGGCCTGTTGACATATGGTATAAACCAAAACTATAACTTATTGTCTCATAAAGAATAGCTACAGTGTGGAGCCTTATGTGAAGCATGATCTAAACAAAAGACAAAGATCCCTGTGTGCACAGTTGAGCTGAGTAACATTAAGCTGGATTTTTAGTTGCCTAGCCTACGCACGTGGCCTACGCCGTTGTGAGCATTTACACTTGTGCAGTGGTGCTACAAAGTTTAGTCGATTCAAAACACACCCAAAACACACATTAAACATGTCTTAATAGAGACGATTTCAAACCCAAGGACACAAATCGACTTCATCATAACTGGCAGCATTCACTGACAAAGCACTTGTCTTTATCTGGACACATTTTCCCCAAAAATACAGCATGCTAACATTATTAGCACAAGCCTATGACATTTTACATTGTATAAATTAGCCAAGTGGCCAGCAACCTTTTCCTCTTCTCATATAAAACCAGTGACAACAGCAACATTTAACAACGGTAACAGTACATAATTTGGCTCCTTTGCAACTCACAAGGTTCACCGACAAAACAACTGTCTTACACTAAACACGTTTTCCCTACAAATACAACATGCTAATGTTATTAGCACAACCCTATGGCATTTGACATTGTATAAATTAGCCTAGCGATGAGTGAAGATTCCCTCTGCTAATATGAAGCCAGGGTAAATCCTTTATGAAAAGAGTTTTGTTTCAGAAAGGGAACCCTTTTGCGGCTAAATTTCTTTGCCGGGCCTGGGATAAATGGCAGAGTATTTTGTTTCTAGACTGAGCAGTCAAACGTCATTGTAGTGGTGTGTTGCAAACCTATGAGGGTTTGGCACATGTAAGTGTGCAGGACACAAAATAAAAAGTCAAATCAATCAATCAAAAAAAAATCTCTAAAATGCAATCTGTGCTGATTATAGTAATTTATTTTCTTAAATCTAATTACGTAATCCTGATTGCCCAACCCTAATGGCCTTTAAGAAAAACTGTATGGCGCTGTAATTTGCACTTCTGTGTTCCAGGAAATAAATGGTGCAAGTTAATAGTTATCTGTTCTCTTTTATATTTTATAGCCTCTTATATGAAAATGAAAGTTAACAATGCTTAAAAAAGTAACTTACACTCACTCATCACCAGACACATGCATTGTTTCTCTAAAAAGCTCTCCAGTGCATTGTCTCCTCTTTGAATGAACCCCGGTGGATCATCAGGTTTAGCCATTATTCTCACAGGGGTACCGTCAATCACACTGATCGATGTTAGGACATTAAAGCATTTATATTCATGAGGAACATTATTCCAAAATAATTGCTTTATTACTGCAGGATAAATGTGACACTGCTTTGGGATAGATTACTTCGAGTTATTTGTCTGTTCACCTTTAGTAAGGAAATTGAAGTAAACAACCTCATTTTCAGGCAATCTTGATGCGTTTGTTAACTTTTACATCACAATGACTAAAATGTATTCAGGAGCAAGTGGAAGCAGTAAATCTTGCCAACATTAAACAACTAGTAATCCATGCATCATGGTAGAAGTATGAGAGATATAAAATCTATATTATATTTGCCATTCTGTCCCTTTGCAACCACATAGCCCTCATTTTTACATTTTCACACAGCTTAAAACATGTTGATAACATTTTTTTCCTGTCAGCCTAAACATAGTGCATTCCAGTTAATACCTGAGGTTTCCATTTATACTTACTTAATTCCTACATTAATAATTACTGCACAGTGATGTTTACAATGACAGCCTACTAAAGCCCCAAATTCTGAAATGAGAGTCGGGTATGTCGATGCATGGTTTACCCAGCTTGGAGCTTTTGAAAATGTAATGAAAAATTTAACAAGTCAAAATACTGTCACGATGAGGCACACCCCCAGCATTTCAATGAGCTTCTGTGGATCTGGAGCATAAGGTAAATGCCAGCACCCTTCATCTCGCGAGCATCTCTGCCAAACAGACTGTGAGGCTGTGAAGCCGTCCAACTATGAGTTCAGCTCTCTCATTAATGATTAGCATTTATTATGTAAACTGTGACAGCTCTGATGTGCTGTGGAGACGGAGACTACCAGGGGATGTTTCTGTTATGTTCAAATGGCAATTAGCCCATGCCCAGCGTATTGATGCAGCCCTGCCAGTTCAATAGTTTGAGTGTGCTTTTAAAATGTTATTCTGTTCCTCTCACATCATAAGTGCACCACTCCTGTTCCTGATGGAGGCTTGGTGGCCCAAATACTAAACGCAAAATGATCAAAATTAAAATCTAAACGCAGTCTTTACTCACACATCTTACAATGGAAGAGAGAATTATTCTAGTCAAGTACAGGCAGCTAGTTAAGCAAATATAACCTGCTTAAGAGTCATTGCTAAAGGTTGTTTTTTGCACATTTCTTTGTCTTGTTTTCCCATCAGCCCTCAGCCAAGAAAGCTCTCACTCAGAAAACTGTGAAGACTGCAGTTCCTGGCTACTTTAAGGACCCCAACCTCCTGGAACATTCTCCGTCTGTCTGTCAGCAGAGTCCATAAACTGCTTCAAGAAACTCCTTAAAATCTCTATCCACTTGCCTTCCTGCAGGGGCTGTAATTTACTTGAGTCCTCTGTATTTATATCCTTTTAGCTTATAGCTGCATATTTATGTCTCTTAGTTTTCTGTATGTATCCTGCAAGGCACTTTGTGACTTTGTTTTTAAAAATTGATATACACTTATTTGGTCAACCACTTCAGTTTTAATAGAGACTGCCATAAGTAAGCAGTGGTTAATAACCGATCAATCTTTAAGATGAATTCCAATATGTTATTTCCATGGCCTATAGGAAAGTTCATCGGGTTCAATCAATATTTATGAACATGAGCTACTCTCCCTAAAAGCCGGAAACCAGAGAAGTAACTCTCAAACTTGTGATGTCATCAAGTATTAAGTCTGGAGCTGCTCCATGGATAATGAATGGGAGACTGATTTTGTTTTTATATGCCTCCGCCGTGGTCGGAGGAGGCATTATATGTTTGGGTTGTCCGACCGTCCACCCATCCATCCGTACATCCGCCTGTGCCATTCTTGTGAATGTGATATCTCGAGAATGCCAACTTGGACTCAATAATAAACTGATTAGTCTTTGGTGGTCAAAGGTCAAGGTTGTTGTGATCTCGCATCCATCTCATTCTCGGAAATATCATATCTAAAGAACACCTTGAGGAAATTTCTTCAAATTCAGCGCAAGCATCCATTTTGATTCAAGAATGAACTGATTAGGATTTGGTGGTCAAAGGTCAAAGGTTAAGGTCACTGTGTCCTTGTCTGTCGGATTCTCGTGGATGTGACAATTCAAGAACACCTCGATGGAATTTCTTCAAATTTGGCACAAATGGACTCAGTGATGAACGAGTTCGATTTTGGTGGTCACTCTGATTTTGTCTGTCTCCCTGTGACCTTGCATCCGTCTCATTCTCATAAACTCGATAAATCAAGAACGCCTTGAGGAAATTCCTTCAAATTTGACACAAACGTCCACTTGGATTTAAGAATAAACTGATAAGACTTTGATTGTCAAAGGTCACTATTAACGTGATGACATTTTATATCAAAAAGGCCAAAGGTCATCTTCACTGTGACACTATAATATACTGCATGAAACCCTTTTCATGCAATTACTCAACATCATATCTCAGGAACAGAAAGGAAGACAGTTGGTCAGATACTGAATTGATGACACTAATCTTTGGTGTCCACCTTGAAACAGTGCTGATTGTATCGATCTTCCGTGCAGCGGGGGGAAGATGTGTATGAAGCATTCATGTTTTCACAGACATGGATGTAAACTGTAAGAGAAACTTGAATGGTGCACGGGGGCTTACAACCAAGGGGCAGTAATTCTAGTTTTTAAATGCGTCTTGTAAGGTGTCTTGAGTGCTTTGAAAGGCATCTAAATAAAATGAATGATCTATAACATCTTTCCCGATTCATATCTGTTGAGCAGTTTATCACAAATTTGAGTTTTGGTCCTCCAGTTTTTAGATTTGGGAGGGAGTTGTCCATATTTACTAACATTTTTGGACTGTCATAGCCCACAGGAATGACATGTATGAATTTTGAAAATGAGCGTAGTTCACTTAAAGCCTTTTTTGTGGGTTTGTTGTCTTGTTTTGTATGTATTTAAACTGTCGTATCTCACTTGAAAATCTGTCATTTTACCCTCTTTCTCTGACAAGGACTGAAATTGTAAAAATGCTTCTAGTTTTTCAGTTTTTATCCCTGACAGTTTTATTTATATGCCAGGACTGCATGTTTGCAGTCTTGTGGTTAGCTGTCGTATTGTCCAGTAAATCTATTTCTAAACCTTAACACCTAATCAATAATACATCACTGAAAGGTTCATTTGTAAACCACTGATCTTTAAACTCCAATATACTCTGCTATGAATGATGAATATGGCTTTGGGCAGACTCCTATAAAGCCTCCACTGCAGATGTGCACTGTATACTTTAATGTTTAATTTAAGCTGTGATTACTGTGAATAGGCACACCGTTACAGTGTGATAGCATCAGTACTCCAGCCCAGCATCCAAACACAAACACTTGAGTACTAGAGTAATGGAGAGCCACAGCAGGGCACAGTATAATCAGCGACACTAGAGCCTCTGTGTACCCTCTGTGGCACTGCTTTGTTTCTGAGTGCCCTCCATTTTCAGATGAGTCGCCGCACTTGTATTTCCAAATCCAGCGGCTGTGCACCTGCCCCATTCATTGCTTCCCTGACATGCTTTCCCTGTGTTCTGTTCAATGTGTTCGCAGTAGTTTAACATATTTTACACAAGCAAAACATTATGAAATTAAAATAAATACACCTTGGCTCTGGAGATGCTGTTCCTAATATCAAACTTTTTCAATTAAGAACACCTTAGGCAGGATGTTTGGAGTAATGATCTGATATTAATGTTTGGCTGAGACACCGGCATGATCTTTTAATTATGATATTTATTATTGGGAACAGATTATTTCCAATCTGGTAAAAGCAGATAAAAATTAGGAGCAAAACTAATGACAGTGTCTTTTGTGTGTGTGCATGACTTGCACATCATGATGGCAGACAAGAAAACAACATGTTTCTGCAGCACAACAATAGTACAGCACTGGTGTAAATCTTTATGTGCATTAGTTTCCATGACGGCACGGCGCCAGTTTCCATGACGTCTCCGTGCCTTTGTTGCATTCTTGAATAACATTTTGAATGACATTTGTCACTAATGGGTATTTCACTACCTCTAGCCTTTTTACAGGTAGCCAGACGCTGCCTGAATACTGAATTTACAGTTTGGCCTTGGAGAAATTTATGGATACAAGCTGTTAGAATTCAACAGGCTTTAAGACCATTTAAATATGAAGTCATTTGTCAGTCATCCTTTTCCAGTTGTGGGAGAGTAAGGCATACTATGTATAACTTCAGTACACTTAGCTCATGTACAATACCGAAATGTTCACTGTGTAGAATGTAGCTGGAGCCTATCCCAGCTGACATTGGGCGAGAGGCAGGGTACACCCTGGACAGGTCACCAGACTATCACAGGGCT
>JAPZEB010000004.1:17227586-17243716 GCA_029783705.1 Chaetodon striatus
TGTGTTTAATACATAAATAAATGACGCATATTTCTGAGTGAATTTATTTTAGTCTCTATAATGATGAGTGTGCTGCTGACATGACAGTGAGGCTGAGAATTGTGTGCTTTGCATCTTATTTGTAATTTGAATGGAACCATCTGAGGCAAATGTGAGGCCAGTGTTGATACTGATTATCATCACATCATTCCACCTAGAAAACAACTCACCAAATACAGCAGACTTGACCTTTCCCCCCTTCTCTCCTCTGAATGGACACTTCCCTGCAGCTTAATGGACTCATCTCACTCTAACATTCACACCCACGTACACACACACATCCACTTGCCTTGCCAGAAAGGCCACAGTCAGCCGGTGCAGGTCATTGGCCCCTAAGGCAGGTTCAATATTTATGGGTCGCTGCAGCATTTTACTGTCTCAGCTTGACAAAAATGATCAGCATCTCAGGCACTCTGCCTGTCAATCCGGCAGCGCAGTGCATCACATCAGCTGCCATTGCAGTCAGCCCTGCAGCGTGTCATGGTGATGAGCCGATGTTGCTGAGAGATGGCCAATAAGCCGGGCTTCCCCAGCCAAGGATAAATCGCTCTGGATCCAGAACCAAAGCCGCTCCAGCCTGACATCTGCAGCAGGGATGGATGGGTGGATGGATGGATGGATGGATGGATGGATAGATGGAGGTGATATGTAAATGCTCTAAAATCTTATTCAGTCTTTGCTTGTTTTTCCTACAGTTTAATTCAACACTGAGAGCGTCTAAACGCCTGATAAATATGGGATCATTGCCTGTTGTTATGTATTACTGTGCATCCTTCACTGAGTTTCCAGAGCCAGCAGTCCTACCAGCCACCTGATCTGAGAAAGAAAGACATTAAAATAATATAAATCTACACCAAGTGTTGAATCTACAGGTAGTTTTATTACTTACACCTGATAAGTCTAAAACTAGAGACCATCTTGTGATGGGATCACTCTAGCCGTAGTACAGCGATCCAAGACTTAAATGCCTCGTTTCCATCAAGCAGTCCGGCACAGTTTAGTTCCATATGCATTTTTTCAGTTTCCACTGTGAAAAGTTGTGGATGGTACCAATGGAACCATTCCCCACTGTCCCTATTTTTGGTCCCCCCTCTGTTGGGGTACCTAGCACACAGATCTGGTACTAAAAGGTGGAGCTGCAGTCCGTTGATTGGTCAGTAGCGGACGGTCACTCTTGCTCAGAGCTGAGCTGTAGCTGGTGTGGAATCCTATGTATGTGCAAGTTATACATTAGTAAAGTATAACTATAAAATGAAAGGATGTTTTGCTGCCTCTCACAGCAGCATATATATATATATATATATTCTGTTGTCAGGTATAGGGGTAAACTGAGAGTTTAATTCAGTTCTAATTTAGTTTAGGGAGCAACATGGTTGATGTTTAGCCAATATTAGATGGTCTATATCCATACCTTGAAAATGTAACCACTCCTAGGTGACATGGTATGAAGACAGGACAGTGCCTCTTTAGATTAAACATCTTAAGCCCAGTTCACACCAATGATTCATGATAAAACCATTGTAGGAAGTTGCAGAGAAAAGTTGCAGCAGTGTGAACTGGTTGGTCTGAGCTTGACTGGTGTCACCTGCAACTCAGCTGGTCTGATTGCCAGCTGGTTTTACACTGTAAAGCATGTCTCCTGTTTCTACAGCTAATTTGCGTGTAGTAAAGTCCACTGGTCAAGTCTAAAAGACCGCACATTCTCACTGACTGATTCATTGGTGCTGGTTATTTATATTAATGTGGTGTATTATGAATACAGTCCATCTGATGCTCCTTTTGTTTGGTTTTCAACGTATCGTCACCACTAGAAATGCAACCATAGCCAGGATCTCACTATCACTATCCTCATTCAAATTTTAAGAAGCTACAAATTATATTCAGACTCAAAATAAATCTGAAATGCTTAAGGAAAAGGAAATACAGAGTTGTTGCATAGAGATGATACACCATCTCATCTAGTTGCATTGGTGTGAACTGGCAGGATTCTAGAACGTTGCAGAAAAGCACATTGCAGGTAGTTGCCTGTTTCAACTCGTCTCGTCACAAATCTTTGGTCTGCACTGGGCTTTAAAGACAGGCTAAGTGTGTAGCTCCTCGAATTTCTAACCCTGTGGGACAAAGGTGTCCATCAACAGGAAACAACCTGATCTAGCATGTCAACTGACATCATTGTTTTTTCTTTTGCAGTGTGAATGCACCACATTCTCAAAACTGCTAAGAGTTGGTGTGTAGTGTAGAGGTGAGACACAACTGCACTGGATTCATAGCACAAAAAATAATCTCAGTAAAAATTGATCATTCGCCTCAGAGTTCAGGAGGTCAGCTCTGTGGACTCAGAGGTGTGGGAGGTTTATAGAGGAAGAAGAATCCTGACATAAACAGTCAGGTCAATGACCTCGATAGACCTCTGATGGTAAAACACATGGCAGCTCTGTACATATGTTTACCTTTGGATATGAAAGTGATTCAGCTCCGTGTAGGACTGATTCTATTTACTATAAAATCTCTCAAACTGCAAAGCATTGGCTGCATCAAATCAGATTTTACGCCTAAGCTGTTATCATTTTGTCAGCCTCACATCCAGTGTCAACCTGTGGTATGACTTCCATTTTTGCAGCACTGCAGGAAAACTCCTCCAGGTGAACTGAGCAGAGCTGCTGACACCCAGCTGTCAGTTTGACACAGAGGGACCAACTCTTGGCTGTCCATTGAAAGCATGTATTATATGAGTGACTCATACATTTACTCATGGGTGGCATTGGCAGTGTGCTCACAAGGTCAAATGAAAAGGCTTTGCTAATTTGGTGATTCAGTGTTCCCCCTAAAAAAGCAAGCAAGAAAGAAAAACTCCCTCAGTGCCTGTGTGAAAATATTGCCACAAAAGTGTTCCTTGGAAATAGCCTTGATGGACGGTTCTCAGAAAAGAGGACCAAGTGTGTTAGTCATGTTGGCCTCATTTTACAACCCAGTCACCACAATAAAATGTTGGCATCGTATGTCTCTGCAAACCATACATTGGTACGTTACATATGCATGACGTAGCTCAGTTAACATGTATATGAGCTGAGTTTTTCCTCAGGAAGAGGTGGGGAGGGTGGATGACGTGACAACTTGGTAAAACAGACCACTGTTAAAGACCACAATTTTTTTTTTAAATTTTTAACAAAAGGCTGGGACAACCAAACCAGGTTTTTAAGTCAAAACATGTTTTCCTAACCCCAACCAATGTTTTTTTGTGCCTATGCTTAACCACACATTAACTACGGAGCTGTCACAACATAAAATTGAAACATAAAGAAGAGGAAAGTTTCATCATGCCTGCACACAGACGCACAAATTTAACATATCTGTGTATTGCAGAAACTGACATTTATTCTGTGGATTGGGTTGGATGTTTCTAGGGATGCGCAATAATATCGGCACGACATTGGTATCGGCCGATATTGGCTTTAAGATGAACTCTCAGAATCGCCCAACATGCTTTTTCTTATTTTGCACAATGAATAAGTATACACTGAAAAGCATTCTATTTCATGTCTCCATCTGCTGGTGAGCCATCATAAGAGTATGCATGTATAATATAGTGTTAACTCCACTACAGAGACTTGATGATCACTAAAATTGGGCAGGGAAAAAATGGATATAACCTCCTGAGATACACACTTTTGTTTGGTATGCATTTTTAATTTATCCTAGCTATTTGAGATCAGTACCTGATAGGTTTTAAAAAAACGAAATATTGTCAATGATAACAAAGTCCCTGTGTTCTCAAATGAGACCTTAATAAAGTCCCAATGTTTTCAAACGAGTTGAACTGTTGCTAAAATTGGTCAATTTTGTTGCCATATCAAACTCTAAACATTATTAATCAGAAATTATCTCATTTTGTGATCAGGTTTTGTGCATTGTCCACTTTTGTGTCAGAATCAGCTGCAGACTGACTTGGCAGAGATGGCTGCCATCTTGTTTTATTGTACTGTGTCCTTACTACCACTGGGTAGCACAAAGAAGAACGAGGACAACAGGTCTGAGTTAAGCAGAATGAAGTATAAGGTCAAGTAAACACAAAATGTGATGTCCTCATATGAGGACACAGGACATAGCCATGTACATGAACGAACGCATAAATCAAAAACACATTGAGCTGGGCTACTACGCAAGTATAATGCAGACAGAATGACTGATACAGCTTGTTTATCACAACAGTTAAAGTGACTGGGCTGGATGCTCCTAGAAACGCCCCTCCACACACCTGACCTGCACTGCGCTGCTTCGACTGGATTTGCCTCTTGACAAAGATGAGCGAGGACAGCAAATGTCAAAGGGTTGAAAACAGGCAATATATTTATCTATATATACTGATCATTATTATTAATGTCTGTTTATTAGTGGCCCCCTGGCCTCCTATTTATTTTTGCAAAAGTGGCCCTCAGGCCAAGCAAGTTGAGTGTCTCTGGTCTGTAATGTTAAGAGCTAAAGAGCCTTTTTTTCCTCTGTAGCCATACAAATGTTCACTGCTTGTGGTCTGTGGCTTAATTTCTGACTGGTGAGTCTCCCAGGTCATTGGTAGGGGCAGTGCCACCTCATTCTCCCAAATGTGCCCATCTGCAGAGGTTAATCATTCCTGACCCATTCAGGCCCAGTGCCACCCCTAATTATAGCCCTTTCCCATGACGAAGATAAAAAAAAAAGTCACATTTCGACTTTGGGACAAACTGGGCTTCAGCAAATACACAGGATGTGAATAGTTTAACATTTGAAGTCTAAACTTAAATATGTTTTATTTCCACATCAGCAGATTCAAATAATTTAATCTGTGTCGATGCAACTGTGTAGCACTGCTTTGTTTTTCTGAAACACAATTGTACAGCATTGGTAATGTCCATTTTCTATTTTCTGCCTGTCTTGGCACGTTAGCATACATTTCCAAACCTCTGCAGCTTTCAGGCCCATTGAACCTCTCGTCGGACTTGTCTGTGCATTAGCCCACTGACTGTACCTTATACACGTGTGTTAACTCAGAGGTGGGACGAGGCTTGGCATAGCAGACAAAGAGAGTGTTCTCTTTCCTTTCACAAGCAAACACTTAACATCAGAGCGATGAATACAAATAACACCAGAGAGAAAGAGAGCCTCTTCTTTAATTAGCTAGCTTTGATCATAGAGATCCTCCTCCGTGCCATGGTCCTTCCAACCTGGAGAGATCAATCACAGCAGAAACAGGCCACCGGCTGCCAAGCAGCATTTTCCTAAAAGCTTTCTCTCTGAACATTGAAAGACAAAGGATCGTCACCAGCCACAGGACAAAGTTTGTCTTTTGAAAGAAAACATGGAGTCAGATTAGATGCATATGTTTGGCAGTTAGATGAAATGTCAGCACATTAACAAAATTATAAGAGTGAGCAAATATTAATCCCTAGCAGCTCCCAGGAGGACTCTAACAATTTCAAAAGATATGCAAAATTTCAGATCGGATTTATCAGCACTCCTGATTCTTCTCTGCTGAGTGCAACATCACTACGTGTTGCACTCAACGTGTAACGATGCTTCACCACGTGAAGCAGGAGCAAGAATTACTGTATGGCCATTAATTTATACAAACCTAAGTGAAACCATTTTCCATCTTATTTGAAGAAGAGCAGAAGTTTATTTTTGTCATTCAGAACAGGGGACATATATTCAGAGCAGCTGGAGAGGGTGGAAAGTACGCTGCCTGCTGAACAAGAATGTGGACTGGGACATAGGATGTGACACTAATTGAGACAAGTGGTCATGAGAGGTGCTTCATTGACTCAACACTCCATCACACACTTTTCTGCAGTGCACGACGTTGGAAAGTTTATGTTGTGTTTCTCCCCAAATGTTCTGTGATTTCACAAATGTATGATTATGATGTATCTGTTGAAAGATGCATATTTTATAGTCCAAAGTTATATGGTAAAATTCAGAGCTGTGGGCTCAATATTTTTTGTAGACATGTTGGTTTCAAGCTACGACTTCTGGTTGACGGGTGGCGTCTGTATTCATTGTACCACTGTGCTGTGATTAGTTCAAGGAGATCAGTGTTGGGTCTAAAGAATTAACTCAAATACTACAATGCTACTTATCAAATGTTGTGCTTTTTACTCTGCGTACTACATTTGACAGCTAAAGGTACATCACCAGTTACTTTACAGCAGTGGTTCTCAACCAGGGGTGCTTATAGAAGTTCTAGGGGGTCCCAAAAAACAGGGAATAGTTTGTGTTCACTATTTAATTACCGTAAAACTTTAATTAAATGCCCAGTCCCTTTTACTAGCCCAGCGTGGCTACACATTTTAAAAAATAAATGCTTGTCTCAAGTAGACGCCTGGTCTGGTTGCCAAGCAGTTCATTATTTTTTAATAGAAGTTCTTGGATGTATAAAAACTGGTTGTTGGCCACCTCAAATTATGTGTCAATTCCTCGATAACCTTGCAGGTTATTTATATTCCTTAATTCCATAAGGGACCTCAGATCAAAAGAATCAAAAGGGTCTTTTTAATAAAATTCTTCCAAGTTGTGAGTATTGTTTTAACAGGATAAAGTGGTTTTGCGTTGGTATGCTGGGTGCTACAATCCTCGAGTGATGTAACTCTATCTCTTTGATATGCTATCTGTCCAAGCTAGATCAAATGAATGATTCATAATTTATATTTTATCTGAAGCCTCATTTTTAAAGAAGTAATACTCATACTGGTTTAAATAAACAAAATGAGCGTATTTCCTGATCTTTGCCGAGCAACAGATTTGTGTGAAAGAAAGTAAAGGCCTGTCCCAAATATAGGTCTGTTAATTTTAGTTATTTTAGTTGTAGAATTTTGGGGCCAGCTGCACGTAAGATCTTAAGTTGAGATTTTCCTTAAAGTCCTAGTTACCGTTTCCTAAAAATAAAATCGGTTGCACAAAACACCCTTAATTGTTTTCATATGGTTTCCTTAAAATGTTCACCTAAGTATTTATGTTTTTTTCTCCTTGTCTTGATCCGTAGACTGGTGCACAAAAGACCTGAGCAACCAAAGCAAGGTATAAAAAAAACTTAACGTACCTCTGACTCTATCTGAACTGCAACATGACTGAGTTTATAGTGATAAATAAAAAAAACCCTAACACACGCAAGAAGGGTGCTCTGCAACCAGGAGAATCCAGTGGATACACTTTTGATGTTACACGATAGATTTGAGCGACTTAATTTTCACTGCAATTTCTTCCTACAGTTGTTTTCTGTTTTCTGGTATTTGGAGAACAGATTCACTTTGTAGTTTGTGCTTTCGATGATTGTATTCCTTCAGAAGTATAATCTTTTCCTCTTCTGACCAAAATGGTTTTCCTGTCTTCTTTTCTTCTGCCATTTTTTCACTGTCGAATTACAAGTCAACTTAGTGAGACAATAACAGGGATCACAAGCATGAGTCCAACCCAACAAACTATCTCCATAGAAACTTTTACCACTTTAAAATCTCTTTCAACACAGCAAGTGAGTTTTCCTTAACTAAGGAAACCTTTTAAGGGATTCTGTGCAGTGTAAGTCCTGCTAAGAAGAAATTAAGCCTTAAATGTCATACTTAAGGAGAAAACTTGGTGTTTTCTGCACCCGATCCCTGGTCTTAATCATACCTGACAACCAAAATCTTTTCAGATGGAGGTCTCTGGTTGAGAACCACTATTTTACAGATAATTATTTTACATACAAAACACGTGATCAGCTCATAAAAAATCATCCATTATTAGAGACTTAACTACATAAAAGTGTGTACAATATTAAAATTTAGCTCCATCCCAATCAGCTGGGCCATTAAATTGCTGCTCACACAATAATGCATCACTAATGACAATCCATTTTTAAAGCTTTTTTTAGTTTTAACACTTTGCCTATGTTTAAAACATGTAATTAATATTTTACTTAAGCAAACAATCTGAATGGCTCTTCCACTGCTGCTGTTAAGTGAACATTGCCTACCTTTTTATGGCTAAGGACAGTAAAGTTTAGGAGAATGAATGGGTATTTTGCCCTATTTCTACAGTACTGGTAGGATGCAGCAGTTGTACATAAACTCGAGTGACCCCACACTGGTTGTATCATTCAGTATGTTTTGTGATTTCTGCTTATATTTACTGCAGGTAAGTTACCGTGCCAGACAGGGCATGACTCATCAAGCCATAATCAAGATGATTGCCGTCTGGGTGCTAGCCTTTGTCCTGTACGGCCCAGCTATCATATTCTGGGAGCTGGTGGTGGGCAAAAGCCGCGTGCCAAAGGATGAGTGCTTTGCGGAGTTCTATTACTCTTGGTACTTCCTGCTGAGTGCCTCCATGCTGGAGTTCTTCTCCCCTTTCATCTCCGTGGCTTTCTTCAACCTCAGCATTTACCTCAGCATACGCAGGAGGAGGCTCCACAGCAGGGAGGCCCAGCTCCACCTTCAACTGAGCGAGCCTGCCTCTGCCCAGGGGAAAGGCATCCCCCTGTCCCAAAACTGGGGGTGTGGGATGAAACTGGCTGTAAGAGGCTCTATCCACTCCCAGACCTCCTCTCCCAGTTTGGGTAAACTAGATCCCTCAACCAGCAGGGCTGCCCAGCCTAGCCGTCTGTCCAGGGATAAGAAAATTGCTAAGTCCCTGGCCATCATAGTGTGTGTGTTTGCCATCTGCTGGGCACCGTACACCCTACTGATGATCATCCGTGCTGCCTGCAGAGGGCGGTGCATCCAGCATCACTGGTACGAGGTCACCTTCTGGCTCCTGTGGCTCAACTCGGCTATTAACCCATTCCTGTACCCGCTTTGCCACAGTAGCTTCCGCAGGGCCTTCAGCAAGATTCTCTGCCCAAGGCGGCATACTACTCCCCCATCATCTGTCCTTCGTGCTGGCCAGTGACGAGCAGATACCCATGGAAGGATGGGGGAGAACAATGTGCCAAAACTATGGATGGAAATATTAAAAATTCAACCCATGAATTACACAGTTTCAGCAGACGAGACTAAACTGTGCACCACACTTTGTCATATAGACCATAACTTGTTTTCAATTGTGCTTTTCAGTGTTTGGATGTGTAAGGTTGGTACTGTAAGGTATGACGTAATTTACACTTCACTGTCTTCACATCTAAAGTATGAATTAACATCCATCATAGGAATGAAAACATTCCTCCCCACCAGGTTTCACACACTATAAAACCACGTCTAGATTTTATCTTGAATACATACAGGCTAGATAGCAATTAATCAGTTATGTTGTCTGTTTTTTTTAAGTTATGCAGCTTGTATCTTGAATTTATACACATTATATTAAGGGATTATGTTCATAAAAAGACAAGAGTTGCTCTCACTGTGATATCCCTGCTTCAGCTGAAGTAAAACAGATCACTATCACCCTCTGCTGTTAGAAACTTCACTGCTATTAATAATTCATATTACAGAAGCACAGTGATGAAAAAGTGCCATTAAGAATAAATGTATGTGATGTGAAACGTGTTAAGAAAGGTTAACATATTATTGTTACACAGTAGATTATTACATTTCTCCACACTGTCAGCACATCCATCACCCCATGTTAAAAATAAATATCTCAAGTGCTGCACTGTAGACAAACAAAAGAAACAAAAGCATTCATATTTATTTTTATTATCTTCAATCTTGTTTTACATCCATTTATGTGAACGGGAGAAGTAATCTGTTTACACTCAATGCCAAAACACCATTTTACTGTGATCAGCAGATGCATGTTTCCTCATGTGCCACTAGATGTCACCATTAACCTTTACAGCTTCCTGTGTGTGCGGTGCTGGAGCATCAAGCTGCAATTCATCACAGAGTGAAGTCAGTGTCTGAGAATGGCCACAGTTTCCATTAGCTGTTTTACTTTATTGTTCGTGTTTGAGTCGTCGGTTAAATACATGCTTTATTTTTGCACTGGCGCCCTGACTGATTGAAACTGTAATCGAGGAATGTAACCTAATAATCATCGGTCTATATGAAATTGCACGGTGCTCTCTTTTTATTCACAGCGAGTCCTTTCACTGCCACACAGTGTCACTTGTAATTGCAATACTTGAACAGTTACAGTCTGATGCTTTAGTAAATGTTTTATATAGTGCTTTATAGATGCTGTTACGCTCTCTATTTTTTGTTTGTGTAACTTAAATATAAGAGTGGTGGCCTAAATGTTGTCCTCTTGGCTCAGAAGAAACTTATAGTATATTGTTATACATTTTTTGTGCTTATTTTAATTATATTTAGAATTTTAAAGGTAAACACGTCTCTGTTGCTGGCTGAGGATCTTTATGCACAACATAAAATAAATGAATTAAGCCCTGTGATGCATTTTAAATGTAGTTACTGTCTACCTGATGGCTAATTGGGTCAGTGCCAAGCACAGAGTGGCTTTTGTTTGATGTGCAGATGAAATGCTGAGAGTGCAATACCATTTTTGTATTGTTCCCCAGTCTGGCTATGTTTGATTTGATAGATTAAATGAGTTCTTTCCAGATGTAGACTTATTAGACCTGTAATTACGCCATCATGTTAGATAGTGGGGTTACATTTGCAGGTGCCTGGGTCCCACAGGGGACTTACATTGCTCAAATTGTTGCTGTTGCCCATGTGCACATCTGGGCCCCTGGTCAGGTGCTGGGAATAAGGGCACAGCTGCGGGGAACAGGCCTCTGCTAACCCCCCCTCTCCTCGCTCCCTCTCCGCCTGTGGCGTGGTGGGGGGACAGAGGCACACTTCTGACCAGAGGGATGCAAGCACATTTCCCTCGGGACGACAGAACTGCATTTATCAGCAGAATGGCGAGCCTGGGTTTACTCCCTGTGTATCTAAATGCGACAGCGAGAGCTGTGAGGAACGCTGGCGCTGTGTGCAGTTATATTAGGAGGACTACTGCTATTGATTTTGTTGATAGATTGAAATGTCATGGCATGTGTGCCAAACCGACTGACTGAGGCTGTGTTGCAGATCATGCCAACTTAAATTGGTCTAGGAGGGGTAGCGCCATGAAAAATACAGATGAGAGATTTTAATTATGTGCATGCAGAGGTGTGTGTGTGTCTTTTTTTTAAATCCTATCCAGTGTGTGAATGTGTTTATGGGAGGTTTGGATGTCTGTGACCCCAAGCAATGTATCTAAAAGCTGTGACCCCAAATGGAGCGCACCTGTGCCCCTTAAGTTTATAGAGTCCCATTAGCGGAGACTCAGTCAGCGATCAGAGGGGGGGGAGGGCCTATATAACTTCCCCATGAGAGTCTCTGAATAGTTAAACTCTTAGAGCTTCCACTTTAGCACTTTGTTAGGATGACTTAATGCTGAGTTCTCTTGTTTTCAAACTGGCTAACACCTCTGGCCTACACAATACACAATAAAAAGGTGGCAGATGTGGAATGAAGCCACTGTAATGTCTGGCATAAGGATAAAACACATAAGACATTTCACACACTCTTTGATGACCAATACGCTTCACTAGTATTTTCAAGTGAAGCTGGAATATAAAAGTGAACCGCCAGACAAGACCGAACCACTTTAGTCTGCGGATACAGGTCAAAACTGTGACCTCTTTTGAAGTCGTAGCATCACTTAGTGTACATCTTCCCCCCGCGTAGGCTGTTCACTTTCTCAGCTAACTAAATGTAAACCGCAGTTTAATATTTCATGAGGGACATACTCCAAAAGAAAAAACAGACTATTTTCTGCTTCATTTTTGCCTTTTCCGTTCTTCCGTTTTTCCCTCTGCTTTTTCCTGCAGTGTACTTCCTGACTAGAGATTAAATAATTCCATTGGAATCCTCTTAGGATGGGTTCCCAGCACTTGGCAATTAAACAATTACATTTAATCAGCATGGGGCGACGCTTCAAGTCACCCTCATTTCAGACGTTGATTAAAAGCAATTCTGCAGTGGTTATTGCTGTCGACTTTCGAAACTGTGGTTCACTTAGGTTTACTGCATCTGTGGGGTCAGGTTGGATAGCAATATGGCAGGTTCAGTGGTGGTCGAGAGCGGTGTCTGCCTGTGGTGGGTAAAACAGTAATGATAGAACTCATGGCGGACCTTATATTGTCCCTTAAGTCAGAGCTAGTTAGATTACTTGGAGACATTTTGACCCTACAGCAAAGAAGACTCGGTGAACAATAGAAATGAGAGGGACATTAAGTTATGCATGTGGGAGTCCAGATGTGTGAGCGTGTGTGTTTTTTTTTTTTAACACTACATATGTGCATTTGACTGTGTCCATACACAGCTGTTCTGTTTCTGCATCTACATTTAGGTGCATCTGCGGTGAATGAAATGCACCTTGACATACACAATTTCATCATGCCATGCAATAACATCTCCCTCTGTGATGGCAAACAAGCTGAGAGAGGGCACGGGGGGGGAGGAAGGCTTTTGTGCGAGCCATATTTGACATTATGCTCGAGTGAAAGAGTGCTACGTGGCGTAGCACCGGAGCGAACTATAGTCTTCCCCGCGCAACACGGATGAGTTGTGATGGATACCCGGCCCCCTCTTGTGAAACCCAGGTGCCCCTGTTTCATAAGGCACCCCACTGGCTCCCCAGCCCTCTTAATTAGCGGCTTCCGTCAGCTGGCACCCAGGCCTTCAAGCACCAGTCACTGGCCTCTGCTGCTGGAGGAATCCAGTTCACTCCAGATCTTCAGCTTCTCTAACAGATGGATACATGGGCGGGCTGAGTGAGAGGCATCAAGGTTTTTGCAAAACCTGTAAATCATCGGTGAATTTCCTGGTATCTACATCAGACGCATGGATGGAGAAGAAAATGCTGTTGAATGCTTCAGTCAGTGTGTGTTTCTTCGTTCAAATAAAGATGGGCAACCGCAGAGAATGGGCCGTGAGTTTTAGTCTGCAGATACACTGTACCAAGACATTGATGATTTTTATATGATGAAGTCAAATATAGATAAAAGGTTTCACCAGGACTGGAATGCAGCCTTTTTCCCGGTGCAGTATCATAGCAGCGCTGTAACAATAGTCTCTTCTAATGACATTCCCCTAGTAACTTCTTGCCTCTACGAATCTCACGGGGGAAGCGCTACAAAAAGTGATAATTACATGAAATATACATAGAGAATAAAGGGAGCATGTTTACATAACCAGGCCCATAAATATCTGACGGAGAAGACATTGTTCTCCGACTCCTTTTAAGCTGATCTCCCAGGGATGCCATTTTAATGACATGATGGTTTAAAGAGATGCTGCTCCATCTCGTTCCATATTTAATTAACTTTTGCTTTTCTGACGCAGAGGAAAAACAGAATAAAGAACGCGTGATAGAGACAAACACACACGATAGCGAGGAGACAATAACAAATAGCTGGGAGAACAGAGAGGGAGGCAGGGGGAACATGAGCAGAGACCTTGTCATGCTTTTGTGAGCTGTTTACAATACAAGAGATGCAAAGGGAGGAGGAGGGATGGCGGAGGAGTGAGGGAGAGGAAGACTGACATGGGCAAGAGAGGATGGTCGTGAAGGATGAGGACGACAGGACGAGAATGAACGGGACGCCTGAATTTCTAAAAAAGAGAGGGATAGAATTAAGAAAAAAGAAGAAGAGATGGGAAAGGGAGCGAGGAAGAGTCTCCCGAGGGGCTCCATTATGGAGCATTTTTTTAGTTCATCACCAATAAAAACAAAATAATTGTGAAACTGGCAGTGTGTGTTTAACTGACATTACAGACTCACCAAAAATAAATGGAATAAACATTAACAAAATCAAAAACAAAGCCCTGTTTGTACTCTACTTTGGCATCCTTCTCCACACTTTGTCCAACACATACCAGTGTTTATCTGCCACGTGTTCATTAAGTAAACACATGGCAGATGTCAGCAAGCAAAGATTATTTCACATCAGTGTTAATGTGTACATTTACAGAGATTTCTGCTCATTACAAAACATGGCTACAGACACTGAGAGCACTGAATCGCAGAGAAATCTGTGTTCTGCATGTGGTCACTCACACTAAATGTGCTGAAACATTTCAACTGGTTTTATGACAAACTCAAATCGTCTAACTCAGAGTTGCTGCAAATTTAATTAAACTCAAATTACTGTTTGATATGTTGTTTTTTTTCAAAAATTAGAATTTGTCTGAAATTAGACAGTAACATGAATTTCTTTTAAGCAAAGACAAAATGGCCTATCGTAAAACTTATTTACGGGCTATTATTTGCTTAAAACACTGAACTTTGATCAAATCATTTATTTTAACCAGTATGAATATTATTTGTATAAAAATTAGGCTTTGAATCAATTATGTGTTATGACACCTGAGGATAACGGCACCCAACATACAGACACAACACTTTATCCTGTTAGAACAATATTCATAACTTGGATTAATTTCTATGACAATTACTTTTGATTCTTTGGTCCTTGGACCATTTCGGACTAAAAAAATATAATTAACTTACCTGGTAATCAAGGAATGGACACATATTCTGACTTTACGACAGCTTCAGAGGCAGAAAGTCACCACTTTTCTTTTCATCATGCCGGTAAATCTAAATAAGTTAGGGTCTCCTCTGGTGCTCATGGTTTCAGTGAAATTAAATGAACCGCGGTAACAATGTGTAGCATCTTCAAAACAATGACAAAAGTTAAAACATTTATATTTGTATATGCAGTCTAACCAGCTAACTAATGTTAGCTCAAGTGGTAGTCAACAATCCAGTTTTACTCGTCCAAAGAACTTCTAGAAAAATGAACTGCTTGGCAACCAGACCAGGCTTTTAATTGAGACAGGTAACACATTTGTCAAAATGTGTTGCTACATCCGGCTAGTAAAAGAGACTGGGCGTTTAACTGGGACTAGGCTTTTGATTGACGTTTTACGGTATTCATAAAAAACAAACGGGCAAACAAACATATAATTTACAGTAGAGTATAGAGTGATGCAGGAATAAGTTAGGTATAAGAAATTAGTCTCAAAGTCAATGGCTCTCATGTTTTGTTCTTTGACATAAAAGACGCCAGTAAATACCCCACTCATAAATTCTAAAGCCTGAATGTGTCTTCAGAAAGGTGGTTGCTAACACGTGGCTAAATGAGACTACAGTACATCATGCCGAACATGGATTTACAGCCTCATTATGGTAGGGATGTTACATCTTATGACCATGGTGTAGCTTGGTTATAGCCTGACGTTAGCTTGTTACTTCTGGCAATTGCATTTTAGCTTCAACAAAGCATAAAAGTATCATAAACTTTTGTTTGCCACAAGGGAACCAGGACAATGTTAACTTCTGTGCTGGCCTAGAAAAAACATCTTCCTACTCTATTAATAGCAGGCTAACTGTTACCCATCAATCCTTGTGCAATCATGTTTCTTAGCTAACGCTGAATTACTTTGTGGCACCTATCCATAACAGAGGTGAACTAGCTAGCTAATGGTTACATACTATCAAAAAATATTGGCCAATTAGCTCTATTATTATTACAAGTGTATTCTTGTGAACTCTTGTAACTTTTCAAGCGAAAATCTCTGATACACCGTCCACCTCAGACACCACCAGTGAAAGTGCAGAGGGTGAAGCTACGCACCTAGCATTCCACTACTGCTGTTGACTTAGCAGCTTGCGGCTAGCTAACGCACCTAGCATGCTACTACTGCCGCTGACTTAGCATCTAGCGACTAGCTAACGCACCTATCACGCTACTACTGCTGTTGACTCAGCAGCTTGCGGCTAGCTAACGCACCTAGCATGCTGCAACTGCTGCTGACCTAGCATCTAGCGGCTGCCTAACGCACCTAGCATGCTACTACTGCCGCTGACTTAGCAGCTAGCAGTTAGCTAACCCACCTAGCATGCTATAACAGCTGCTCACGTAGCAGCTACAGGCAAGCACAAAAAAGAGAATACCTGAAAATATTGAGGGAATTATCTGAAATGCAACCTATTCTTACACAATATAGTTTTATACAACAAATCTCTCTTTCAGCTAAGGGGTCCTTGTTCTGAAAAACACTGAAGCCCCCTTATTTAACCAATAAATGTATGTTCTGCCACACAGACCAGAATTGAGCGTGCCCTCCTCCTCTCTCAGACAGTGTGTTTTC
>JAPZEB010000004.1:17269357-17319596 GCA_029783705.1 Chaetodon striatus
GGGGTGGGGCGGGGGAGGGAAAGAGAGATGTGGAAAATGAATAAGGAGCTGAGTAGCGAGGCGAATGAAGAGGTAAGAAATGTGCAAAAAAGATATTTGAGCAAAATGCAAAATGTGAGCTAATGATGTTAATTGGTGTAACAAGTGGTGGAGAGACAAATGAGTTTTTTGGGGGAGACGAGTGGATAAGGAGGAGGATGTGGGGTGAGGGGGTGGGGGGGGGTGCAGGAAGCGCAAAAGAGGGAAATGAGCTGAGGACCCAAAAAGTGCGAGGAAGAGTAAAGAGCTGAGAAGGGAGAAAGAGTGAAGAGCTGAAGTTAACGACTTTGCAGATTTCATTATAGAGATAGTTAACCCTGTTGACACTGAAGGAGGGCGCTATCCTCTCAGGAGGAGTCCGGTCCTTCCACCTCCACGCACAGAGACAGATGAGATCATTACAGCTATCAGCACCACTGCCATCCACAATTAGCACATCTCCTTTTCTTTCCCCACTCCTCCATCCCCCATCTCCCCTCAGCTCACACTGTCTTCCCCCATGCTCTCTTTCTTTTTCCCACCCTCTCACCTCGTGACACTTATTTGGCCTTGATTTGGAGGCAATTTGACTAAATAAAAAGCCACATGCAGCAAACTGTTCTCAGCTTTAGCCAGCCTGCTTGCTTGACCTTTCCCAACTCATTTAGAACCTATTTGCCTTTTCACCGTATAAAAAGACACGAAAATGCAAATCTTTGCACATTAAGAATGTAAATGTCTCTTAAAACGACTTCCATTGGGTTAAAAATCCAGGATACACACACACTCTCATGCACACAATAATGCATACCTGTAAAGCAGACCGGACACTTGAAGGTTCCTCCCATGCCCTCAAAGCTGTGCTCAATCAGGTGGCATTGAAGCTTCGCCGGTGAGTCGAATGACTGACTACAGAGCTTGCATTCATGGTTCAATCCTTCCTCTGCAGAGAAGAAACAACAACAAAAACACAGGAAATCATAAGACGGAAAATAAGCAGAGCATGAATGGCAGAGGTCTCACTCTGCTTTGTTTTACTTTCTTTTCTTTTCTTCTTTCACATGAAATTTGAATTTAACAAATTTGTAGCAAAGACCCCTGCCTGTGATTTTCATGAGACGGGAAATAATATAAAGTGTGATCTGCTCCCATCAGGCATAAATTAGATGACCAGCCGGGTTTCTAATCGCTCAGACGAGGCCTTGCACTTTGAACATGGCGAGCGTCGTCTTTTTGATTAACTTGCATGCAAAATAATTTATTTTCAGCAAATTAAAACAGATTTGGAAAGAATGACGGTAACAGTCGTTTGTGCTCTGGAAGGTGAATCAAAAATAAATAACAGAGAAAGAACAGTTAAATAGTCTCATTTCAGATGTGCAGAGTGTCATTACTTTTACTGCAAGAGTAAAAGAATATCTTTTTTTTTTTTTTTTATGTCACCAAATAATCTTATCACGTCTGACTGTCAAGGCTGCCAAAACAACTCTCCTTTACAGCATACTGACATGTCAACATTTTTAATACAGTGATACGACAGTTATTTCAAGAGCATGACAGATTCCCAGTTTATCTGCTTGGCATTAGAAATCCCTCCACGTCCATCTAAACATTACACCACCTCAGCCAAGGCCACTGATAGCTTAAATAAATGTCGTTCAGACTGTGAACCTGCACACTCATTTGCAGCACCACAATCTGCTGACTCAGGCTTCCAGAGAGCTGCCCATCTCCAGCGCGTCAATAAAAGGCCCATACACTCTGCCATGGGGCCGGACTAGTGCTCTATCAAACTCCTGCCAACCCTGACATTAGGCCAGCTACTGCAAGAGGGGGGTGGGGTGGATACACCGGGGACTCATCTAGGGTTTATCCCCAGGTCTCTACAGCCCAGTGCCCACCGCATGGGCCCTGGGTACCAGAAGCATGAATACACAATCCACCTAACCAGCTGTGCCCAGCTCGAGCCCTGGAGGATCCAAGTAGAGGGTTAATCGAAGGTGCTTTAGGCAAATCTGGCAAAACATGCCTGCTGAAACACAGTGCGATAAAATAGCAGCATGCAATCGGCAACGCACTCTCTGCTTTGTAAAATTTGTCCACTAGCAAATCTGTCTAGGGTAAGGTTTGTATACCTTTTGTTTGCTCACCATCACCGTATTATTTTCCTGTTTTTTTTTTTTACTTAAAGCTCACCTGATATGTGGATATATAAAAAAAGTAATATCTCAGTGTCTGCACCGATTGATTCTGACCAGTAGTGACAACTGCAACCCTATTTCCAGGAAGATAGGGGAATGGAAACATCTCCTGCAGTGCCAAAAGAAACAGAGTATACATATTGAACTTTTTACTGTAACATATTACCACATGTCCTTTTACAACTTTTCTCAATAACATAAACATATGGCATTGCATATTGCATAAGGCAGTGGTGTCCACAGCAGAAAAAAACAAACCATACAGTACACTGTGCATCAGCACAAGCTGACAGACTATGTTCCCTCAGCAAAAGGTAAAGGCCGATCAAAGCAGCTCACAGCGCTTTAAAAGGGGACGAGTTGATGATGTGTTCTGCAATCATGCATTCGACAGATGAGATATTCTGTAGCCTACATATGCGTCTGAGTGTAGCAGCAGGCATCAGCAAAAGAGGAGGGGGGGGAGGGTGGCACGAGTGCATCCACGCAACCGTGCAAGAGGATCACTGCCCTCTTTGATCACCATTCAGTTTGCTTGTCTGTGTGAGGGTGTACACTAAGGTCAAGCTTGCTGCAGGGTTCATAGATCTGTTCTTCTGCCATATGCGCAGCCCTCATTTGACCCTAGTGCACAACGCTGTCCCTTTGGAGACCTGGCCTGCTTCATTATGCAGATAACTCTGCACCTGCCTGACTGACCTTGTGTGCGTGCATGTGTGTGTTTATGTCTGTGAGCAGGTGCATCAAGGGAGAAAATGGCAGAGAGATATTTATACAGTGTGCTTCAAAATCTGAAGAACAAGGCCCGGTGTTATTCTATATTTTTTTCTTATTGCCAACAAATACCATTAACGGATTAAAACCAACAATGTGTTAGCCTGTCTCTACGCTGACTGTGGCTCTTGGGCCCGAGCCCGTTCATTCCCACTGACGACGTACACCTTTAAAAACAACTCGCAAATATAACATTTCATTTTTAAAAGAGGCTCAGTAATTCCCTAAAACAGCTGGGCATTGTAGTTTTTAAATCGTTCTTTTGCTGGGAACTATTTTTCATGGATTAATACACATATGGCGTGCAGGCAGGATAGTGTATTTGGGATTGACTCAAAATAAACTACAGTGCCCATGTTCAGTCGTAATGTAGGAACACAGGTGTGGCTCATTGATGTGTTCTAATAGTTTCTGGACAATAATAGAGGTCTACGGCACAGAGCAACGAGCAGTACAGTACGTATTTGGCTACACACACAGTACTTGTTAGAAGGATTAATTCACTGTTGGTTCTGGTGTTTTAATTGGATTTTGTTGAGAACTAAAGAGAGCTGTTGATTTGAAATACACTGTTACACACTATATATGTGTTTCAGCTCTATTCTTCATGTTTATATACAACCTTAATCTGGATGGATGCAATGTAATACCCTATATATAGATAAATATAGACAGATGGAAAGAGACAAGAGGTTGAGAGAGCAGTAGATGTGTGACTGAGTCTGTTATGAGTAAATAGTGCTCTGTTAGCCCCTGTAATGCAGCCTGTGCAGGGCTGGGTTTGTATTCAGCGGTGTTACAGGGGTTGAATCAAGCTGGCAGCCTGTTTCTTAGTGAGAGCCAAGGGAGGAAGTCAGCTCGATCGCCCCTATAGCTGCCTCATTGGGCTGAGGTCACTTCCTGTCGCTCCCTCAGCCCTTCTCCAGGGCTGCCCAATCAGCATGGCCCTGCGTGGGCCCCCACCCCTCGCTATGCACTGAGCAGACTCTGGATATAGTTACAGGGCCACAGGGGACTGTCAGCCCTCTCCCTCTATCCTCATCTCTGTCTCTCTCCCTCCTCCGACTCTCTGTTTCCGAGTCTCCCGAGTGTTCTCCGCTGCCACCACCCTGTCCCTCTGCACTCCTAAGAAAATCCTTTAGATGAGAACTGCTCCTGTGCCTGCTCCCTCTAAGCATCCCTGACACCAGCAAAGTAAGCCCATCTGCATATCCACAGGGCCTCGCGTTCCTGTGGCTCATGGTTTATGTATTTCACAGCTCCTTAAAACACAAACGCCTAATATCTCTCCCATGTGGAGGACAGGAGAGGGAGAGGGAGAGAGGAAAAACTACTCTCAAAAAGAATGGTCTTTATTTCTCCGCGCTGTTTACTTTTTTATCCGGGCTGAAGTTCATGTGCTGTTGAAGGTTGTTTGGGACACTGGGGCTTGCAGGTCTGGCTTGCATAGTTTAGTGAACTCTTTATGTAACAACCACACAGCTGCAGCGTATTGAATTCTGTACGTTTAAGGCGGCGTAAAAAGGTGTGTGTGAATTTGATTGAGACATCTTGGATTGAGTGTATGTAATGCACAGCCATCAGCTGACGGTGAGTAAAAGAGGGGGACTAAAGTAACTAAAGACAGTCTAACTTTCTGATAATAGTGTGTGGTTAAGTATAACGCAGGGCACTGCTTAATTAAAAACTCTCCCTCAGCTTATTCCGTTCCAACACCACCACCACTCCCCCACCACTACTGCCCCTTACTCTATTTAAACAATTCTGCTGAGGAGCAGTTTGAATTGGAGGGGAATTCAGGATCACTTTTAGCGTTTGGCTTTGGAAGAGAAAAATCTGATACTTAGATTTACACTCCTCTCTGGGGCATAGTGAACAGTTCTCTGAAGCTCACTCTTAGAGGGACCCATGCTGCTTGTGTCGCCAAAGCAGCACACTCTAACAAATGATATTAAGGACATCAATCAAGGCACTTCTTTGCTGAAAGTAATGAGTAAACAAGTGGGAGAACAAATTGAGAATATTTAGTAGGCAGGAATGGGCTGTTGTGGAAAGGCCGGAGACAGAGCTACCGTAGCGAGCAAAGTTGGGTGAGTCAGACTGATAGGTCAATGCAGTACCAAATCTCTAAACTGCTAAACCCTGCCATTAAGGCAGAAATAACCTGCTCGAAGCAATCTTGTTTATGAGGAATTTCACCTTTAGCAAGAGTTTGCTTTCCGTTCTACCATCTGTTTCGCAATATTCAGCCTGATGTTGGAGTTGTATGTTAATAAACCAAGAAGATTTGGTTTTCAGCGGACTCACTGCTGTATATACAACCCACTGCGGGATTGTGGATGGTAGCAGAGTAGACAGCTTCAGGCCTGTAAACAGTAGGTGGGTTTACTTCTCTCTTCTCTCCGCGGGAACTATCCATTAACAGATAATGGGGGGAAAATCAGAGTGATTAAGGCCCAGGGAATTATGGGTGAATACAAATTGACTCCACCTCCGTGTGGTGTGCTCTCTTGAGGTGGAAGCACTGCTCATAAGGAACAAACTCATTTCAGAAGTACTACAAGGCCCATTAAGGCCTGGAGAATGCTGCAGATGGGGGTAGGAAGGTGGTAGGTGGGAGCGCAAAGGGATGGACTCCCCCTGGACCAAAGCTGATTGGAGAACTGGCGCCTGGGGGGAACATTACTAATATCTATTTCCTGCCTCCGCAGTTTGAGAAGGACAGAGTGAATCAAGTGCAAAATGTCAAAATTAAAGTACAAGATTTAATCATGGCACCTTGAAAATTCACCCCATTCTATCAAAGAGTTAATGTATTACACGAACAGTGATGGAAATGTGGTCGAGTGCTAGCTAATAAAATCAAAGAGATTGGAAAACTACCGCAGCATGAAAGGGGAAGCTTCACTCCAGTTTGCCTGTGGGGAAGTGGGCATGTAAAAGACACAGTCTGTGTCTGCAAAGAGAAAAGTGAAAAGCGAAAGATATAGCTAAGCGAGGTACCAAAGCCCTCATGTCAGGGTCCAAAGTTCGGTGCGTGCCTAATGCTGTTTTCCAACCTCCAGCGAGAGAAGGAGGGGAGAGGTGTTGGCTGTGACATGTCAGTGGTGGTGACGCCCTCGCACAGCGAGAGCAAAGGATTCTGGGGGAACATGTCTCTGGGAGAATGTCAGCTCTGATGCATGGCAGCTCGTTGGAGGTGCTAATCAGAGCAGGGCTAGGCTCCTGCTAGGATCAGCCACTCTGCGCCTACATTAACCGCCTCACAGCTCCCCTGGCTACCGGGCCAGAGGTAGAAAACACCAAACTGACAGGTTTTTGTGTCGAGATAAACATGCGTAACGCTTGAATGGATGTTACAAAAGGTTTAGCAGACTAGAACACCTTTTGGAGTTCACAAAACATGGGGGACAAAAACATAAGGACGCTTCTTTTTCTCCCTAACATAAACGCACTGAGCAGACATTTCCACTCGAGTTATTTGCCAAGAGCCCCTGTGCATGTGTTTATCTTACTGGGATTTTTTACTCTGTCGCAGCAAATAAAGAAACTGAAGCCAAAAGTCATTGTTGAAGCATCAATATCAGACACACAAGAGGAAAAAAGGCACAGCTTTAAAATGCATTATTATTATTAGGTGTTAAATAATTTTATACCAAACCTGAGGCCGGATGTATAAATGACAAAATAAATGCATGTGCCACTTCCTGCACGGAGGTATTTATGAAGAACATGCTGTGCTTTGTGTTTCTCTATGCACAGCTTACATTAAGCGTTTATAAGCTTTTATGACTCAGCCATAGCAGCATGGCAAACAGTGGCATAATATCACAGAGGAAATTAAATTTTATCTTTCACATCAGTTACATTTCATTGAATAACATTCAGAGATTATATGTTGACATTTTTCATTCTGCAAGTATTTTTTTTTAAATTCTAAGTAAGTGTGCAGTGTCACTCAAATCCTGTCGTAAAGGAGAAAGAAAAACACACAAGTTAGTCCTGCACAATATGTCAAGATATGTACTGTATGAAATTTTGGAAAGCCTCGGCCAAAGGATTTTATTTATTATTCTTTCAGATTCGTTGCATATATGTATTTTTAGATTTGAAACTGCACTGAATGTAAAATATCACCCTGGAGTCCGCTAAAGGGAAACGAGCTGGTAAAACCAGATGAAGCTGGTGTTTCAGCAGGACTTGGCGCTGCTTTGAAGGATACTCTGCCATTTTGTATTTCGCCTGGACCACATTACCAGCTATTCTTACTGCTGAAACCCACAATGGCTAAAACTCGGTCAAATGAACAGTGTGTAGGTCACAGAGGCAGAAGAAAAAGCAAAAAAAGAGAAGGGAGAAATCCACAACAACAAAGGCGAGAGCCGAATACTTGTTAACGAATGATGTGTAGGCGCTGCAGCTGCAGGCAGGTATGGAGGTCCGTTGGGGACAAACAGTGCAGGCTGCTGAGATGGATTGCATGGGAGCGCCGGACCCCCTGCAGCCACACAAACACCATTCTGCGCTGAAATGCTCTAATTTACTCTATACATGCCTATTCTAAACTGCTGGGCTTTTTTCTTGTTAGAAGGAAATAAAGGTCAAGTGACTACGCCCTGACTTTCCAAGACTCTTGTGCTCAATGAAAGTTGCTGTGCAAAGTGAGAAAAAAAAAAAAATTAACAAACAAGCAGAGAAAAAAGTAAATTAGGCAAAGAAAAACTTTCTGGCAAGCAGAGAGGAGAGAAGAAATGAAGTGTGAATCTAACCAGAATCTCTTTCAGGTCTCAAAAGAGTGAGTGGCCTGAATGTAAAAAGTTAATTACGGGCACATGCCCGGCTTTTTTCGCAAGCCTCACTGTGGCATTGTCAGGCTGAGGTATGTGGCTCTATGGGGTCTGTGGTCCACACAAAGGAGCAGGGAAAGAGAGCGTTGCGGAGAGGCCCCTTGGCTGGGCTCACGGCATGGAACACTGTACAATTAGCCAGCCCCTGCGTTCTGCCGGCTTATAATTATCAGTGCTTGCCTTAATTGACTCCCTTAGCCTGCTGCAGAGGGACCCCCCCCCCCTTATACCCCCTTCCCCCCTGCTCGACGCAGGCCGCCGAGTGCCACGCCGGGCTCTCCAAAGTCATTTAGAAAAGCGCTCATATTTTCGACACAAAAAAGGGGGAACATTTGGTGAGAGAGAATTCATCATCAGGTGTCTAGAGGTTTTCCTTAATAGAAAAGCTGAGTCCCACTGAGTGCGCTCCGTGTAGCGGCCAGCCACGCATGCTCAGGACCAGCAAGCCGCCATTCGCAGCGGGCCACGACACATTAGCATAATTTTATATAACACAGGCACCCGCGCTGGAAATTTAATACATCTCAGCAAATACGAGACAGGCGTTTTGCATAATTTTTTTTCTCATTCTCCACCTAGCTTCCTCTCTCCCTTCTATCTTTCTGTCCTCGCTCCATGTCTCTCTCCTGTCTCGTCTTCGTCTTGCCTCGCTCCCTCTCTCTCTCTCTCTCGTGCTGCCACTCTCCTTTGCCCCCGCCCCCCCCTCTACACAACCACCCCTCTCTCCTCGCCCCATGGTGCTGCTCTCACTAGGAGAGGGGAAGTTCATTACCTCAGCTAAATCAGAATTAGTCCCTTCATTTTGACGGGGCGAACTTCATTAGAAAGGCCCTTCCTTAATCCAGCAGGGAGAACTGATGAATCTACATGGGGGCAATAATTTGCTTCACACAGCACATTCAGCCACTTCCTCCACACTGTTTCCCCCTTCCTTTTCTCCGTCTATCTGGCTTTATGTACTTATGGTTACATTTTTATTAGATCTACAGCAAAAAAACCTGAGAAAGGAAAACACCTGCATATAATTAACTAATGGCAGCAGAGAGGGTGTAAAGAATGAGTTATGCTGTTTGGAATGTCCCGTCTCCCCAACAGGCTTCGGGGCCTCTGGAGCAGCCATGGCTGACTTGGCCGGCACTCAAACACAGGCTGAGTGAGCGCGGCCGACAGCAGAGGTAACTATTCAAGATGATTTTTACAATGCCATGATTATGTTCAAGTGTTTCAGGATGCATAAATCTCTCCTGTGTGTAGGTAGAATTAAAAAACAGACACAAGGATAGGTAATTTGCTGTTCTGAAAGTTAGAATCTAGCATCCATTTTTTTGTTAGTTTTCTTTTTCTAAAACACAACACACAGTTGTGCAACAATCTCCAAAGAGACAGAGCTTCAGCAGTTGTCCAGATCCTTAGAACAAACTAGAGAGCGAAGAGATGTGAATCAGGACAGACAGCCCCTGACTGCCATACCACAGCGCCTGGTGTCAAACAGATGTGCAGCTTGGCAGCTACGCTCCCCAGAAAACAGAGAGCCTACGGATTCCAGGGTGGCGTTGAGTCGTGCTGCCCTCCCCCTCTCCCACCGCTCCCCCGTCCCCCAACAGTCCCAACTACCCCACACTGTGCCCCTGCAGTCTCCCTCCCTCATCACCTCCACACAGGGGTCCCCTGACTGGTAATCTCGTCCCTCGAATGTGAAATCTCCGACAGCGATGCCCCGCGCTTTTACCCCCTACCTCCATGGCTGATGGGTAAATTGGAATGGCGCACCCTGCTGGCGCCGAGAGCTCTGAACAGACAGCAGTACGCACATGCTGAGGCACCCCTCGCACGCTCTGTCTAATATAGTGGACATGCACACTCTCTCAAGGCTGCAATATCCATGCACAGACACACGTCCACGCACGGATGTACACACGGGAACAAACACACGCAGTCGCACGTTCACAATAAGCTTCAGGTAAATCGCAGCCTCGTAAACACATACAGATGCAAGATAAGTGTTCCATGCATGATCTGTTCGCCCTCATCTGCATAAAGATTGAATATATGATAAATAAACAGATACTAGGAGCTGAGTCAATATATGTTCAAATTTAAATGTGCATCATCTGGAATGGCTCAGCTTGGGTTCTTTTGCAGAAACCGCACCTGACGTCTGTTGCCATAGTTTCTATTATGTTTACATTATAAGACTGAACACACATAACAGAAAAACTGTGTAAACCGCAGAGTAAAAAAGCAGCTAGGTCCACAGCGTGTATAATAAGCACAGCCAACTTGGTGTTTTTCAATACTGTAAAACTAATAAATACAATCAGCGTAGAGGCTATCTGTTTTTTTTTTTAATGTGGCCAGGCATCAGGGTAGGATTTCCCAGAGGGCTGGTTTAGCTGTCTGAGGCTTCCACTCCATCTATCTGTCTATTTTTCCTCCTCAGTCGATGCTCTGAAGCATGCGTGAACGGTTGAGTCCACCCTCAAATCGCAGGGACGTCCTGAAATAGTCAATGGGACCTGAAGGGGCTAAAGATCACTGCAGAAGAAGCCACAGAGGCCTTCCTGTCAAAGGCAGTGCTTTCAGGGGGCCAGGGGTGAGGGGGAGCCAGAGGGAGAGAGCCAGAGACATGACACACATTTCATTACACTTAAACCAACTGTGGGTTCAACTTAGAGCCCTGGATTTCCAATGGCGTCTCAAAGGATGGAGTAAGTGGAGGTATAAGAGAATGGTTTTTACAAAGAACACAATGGGTAGGTGGACAAAGGCAGGCAGCTGGACTAATTGCTTGGGGGCTTGTAGGAATATTTTTCTAAGTACTTCTGTTTAAAGCTCAATTTAGTGGCGTGCGTCACTCTGGTGAACATTAAATGTAAATCTCCTCACTCCAGCTGCAATTAGAAAGGATATTATGATTAAGAGTTATGTTTCACAGCGTTTGCATATATTTGTAATTTATCTTTTAATAACTAAATATGTTTTGCTCTAATTACAGCTACTGTAACACATTGCTTTGCCAATTTTATGAATTCTCACGCTTCTGTTATTCATCTTAAGGTGAGCATCAGAGGAATCTCCTCTCCTCTGTGTTCGCAGCCGCCTGTGTTTAATTTCTACCCATAAACACAACCTAAGATGGGCCTTAGACGAGAGTGGAGAAAACAGTACTTATCCCAGACATGCCCAGAGTGGTCTTTTCAGCGAGAGCTCTCCTGGCCTTGTAGAGAGACTACTTGTCCATTAAGACTGTCAGAGGATGCTCTCAGAAATGAGAGGCCGTATCTCTGGAGAGGTCTGCAGGGAGCATGCCCAGACGGGGGCTGGGGTTAAGGAAGAGTGAGCTGGATGGGCGTAGCGCGGTGGGCAATTCTGCACAGGGTTAGGGGAATCTGCGCAAAGTTTCTCCACTCTCCTCGCCGTGGTGTGCATTCTCTCTCAGCGACGCGCTGTAGCACTTCCCGTCATCATTGCTACATTATGGAAAATATAATTTGCAGTCTAACCTACTTTGCTTTACAAAGAAATGTCTATTTAAAATTCCTTGGAGTATTATCAAAAGGGCTATAGAATTACAAAACGCTATTATTATTGCTCGCTTGGGGGGAGCCCTCGCTCATTAAGCTTCTAAGATGTCGTGGGTTTTGATTATTCTATCAGCTTCATTCTCTTATTATAGTGACAAACTCCTGCTATTTTGTTGCCAATCTCCTTCCAGCTGTCATATCCTTTGAAAGATCAACAAAAACCTTCAAACACACTTGTGATATGTCTTCAAATTCACCAGACATCGCTTGATTCCCCCATTGAATTTGTAGGATTAACTCGAGGAAGAAACGTCTCATATTTCTTAACCGGTTGCTACGTCTGACATCAGAGTGTATGAGATTCTAGCATACTGGTATTGTCCAGGGGAGGGAACCCTCACTCTAACCGTCAGCGCTCCTCCAAGTGGGACAGAGATGATTAAAACACACCATGGCTGTGACTGACAGACTCCCCACCGCTTCTAGAAGATGACATGTCTCCAAGTCACACAGAAAAGCAACTCCTCTAATTTTAACTCTGACTACAACACCGACCCCCTCTGTCAAAACCCACGAAAAAAACAGCCATGCTGAGATTCTTAACCACAATAAAAGTGATAACAACTAAACAGAGAAATAAGTTTAAAAACAACAATAGGGAGGGTGGAGACAAAAGGGGTGAGAAGGCGCCATTTCCCTCAGGTGCACACAAACAGCAGGAACCTGTGAGCTTGTGACAACACCTTCAAACATTTCTGTTACTTTCACAGAAATATCTGATGCTGATGCTCCAATGTGATGCTTCCGCAGCAGTCTTGTCCCAGCGCACATTCGACTTGGCAAGCTCTTGGTTACCAAAAAGAAAAAACACCCTCCTAACGGACTGTGTTTGACATTTGTCATGACAGGAATACAGTGAGAGGGAAAAAAGAAAAGAGGAGTGAGAGGTGGGAGGGGAAGAGGAAAAATGGAGGAGTGGCAGAGGGGTGATCGATGTGTGAAATTGTACGTGTGAAAAAAAATAATTCGGCATTCTTTGGGTTTGTTGCAATTTTCATTTTTCAAAGATAGGGAGGACAGAGGGGGGTTTCCTGTTATTGTCACGTTGTGTAGAGAGCTCAGGGTCGCGTACTAAATGATTCACAGAAAACGGAATCTTTTACATTGGCGTCAGCAATTCAGCCAGGCGCCCTTGTGGGGGAATTCTTTTTGTGTGTTTTTATTGAAGTCTGCACTGAGCGCGCCCAAAAGCTCTGACAGGGGGCCCCCGAGGGCGCTTGTCTTCACCTCCAAATCATAAGATGGAGAGACGAAGCTCCCTCTGTGCTCTCAATTATACCCCTCAACACCCCCCTCTCGCACACAGACTCGCAAACCTGCCCTCCCCACCCAAAAAATAAAACAGAGGCAGAGAAGAAAAGCCTTCAGTAATACAGTCCCAGCGGAGGGCTCCACGATCGCTCTGCGCTGCTGGAACAGCTGACAGGCTCGATGCGGCGGGTCCATTCCCTGCGGTCTGTCAGAGTTGGTGCTACAGCATGACGGTTAGTACTTCTCCGGGGATGTGCCTCCTTTGCTTGCCCCTACGTGCCCCTCGCATGACAGGCCCCTGCTCTGACCCATGGAAGCACCGTGGCTTTGCCCCAATTACTGCTGCGGGTAGGTGTAACTCTGGGTTACGTGCCCCCTCATGTCTCTTCACCTTTCCCACTCTCCCCGGTGAATGGGAGACCCATCTGAGGCTCCTGGCACATTCAGAGGAGGGTAGGGGGGGGGCAGAAGGAGGCGTGGGTGTTGCAAGAGGGTTGGTGTAATTTGATCAGAGGGCACAGCTGCATAAACAGGGGTATCGAGGAATTTCTGTCTGCTTGATGGAATTGACTTTGCATGAATGGCCCCTCTTTTCCCCCCAAAATGGGCCATTTTCCACATGTCTCAATGAATATGACAACAGCTCCAGCAATATGAGCGTAATACTGGAACTGCAACACCGGCTAGGGGTAGCTTGAGTCTTTTCTCGAGCTGTGAAATTCTCCCTCTCTGGCTGTCTTTGCTAAAGACCTCATCCAAGTCCTGCTGCCTGACCTGTCAAAAGCAGCCCCATCCTCTCTAAAATGCCCAAACAAAATAAACCAACAACCGCTGGCAGGGTCAGAGGGCAGCTGCTCTGGGTGCCTGGACTCTGGCGGGCTCTCTGATTGGTGGAAAGGGCAGTGAGTAAAAGGGAATCTTTTCAAAGTGAAATCTCCAGCTGATGGCTTAGAGCTCCACACCCCACAGTTTGTTTCTCTTGCTGCTGTCAGGAGTTTTGCCCGAGCCATTTGGAAGGATTAGAAAAAGTGGGGGAAGAAAAAACTCAACTGGGCAGATCGTGTGTACGGTAGGGTCTGAGTGATGGCTCCAGGACCCCTCGGAGAGTGATAAACCTTTGACCTTGACAGCCCCCTGTGGTGACCCCTGACCTCTGGCTTTGTGCCACAGACTCGGTGAGACAGGTGCAGGCAGGAGAGTGACCACACCCCCACTGTCCAGGCAAAAATCTCCCTCATCTGACCTACCTGTCCTGATAGTCTGGACTCTCAAACTATGTCAGGAAAAAAATCTATCACCAACCAGAGGAACGACAGCTGATGTTGCTGAGAAAATCAGCATTTGCATGGGAAGCATGCACGTATTATATTGTAACAAAAATGCTGTATAGCAGAAAACAATCACACTACATTTACTAAACCAGTGCAGCAAAATCTATATCAATAGATTAATATATTAAACAGCTAAAAGGGAAGTGGAAGAGACAGGGAGAAACTCAGGTACTGGCTCTAAATGGAAGCTGAGGACGATTTACAAATGGATTCACTTCCATTTTAGAAAAGCACTTTGTAAAATGATACTCAGTGTTACGTAAGAAATAAAAATGTGAATATTATCAAATTTGAGGTGCGTGGTGAGTGGAGGCACAGTGACACGTCACGCGGCCTCGTTTTCTGCTCCGCAGCGGGCACTAGCTCCAAGGTCGCGCCAGTCCGCGCCAGCCTTTCTGCAGATCCATTTCCTCTCCCTAGGCACTTCCCTCATGTTGTTGGCCCAGTGATTCAGTGCCTTGCATTAAGAGCAATTCACCTGCCTCCGGCGTCCCAGCGGCACAGGTCCCCTGGGGAAACCAGGTGGAGCATAAAAAAGTTCCACATATGGTAAAGTCAAGCTGCTCGGAGGCTGCCGAGTGTCTGCTGTGGGGATAGAGGCTCCTAAAAGGCCCAGCTGGTACTTGGAAAAGGGCTTCTGCATTACTACACCTCAGTGTCTGTTTGGGCTCCCCTTTGGAAAGTGTTGGCCGGCGCACATGACCAGCCATTTTAGATTTCTCCCTCTACCCTGCCTCATCCCTCGCTCCCTCCCGCCTTCCAACTGGTTCTGTATCCAATTGAACATTTGGTCCTCCACTGCTGGTTAATCAAATTCCTCCATCTGGCCCCCCTATCCCTGTGGAACACAAAAGGTGCAGCCTGAGCCCGGGTCCAAGTGCATATTGGGAGGGAGGAGGGGGATGGAGACAGGGACTGCCTACCTAACTTACACAGCCCAGTCAACTAGATCAGGTAGAGAGCACGAGGCCAGGCCTGATCGTTTTGGGCAAACAGGAACAGCTTGGGACTAAGTATCAGAGCCCTGCTGTTCATATAGAGCTCAGGGACGGCAGTGGGTTCATATGACAGTAGGAGGGTTTTATGAGCTAATACCTCCACATACACTGTAGAATACAGAATAGAGTGGAGCGTAAGTACTACTGGCTACAACAGAAGGGAAGCACTGCCCTGACACTCTGATGTTATTGAGTCTCCGTGGCAGTAGAGGGCACTGCTCTTGGAAAAAACACACAGCCTAGGAACAAAGACAAGGGAGGAAAAAGGGAATAAAGACATTTATGTTAAAATTTGATTGTTGTCTTCCTACACTGCTTCCTTGAGTTCAAAGTGTGTCAGTAACTAAGCAGTGTCTAAGCCTGTACTCTGATCAAAAAGAGCTATCTTAAGATATCACACAAAGCCAGCAGTGATCTTTTAATCCCCCAGAGAGACTGCGTAGCCTTCACAAAATATCTCCTTAACTACATATTTATTAGAAGAGACCTTTCAAAAAGCAGTCCTGCCGCACAAAGTTAAACAGGTTTTTAAAGAGCAGTCACTTTCACAAAATGCTTCCCTCACAACAGTGACATATCCAGCTGATCACGTCTGCTCTCTGCTCTGATTCAGCAGGAGAACCTGAGGCGAGGTGAAGACGGGGACATGAAATGAGTCACGGATACGGAAACACATGGCATCTCAAGTGCTAGCTCTACCCGTCCGTAACATCTATTGTATGATTTCTATTCATGTCCAACCATCCTTTCCCCTGCCAGGTGGCAAAACATGTGTCAATAATTAAACTGCTTTTACATAACAGGATACAGGAACACAATGCAATTTGCTCCCCATATTTCATTGGGCCTTTATGAAAGCACATGAGAGAGTGTAATTAATCAAACCACTGGAATATGTGAACGGCAATTTCCACTTAATGGCACTTACAGGGATTGGGTCCCTTAAGCACCACGTTCTGTCTACCAAACGAGCGGGATTCATTTTCATCTTCATAGTTCAGACAATAAAACCTGGTGTGGATGTTAAACAACACCCATTTGACATTAGGAAGTCTGAAAAACAACATCAGATTGGGTCCATGTGGCCTGGTCTCGTGCTCTTGGACACACCATAACTGCAATATGCTTAGCTCAAGTTAAAGGGATACTTTGCCAATTTTCAGCTAGCATTGTATCATAACAATGTGGGTAGTATGTGTAAATGAACTATGGTGAACTTCCCAGATCTCCCAGCTCATCTGTCAGCTCAGACTGAATCACTCAAATCGCTGGCTCTAGGGCTCTGACTACAGATTGTGCTACGTATCATTGTATGCCTGCCACCACCAACACAAAGATGATAGAGAACAGGCAACAATATCATGGCGCATTGCATGCTGAGTAGTAGCAGCCATATTTTAGGACACGCCTCTTCAACCTAGACAAGAATGGACCAGTCAAAGATCATGTGCATCGTTCCCTACCGAGAGAAGCTAAACAAGGAAGCATTTTGCAAAATTAAAGGAAATAAACAGCCTAAATCCGTACAAACACAAGGAGCAGTCGGATGATCGCAACAAGCTACCAAATGTATAACTACTGAATGTGTTTACTAACATCATTTGGGGTGTGAGTGCGTACACATTGAAGGCCCTGCAGAATTTTAGAGTCACTACTTATCACTACACTACAAGCCACTTTAAACTCAAGAAAATATCTTTCTCTAAGGGAAACATGGCATCACGTCTGGTCATTAGTCCTTCACTTAGGCCGTGTAACGTTAAGTTTGTTACTAAGTGTGCTTTCCAGCCAAAGTGGTGTTCACAGCTGCTGTTCTTAATGCATTGTTTTGGACGAGTTTTTGTCATGGTCATTAACGTTAGCTGTAAATGTGGAGGCTATTTTAACTGTTCACTTTTTTAGCATTCATTTTATAGTTATGCCAGTATTATTTATGTCTTAGGTTTTGCACTCTCAATGCCTTAATGAACCTTCGCTCCAGCTGCAGGTGATACTCAGCTCCAGTAGTAAAGTAGGGTGTGCACAGTGTCCACCGCAAGCTGGAACGCTGAAATATCGCACTCCATTAGCCATCTGTGTTCCACACCAGACATGAGAACCATCATGGCAGTTGATAATGCAGCAAATATTGACCATTTCAATGTGTTTTCAAGCTGGATACGATAAAAACATGACCACATTATCTGCTAATGTTTGGTCTCTACTGAAGCTTCCACATCCTGAAATCCCACAATCATTTGCAATGCTCACTACCACTTTAGAGTTCTCAACGGGCCAAAAAAATTGCAACCCGAATCAAACCGACCTGTGTCAGCTGAAGCCCAAACCTGGCCCGTCCAAGATCATCACATAAAATACTGAGCCTGAGCCTGACCAAGCCCGATCCACCCAAAAAGCACTTGTCAGCTTCTGATGCACGTCTCCAGCAAAAACTGGACCAGCTTGGTGGATCACCGACTCTTCACACTGTACTTCCCTGCTAGAGAAGCTCCCTGCTCTGGTCTTGAGGAAGGACAGAGAGCCCAGCACAGAGCCTGGCTGCTCCCTTTCCTTTTTTTATCCCAGCCTGAGCCCTACCTGATATGACCAATCTGCGCACATTTTTGACCCAAACTTAGTCCGAGCTGTTGGGCGCAGGTTGAGATCGACAGCTCTAACACTAAAGTCACGTTCCTACTCTTTATAGAGATGGACTGAGAGAGACCCGCTCCCTCTAAACTTCCTCTTAAATGCAGACCAAATTCAGATCAAACAAACTAGGCAGTGCTTATCAAATATAAACCAAGATTCTGTTGCCTATTTCTCACCCAAAATGTTTTCAGGAACATATTTTAGCTCACTGTTTGACTGTATTTCACGTTTTGCTACTAGATGGCTGCCATATTGTTTCCTGCAGAAAAACGACCAAGCTTGCATTACCTCAGCCACCAGCCGGTGCATTTATTGGTTCAGATTGGTGCAGTGCATTCTGGTAGATGTAGGTTTTCTACCTCTTAAGCAAAATGACACAGCCCCTTTCCAGCCCCGCAGTATTTGTATCTTCCTACTGCATAGACAGCGTAGTTTGTGAAAAGACCATCTTTCTGACAGTGAAATACTTCCATGAGGATGAACTGATACAGTCATACGTGAATGGCTGTCATACTTGGGCGTCAGAAATTAATATTCTTTTTAATGATCTTGCTTTGACCTCAAACCTGAGTGTATGCTCTGTATTCACTTAACCACAGGAGGCTAACCGCCTCCCAGCCAGGGACAGGAAGAGGATCATTCACTGCTTTTAGTGGCTTTCTGTGAGAAGATGGTCCTAGTCTAAATGGCACCCATGTCCCTAAAAGTGTTTCTCTCTCCCCCACATCTCTTTCTCTCTCCCTCTGCCTCTCCAAAGACTCCTCTAAGTGCAGCATCTTGTTTCAGTAATTCAGCCAGGGCAGAGACAGTGGAGAGAGGAAAGTAATCGATTTCTCTCTCATTTGGTTCCTCCTAGACTTGCTGTAAGGCCTCTTGGGGAGTTCTGGACTATTGGACAGGACAATGTTATGGGAAAGAGTGTCATTGCGTTTAAGGTCATCGTTACACCAAGGTTTCATTTTGAGTGCATTTTTATTGGTGTGCGGAACAAAGTAGACAAACAAACAATGCTGCTGCCATTTCCAGGATGGCAGACATCAAGATATGCCCTCCCTTTTCATAACGACGGCATCGCCATTCTGAATGATAGGAAGAGATATCATGCACTACAGCAATATGATCCACTGCAGGGATACACTCGGAAAACTACTGCTGTGTACCAAGCTTTTAGTAAGGTCCATAGGTAAACCATGTGTCTATAAAAAGACACCATTACTAAATAATTTAAAGAAAATGCCTTTACTGTATGATTACTATTTCTGCTTCATGCTTCATAACATCTTTCCAAAAGAAGGAGCGAAGAAAAAGAGAGGAGAGTGGAAAGAGAAACAGCCAAATGACATGGAAGATTGAGGGTGGAATAATATTGTGCTTTGAGTTTCACTGCAATAATAGACATTGACCATTCGAAATGAATTCCACCTATTTTTCTCCCATATTGAATACTGACATTAAGATTCAGCACAACGTACATTTCTTCTGGGCTTGGTTGTATTTCTGTAACATGGCTACTCATAAAAACACTTATTTTCTAAGGAACAAATGTATGTTTTTCCTGATGAAGTTCGCACAGCACACTTTTTTTTTATAATGTAACCTTTATACATGTCATTAAATTACAAAATAAATTGTAATCTGTTACAGTTACTGAGAAAAAAATATGCAATTAAATTACAATTACCAATCAAAATGTTGGTAGTTACAAAGGGGTTACATCTGAATACCATAAAACTTCAATTAAAAGCCTAGTCTAAATTAAAAGCCTGGTCTGGTTGCCAAGCAGTTATTTTTTTTTTTTTAATGGCAACTCTTTGGATGTATACAACTGCGTCGTTGGCTACCTCAAATTATGTGTCCATTCCTCGATTACCCTGTAAGTTATTTATATTTCTTTGGTCCGTAAGGGTCCTCAGACCAAAACAATCTCAATGAATCCAAGCTGTGAGTGTTGCTGTGACAGGATTAAGTAATTTTGTGTCGGTATGCTGGGTGCCGTAACTCTCTTTCTCTCTGATTTGAGGTCTGTTGGAGCTAGATCAAATGAATGACTCATAATTGATATGTTATCTGAAGCCTAATTTTTAAGCAAGAAATATTCATACTGGTTTAAATAAACAATTTGATTGGATTTCCCATCTTTGCTGAGCAGCAGTTTTGTGTGAAAGGAATTAAAGGCCTGTCCCAAATATAGGCCTGTTGATTTCAGTGATTTAAGCAAATAATAACCCGGGCTATTAATTGAACTTTTACGGTATATTCTTTCCGGTAAAAGGCTTATGTGTAGATAGTGTTGGGAGGGTACTTGTGAAATGTAATAAGTTACAGATAACTTACTCTGTTAAAAATGTAACAAGTAAAGCAACTATTTTAATTACTTCATCAAACTAATGTAACTGATTACGTTTGATTACTTTTCTAAGAAATGTTTTAAACTGGGCTATGCCAAAAGAAGGCAGTCTCACACAGCCAAAAGATGCAAAGGAAAGTGATTGTTATTTTCTACATTTAACTATTTATTTAAAAGAATATAATACGGATTTTACCTCTTTGTTACCACCAACATTTTGATTAGTAACTGTAATGTAATGGCATATTTTTTCTCAGTAACTGGGCCTGATTACAATTACATTTATTGTAATTTTATTACAATTTACATGCTACATACCACATACTGTTGCCATCTTTTCGGCATGCAGGGACGCCTTCTTTTGGCATATTTCTGGACAAGGTAGGTCGGCAAAGCTGGGACAAATTTGAGTGCATCACCACGGAGGATAGGATGGCTTACAAGGAGCTGTCTCTACATCCAGACAGGCTCCATTCATTTGAGGGTAGGTTCTCAAATTTTCAGCGTTGTTTTTGATTGGTTCTCTTGTTTGACTTTGGACCTCCTCTTGTCTAAGCAACCCGAGTCTGTCCGTGCTTGCAACCAGCCGACCACGCCGAGGCAGGTGACCATGTTGCCGGACGAGAATGCCTCTCAGTGCTGAAAATTAAACAATAATTTTCCTTCTGAAATCAGAAAAGGCCTCTAACATTACTGTAAAGTTTAAAGCTTGTTTACCAGCGGTGAAAATGCTGTCTACATGGAAATGCTCAATGCGAAACCTTCAGCTATCTCCCAGTTTACAACATTTATTAGAAAAATAATCAAAAACTAATTAAATGTAATATATCACATGACTCTAATGGCTTTATTAAACATGACTTATTAGATAATTAACAAGATAACTAGTAATCAGTAACCCATTACATTTTAAAAGTAACAGTCCCCGCACTGATGACATATGTTTAATGTATAATATGCAATTCAAATCATCTGCACTGGAGGTACGGTGAGTCATTCTGTATGAACTGTGTCTCAACAGTCAACACTCTAGCTAAAAACAGCAGGGAAAACACAGCCCGTCTGTCCCATAAGACAGCATTATTGGGCAGTGCCAGTCAAGTCTTTCCTCGGCTTTTCAGCCTCCCTACCTGCCTCATCAACAGGTCTGAGGTGGGTTTCGCCCCTGTCTCCAGTTTGCATCTCCTCTGTATTTGGGCCCTTTATGGTTTCTAATCATTCATTCTGTGTTTCAACTCCACGCCAGCCTGCTAAATTCTTAATATCAGTCTGTAACTCTCAGGTTGAGCTTCCATTCATTTACATCTGATTGAGATATTCTCGCACAAACCAATTAAAAATGCAATACAACTACCTGCAGATCTTGGCATGTATTATTTTCAAAATAGAGACCAATCTCGTGTGTCATTAAGAGTGCGGCAGCTGCAATACAAACAAGACAAATCTATCTATTGTTTATTACCTCCTCAGGCTTTTTACCCAGAGGGCAGAATAAGAGAGGGAGGGGCAGAGGTCAGCGTAATTACCATTCACTCCCTCCTTGGAGTCAGACAGTGCTAAGACATGCATTGGCAAATTCCATGGCAGCATCGTATATCACATTACCATAAAGCCCCAAAGAGCTAACCTTTGTTCAATTCCATTTGATTCTAAGAGAGGAAAACAGTCTCACTGACAGCCTCATCCACCCTCAGTGTTTCATGAGTTCACTTGTTTGTCTTTCAGTCTTGTGACTGCTCTTGCTAAAGATGTGCTATTCCAAAAATAAAGCGTCAGGGGACATGGGGGATCATTGAATCATCCTGGGTAGAATATCACATCATCTGGAGAGCTTCAAGGTTCAATCTCAAACTGTGCCTGGGAAAAAAAGACGGTTTGTCTTGAAAATAATACGCCATGTTTAGCTCCAAGCCACTATATATACATAGTGTGATTCAATAAATATGCATTGCTGTGGTTGCTCACATTCTGATTAACAAGTGCACTGATTCACATATTTTTTTCTGTGACCCTTTATAGTGTGGCCCTGGTGTTACAGAATTCACCTGGAAGCACTCTCCATTTTGGCTCCTGTTGACGAACAACAAAGCACTTGCATTTGCAGCATCAGTACACTCTAATATGCCTGTTGACTGAAAATGAGAGCACCAGTGCTGACAGAATGTGAAATACTGTTACTGAGCAGAGGAGGCTTAGTGGCGATGTCTTCAGTCAAGCTTAAAACCAATGGCTCTGGCTCTCTGTGGCAATCTTTAGGCGGCACGGAAGGACAAATGCTACTATAGAGGATGAAAGAAATGTAAGGATGAGAAGGGGCAAAACAGTAAGCAGACACATAGAGTGGAACGCATAGACGGGAGGATTGTAGACAACATAAACGAAAGAAATAAAAAAGGGGTGGGCAAAGAGAGCAAAAGAGAGGCAAAGTGGAACGATAGAAAAAGAAAAAGAAAGAAAGAAAAAGAGATCTGTGAATTTCCCCTTCCTCCCCTGAGACCTCCCTTGATGCCAAGCATTCATCATCCAGCCTCTAATATCAGTTATTCTGTGGCTCCTCTGCTTACAGCAGAATTAATTTCTGCTTTAATTACTCTCATCGGCGGAATGCTGATGAAGGAGAGGGACGAGGCATTCTGGGACTCGGGCCTCATTCCACCGCTTTAATTTGAATGAATTCCACCCGGAGACGCTGGCAAACAACTGGCAGCCGAGCCCCGGGAGCCACTCTGGGACTGCGCAGAAGAGCTGCAGCCATGGCCCCCACCAACCTAGCTACCTTGTGTGTGCGTGCCTGTGTGTGTTTTACTCACTTGTGCGTATTACGTGGAGCACGTTGATTGTGCGCGAGGCTGAGGCGTTGGAGTGAAAAGGTAGGGAGAGAGAACACACAAGACGAGCGAAAAGAGAAAAGGGGAAAAAAAAAACCGGATTGATGGATTGAGTGATGAGTGTGTGTACAGTGTGTTTACGGGGTTTGTGTGTGGGTGTGCGTGTGCCTTAGTGCGCAGTGTTTGCATTCCTATGAATGTACTCAGGGATATGGGGTGAGAAAGTAGAGCTGTAAACGATTTGGTACAGGGAGAGACAGTGAGAACAGATCCATATGGACAGGAAACATATGAAATATGAACAACATCACTGACTGCAGCCCACTGTGTAACACAAGTGTTGGTTTGAGAGCAAAAATCATTAATACTTAATTTGATTATTCCAGATATGGCACATCATACTCCCCAACAAACCCCCAGTCCGTGTATCATACAAGAACTAGCAGTATAAAAAGGAAATGACTGTATGAATAGGAGAAGGCTGAACGTGCGAGATACACACAGTCCATGTTTGCATAATGAAAACAACTGCAGAAACAGTATAATATCACAGCAACCCCGGCAGAGGAGCAGAGAGAGGGGCCATAATTGACTTTTCTCCAAGCCAGCTTGGTAGTTACAGAATGTAGCATATTGGATAAGGATTGTGATTGATTATGTGGGTCTGCCATACCGATTCGTTTGATTAAATGTAACCATGGGTTTCTTTTCCAAGCCCTAATGAAGCAGCAATTTGAAACTGAGAGACTGGAGGAGGCTGAGCCAGGTTGCCTTCAGCCTCACGCCGTCTATCTGTCTGTGTATATATGAGGCTTCAAAACAGGAGTCATCACACAACATGCTGCCACTGCACCTCTTTTAGAATACAAGAAGTCTTTTTGATGAAATCAATTACGAAAACTAAACAACTTATTCACAAAAATCTGATTTAATGCCAAAAAAAGTCTGGTATTAGTGTTCTGCTGCCTGAAATAATAGCAAGATTGAAATTCACTGAATAATTATGTGGCATGAATCTCTGCAGGGAAAACACACATTTCCCCTCACAGCAGAGTAACATAACTATAATTAATATGTATGCTGATACTGTATACGAGGACGGCGCTTACAATCTGGGGTTTAAAAAATCACTTGAATTCACTCAGTGGCGCGTTTTAACTTCGACCCACACGACACAATTCATCTCCTCCAATTTTATGTTTCCGAGCCATCCCTCCTCCAGTTCAGCAGAGGGCAGGGAGGTAGGTGGGTGTGACCTCCACTGACCCTGAAACCTCTGGACAGGTGGGCGGTGGCCTACGTGCACTGCCCGTTTTGGCAGCAGCTCTCTTCCACTCCCCGGCAGGGAGCTCAGGCCATGATGAGCAGCTGGGTCGCAAACACTAAGCACATTAATATCTTCTTAATGATAATAATCATTATGGCATAAGCACCTTCCCCCAAAGTGGGAAGGCTCGCAGAATGTGCCAGAGTAGCATCGTCGTTAAGGTACAAAAAAACGGAGATGAAATGACTCTTTTAATGGGCAGCAACTTACAGCCACCAGTATAATGCAGACGCTAATGTAATAATGTGATAATGAGATACACCGAAGACATTAGGGAGACCAAAAACTCAATGAAACCAGTGAATGAATAAATAAAATCTGTACTTGAAACTGGGGGTGACACAATCACCACTGCAGATATACCCTACATGATATATAGTGCATCTTAATATAAACTCTACTGTATTACAAATATATGTTTTAATTAGTATCGCTAAGATTTCCTCATGCTTAAAGTCTGGAGTTGCTGGAGTACTTCACCACCTTGTGTCCCCGTGCCTTTGAATCCATGAAGTGCTACAGCATTTCCCATATACTCGCCTCATTTAATATAACTGTCAGTATTCACCTATCATAGGCCATTATCTGTCTCATCCGCGTTAATTATTGAAGCTAATGATCTGTTGTCCTCTCTGCTCCCCATTGAAGGAGGACTACATTAAAAGTCTCTTACTAACTTAATTAGTAATTATAAATGTTAAAGATTAATCAGAGAGTGAGTGGCTTAAGGTTTGCGTCTCTAGGCGGCGGTGGGACAAATGGAGAGACAAAGAGGCCATGTCGCTTCAGTGTTCACACTCCAGCGTCACGCTGGAAATGGAACGAGACACACAGAAGGGTGAAAGTGTGACCGTTTTACCTCTGATGAATGTGTGCTTTAGCACTGTGATCACACTTGAAGAGACACACATAAAATTATTACTTCAAATTCAAAAATGTCTCATTTAGAGTCATGTGCTTCCTTGAGATGAAATTCTTTCAGCCAAATAGAAATTGTTTCCATTCTATAATCTACAAGCACTACTGTAGTGGATATAATGCTGTTACAGGAAGCAGCATTTAATATGGTAACCTATGATGCATGCAGTACTCACATTATCTCTTTCTAACAAGATGGAAATAGATCCCCTTAATTAAATCCTGGGTGTACACTAATTCCTTACTAAATCTGCACCTCTCTGACAATTCCACATCAGCAGCACCGTGCACTCCAGTAAACATATAAGCACTGATATCAACATTAAACCTTAATAACTAATAAAGCTTTCATCCAGGGAGTTCCTGTGTGATTTCCATTAATGTGGGGGGAATCGCCCAGGACCATCTCCCTGTTTTCCGGAGCATGTTGACGCTTGAGCCGGGGGGGTGGGTTGGTATTCTCGGTGCAGGAGGGAAAACAAGGAGGAACTTTAGCCGTGCTGAGTGGTAGGATGGAGGAGATGCAAATTGCATTTCTGCCTGAACTTCAACCATATGTGTAAGAGAAAATTTGGAGGAGATGCACGAGGCTCAAAGTAAACCAGCGAAGAAGACCACATAACTTGTAAAGATGAGCAAAGATTTTACAGTAAACAACGATGGGTATCCATTTCGTAACTCTGCCCTCTCTCTCTTAGAGGAGAAATGGCGGTGCTTTGACTGTTGAGCAGGGAGTCCTATCACACAAGACACACAGAGTGGGGTGATGGCGGGGGGCTGGCCGGTGGCCCGCAGCACCTGAAACCTATTAGAGAGCTTTGGAACATTCCACAGGGTTCTTCCACTTTGGCCAGAGGGCATCGTAAAGGTCCTCGCAGAGAGGGTCGCTGCGACTCAGGCACCGACAAACAGCCAGCAAGGTGAAACACTAAAACTAGAGTCTGATATAAAGGAGTGTGACATTTGAGTATTTATACAGAGACAGTATATATCGTAGATGTAGATTTCGGGGGGAATGAAGGGGACTTGTCCCCCTCAATATTTACAACATGTGCATTTGTCCCCAATAAAAACATGAACATAGCAGGGGACTCTTATTTTGACAAAATTAGAGCTGTCTGCACCATAAATTGATGCAGAAAAAGGACAAATCGGTGCTTAAAAATCACTAAAATGCAGGATATTAAGTGTTTGCTGCTCAGATTTTTTGGCGGAGGACCCCTAAACCCCCCATTTCGTATGTTTCACCCCTAATGTGGAAACAAAACCTTTGCCCTTGGAACACGTAACAGAGGTGCTCTATTGTCGTTAGGAAGAAAACATTGCCTCCACCAGGTTCGTAACTTGCCTGTGGTCCCAGCTGAAATGAAAAATGTGCTCTAAAGTCAATGATAACATTTCCTGCACTTAGATTCACAAGGAGTTTGTCTTCATAAAGGAGCACTATGATTAAAACATTTACCGTTGGCAAGCCAAGCAAAACTTTTATCAACTTTTTATCAAATGGTTTGCCATCTGGACTTAAAACAGTAGGGGCCCAATAGTGCGCTGACACTAAAAACAAACATGCATAAACACACACAACCTGCTGCCAAATTTCTTGGAGATAGCCTTATCTTCTCCGCTATGTGTGTGAGTGTGTGTGTGTGTGTGTATATATGTGTTTTAGTGGTACCAAGGCCCATCTCTTTGGCTGGATCTGTGTCCATGCCTCAGTGTTATGCTCACTGGGTTTAGCTCTATGGGTGTCTGTGGCCTCTCCTCTGGCCGCCCGTGTCCATTTGCTCTGCGGGTATGGCAGGCCTGAGCTGACAGATGGCCGCCCCTCTCCATTCCGCTCCAGAGTAACACAGTAACTGGTTTTTCCTCCGCCGTTGACCTTGCCACAGCCAGCCAGCAATCCAGGCTGGCACTCGGCCTGTCGAACAGGAGGGTAATGAAGTCCAGCGCTGCTCACATGATTATTAAGGCTTTGACGCTGGGGGGCCTTTCAGAACCCTATCCCCCTCCCCTATCCTCCCATGTATGCCATTCACACAGCCAAAGTTCGATGAGGATAGTAATTCGTTACATGGTACTTTGTAAAACCACCATTGTGCGTCATAAAGAGAGCTAAAACTTTTTTGGGATACTCTTTTGGAGTCTGTTTGTATTCTAAAACAAACCTCTCTACACCTATGAAGCGTACTTAACAACAATTTGGAGAACAACATTGAGGCTCTGTCCTATTCAGTAGCATATGATAGCTACTGGCGTCCCAGCGTGCATGTCATTCCAAAAACACACCAAGTAAGAGCCACTACACAAAGTTAGATCAAATCTGTCACACCACTATTGGTGCTGACAACCGCTAAAAGCAATGCAGTTCAGCAGTAGCGCACCGCTTCACTCTCACTGCAGTTCTCCCTTACCACAAGCATCTCTAGGCACGCCTGGAACCCCGGTCCCATCAGGGCCAGGCTGGGATTTGAGAGGTGTAGGTTGCAGCTCTGACCTTTACTAAGGCAGGACTGTCTGTTTGCACTTCTCCCATAAGCCCCCCTCCAGTCAGACTGCTAAGCAACCCCATCAGACCAGGGGTGCGCATGCACCTACGGCCTTGGTGACATCTCAGAGGCCATGGGGAGGTGGAGTAATGCAGAGGTTAATTCTGATCATCCAGTATTTATGGGCTTCACTTCAGAACAAGGGTTGGCATTAACACTCTAAAGGAGACATCCCCCCTGTATATCAATAAAACATAGCCAGAAGCACAGGAAGAGCCTACCTTTATTCAATCCCTGACTAGACTTGCATAGGAGGTTTCTAAAAGTACACCAGTGATTCCTCCACAAGACGATGTCTTTAAATTCACGGAAAAAAATGTAGGATTCATACGAATATGCATTATTGTATCTATGTATGCCTAAGAATGATTAGCTTAACAAATGACCACAGTTCGGCCAATCACTGCAAGGAATTCGCCCCCAAATCACCATGGTGACATCAACCTACCAATTGCAATGCAGTAAGGGGCAGCAAGTGTTCACTCGGAGTTTGTACAAACAGGCTGTATGAACTGAGAGCATCAGATATTTTCTCACATGTTGGCCTAGTCTGTGAAGTGTGGGGAAATGTCAGGAAAATCAATAGATAAGGACCACATCAGCCTGAGCTTGTCTGGCCTAGCAACAGAGCATCCCCATGGTGATGTCAATTACCTCTGCTTTACAACAAAAACACCAGGAAGAGCAAAACAGTCTCTGCAATGCTGTAAAACTTTTAATGCAGTCTCCTGGTTACATTGAGGAATTTGTAAGAAACTTCTTTTTTTTTTTTTTTGTTTTCCATCCAGACAGGTAGGTAACATGGAGAATGTGAGAATCTTATTGATAGCTTTTTTCTTGGAGCTCACTCTGTTTTCTATTCTCCTCATGGACGCCACATTAGTCAGGGAGAGGTATAATGTAACGAGCAGTAAGGTGCGCATAATTGCATATTAGCAGCAACACACTTGGCTGCACGGGAGGTGACTGCGCTAACGAACAGAGAGGCGTTATTAATCACCAATTAATAAAAGCAGGCAGATATCACACTCAGTATATGGCACGCATGGTTTCCTTTGTTTCCACTGGCTGGTCCAAGCCTGTTCTCTTATTTATTTCATAAGATTGATCCTGTTCCTGTGCCGTGTTGTCTATTGAGTTCTGACTCTGATCCAGCCCCCTAGGAGTCAAATGAGGAGTGTTTGGCCATGTTTGTTAGCAGATTACATGTGTGTGTGCTCTATGAATGAGTCCCAGAAACTGAGGGAACACCAACAGACATGCCTAATCAAAGAGGATTATAGGAAAAGAAACAAAGAATGGAAATACTAAATTCTGTTTATGCACCAGGAGGAAAAAGAAGCACTTAATGGAGTAGTAAATGTGTTGCCACCAGGGCAGAGACAGTGATGGAGACCATGTAATCAACATACACTGGCCAAGTTGCTCCAGGGGCCCAAGACAAGAGGATATGTGTCAAGGATAATTTGCGGCCCTTAGCAAGAAACAAAACAAGCCTTCCAGCTTCAAATACTGTTACAGTGTGCCTCCTGTCTGTTCCCCCACTGACAGCCAACGCAGTATGTTTTGCCAGGTTGGAGCATGGTTTATATGAAAATGTGAGTGCTAGATAGTGAGACAGAGGAAAATGGAGAGATAGTGGACTGAGAGAGGGGGGAAAGGAGAAAGAGAGAACAGAGAGGAGGAGGAGAAACTAGAGGAGAGCTAAAGGCCTCTCACTCGCTCTCCTCTCCAGCTCTGTAACGGCCCACAGTGCCTGCTTCACACAGAGCGGCCAGCTGTACAGCAAATGTGCCTTTCCCTCTCCGCCCCCGAACCTTTCCACCCCTCCAGTGCCCCCTCTGCCTGGGCCGACCAGGCCACCGGCTCCTCTCTGTGAGAGAAGGCTCCTCCCTGACTTGGCTTCGAGCTCAGTGCTGTCACCGACCCAAAAAATCCGTAGAGGTGACCCCAAAAAACACTTTTCTGGGATGTGGTTCGGTTTGTTTGTTTACAATTGTCCTTCTGAGCACTGCCACCTTGGCAGTAGCTGCTTGGAATGGACAGGAGTGAGATGAGAATTGGATTGAGAGCAGATATAACAGGAAAGCAAAAACCCTTTTCACCTTTAAAACCCTTTAAGACAGAGCCCGTGCTTCAAAACATGTCAGGGCTCTGAAAATCCACACAGGGACATTTGAAACAGTGCGATAAATGGGCCAAACGTGCCCCCCATGAGGCTCCAAATGTCATAGTTTACAGTGGGGTCAAAGTGAAGCAATGGGGTGGCATGATGGCATGCTGATAAAACCAAACAGGCTTTTGTGTCAATGAAAGACCTTCAAAGGTCCTCCTAAAAAAAAGCAAACGACTTTGTGAGAGCACTGTGATTTTAAATATTTTTTTTTACATTGCAATTACTTCAGATCAAGATGGCAAATTAAAATGCAGGACAGATTTGTTTTCTAATCTCAAAGAAAAATAGAAATAAAAGGTTTGATAGTGACTGCAGCAGCTGAAAGCTGTATAAATCTGTGTGTCTCTGGAGAAAAATCGGACACCCTCAATTCTGTAAGTGAGCCATGCCAAAAAAACTCTAAACTAAAGAGTGGCCAGCTGTCTTCTGGCCTGCTATTAAATTGCTCCTTGGATGGTGGCGATATCATTTTTTTCTCCATAGGAGTATCACACCAGGTCCCCAAACAGAGCGACCAGCTGTACAGCAAATGTGTACTGATCCATCTGGGCCCTAGCAGGCTGCGGCCTCCATCTTAAAACACGTGGGGCCGTTCACAGGCTTGGCTGGGGCTGGTCTGCAACACACCCCTCTGCACCCATGGCCACCTCCTTCCCTTTCATTTACCTCTATTATCATAGTAAATGTTGAGTAGCTGGGCACCAGAGCTGCGCTTTATGTCTGAAGCAGGACCGTCATCGTCTGAGTGTAATATCCATGCATCAAAATGTGCTGGCAGGCGTACAGAAGAGGCAGCCACGAGCACTTCGGACCGATGGGAGGAGGTGAGGGTGGAGGCTGAGTGGTTCGGGGAGACGATTGTATTACAAAGGCAGCTAATATGGACTTGTCTGGGTGAGACAGGCTCAGGTTTTGTTGTTCCATACACTTAGCACTATGGTTATGTCACGGCACATCACTATATATAGAGTTATCAGTGTGAACTGACACCATGGAGCGGGGCATGGATGAAAACAACACCCCTATGAATCCAGCGTCTGCTCCATTACCTACGCTAATAACGCTGACAGCTGAGCGGAGATGACCCCAGCCCCCTGTTTCCCCTCTCCTGTGCAGATGGCCATTAAAAGGAGAAAGTGTCCCCTTTTCAGTAGAGAAGGTATTTAGAGCTTTTCCAAATGAGTATTTTTTTTCTGTGTTTTTGGCCCAAATTGGCTTTGCAGTGATTACAGCCTGGTTTGAATTTAACCCCATTCTACATAAAAATGGACCAGTTCTTTACATGATATATAAAACCAAGAGATCAACATTATGTTGTTACACAACTAACCTGATGCATAAGTTTCTCTGCATACCTCTTTGGTCAAATCTGTTTTCCTTTATTTGATTCCTTTTTGTTTGTTTGTTTTACAAAAATGCAGTCCCTTCTCGACGACTTCATCTTTCTACCAATTTTCATTACAATGAGTTTTGTTTTCTCCATATTTTAGAGATCACAAAACAAATACATCTAACAGAAACCCTTTTGAGGAGTCTGATGAAACCCGTGATCATGTTGAATACAAAGCAACGGCATATCAGAGAAGTAAGACATCAGACAATAACCCAATCACCTATCCTCCTGTTATCTTAAGCTGTCTGAATTCCACTATTATGGGGGAACTGTGTGCTTGTGCGGCTGACAGACATAAAATAACCAGTAGGGGGGTTTGTTTTCTACCCTCCCAGTGTGCTCCGTGCCTGCCTTTGCGAGAGAAAGGACTAATGCTGGCATGGTACTGTATTAGGCACCCCCAGTAGAATAGTGGGTGAGCAGATCGCAAAGATGAATACAAAATACACACCTACACACTCTCAGCTCGTCTCTCTCCTTTGCAAATACACCGAAGCATCAAAATCACAAATCACATGCTTCTGATTGTTTATGCACAAACAGTGGGTCCCTGATAGAATTGCCTACCGGTCCTGATAGAATTGCCCACCGTGTTTAAATTCACCTGCGCCTAGAAGCGTGTCCCAAACAGAGAGGCGGTTTGGTTCCAGATCAATGAGTCTCTCTCCCACTGAAGACAACAGATAATGCAGTGTAATGAAAGAGCCGCCAAACTAGCTGAATAAATGAATGAATAAAGGAACGTGAGACCGGAATTCAGACGCCTACTTACTGCAGGCAAGAAAACCTGTTTTCCAATTGTATGTTCTCTACAAATTATTCTGCCTGCATACAAATGACTACCAAAAGTAAAGACATTTTGAAAATGTGGAGGGTTAGTCTTACACCAGCACTCTTTGTTTAGGAATCTTGTGAAAGAAAAGGAGAAATTTGGAATAATTTTGTGATACACAATGTAATAAAATCAAATATCCATTTTTTCAGTTGATTTGACGCCATTAAATGCAGAGAGCATGACAGTATTTTACCAAATGTTGTATTCAGATCTCAGTCATCTGAACAGACTACTTAAGTGAGGAGGCACAATAAACAAACAAACAAATTAATGTACAGCAGCAATGTGGAGATTTTTCAAAAACTGTGTAATAATATTTGGAATTTTAAAGAGTTTGAATATAATCGTTTTTTGGTATTTAATATTTCAATCATCTGTATATTTCCACTACTTCAAACGACCTCCATACAGTACAGAGTTGTTTGAAGTGTAGAGATTCTGCTCCACAGGCATGCACACGTACTATATTATACCATTCACATGCATGGGGAAATGAGGATGATGGGTTTATAAATGCACAACACTGGGGATGCAGTTGATGGTCAAAATATTAAAATAATTCCACCTATTTGGTGATGTGATCCAGATACTTGTGAGCCTGAATGAGACAGGGTCAAATATTTTATTACATATATCACATCAGTCCTGAGTATGTGATTCACCTTTTATAAAACTATGAAAAGACTGTCTGAAATCGATTTAAAAAGATCAAATACTTGTGAAATTTGGTGAATTTTTCTAAATGATTTGTATCTTGTATCGATGACGGTCACATAAAATCATTCCCTCTAACATTTAAATCGCCCACCTTAAAGCCACATTGATTAAATTTATGCTACACTGTAGAAAACATATTTACATAGATATTACACAAGCACTGTTTTTATGACTTTGTTCCAGGAGTGCAACAGAGACCATAATGAATAGAATAAAAAGAGTTATCTCCTACCCAGCATGTGGTTGGCCACATGGACTTGGATGTCCCATTCGCTGTAGAACACCATCTGACATTTGATGCACTGGTATGTCTTCTTCTGAAAGTTAGATAAAGGGATTAAGAATTATTGTGATCAACTTTAAATAAAGAATGATCCTAAATACTAGGTATTACTTTTGTTCTATGAGTTTAACATAGCAATACAAAACAATTTGCAGGCTTTCACGAACTGGTCAACCTCATTCAATACAACACTATATGACTGTACCTCTTCAGTTTGTGAGGGACTGGCTCTGGGCATGGGGGACACCTGCGGAGTCTTGAGCTGCCCGCCGTTGCTATCCCCAGCCTGTTCCCGGTGCACTGTCTGGATGTGGTTTTGCAGCTCTGCTTCAGACTCAAACTTCACATTACAGCTGGAGCATCGAGTCTTGGCAGCGGATGATGAGGATGTGGAAGAGGATGAAGATGATGAAGAGACAGCCTTGCTTTTCCCGTCTCCGGGGCTGAGACTCTCCCCTTGGATCCATGTGGCTGTAGTCGTTGCTGGAGTGGTGGCTCCACCGTGCTGCTGCTGTTGCCTTCCTCCGTTCACCGTTGGACTGGAGCTCTTGGAGCCAGCTGCTGTCACGCAGGATGCACAGAGTCCGTAAGGCAGCCCGTTGATGTCCAGCTTCACCAGATCCTGTTTGGACCGGAAATCTTTCAGGCAAGAGGCGCACTTAAATGTTTTTTGGATGTGGTGTTGCTGCTGGTTCTGAGAGATGATATTGCTGCGGCCAATGGGTTGATGGTTGCCAGACATCGTGCCTGTCTTTTGCATGTGGAAGGTACCGTGGATCTTGAGCTCCAATGTGGAGGTGACTGTCTGCATGCACACCACACAGCGGAAACCTGTCAGGGAGTTCCTCAGGTCAGGGTGCATCTGGCAATGTTCCAGGAAGTCCTCCTCACTTTGCAGTGGCATCTTACAAATGCGGCAGCTGCCTGTGTCCAGACTCTTGCTATGGGTGACCTTGTGCTCAGTCAGGGTGAGCAAGGAAGGGAACCGCTCCCCACAGATGGGGCACATATAGTGTTTGACAGGCCCAAGGTGGGTCTGCATATGTTCCCTTAGCCCAGCCTCAGAGAAGAAGGTGCGAGAGCAGACATTGCACTTGTGGTTGCCCTTGATCATCTCAGCTTTCCTTTTCATCATGGCACTCTCACCAGGGCGTATATTGTGGTCCCTCAACTGATGGTTGGTGAGGAGTGACTCCATGGTGTATGATGCCCCACAGATGTCACACCCATACATGGGCTCTGCAGTGTCCACCTCCTCCTCACTTCCATCATGGCTGTTCTGGGACTCCACCACAGATCCTACTGCTGTCCCTGGACCATGGCTGTTAGTCAGGAGACCATGTAGCTCGGCATCTTCTTTAGGCTGGCCGTCCCCGCCACCTACAGTAGAGCCATTAGCACCACAGTTCTGTGCCTTTCCCTCAAACACACAGTGTTTCTCCCTCAAATGCTTCTCCAAAAGGACAATAGCATGAAAGGCCTTACTGCAGAAGCGACAGTTATACTTCTTGCTGTGGGTAGTGATGTGGCACTGCAGCTCCACCTCTGTGCCGAAGGACTCCCCACAAAAAATGCAGCGGTGGGCACGGCCCTGGTTTTCCAGGTGGCTGTGTTTAACATGTAGCTGTAGGTCAGTCTCATGCCTGAAGTCCCAGTTGCAGGAGGTGCAGCGATACACCTTTTTCTCATTGCTGTGCTTGACAGCCAGGTGGAGCTGGGTAGACACCTTTGAGTCAAACACCTCCTGACACAGAGTGCAACGAAAGAACACAAAGGTATGCATGTCGAGAAGGTGCTTCTGCAGGTCATCCACCGAGGTGAACTGCTTGTCACAGCTCTCACAGATGTAATAAGTGGAGGTAATCGTAAAGTGAATTGTCACGTGCTTCAACAGGGACTCCTGGTTGGGGAACTCTTTGTTACACTGTGGGCAGGTGAGTTGAGGCTGCAGGCCATCCAGATGAGTTTTTAGGTGAGTCTGGAAAAGGTCTAGACTGGTGTACTTGGCTCCACACTGGTTACATATGAACTCACTGGTTGTGCGTGAGGCTGAGCTGCCTTGTTTCAGCATGGTTTGTTCCACAGAAATTGGAGACGAGGGGCTGAGAGTGCGCAGGGATTTCTTTCCATTGTTGATGTAGTTCAGTGCCAGTGGAATGTTCTTGTGATTCTCCTTGATGTGCTTGTTGAGCTTCAGAACACTGTTGAATATAGGGGAGTTGGTGCAGTATGAACAGGAGTACACCTCCACTATAGACTCCTTGGGAGTTACAGCCAAGGGGGAGTCAAAGCGTAGGCTTCCCCCATCACAGTGAGTCTGACGAACATGCTCCTCCAAGGTCGCCTCTGTCAGGAACCCCATGAAGCACTGGGGGCAGAAGAAGGCATTGCTCTCCTTTGCCACAGGGCTGGGAAAGCCATGGGAGCAGCGAATGTGTTCCTGGAGGGCGTTGAGGTCACTCAATACCTCAGGGCAGAAGTTACACTGAAGGAGGGCATCAGGCAAGCTGGCTAACAGGGCAGCATGGTCTTCTGCATTGTGGACCTGCTTAAGATGTTCATTGAGATTTAGTAAAGAGGGCAGAACCTCCAAACAAAACTGGCATGTATGAGCCTGCTCTGGTTTGTCCAGGTGCATTGTTCGCAGGTGGATCTGAAGCACAGCCAAACTGGAGAATACTTGCTTGTTGCAGTAGATACAACTGTATGAGACTTTAGGCTGTTTGGAGGAGCGTCCTCCGATGTCTGATGTGTTCTGAGCAGCCCTCTTTCTCCTCCCCCTTGTCTTGGGCACAGGTGGTGCTGTCTCCACCATTGTGGAGCTGTCGACAGAGAGGTTGGAGTCTGGAGTGGTGCTGGAGACAGAGGTGTAGCCCACAGTTAGCAAAGAAGGGCTGTTGCTATGGTTACTAGATTCGGGGAGCTGGTGGATGTCCATGTGAGCATAGAGGTCCTCGACAGACAGAAAGTGCTCGGAGCAGATAGCACAGGTGTGGCCCTTCCTGTCTCGGCTGTGGGCCTGGTCAATGTGGGTCAGCAGGGTGCCCTCATCACTGAAGGGCTCATGGCAGTAAATGCACTGCAGGGTAGCACCCAGGCCTCCATCCTCTGAAGGAGAGCACTCAGGGTGGCACTCGGCAATGTGCCTCTGAAGCTCCTCTGGGACATCAAAGCCCTCCTCACAACGGCTGCACTTGCGAGTTTCTTTCAGTTTCCAGTCATCAGCTCGAGAAAGGCTTGAGCTGCTGCCATCTTTGCCCCTTTCGTGTACTTGCATGTGGCCGTGGAGAGAGCTGGAGGAAAGGAAGCCTCGACGGCACACAGGGCACTTGTGGGGTTTGTTAGAGGCGTGAGTTTTCATGTGGATTTTGAGGTGATCGCTGCGGGAAAAGGCAGAGTCACACTCTCCACAGTGGTACTTCTTGTCACCGGTGTGCAGCTTCACGTGTCGATCTCGACTGCGCTTGTGCTTAAACAAGCGGCTGCAGAAGGTGCAGCTGAAAGGGAGTTTATCGCCGTGGCTCTGTTCGTGGCGCTTGAGGAAGCTTAAGCGGCTGAAGGACTTGTCACAGAACTGGCATGGGTATGGCAGGCCAGGGCCCCCTTCGTCCTCGCCAAAATCATAGTCCTCGCAGTGTCCTGGAGAAGTCTGATCCTTACTGGAGGGAGATGATGCTGGCCAAGAACACGATGGGTCATCCTCAAGATCAGCACCATCTGGAGGAGAAGACAGAAACAGGGAAAAAGAGAGAAAAGAGGGTATGTGGGGTAAGTCAGAGGAAAAAAGATGGAGAGAGAAGGAGAGTGTGAGTCAGGGAGGCGTTTTGTAAGACTGTATTAGCAACTCATTCGTCTCACTCTTTCGAATACAAAAGGTGGGCCACCGTGGTGTTATTTGTCATAGTAATTATAAGGTTGTGGTGTATGAATTTAGAATTCTTTGCAACTTAGACCATTTTTTTTTCTTTCGCAGGAAACAATACCTCTCCTTAGGTGTTATCTAAAAAGTTACACTTAAATATGCAATTTAAAGTATAATTAGAGAAGAGAATGAGTGGAAATACTTTTACCACAATTAACCTTGTATGTGGCCATGTAATGGCTTAGCCCACTGTGACTCAAAACACAATCTCTCTGACATTTAAAGCCAACACAAGACAATGGGTGTACTTTAGGATGTAAGCCCGGCATGAGGTAAATTAGAACATTTCTATTATTCCTGAACAATTACTAGAATATTTTTGAAAAACAAGAGCCCTTGAAATGACCTTAAGACAAGAGAGAGGAAAAAAAAACAGGGAAAAGCAGTTCTCAAGAGTGAAAGAGAAGATTAAATGTGCAATTTAGACCGCAGCTATGCATAGCCTTTAGGAAGCCTCCACTGCAAAACAGATGATTTTCATGAAACATAGGCCTTTCAGAACATCAGTCAATAGATATCAGATTATAGAATATGCATTATTATCATATTTGTCTGCTTGATCTGCGCTTAGCCGTGAGGCAACTGATACAGGATGGATGAATGTACCATGTGCTGATGCAGAGGGGGGGGCGGGCAAGGAGGGGACTGGGAAACGGATAGGGGAAGACAACCGAATGGCTAACTCTTTCACTCAAGGACAAGCAGGTGCAGAGAGTGACCAGGGAACACCAGTCAACTGACAATGCAGCTCCCATTTGTTTTGCAATTACTTTAATGTGTCCCTTTTCAGATCGCTTCTTTGCCGACATTCCATTCCCCTGGTTCACTGTACAGCGATATGAATGGAAAACACAGAGCACCACTTTCCACAAGTTCAAAAGGTTACAGACCACTTCTTCCCGCTGCCGAATTCTAAGTGCTGTGAACTTCCTTACCTAAATAAAACAACGTAATCCCAACCCCTTCAGAAAAAAAAAACTGTGTCAAAAGGCCAAAACTTGGAATGGGAAAAACAAGAGGAAACTGCAAAGATTTATGAGAGGGACGAAGGAAAAGCACGAGCTCTTTCCAGGATCCAACCTCTGTACTCTCCTTCAGCTGACAAATCTAAGTCTCCCTCTCTCTCTCTCCCTCTCCCCCTTTCTGTTGTTTTTGCTGGGAGATCTGCCCTTTGTCAGGATATCATGCCCTCTCTGAGCACTTACCCCCATCAGGGCCTATCTTCAGGAAACAGATGGGGTCGGAGGCCATTCCCTTGCCCCTCCAAACTGCTGAAAGCGGCACATTGAGAGCCCACCTCCACACCGTGGCCCTCCCGGAAACCTCCCACCCCTGGCAAGGCGCCCACTCTGCACACACATCTCACTCAAGGAGCAAACCTTGCCTGATTTACTTGCTTTATCTCTCATACACGTCTCAATGTTTTCTCTCTCTCACTCTCTCTCTCTCTGGTTTGAGGGAGGATGGGTGACTCAGTGCTATGCCCTCCTCCACAGAGGGGGCGGATCTGCCCTCACTCATACTGCCTCCCAGGGTATAGGAGAAGAAGACAGTGCAAGAAGAATGACCCCAGCCAATGCCTTACAGTCAAACATATTGGCTTGGAGACAATAGTATAAAACAAACAAATAAATGGGCCTGTATACAAGGCTAAATTAAATTCTACTGTCTTAAATGAGCATGTGTTTGCCTTGAGACATTACGATGCTGTCAGGACAACCTCGTTCCATTTTTTTTTTTTGGTTTGTTTACTTAATGTATGTTATTTATTTAGTACCTTAGCTCCAATAACACACATACATGAAGCCGTATCTGTGGGGACATGTGGGAGACGCAAACATTGCTTTAGTCCTGCTAGCAGCTAACATGTTTAGATGGGCAAATTGCTATGTTAATATTAGGTTTGGGGAATATTACTGAAGCTGCAGTACACTAAAACAATACTACACAGATTAATAATATTATTCATTTGCCTCTGCGTTGCACCTATTGGATTACTAAAATGATAATTATGCTGGTGTCATTTTAATATGCTGCATGTGTGTCAGAGTTTCTGGTTGCAGCCATAGGTATAGATTTCAGGGGGAGAAGCAGTGGACACGTCTCCATCAATATTTAGCACATGTGCATGTTTGGTAAAAGCATGAAAGTAGCAGAGGACTTTTATTTTGACAAAATTAAAGACATTTTCACCATAATTCAAGTAGAAAATGCACAAATTGGTGCATAAAATTCACCAGGATACAGGTAATCAACTTGTTGATGCTTGAAATTTCCCCCAAACCTCTCATTTCATGTGCCCCCCCCCGTAATGCTGAATGGAAACCTACACTCCTGCTTTCAGAAGTCTTTTGTCTGACTATGTTGACCATCAAAATGCCCGATTAAAAAAGCTTACATCTGTTTCGAAGACATTCAGAGCTGAAACTGTCCATTCCGGGTACAATTGTCCCTCATAGTGAGACTTACTACAGTTTTACTTTCTCACACACACACACTCAGTAATATACACACAAGAGAGCACCAGTGCACACACTGCACACACACTGGCAGTAACAAACATATAGATGTGCAGACATACATGTACACATAGAAGACACAAATACAAGCGCAATGGCCGAAACAAGTGTGTGAACAACTGTAGATGAAAGAGCAATCTTCCTCAGGAGACCTCAAGAGGAAACAGAGAGAGAGACTTGTTTTTTTCCTTCTTCACCCAGACAAGAAATGCCCAGGCCTCAGCAGCAGCCTGAGTAAATAAAAGAGCGGGCCTTACTTCCCTGTCTCTCGGGCCGGGGGCCTGTGCACGCCAGCACTCTCTGTGCTGCTGCCAAAGGGGATGCTGGGGCCTGAAAAACTACACCCTGCAGCTGAAGGGCTGTCTTTGTTGGTCTGCCAAGGCCTTCCTGAGCATCCTCCAGCCAACAGCCTGTCACGTCCTGGGAGGAAGACCTCCATCTTAAGGCCTGTCCCTCTCTGGGAGTTCTGTCCCTACCCCCTCCCTCTTTCTCTTTTAAATGTCTCCTATATGGAACAAAACAACCTCATTTGGAGAGCTCCTATAGGGGATGGCATAAAATGTGCCATAGCCATATTTACTACTAACATATAAAATCAGCCTCGGGCTGCAGCACATGAAAACTTTTTAAAGAATTTAAAAAAAAGTGCAGCCTGTTAAGTTCAAGGAATCAATTTTGTTACTTAAGACATTTTTAACACGTTTATACAAATTAGTATTTCTTTTCTTTCTTTTACTGCAGAAGTAACCTCTAAAAATCCCCTCTTCACACGCAGGTCTCAGTTTCCTCTAAGCCAGTCTGAACTGCTCTTTGTGCACCACTTCCTCTATGTTCATTTATAGCACCCTTTCCCAGAGTAAATACTCCTGTTCAAATAAAATCCTTAATGCTGGGAACAGGTAGGTTTGCCATTTCTGCACACAGCGGCAACAGCTTTCAAAACCCCCGTAGAATGTTTTGATTTATGCAATTACTGTATTTGAGAATTAGCAAGATATATGAATGTATTTCTAAGAGAGTAAGTCATTAATTTTCCTGATGACATTGCTTCCCTTTGGACTATAATACATATGGTGGAAAATATTGTCTCCAAATTTTAAATGCTAAATAATATGCATAATTTGAAAGGAATTAGTATAATTTTATTCGTCGTGGACAGATAACACTTTGTCATAGTGTGAGCCGAGCGCAAAATTAGTATTAAGAGTATGATTTTAGTGCTAATTCTTCACACTAGTTGCAAAAGTGTGCAACTCAAATACATGTGAGAGTTTGGTTTGTGGAGCAATTTCTTTGATAGTGGAATTAGAGAAAACCTTAATACCTATTTTTCTCTAATTTTGTGCCACAAAAGAAAGAGACAGACAAAAGATGTATAATTAACACTCATGTTAAATGTATTAAGGATGTGGTGGAGGAAATAAAATCCTTAAAACAGAAACGGCCTTTTGCCAAAATACCATATATGCACAGTTAAGGGTGTAGGTTTCATTTCGGGGGCCTTCACCATAACATTTTGAGCATTAAACACTAACTTTCCTGATTTCAGGTGAATTTTTATGCACCAATTTGAACCTTTTCCGCATCAATCTATGATAGCAATGTCTTAATTCTGTCAAAATAAAATCCCTCTGCTACTTTCTTGATTTTATTGTGGGGAACAAATGCAAGGGTAGTGTGCTACTTTCAAAACCAGAAACAGCTCTATATTGCCATTTTAAAAATGTGGTAAACTGCCTTTGCAAGCACCAGTTCATCATACTGATACATTCAAACCAAAATAAAAGACTTGTCACTGCAAAATACAGCAAAAAAATAATTACAAAAAATGATTTTTATTGTAGATTTAGTGTAAAACTAGATTCTTAAAATGTTCTGTTAAGATTTTATTTTGGCTGGACTGCCTTGGCTTTTTATTTTTTTTAAATTGTGAAGTAATAATTATATAAATCAGTAAAGTTTATTTACATCATTACTTACTTACTTTATTTTTTATCAGAGATTTTGACATTTGTTAGCAGGTTATGCCCAAAGCTCACTCAAACAAACACAATGCCCACTAAACTGACATTTGTTATTCTATTGTTTTTATTTAGTAATACACCCTTCTGAAACCTTTCAGGGACCATGGTTTGGGAATAACTCACTGCTGGTGCCCAGACCTTTCGTGTCTGAGGTCCTGGAAGCAGTTCAAGATGGCTTATCACTGCCTGACAGCAACAGAGTACACCTCTTCTATTTAGGAAGCCAAACTCTTATCCAGGTCCAGGACCTTATCTTATCAGAAAAGTGTTTTTGCTATCACTCATCTGCCACTTCTATAGCAGAGCTAGACTTTGTTCAAAAGCCATTCTAGTGAAGCAAAGCATGGCCGTGCTTTCAGCCGCCAAACCTTATCTTCCAGTGTGTTGTACCAGAGATCTGTACGTAGTGGTTGTCATAAGAGATGTGTTTGTGTGAGTGTATTTGTGGCACATTGGGGATTGGGGATTCAATGAATAAACAAAAAGCTGACAACTTGTCTGATGTAACACCGTGACCCCACTTCATATTCAGAGAGGGGATCTTTTTACAGTTACTGGGAAAAGTAGTGAGCTTCTCCCATGAGACAATGCATGTGTCATCTCAACGCTTTTTCCTGTTCTGATGCCCAAATAGCAATGTGTGTCTGAACAACACACTATCATGTACGGCCCTGTTTGTGACACAACCACTTAAGATCTAATAGAGGAGGTGGCGAGAGAAATTTTTACATTAGCTAAGCCTCCAATCTCTGACTGAGAGAGAGAGAGAGAGAGAGAGAGAGAGAGAGAGAGAGAGAGGTGGTCGATTTTTTGGGACTAATTCCAGTCAGATGAACGAATCACTCAGTTGATTCAGGACCGAGAGCTCAGAGGACGCAGAGCTGTTGGAAGAGGCCCAGGGCTGGGCTTTACTCACAGTAGTCCTGCTACATCCCTGTTTTAAGACATCAAATCCAGTCAAAATGAAACACTGATAATTCCCAGTAGCTGTCAACAAAAGTGCCAGGTGGCTAGACGTGGCTTTTTGCACCGTGCAGCTGATTAACACACACAAATACGCACAAGTAGAGGTATTTAAAGGAGCAGCATTTTGCCACTCAACCCCAGACATAGTGTTGTCTGTGCGTGTGTGGGTGTGTGTGTGCGTTGTGTGTATACTAAGCCTGTCTCCCTCTTTTCCTCTTTTTTTTTTCTTAGCAAACACAATATATTTTTTACACATCACTGAGAAATGTCAGGTCCCCCCACCCCCCCTCGCTACAGATCAATCAAATCCACTATGCTACAGGATGAGAAGGAGGGGTTGTGACTGTGAGGAGCAACGAACAAGGATGCTATCTTTTACCAAGCAAGGTAGCAAAACAGTAGATGAAATAAGGATTCACTTCCCGGGGTTTCATCAGTGCCGTAGCAGCGAGTTACTCTGGCCTAACATCATGTACACAACGCATTTCCACACACACAGGCTCTTGAAGGAGAAATGCACACACCCCCAAAACTGCAGTCAATGGGGATTTTTTTCACACAGGGCCTGACACAAAGAGCTGGAACATCAAGCGCTGTCCTGACTCTGTGGTCTGGGTGTCCATTATTCTGGCCCTCATGGCTCTGTCTCTCAACCATGGGGAAGCGGCAAACTGTCAACTACTTTGTCCACATTACCCACGTCCCCCAGCTCAGACAGGAGCACTTGGTCACTGTCCCAGAAATCACAGTGCCCCAGTGGCGTCCCAGGAAAGTTAGACAAATGGGAGGCCAGAGGAGGAAAAGTAGGGCGGCCAGTCATCCTTTACTAGGCTTTTTCTTTCCATGATAGTGAGACACAATGAAAAGTGGAATTCCATTACTTATCGCAGAGATGTGTCCCTGCTACACTGACGTCTTTCCTCCAACACTGACAAACTGAAATCAATACTAATGATGACAATCAATAATAATGTTTCTTGAGATAATGCCATGCCTCTAAAATGACGGAAGATGTTTGTGCTTTGGGCAGGGTCTGCCTCTTTTTTTTTCCCTGTGAAAATCTGCATCATGTAACAATCCATAACCGCAGTGTTTGAACTCTGAAAGCATGCCAGAGATGACTTACTGTCGATTAACACATTTCTTATCCTCCATAACAACTGCACACCATTACAATGAAGTCACACTTGAACACAACATATGAATGCCACACATACCTTTAAAGACGCTGTTAATCATATATTTGACTGAGTTAGAAATATCATCAACATTTCATTTGGACAAAGGCATCATAAAAATGGTTACAACTTGTATGGAGGTTGTCCTGTGTCATTAAGTTTGGCTGTGGTCAGTTTTTTGAAGGTCATGAATCTCTCACAGTAGCATAATGATAACCATAATTGGCTTATGTAATGACATATCAAGCTTGGGACTGTTAATTAGACTGATATAGTTCAGTTGTTCTGATTTAGCAAATGCCAGTCATCACAATTTGGGGGTAACATTAGGTGTTAGGAACATATTCTCACTCCCAACTGGTCAAATACCGACGTTTAGTCAGTGGTCCTACACGTCAAACTATGACGATCTAGGTACCCCTCCTGCGTCAGTTTTGGATATGCAGGGATGGGGTGTTAATTTACACAGAGAGCATCAAAAACCACACCCTCCTGGTGCATCTCATACTGCTGCTTAAAGAGTGCCTTGGTGCGCAGGTATCAGACACTGATGGCCACTGACCAAGCGTCAATATTTGACATGTTGGGAGTGAGACCAGGTTGGTGCTCTAACGTCCCTTCTGTGGAGTCTGATGTTAGCTAGCATACATGTTATTTCAAATTCCTTTTGTATAACATTACTGATGGTAGCACTCTAAGACTACTTGTTTAATGTTACCATTTTTCCGACGATGACAAAAGATGAGCTTCTCAGCCAAAACTAACTTAACTTCATATTGTTGGTTTCAGTGTCTGTATGCAAAAATAATACTAAAAATAATACAAAGCTAATACTGTCATAACCACAGTGTAATTAAACAATTAGCTTTTGGATTTCTTTTGGAACATGAGACTCATTAACACGTCAACAGTGTAGACATTTAGCTAAAATGGATCTATGCTACTTATGACATTGTTAAATGGAAAGCTTGTTACAGTAGCCTTATTAAGAAGGGCAAATACCAAGCTCACTTACAACAACAAAGGTTGAACTGAAATTGCCCTTTTCTTTTAGTTTTCATGGTTGTAAAATCAATTTATAGACGTCATACAAGCCACATCTTTTAATGGAACAAATAGCAGTTCCAACAGCTGCAAAAAGCAAAAACAGCATTATTCTCCATCACCTTTTCACCCCTGATGAGTTTGCACCCCTGTTGCTGTTTGTTGTGTATTTGTCTTGTAGGAGAAACAAGTGTTAAATCAGGACCAGGCAAAGTCACCGAGGCAGGGTTAACAAGAAATTAAATTGTCAAGAGTGCTTCATTTTGCTGCTTTCAAAATTAAATCTTTTTTTCTCAAAAGAGAAAAAAAGCAAGACAAGAGAAGGGAGACATTTAATTACACCATTATTCAAGAAAGGTGACTTTGGGGTTCATAATAGGTTACTACTCAGAGTGCAGTGGGTGGGCTCCTGGGCTAATGTTGAAGTCTTACTGTTTCAGTTGAATTTGACTTGATTTGAAGTGTTTGAAATATTAAAAGTGAATCATACTGGAACCAAAATACACTTCACAGCATGCATTTCATTACCTCTGTGATGCTGGATATAGTGTTTTTACATTACAAATAAATGTATGTTAATTGGATTCTGACTATCACTGCGGCAAAACTACATTTAAAAAAAGTGGAATAATATAAATGGTCAGTGTATTATATTGTATTTATTCATAAGTTTAAAATGGGCGAATTGAGCCTTGGCAATGAGCAGTAAGACCTAAAGGCGCTGCAATGCAAGATGGTAAGAGAATGTGTTTAGGATGTAGGTGGAGCAGTTTGTGTGTGGGAGAGCGGTGGTGGTTATGGTGTCATCTCCTGTAGAAGCAAGCTGCAGGTGGTGTGGAGAGGAAGGACAGTTGACCACTTCAGGTAGGGCTACAGCACAAACAGGAAGGAGACTGTTCCCCAGGTCTTGGCTGGACCTGCAGCCACAGTGAGCCTCCCAGGGGGAGAAGGGAGGATGACAATCTGTCCCCCAGCATGCCCCTTCACCGCCTGCCTCACTGCACTGGCTCTAAGGGAGTGCTGGGCCAGGCGGGACTGGGCTGGGCTGGGCTTCAATCGGCAGGGGAGCCTCTGTGTGTGTGTGTGTGTGTGTGTGTGCGCATTGCTTAAATGATCATCCTGATTACTTTTCATGATAACTGCTATTCGATCACAGCTACTCATCACAGTTATTCATCTCAGTTTTTGGAAACAAAATTATTTTGTTTGTTTTTGTCCCACAATTTTAGCCCTTTTTTAAAGTAGTGCTTTTTCAGATGATTTGTCTTTTTTGCTTTTCAGTTCTTCTTTGGTGAGCAGCAACGAGCCTAAAGACAACTTTGCATTTAATTAGTCGCCTGTTCGTCTTTTGTCGTCTCATCTTCAAACACTGCAAAAATGTTTAGCTTTTGGCCTTAAGGTTTGCAAAAACAATCATGTTGCGGTTATCTTGACAGATACTGTGTTAGCAAAAGAGTCGTGATTGTAGTGGGAACTGTACATTTTGAAAAATATTCCCCCAAAAATAAAAGTGTACATAAATAAATAAATAATAAAAATGATGTGTTAGCATGTTCCTTCATGTCTAGGATATGATCTGTAAGGCGAGTCATCTCTGTAGCACCACAATGCTTCATTTACAAGACTATGCTGTAAGACATTTTACCTTTATCAAAAATTGAAGCTCCTGGGATTTTGATAATATTTGGATTAACTGTGCAGCCCTAGTTTTGCCTTCTTATTCCTGGATGAACATTTCCTCTTCTTTACTCATCCAACACAGTGAAAGCATTTAATGTACGGTATCAATCTGGGGATTTTTAGAGAAAAAAAAAAAGACAAAAACATCACGAGCAGGAACAAACAAATCACCAGAAGAAAATGTTGGAGTCGTACGTTTCTGCATACCACAGATATGTTACATTATTATACAGTATTACTTAGTACATATGTTAAAACTTTACGTTTCTTTATGTTTTAACAACGCTGTGGTTAACGTGTGGTTAGGGTTAGGCCAAAAAAACAAAACAAAACAGAACAGACAAACCCCACTTGGTCCTAGTTAGGAAACATGATTTGGTGGCACCATCCAACCTGGAAACATCTCTAAGAAACACCCACATTTGGTGGCTAAAAAAAAGTGTCTTAAAACGCAGCAATTACTTTCTAAAAAACAAGCGGTTTTGCTCTTTGTTGGTCTTGATCAGTGGTCTGTATCTTAGCAGACGTCTCACCTCCCCCTCTGATAAGAAAGTCAGCTCATATTCCTCGTCAGTCTGGTAACTCTCATATGCTACGTATGAAATGTACAAATGTCACATGCACCGACATTTCAACTCTGGTTTACTGTTCACTTGTTGAATCCATTCTCACCTTTAACATTTTATCCTGGTACAACTCACTCACCCCCAAACACAAAACAAATCTCTCCCTAATCAGGACAGCAAAATAATCAGCTCACCCCAAACTCCTCTGTGTGAACTGGATAACTGCTCAGTGATCAGGAAAGCCTCCCTCATCACTGAAGACCCTTCTCACCTGCTCTACCGCTCCTTCAAGTTACTGCCATCAGGCAGACGCTACAAAGTCCCACTGGTCCGGAAAAACATCTACAAGAAATCCTTCTCTGCAATAACCACCCTGAACAATCTGAAGTAGATACCACACATCTGTCTGTTTTCATTAGCTGCTGTTTGAACAGTCCTTTTATATATCTATGTTTGTTTAAAGCGTGTTTTCAATGTGAATCATGTGTAATGTTGAACCTCGTCAAAGCAAATTTCTGTCACTGTTGGGACGGACAATGGAGTTGATCTAGTCTCTTCTGTCCATGGTTTGCAGAAATGTGATCTACAATGCCAACATTTTATATCTCGTGACCGACCGAGACACAGCGGTTCTTTGAGCCAAATGCTAACGTTAGCATGCTAACATGCTCACAGTCACTGTATCAACATGCTCAGGTTGCCAGAGTGAACTTAGACTGAAGGACATTTAATAGTCCCCAGTTTGTCTGCATGTCTCTGTCGGAGAAAACCAGTGCAGACACCACGGGAGCATGCAGAGTCAACACTCTGACCTCCTCGGTCATGGACCTACGTCAAGATATGACATGCAAGGTACCCTGGGTGTGTCGGCTGTCGACGTTCTGGGACGTTCTTCAAAATACACTTTTGTTTTCACAGGAAATGTACAGTTTGCACAGTCTCTTTCAAAATAAAATCACTACGTCAGCACAAACTACTACTTGGACTTCCGCCACCTTAACTGTCATTGCTGTCCCACCACGTTTGTGGTATCAGCCGGAGTGACCGGCTGTGTTTCATGCCAACATGTAAGGACAACTTTTTTTGTCAGTGTTTGACCCAGGAAGTCACGGACCAAGCGCCACTTTTCGACGACTTAGGAGCCAAACTGTGTTGGTCTAGTCCACGGTACATGTTTCAAGCTTTGCAGTGTCATCTCCTCCTCTTTACTCATCATAGACACACTTTCATTTGTACTACGGGAGTCAAAACAGGCCACGACACGCACTCAGCATCTGTTTTCACACAGTGCCTCATAATCAGTGAGCTGTTTATAAAAACACATTTAAAGGTCAAATGTTTCTCCGACATCTCGGCACTGAAAATGTCAGGATCTGATTCTGTTTCCCAGAGAGTTGATTGAGTGGCTTCAAAATGTGTTAATGTGTGATGGCGACAGAATAAACTGTGATGTTAATGTGACTGCAGAGAGGACCAGTCTGTGTGCTGGGAGGTTAAAGCAGTGGCAGAATGGTGGCTCGTTGCAGCGTGTGTATGTGTGTGTGCATGTGTGTGTTCCCGTCTCGTCACTTTGATTTGTTTACACAGCGGCTGTCCGCAGACTCCCAGCCATGCTTGGCCACATTAAACCTCTTCTACTAATCTGTCACCTCGATTAATGCCAGCTAAATAAGGGACACACACACACACACGTATGTACTGTACAGCATCAACACACACAGAGACACACAGACTACACAAGTGCTTTGGCATTCACTGGTCCAGACATGCTAATCTCTCCAACTGCAGATTGGTTTGTGTGGTAGCCAAGGACTGAGCAATCAGAGCACAACATCACCTAACAGTAACAGTTACAGGAAAGAAAAGCCTTTATTTTGAAAATAAAAAACCTACTGGAGCAGTGTAATCACTTTGTAAGCTTTTTAACTCAAAATTGTTTCTGCCTTTTGTGTCTTTGTCCATATTGCCTACTTACTGTCTTAATAAATGGCTCTTGGTTCAATAACTCCATAATTTTGACATAATCTTTCATTAAAATTAACTTAAGGACCTTTACTCATCATCCAGCAGAAGAAATGAGACTGTAAGAGACCTCAGGAAACCATTTACAGCAGCATAATTAGCTCCACAAGCCATCTTATTGGATGCAGTGCAGCGCTGACAAGTCCTAAACAAACCAAACAGCCTTAAAACTTAAATTTTAATCAAGCTCTCTTCATTATGCTGCGAATTTTCACCCTCCTGTAATTCAGACTGGAGTATCTCTGAGTGTAATTCTGTAATGAGTGTAGGGGAAAAATGACACAATATGTTAATTGCCTCATGCAAGAGGAGCGCAAACATCTAATTTAAGAAAATTAATGTGAGAGGGGGAGCTGCTGTAACAGCGGCGAAGACAGCAGAGGTCAGGAGGCGCCGTTAGCTGACGGGAGACCTCGTACAAATCAGTGTAATCTGCACAGAGTGAGGCCCGTCTGAGTCTTCAAGAGGGCGAGGCTCAACTTGGCTGCGCAGCAAGCTTTTAGGACAACTTATCGACGAGGAAGCGTGGCAACATCTGTCTGTGATGTGAATTAAAAGGGAAAACGCTCCAGCAAGCAGACGAATAAACAAACTGAGAGGAGCAAAGTTTTATAGACAGACAGATGGACGGGGAGAGACGAGGTTCAGTGTTCATCGTCAGCGAGGCAGTGAATGAGAAGACGTGTTGTACATAGATTCAAATGATGTCTGATCAAATATTGGTCATATTTTGTTTGTTTTTTTTGTTCATCAGTCCAATCACAAGAAATTATGTTGGCACTGCATGTTTCTGCAAACCACTGATATATAGCATTTGCATGTTGGAGCAGATATGTTGTGGTTAATGTGTGGTTAGGTTTAGGCACAAAAAACGCTTGTTTAAGGTTGGGAAAAGATGTTTTGGCCTAAAAGACCTACAGATCTACAGCGGCGCGCACGCAAGCAGCTGGAATTGACGTATCGCGAGATCATAATGTCACACGATAATTTGCGGAAACACTGGACGTATATAGACATCAACAATCGAAGAAAAGATTTCTCTACCTGCCTGGGACCACAAACTTTGACGTCATGTCGTTGTAGCGATGTGAAATGCGCCCCTGAGTTTTCATGGGTGATTTTATTTTGAAAATTGAACGGATACTCTCGTCTTTTCTGCGCCTGACTTCCTGTTTGACTCATTTGGTCTGTGGAAATTGACACGTCATCGCACGGCGTCCGTCAAAAAATAGACCCGGCGCATATTTTTAGCGGAGCGGAGCGCCAAGCCGCTTCTAGGACGCTGCTAGGACGTGCTGCGCCGCTTCCGGAGG
>JAPZEB010000004.1:17320472-17336215 GCA_029783705.1 Chaetodon striatus
TTTATTTCTACAAAGGATGATGAGAATGGCATGCATATGGACAAACAACCCTAGATGCATGTGTTAGCTTTAGCATTAGCATTTATCAGAAAATCCTAACCCTGCCTCCTGACCCATGACCTCTGGTTCCCCCGTTTAATACACTGTGGCTCTATTTGATATCTCCTCAACGCCATCCCAGCTTGTCAGTGGTAAAACAACTGGAGACAGCCCAGGAGGGAGAAGAAAACATGCATCTTGGAGAGGAGAGCGGGAGGGGGAAGAAAAAAAAAAACAAGCATCAACTCAAGCAAGACGATGTATTTTCATGCATCCCTGTCTTAAATGTCAAGATTTCTTAACCCTCAGTGACTGCAGCGCTGACACCTCTCCAAGGTTCAACAGAAACCGCATTCATTAATAATTAGCTCAGCAGCGAGAACAGGGAGTGAGACCGAGAATGAAAAGAGCAAGCAAGACGGCTAAAATTTAAACTTCTTGTCCTTTCCCGAGAGACTCGAATTTCACTACAAGTTTTTTTTTCATTCTTCTTCATTTCTTGTTTTCCTGGTGTGTTGGCCAGAATCCCGCAGGCGGCCCATGAACGAGCGATGCAGACGTCGCATCAGCCTCGCTACTCCCTCCTCTCCTTAATCATGGCTCTAATACCCTCCAGATGAATAAACATCTTCATCCCCTCTCCGTTAAAGCCAGAAGGCTCCTCCACTCTCGAATCCAAGAAAGGGAGAAAGAAAGAGAGAAAGAAATGGAGAGTTGAAGAAGGAGCACAGGAAAAGGATGACAGATGGAAGGGTGGATCAATGTCGAAATGAACCAACAGCAAAGTAACAAAGCCACGGCAAGATTTTCTGGTTCTTCCCATAATTCGTCTGATCTATTTCCCCCTTGACACAATTATCACAGTCCTCCTAATTATTTTTTCCCCTCTTTTAACAGATTTCTAATGTCAGGCTGTGTTTTTTATGATCATGTTTGTAAAGTGGAGGTTTTTGCGAGCTGTTGTGCAACCTTGTCGCCTCAGACTGTGTCCACAGACTTGCACAGGAAGGGGGAAGGGGGCGGAGAGGGAGGAGGCGGGTGTGGGGGTTGTCTCTGGAGAATGGGCCAGGCCCCAGACCAGCACTTCCCTGGCCCAGTTACTGTGCCAGAATACTCATGACATGTGTGTACAGTATGTGAGCGCAAATGGCAGACAGATTTAGGGGTTTGCTTTGTTTCCCCTTCTATTGTTTTCTGCCGGTATCCAGGCAGCTCATCATCATATCTTAATACTACTAAGCATTATGAAAACACGCACACGCAAACATGCACACCCCTCTCCGAATGAGGCAGTTCCTCCGCTGCCCTCGCCCTCATCTTCATTTGCAGAACAGGGCTGGAATATGAGGCCTGAATACAACCAGACAAATGACTACAGGGCATTTTACTTATTCATTCATCACTTCACATTGATTTATTCCTGTTTATCTATTTATCAGCTGAAAAAAAAACTTTTCCCCTGGATTGTTTTGCTTAAAGTTTGCATGCTGAGGTACTTAGTGGAAAACTTTCAGGGTCACCATAGAAAAATCCCTAAAAGAGATTACTGAGGTTCATCTTACCCTTGAATACCCTCCTCTCACTCTAACACCTCAATGGATACTTCTCCTCTCCCTATTTACACTCGGCCCAGCACTCCTTGGCTTAGTAACCATTTACTTAGTTACACACCACCACCTGGGAGGCTATTTATGTCTCTCTCTGGAGAGGAACTCGGTCTGACTGCCAACCAACACCCCCATATGAGTTATCATCCATTCAATACAAGTAAACTTGAGGAAAGACCTCAGATGCTCAGTATGACTTTGGAATCTGCTTATACAATATTAAGTGAATAAATCAAATATTAGAAGTGATAATAAAAAGAAAAGACTGCAGTATATTAAATCTTTTAGGTTTTTTTGTGGATGACTTTCTCTTATATGCAACTCTCCAGCAGTAACAAGGAGTTTTTTCCTCTTATATGCGGTAATCTCACGTCTATCTGAATATGCAGCTCACTGTGATGAACCCATTTCAAGGATCATCATTCCAGAGAGTGAATGTAATAGTCCCCCAATATCAGTTATCACTGACAGCAACATCCATATCAGCTAATTACTTTTCATTGGGCTTGTAGACGAGAGGACATCAGCCTTTATCTGTATATGAAAGGAGAAGACATTACTATTATGCTATTACGGTGAAAGAGCTGGTGTTACCGTACCACTCATATAGAAACGGCATACAATGAGGTTGTAATAAAAACCCGCGTCACTCCTTCAGTGGCTATCTTCCATGGCTACTTTAAATATCAAGAGAATATAACCAATAAGGTGACCTTTAATTACATTCGGCATGCAAATAAGTTGACGAGTCAGGAAGAGAGTGTGAGAAATAGATGTTCTAAGATTACCATTGGAGTCCTGATGACACACACATAACACATAGAGCCCTACTCGCCTGGTAACAGGATCCATGCAGCTTTTTTTTTTCTATAACCAGCATATATCCAGCACAAACAGAGGAAGCCGATAGGTCAGAGCAGTGCTTTCTCCCTTGCTTAATTTGTATTTTCCTTAGCGTTCTTTGGGTTAGTGAGGTGACTGTCATCTTCCGCGGCGGTTCATTGTCTGAGGGAGGAGTTGGAGTTGGGGAATATAATCCCACGCACTATGCATACAGCAGGGAGGAAATATGGGCACAGAGGTGGCGCGCGACCCCCTGGGTAATTTGTAAAACATGAGCCATGGCACCCGAGCGCCATGCTGATGCTGGGGTCAGGTGACTCAGTCACAGGTGCACCATGGGAGGATCTCTTGTGAGGAGGCACACCTCCCACAACAGAGCATGGTGGGCAACACAATGTTTTCTAAACATGGAACTCTCTAGGAAGTTGCCTCGGTCTTTATTTTTAGGAGTGTACAGAACACTGAAAATGTAGCAGAGGTGGTAGCAAGACTGTTTTTCATATTTTGTTTTCTAGAGCTACTTAGCCGCATGATCGGCTCGCATCTGTAACCTAAGGTGTTACATCAATAGATCCCTGAGACACTCAGATTTAGGGAACATAAAAGCACAAGCACACAGCACATATTATACATGCCTGAGCCCACACATGTCGCTTTAATAAGAAGTCTTGATTAGGATTCGGCAGACATAACATCCCGCATGCACGGTCTCTGCTTTGCTAGGCCTCAGATAACCTTTATCCTATAGGGTTTAATTAATGTCAGCCAGTCTACTCTGCCTTTCAGAAGGAAACGACTTATTCCTCTGCCCTCATGAAGCTCAAATCCCTCTGTTTCACTGGTGAGGCCGGCTGCCTTGTTTATCCCAACTACAGGTACTGCTCCCTATTAAGGCCAGCACTTGTTACAGGGAAAAGGTTGAATTATTTACCAACAGTAGACGGGGAGGAAGAGAGGGAGAAAGAAGCAGCGAGAGAAGCATTTCATACATGGGATGAGATTTTTATGTTGTCTATTTTTTTTTTTTTTTTTTTTTGAGGTTATGAACAAGGCGAGATTAATGATCCATGGACATTAGATACAGGTGCTGATTACCAAGGAATAAGGGCATCCTGGCATACAGTAAGTAGAAGATACAGCCATACAGGGATGGGTAAATTACCCCCAAAACATTATGCATCAAATCTCTTTGATTAAAAACACCTTACACCTCGTGCTTGAAAAGTAGGTAGTTTTATATATTTGGTCATGTGTAAATAGATGAATGTGTTTTGTTAAATAGATACCAAGGGTGCCTGCGCGCACTCTTCACCCAGGGCAAACTGTCTGCATTCTATCTGCATCTCAGCCTCTCCGCACAATACAACAAAACATACAGAAAACAAAAGGGAGCACAGAGGGGGAGAACGAAGAGACAGACCAAACAATAAACTCAACCACAAGAGACAGAGTTTGACTTTGTGTGTATGTGTGCGTGTGTGTGTGTGTATCGAAGAGGGAGACAGAAAGGGAGTGGAGAGGACGAGGGAGATGAAGACAAATGCAAAAAGGGAGAGAGACAGAGGGCGGCAGAGAAAACGAAAGACAGAGGGAGAAATCAAATTTGCAAGAACATAACAAAAAGCTGTATCTCCGACAAAAGAGAACACACAAGGGTATTTGTCTAGCTGTCTGCACCAGCAGGATCCTCTGAAAGTTTATTAAACTAGAACCCTTCAAGAGAAGGCAGAGAGTAGTAAACTATACTACTGGGGAGGAAAAGAGAGAGGGAGAGGGAACGGCAGCGAGGTGGGGTTGAAAAAGAAAAAAGCTTGCTTTTCAGCCTCTGTCTCAGAAATTCTTTTATTTCAGCCATGCATTAAGTAACCTCCCCACTGAGTTCTGCTCCCCTTCCTGGTGTGGATAAAGCCGTCCCTCGGGGGAGCCGCTGGTAATTTCCAGCTTCGCCAGAAACTCAGGTATTAGAAAAGACCGCTTGGGGACCTGCCACAATATACCTTCACAATTTCATACGCTCTGAAAAAGAGGGAGCCCCTCCCTCCCAGCCCACCCCCACCCTCCCAGTAAACCCCCTCGAGGGTCCCCAGTTCAAATTTCTGAAGTGCAGACAACGGGTGTATGTATGGGGGAGGGGAGGGTGGTGGTGGGGGGCCCGTGGGACTGAGCACCAGCAATAGAAAATCCACTGCATAGAGGAGAAAAAAGCATTTCCTCTCTGGTCTGGCAGGAGTGCCTTTTTTCCCCTGGCTCCCACCAGAGGCTTTTTACAAAACATGTGTTGCTGACATGTTGACAGATTGCTCAGTGAAGTGTTAGGCGCATGCACACGGCTGGCCATTTAGGGGGACATGGCTTCCTACCCAACATCCTCTACCTGAGGCACCATGTTTTATACATCATCCCCCAAAGAAAAAAAGGAAACAATAAAAGGTAAGGGAGTTGCTTCCTTTGTGAGGAAAGCAGAATATCAGAGAGCAGAGAGAGACTGCGTATAATGCTGCCTTAGCTGAACTGCGGCGATGGGGAGGAGCGACGGAAGTGAGAATAAGGGAGGGAAATGGTTTCAGGCAGGAAAGGAGATAAAGCAGAGAGGTGGGAAAAGGAGCTTGAGGATGCATGGTATGCTTATGTGCAGCAGGTGAGCCTGTCAAATCAATAAGGAGCCAAAAAGACCCCCTCTTTGTCTTCCTGTGCTGAAGCCACCAATAGCAGGCGGGAGGATGGAATCTGATCAAAGGCCAGCTTCCAGATCCAACTTTTGCTCCTATCAGGGTATCGACAGCACACGTCTTAATCGCCCTGCGGCTCCAAAAGTGCTGCCGTGGCAACAGGATGGAAATGGGGATCATAATGTATTCATGGTGCCGGCGACCTGGGGGCTGCGGAGCGCGCTCTCTGGGGACCGCACTTTACCCAGAGCCAGACGTGTCTGGGCAAAATCACTCCACACAAGACAGCAGCAGAATACTGAGGAGCCATGACAGGATGGAGGGAGGGAGGGATAGAGAAAGAGAAAGAGAGGGGAGGCAGCAGAGAGAGAGAGAGCTACAGATAGAAATGGAAGATGATAATAGAAAACAAAGACAGAAGGGTTAGGATGTTAGAGGTAAACAACGGCCTCTGAGTTTACAGTAAAGAAAGGAGGAAAGGTTGTATTACTCCCGGACTGAATAGAAACTTCAAAACACAAAAGATCTGAGGCTTGAGGAGGAAAAAACAGGATGTGGTTGGTGGAAAGGGGCTTGCTGGGATGAGTGGCTCTACCTTGAGAAGCCTGATGCTGCTTGACCAGGTGGGTGGTTGGCTGGGAAATAAATTGCAGGGGAAATTGGTCCAGATTATCAGGGCCACGAAGAGACATGGCCCTTTGGCCACGGGCAAGGATGGATAAATGGCTGGATGAGTAAATGAACAGAGAGATAGAGAGGGGGGAAGATTGATGGCTGAGCAGATGGATGGTTCAGTTGGATTGAGAATCCAGATCCCCACCACCCCCATGCCCACCCATCCTATCTGCTCCCGAAAAATAAATGCTTACATTGGAGATTCATCTTGCTTTTTTTTTTTTTTTTCCAGGCTGACTGTAATGCGCTCTCTGACCCTCTCTACCCTAATGATCTCCCCCTTCTCCTCACACACACGCGCACACATACATGCACAAACGCATACGTGTTCTCAAGCTCACACACACACCCACAAAGAAGCTCACACGCACAAACAAACAAACAAACAAACACAAAGCTATAGCCTGACCTGCTTTTCCTCAACAGGAGGGCAGCTACAACAGGCACCATGCCAGGTAAACATCCTCAAGCCTTGTGCACTCACTGCAGAGGGTAAAGCTCAATGCTGGAAACACACTCTAAAATACGAGGAATAGTCAATTATGTTTAGGACTGGGAAGACATTCTTAGAATATATATTCCTCTTACATGGCCCTCCTGCTGTATTTAGAAATAAAAAATATTAAAAAAAAGACACAACTTTTGCTGCATTTTATATCAAGGTTCCTTCTGTAACAGAAAGTCATAACACTCCCCCCTAGAGGTGATGATTCAAATGCATTAAGTCTCCCAAAATGAGAGGATTCACCTGCAGACTGCGGTGCGTCCTACTGCACTAACTATCCTCCACACGTAGTACACCCTCAGGCATTCAACCTAGGGCCACAGACAGCTCCCCTGTCTGTCTTTCCTCCTTTCCTTTAGCTGACAGGTTCTTCTGACTGCTAAGCTCCAACACGGACCTCTGTGTTTGAGATGACTGTGCAGAACAATCAAGGGAGAGACAGAGAGAAAAGAAAGCCGGAGAAGGGATGATGAAGAGGGGCGAGGGAGAGGAGTGCGGGCGGAGAAGAGGTAGAGAGAAACAAGGACGTCAACAACTTGTTCTCACAGAGAGATGACCCCTGGCCATCCCGAGGCATCTGGTTTATCTAGCTGTCTGGGTAAGCCACGCACACACCTAATGACTCCAGCCTGGTCCGTGTCCCATAGGTTTTTTTATCCCGGATTACGGATGGGGAATGACAATGGGCTGGTAAACTACTGTGCCTCACGTCTAGGAGCTCATATCAGACAAGGAGTTCTCCATGATGAAAAGACCGGGGTGAGTTGAGAGCAAGGTTCAAAGTTACTGAGAAGTTATGGCATTAGTTTCTGATGATGTAAGATTAATGTCTCCTGAAGACACACCAAGCTGTCGGTCAATGTTGGGCTGTTGGTGAGCGTCCATCACTCTCATTTATTACGGTGTGTCCTGCGCCGTTGGCACTAGTTGGCCTTTGACTGCTGTTTTTTGGCTGATTCAGCATGTTAAGGAGCCAGCAGAGCCAAACACGGAGAGACATCCCTCTGATTGGCAGTTCAGCTCAGTGCACGAAGGCAGAAACGGAAGTGAGGAATGCAAACAAACGGCTATAGTCAAGAGGGGGTGAGATCGAAATACACTTGTCATATAAGGTAAGACTAATCTTTTTTTTTAACCTTTGAGCACTTTCCTAGAAAAGGTTTGTAATTGTTTGTAATTTTATAAAAAGCATGCGGTAAAAATTCTTTGTTCTTTCAAAATAGGGCTGTGTTGCTAAAATGCTAATCCGTCCTGTCGGTCTTGAGGTTTCCCTTTTTGAGTGACGAATATAGACTACAGACATCTGCTGGTATGTAGAGTTATTTACTCTCACATAGGTGCAGAAAATACATGCTAATTGGCCATTGGCTGTCGTCTTTGTGGTGTGTTCAAGTGCAACTTTGTGACCAAGATACATGCGATGTAAGGCGATGCAACAGTCAGCCTTCATTGGCACTAGTTCTTTGATGTTGGTTTGACATGTGTGGGACTTTAGGTTTAAGACAACTATATTTTTAATGGTGTGATATTGCTTATTTGTATGCATCATAAATAGTGTATGACATCTCCAACTGAAGGTCAAATATACCCATAACTCTGAGAAAATGTCTGGAGCCAATATGGAGATGTAGTTTGGACTCTAACCTCCCTCTTTTTTTTTTTTTCCTCATGTTGCATGGCGCCGCTCAACAGACCTCAATCTACTTCTGTGGTGGAGATTAGTAATCATCTAGGGTCTTCATATTGATGGCCAGGCTCAGCTTGTTTGCATATTTACTGGCCTCAGAGCCCAGTCGCCTGAGGTGAGAAGCAAATTACATTTCTGCTTACCCCCACGCTCACAACTCTCTCACACTCTTTCGATTTCAATCCCTCGTTTTTGCCTCGTTTTTTTTCCCCCTTTCCCAACCTCGTTTCTCTTAACATGCTGATCAGTCATCTTGCGGTAAGCATCCTTGCCTGCCCTGGTTGCATCCGAATAGCGGTCTCATTTGGCTAACATCATCACAGCGTAATCTTGTTGGAGAGAGCAATCAGTTTACTTTGGAATTAGGTATTCCGTTGGCGGGCCCGGAGAGAGGGAAGGCTCACAGGGTTTAAAGGATGCAAACGAAAGCATGCTCTCCAGAATACAGTCTTGAGCCTGATTGGGTGATAACAACCCACACAGGCTCCATGTGAGAGTAATGAATGGCCAATGGGAGGCCTGAATAATAATGCAATTGGATTAAAATCCAATCACACGATGGTTTTTGTCTGTTGACTTTGTTTGTGGGGTATGTTCTACAAACCAAGTTCATGATGAGAAAGATGCATCATGCTTTGACTGGGGGCACATAATGTCCTAATATACAGATTACCACTCTGTTTACTACGGCCCAATCTCTCTTGGCTGTCAGTCAGTCCTGCAGGATTCTGTTGATCTGATTTGTGTGTGCATGCGTTGCATATAGAATGAGCTTGATAACACGATGAAGTGATGGTAACAGTTGCGTGTTCTTTGCCGTCTTAAATCAGTAGCTTACTTTGAGAATGGCTACCACAGGTGGCGAGTTACTATTCAATCAGGGATTTTAATGTCTCGGTTTATCGCAGAGACATGTACCAAGCTGGCACACTCTGCAGCCTTGCGCAGAATCCCAGCCACTCGTTGGGAGGCCATCTCTTAGGAGAGGCTCTCTGATCAAATCGATTGACTCCTCCAGGATGATCGATCAGCCAGGCAGGTTGGAGGTGGAATAGATTAGATGACCTTTACATTCTCAGCGGTGATGGGACCCCCCACTGTCCACTGCTCTTAACATTAAGAGGACATCTCTGTGTTACCTGACAGCATGGCTTTACTGTCAAACCATTACATTCTGTACCGACACACAATGTTCCCTCTGCCAAAGCATAGTCCAGCTGGTGGCCTTGGAGACCTTAAACGACACCCATCCTGCCCATAAAACTAAATTTATGAACCCACCTTCCAGTCCGAAAATGGCAATTAGCACTAAGGAACAAATGTGTTACTTCACATGATATTTGAGAATCCCTGTCCTTGTGGGTGGTTGAACTCCCCATATCCTGAAATATAGGAGTGGCTGTTCCACGGAGCCCTATAGCAGCCCCCACCCAAACACTACCCCCTGGCCAACAAAAACAACCCCTGGGAGGGGTAGAGGAGAGGGGGGAAATGTTGAGTCGGTGATAGTGTAGCCCCAAAGTTCCTAAACCGCAGTGGCTAGCAGGATGCCGTCACAGCTGGCTCCGCTCCTTCCTGTGGGCCCGCTCCATGGAGCTCAGCCTGCTGGGAGACATAAACCTGTCGGACTGGTCACTCTTTCCACCGCCCTCCATCTCCCTCCTTCCTCTCCTCCCATTACTGGCGAGTTTGGCAAAAGCCATCTAAGGAAAAAGCCCTATGGGGATCAATGTGCAGAACATTTCCACGCAGACATAAGCTAAATCCTATGACCTTTTCATTAGGGAGTATTGACATGATTCAAAGCCCGTAGATGTTTCTTTAATGCGTCTGTGAACGAGGTACGTTTTGATTGGTGAACTTTTCTTTGTCTCCGAGCCATGTTACATCCTGTCGACTCCTGGTGTAAATTATCGTAGGGAAACATGCCACTGAAAACCTCTCTGGCATTTCATATGCTAATACTGAGTGTTAATTACAAACCAAGTGTTTGTTCACGTTAGACACTTCACACGATTGTTTATAAAATCAAACCAGAGCAAGGTAACGCTCATTTGCCACATAACACACCAGACACCTGTTAAGGTGCCATCTGATCAAAGGAAATTGGATTACTGCAAACAAAAGTGTAAAAAAAACTTCTTAAGGCATTTCCAGTTTTAGCGCAACAGTGTATTTTACTACTTAAAAAGGTACAAATAAACCAAACCTTGCACACCTGGTTGTACTTTGCAGATTCAGAGAAAAGACAGAAAGAAAAAAAAAAATCAACATTTCACAAAGCATTTGTTAGAAAACTCGAGCCCAGAATGTCCACAAAGTTTTTAAAATACATTTTTGCCTTTTCTTTGTGCCTAGTTATGTTTCTCTGTATCTGCTTCATCATTATTCTGGTGAGCAGTCCCACGTTTGAAAGAGAAAAAAGAAAATCATTTGAATTCTGGGGACCCAGAGGAGAGTGAGCAAAACCCAGAGGTAAGATCCAAGCTCGCTCTCCGTGCCCTTCCGTTGGCTGCCTACCTGGTAAACATCTCCACAAGCTCCTTGCTTTCAAAACACGTCAACCGGTGCCTATGTACTTTAGACTGGCCGGCCAAGCAGGAATTGAGACTTTATTTGTTTTTTACTTTTTCCTGTCTCTCTTCCGAGCCACCGCACATAACCTGTCTGGCATTAATGATGTTGTTAATAAAATGCGGCTGGTCTGTGGGTGGATTTGCCTGGCAGGCCTGGTGCCTGTCCTTCTCAGAGATAAGCCCACTGCTGGCCTTATCTACCTCCCACAGCCCCACCCAGCAGTGCCGTGCACTGGACACACAACCAGTCAACTCATCACTGGCTAATTACCACCTCTGACTGCCTTACAAAGCAGGCCTGGACTCACATCGCTGCTGCTGCTGCTGCTGCTACTAAGATTGGCTCTCTCCTACCTTGACTGTGTCTCTCTCCACTTCTTTGTCTTTTACCCATCCCCCTTTCTATCTCTGTCCTTCCCATGTCTCAATAAATTTCACTTGTCTCTCCTGGCTAGTTTTGTCCTCTTCTTCTCTTTCGTATTTGTCTCAGCCAACAGACTATTAGAGTATAAGCGGCGAGTCTTTTGGCAGTATTTTCCAACTGTCACTGAGAACAGAATATGCAACAGCTACATTGTGGGTGGTCAGGTAAATCCCGTGTCTACCTTCCAGCGTATGTCTTTGCATTTTCAAAAGGACTAATGCCATTTATGTTACAGTTTCTCAGTATGGGCTTACGCCATTTGTGAGCCGGAGTCAGTTCAGTCTCATAGCTTCAGCAGGGCAGCCGAAGTCACTTGTGTTACAGAGGGAGGGAGCGGTTTCTTTTATTCAATTGTTTTCCACTTCCACGAGCGTGTGCCAAGGGGGAGGAAAGCGCCGGCTTAACACGCTCTGCAATTCAACACGGCCAGACGCAGTCCTATTAAGATTTAATGTGCCATTCTTCTGCTTGTGCCGCTGAAAAAGACTTGCAGGCTGAGGAAGAGAGTGAACAAAGAGCAGGCAGAGCCAGGGCCAGGGAGAGATGAAGCGAGCAAGAGAAACCGAGACAACCGCTCCACGGCCAGGTCTTTGTCACACGACTGAAGTCAGTAGTTTCAAAGGGATGCTACATAGTGGAGGGGGAAATAACAACACTGTCGTTGATATAGTGTTTTCACTCAGTGCGTGTACTTCTAGGTGAGTACATGAGATTATCTCTGTTATGTCCACATGTCACCCCTGCTATTGTGGCTACCTACTTAAGAAAGAGGTCAACTGGATGAAGTTACAGCATGTGTTTACCATCTTGGGCGATGAATTATGTGTAGTCTAAAATGCAAAGTGCAAGCACGCAGGTGCTGTGAGGGAGCGTGTGTGTGCGTGTGCGTGATAATATGTGTGTGTGTGTGTGTGTGTGTGCATGCCTGAGTGGATGACTGATTGAACAAGCAAGTACATGAGAGACGGTGTGTTTTGGATAGAGGGGGATGTGAATACGAGGGAGGCAAGGAGTTTCAGAGCTGGCCATCGTCATCTCTGCCATGAACACACAAACACAGGCATAAAACGCAGGCTCCTCTCTTCTTATTTTGATTGTTTTTCTGCAGAAAATGCAGCCCTCGTCTGACAAAGACCAATAAATACTTTATACAGTGCATAATGTGTGCGGTGTGAAGCACTGGGGAGAGAGAAAGAGGGCGTCCTCACGAGGGCATATGCTTTGAATTCCTAATGACACTCCTGTTAACGTTACTGGCACTGTCGCACAGAGAGGAAACGCACGGGGATGCTACGCCGTGGAGTCAAACATCTACTTTAATACTCCCTTTCTTTCTCAGCCTCTCTTTCTCTCCTTACCTATTTCTCTTCCTCCCATAGACACTCACATAGAAAATGCCCCCCACACAAACACACAGGAAAGACTCAAGCCCAATTCTGAGAGCTCACTCTAGCATGAGGTCTCTTTTCAGTGGCTGCGTTGTGCCAGAAGTAGCTATTCTCCCCTGACCGCCTCTCCTCCTTTCAAAGCCTTGTAATCAGTGTGCTGCTCTTTGTACCAGGATGTCGCAAGACGCCCCGGCAAAAACACAGCAGAATTTCTGATGAACGGCAGCGGCTCAGAGTTCGGCTAATCAGGTCTTGCTCATGTCCCTTTTCTCTTATGTGAGCCCTTTTGAAGCAAATAAAGTCTTTGCAGTTTGGCACATTCTTCTTGGCAGCCACAAAGCAGCTGTTGGATCAATACACAAAGTTAGTTGAGAAAAAAAAAAACACGGCGCAACCAATAGGAGCCTGTTGGAAACAGTTAGTATAAAACGTGGACTGCCAGGAGCCTGTTCATAGTTGAGGGTATTACTGAATGTTTCCATGCTGCTGACCCAACGACTTGATGTAAATGAATTCAAACACTTCAAACAAACATGTCGAGGTTGGGAATGGAAAGGGGAAAACATATATCAGTGGGTTTTAAAAATTTGTCTGGTTCCCCGTCGCAAACAGAGACTTCATATTAGAAATTTGTCTAAACTATCATATTGCCATCCTCTTCATTGTGGGGGGACCTTATTGTGTTTCACACAGTATTAATATTTCATTTGTATTTTTCTCATAAATCTGAAATGTATTTTATTGAAGCTGAGTGCATTTTGCAATGTCTACAGGGAAGAAGAAAGGGGAAATCTACATAATATAAATCCATATATGGCCCAGTTATCTCTCCCTCTCTCTCTTTCTCTGTTGCACCCTCTCTGATTGATTCCTTTATCTGAGGGAAGCAGAAGACATGCTCTGTTTGCTCGCACAGTGGCCGGCAGGAAAACAGAGAAAGACACTTATTAAAAAGGTCATCTCACAGAGGGTTAAAATAGCAGGGCACAGATCTCTCTGGGGGAAGCAGCCATGCCCCTCCTCTAGTGAAGGACACAAGAAAAGGTGTTGCTCAAGGGAGCTGGACCCGTAATGAAAGAATGGCCACCAGGCTGACAGCCCATGTGTGCACTGGGCTATTCAAATACCTTCAGAGACATGGAATTGGAGAACTGACAGTGAAAGGCTTTGTGAAAGTGCAATCTTTTGAATTAAACTCAGAGCTGGATGTGTTATTTTTATTTACAGAGTGGGCTAGCTAGTAAACACAAGTTGAAATGAGCTAAGGAGCAAGGTATTTCTTTGGCGAGTGGGTCTGAGGGCATGTTTCCTTGCCTACCGTTGCAATCTCATATCTAGCAGATGAACATGTCTTGTGCCAACTGAGAACAAAAGTCAAACTGTAGACGCTGTTTCTCTTTCTCCGTGAAGGATCGGTAACAATACAAGGGTGCACAGACAATACAGTGAGACAGTGAGACAAAGCATTTGTGAAGTGTTTTTGGAAAGGCCTATGGAATAGCAGTGCCTCCAGCCTCCTGTCTCCTCCCCAGGGCAGCCTAAAGCCCTGTCGGCAGGATGCTGATCCCCACACGGAAACCTGATCCGCAGCCATCCTGGAGCCGGAGGGGGGACGGGGGAGCGCTCTCCCCCCGCGGAGCCCCTCCACTTCTGCTCCAGAGTTAAAGGGGTGCTCTGGGGGAACATTCCTCTAGCCCTGCCCCAGCCAGCCTCCACTCTCAACTCTCTAGAGGAGCATTCTTCCAGCCCTGCCCTAGCCTTCACTGGGATCTCCTGGGGAGCATTCCTGAAGCCCTGCCCCAGCCCAAGACGGGCTCCCTGGGGACGCATTCCTGCAGCACTCTCTCTCCTTCTCTCTCCCCATCTCCCTCCTTCTCCCTCACTCCCTTTCTCAGACTCTCGCCTTCCTCCGCAGTCCAGCATTAGCGCGATCAATAGCACCGATCGCATCAGGGACACGAGGCAATCCATACCCATGCGCTCCCTTAGCGCACTGCAGTGGTCACGGCTTAAGTGCATGGAAAGGTGTTATACCTCTGCCAGACGGGGGGGAGACAATGGCCGCCATTGATCGCAGTGACATGTAACATCTTTCTCTTTTCTCTCTGTCCATCGGGCGTGGTCCACATGCAGCTAGAATCTGTTTAGACTTTATTTTAGTCTGTTTTGTCTCACTCTTGGGGTGAAACTTGTGTTTTACTTTATAGACGCAACGAATAATGAGGCCCGGAATAAACATGTGAGTTGGTGGGTTTATATGGGCATGTCTGGTTCTGGTAATACACTGTATACGCTTATGGGATATCAGCTGGGGGGAAAAGAGTTCTGTCAGGGAACAGCAAGCAAATCTCCATATGTGGATTGGTTCCAGTCAAGCACTGCAATTTGTTTACCAAAAATAAAACATTTGAAATTGTAAAAAATGGAGGGTTTAGCAGGTGCTGGTGGTTGATTAGAAAATGGTTCTAATAAAGGATCCATCTGTGAGTAGAGACTTGATGTAAGGCAGATTAATTGGTCATGGATGTCTACATAATGCCACATAGGAAATCTCCTCCCATATTCCAGAGAATACACAAACACACACATACACACAGACACACACACATTCAAAGTACTTAGTATGCCATCTAGAAGTTTCTTTTCTCCCACTGTGTTTGAATACTAATAGAGTGTTTCTGCGCAATCACAATACCCTAATGGCAATTAGATTCTTTTGTTTGGTTTCCACGGGGGCTCTTATCCAAACTGTGTTTTTTTTCATCATTGAGCAATTAAGAGTTATTTGTCCGTAAGATTGACATTTATAAAAGCCGGGCTTAATTATTGAAAAAATATGGCTGAGTCAGTCATGACCACATTACAGCGGGGCTGAACATAAAAGGCCTGCCCCCGAATCAAACACACCACTCTTATAGCATTACTGACTATCTCCATAATAGTTCACCACCAAATAAGTATAGTCTAAAGAGAATTTTAATTCAAGCAGTGTTGGAGCACATTCTCCTGCGACTTCAGTAATACCCTCTGTGTTTTAATTTTCTAGGTTTCTCAAACAGACTGTCCACAAATCTGTGCTGGCTTCATGGATTTAGGTGTTACTTTGGTAAAAAAAAAAAGGGTGACAGGAGGTTCTGCACTTAGTTTCCCTCAAACCAATGAGTGCCTTTGTTGGATGACAGTAATGTGAAAGTGAACAGCGCATTGATTTTCACACCTTTCGTCGACTGAGCGTCACTTTGGATTTGCACACACATGAGCGCACCCGAGGTGCACGTACATGTAAACTAGGAGGCTTGCAGAAACAAAGCCACTCTTACAATGAACATG
>JAPZEB010000004.1:17351549-17370217 GCA_029783705.1 Chaetodon striatus
ACACACAGACACATACACACACACACTTGTAGCATGTAGACATGCTTGCAAGAGACGATTATATATAAGTGATGTGCCTTTTGAGAATAGCAATTGTCACACCAACTAACAACAGAAAAAAAATAGTCAATGCCAATCTGGTCTGAGAAAATAGGGAATCTATGTATAGAGCTGTTTACTGTGAAAAGAGCAGTGCAGGTCTGGAAACAGAATGTGACAATTTTAAGATGTGCATGCACTCAGATTTCCCCCCTCTCCTGGGTATTGATTTAAAATGGTGGCTGCATGAATGTACTACCGCAGACCATGTAATCTTCCTTTGAGATGAAGACTTCCGAGAACGAAAGGGGAGAGAGAAAGGGGTCCACAGACCACAAGCTGGGAATGTGAAATTGTGGACAATTATTTGCTGAGCAAAATACAATGCCTGCCAGATGAACTGGAGCTCAACCTCCAAAAACCCAGCAGCTCCCCCACCAAAATGCTACAGAGAAAAGTAGTGTGTGAATATATGTGTGTGTGTGTGTGTTCATGCATGTTGCTCTGTCTCTATTTCTCCCTCCCCCCCCTTCTCTCACCCTCTTACACACATGTACACTCAGACACAAATGCACGGTCGAATTACCACCGGTCCGAATGCTTCAAAAACGACAAAAAAAAGTGTTACTTAGAAAAGAAACACAACAAAAACCACACACGTGTGTATCTAAACATGCTGTGCTGATTTTACATGACATGAAAACATCATAAAAGTTGTGTTGTTTTCCAGCTTTGCCTGATAAATCCAGATGTTTACAACTTTTTAATGTCCAATTAGCACTCAACACCACCTCTAATTTCTCCTTTGTACATACACATGCACACACACACACACCACAGCCCTCCCTTTCCCCCCACCAACATATAAAATGTTTCCTCCTTAGTTTCTCAGACAGGGGGAGGGTCACGTGACTCTGCACCCCATTCCATCAGACGGCTTAAGTTCCGACCAGGAGCGTCTTTAACACATCCAGATGTTTTGCCAGCGTCGCGCTGCGCTGTTGCTCTCTAAATTATCCATGCCCTGCCCTTGCACTTTAACTATCATTACAATACAGTCTGAACTGTAGCCGACCAGCTTTTCCCCGATGCCAAGTACGTAAATGCAGTCGATTTCATGCGCAACATAACAGGAAGAACTCTTCGAAAATGCGTAAAAAAATAAAAAAAAAAGAAAGAAAGAGAAGGGGGGACACAGTAACATTTCAGTGAGCGATAAGTTCAGTTCATGCTCGTCTAGACTTGTCATCACCTTAAAATAAAAAATCATCTGAGAGCCACCAAACATAGGCTTATCACTTACCTTTCAGTGATCTTGGTTTAGCTTGCTTGCGGCGCGACATCCTATAGAAAAACGCTGAAGTTGCTCAGTTTCTGTCTGATAATTTGTGCAAGACGGGATAGTCTAAAGGTCTAGTCTCTCTAAATTTCACTGACCAAAATCGCGGCTGCCTTTTTAGCATTACAGAAAGATGCAACTTAGCCCCAAGCCGCGCGGTCTAAACACGAGTTTGCTGTTATTTTGTGATGAGTAGGTGGATGTTATAAAATCCAATTTACCCCCGATCGGTATAGGCGACTCTATTTAGTTGAGCTGGGTATCGGGAAAAGTGTGAGAATATAGTAATCCCCGTCATGCGCTTCCATTCTCCGGGAAAACACACACGCGTGTAGGCATGATGTTCGTTTAGAAATAAAAGCGGAATATTTGCTTTTCGCATCTCATCTCAAATGCATCCGCGTGAGAAAGACATCAGCAAAACGCCTCCTGTGAGAGTGCAAAAAAAATGCAACAAAACCAAAAAAAAAAAAGGAGGAAAAAATGATAATTACACTTTTCACTTCATATCCACCTAACAGCATCAAAACTATTATAGACTCTTTCCTTTTCTCACTCCAGTCAGCTAATCATGAATTAGGTTCGGAATCTGATCTAAGTCTACGTCTAAATTGCTCTTAAAAGAGGATGAAGAAGCAGAGAGAAGATGGAAGCTCCCTCCTCATCACAAACCTGCAAGGTCTTGGACTGCGCTGTCGCTCCGGTAGTCCACATAATAATGGAAAATGGAAGCAAGGCCCCCAAAGCCATCAGGATGGCTCCAGAGGGGGCCCCTACCCCGCAGGGACTCGCTCTGTACGTAATCACTGAGGAAATCATTGTCAGCCTGCCTGCACTCACACACAGACAGAGAGGCATGATTAAAATCCTAGGGATCATGGCAAGATGCGGAATGCTGGATCTGCTGGTCCCCGGATCCGGAGTCGAACTCTAAACCCAAAGTCGGCTTGCTCACCCTGGCGTCTCCTCTGCCTCAGCTCGCCGTCGGCCACTCTCCGTCTACGGCAGACGGACTGGTCCCCCTTCTGGTAGAAATGGTTAAGCAGAAATACATTTTCTGTGTGACTGTTGACATATATGACATGTAATGGCACGCATAGAATTTGAGGATGATGTGTTTATTTGCAGATGGACTTGTTTTCATTCTCATTTTACTCCCTGAGTTATACACTCTCCTCTTAATTATTTGAACACTATTTATACAGAAATATCTTCCCAGATTAAAAATAATATATTGATTATTTGTGGTTGAGTCAATGTTACGCCCTCCCCTTTATATTATTATAGGATTTCTTTTGTCTTTATTTTCTTTTTTGTAATTTCTACTCTAATCATCAGTAAAAATGCACTTTAAAGTTATTTAATTAAAGGCTTGTTGTTGTGTTAGAAAACATCACACTGCCTCTTTCTGTCTCTCTTTCTCTCACACAATAGTGCACTGGAATACACCCTCACCTGCACGAGGATATCCAGGCCCCATGCTACCCCTGCTATGTGAAAATGAGATCCAGAGAGGAGTCCTGCAGTGGGCTTCTCACTCTGCACTCTGCCCCTCCGCAGCCTGGAGGTAGCCTCTGCCAGGGGCCCCATCTAAAAATCACAGTCACGCTACTGCTTTTCCCACTTCCAATGCATTTCCACTCTGGCTGATTCGCAGAGACAAATGCAAGAGGAGACGGAGGGTTTTTTCGCCGCACACCTATAGGGAAGGAGAGAAACAGTCGATAGGGCAACTCCCAAACACGAGCTGGTGTAGAAGAAGAAAATTAACAACAACCTTTGATAGCCTTTTACCGAGGCGGAATTTAACTTTGTTAAAGAAAATTCCCCATAAAAGTTAACCAAAACTATAAAAGTTAATGATGTGAGTACATAATAAGGCTGCTCTTATTCTATAGGGTATTCCCACCTTTTACTTTGGAGTTCATAATGAGGCCATATACTGTTATAGACATCTGAGGTAATCACCTACAGTGGCACAAAGTAATAAATGTAAGAGAAAATTCAGGGCTTCAGAAGAGACATATCTATTAGCTGACAGTCATTATTAGCCTCTTATTTTAAAGAGGCCTTGTTATTTTGCCTCTTTTGTCCCTGATCAGAGGCAGACGTGAGACTTAGACATCATAAACGGGGACTTATGACCTACATATGATCTTGAGGCTTTCATTCTGTTTGCTCAATTTGGAATCTTGTAATTTCATCTGCACCCTTTGCTTTTCAAATAATTTCCCCCACCCACATGCTGCCATAAAATGTGCGCAAAAGATCAATAAGACAAAGTATGACACAGATTGACGTGATGTGCTTTGGTAAATTCAAAGCCCTTGCAAACTACAGTAAAGTTGGTAAACACGCACATATGAAACATCTATTTGTAGGTGCTTGGAATCTGTCAGGAGGTCTCAGCTGCCTTAAAACTTCAATCTTAACAATGCTCCAAAGTTCTCCCTCTCTGTCTCAGCGCTCTGTCAGGCGGCTCTCCCAAAGTTTTACCACCTTGCCTCCCCCCCGTACCTCTCGAATGCTCTCTCAAACACAAACAAACAGTGCTCTTCAGTCCTCCAGGGCTCTTTGCTACTTTCATTAGTGACAAAGTAACTGGGAAAAGGCTTGACTTGACTCAGTGCTTGCACTTCAGTCTCTAAGTTACAGTACACTCCTGCTCAGAAGTTGTTTTTTTTTCCTCTTCAAGTGCAAGAAACCTCATGTGAGGAATGTTGCTCATGATGCTCCAAAAACTGTCTGACACGACTTGTCCCTCAGGGATAACTTTATAAATATGGAGAGGAGAATCAAATATAAATTTTTGGGAGCAAATAGGCACAATGAAAATCAACAAAAATGTTTTTGTTTCAAGTCTCACCTCTGAGCGTGAGGGAAAAGGGAATCAAACAAAGATAAATAAAAAAAATGTGACATGTTTGTCATAAAAACGATGCCAGCCAGGAATTTTGTATTCAGCATGTACCTATATGATACTGCAAAATTAAGCAACTGATTTATTTTCGTAGGCAAACACGGTGCATGTTAATATTAAGTCATTTTAAAAAATAATTAATCCACTCTGTAATTGTCTTGTCCTTCAAAAATGCTACATGCACACTGCGAGCTTTTGATATTCTCTCAAACGCACAAAGGCACAGTCTGTTTTCAGATCACCTAAGCTTCTTACCACAGCATTTGTAGTAAAACTGAGCAGTTATGTGGAGATTTTTTTCACCACCCATAGCTTTTAGTTAGACATCGAGACGCCACGGCAAGTGTGTGTGCCGCAGCATCAGAGATTTCACTCTGCCTCTCAGCAGGATGATATGTTCCCCTGTGGAATCTGTGGCCCTCGGGTGGTGGGACCCTTCAGCAGTTCTTCCTGACCTGTGGCCTGCTCACCCTCTGTCCATTTGGCTCCGACTGCACATTGTCCAAAAAAAAAAAAAAAAAAAAAAAAAACAAGTGGTAACTAAACTTTAAAACTCAGAGAAAGTTTTAATCCCAATGAAGTGTCTCCTGTAGAAATAATAATCACTGAAGGCTATTTAGTAGAATACTCTTGCAAATGGTGAAAAACGGCGGCTTAAAAGCACAGTCGGTCAATTACGCTCGTTAGAACAGGGCAGATACACAGACATGCATGTACACCAACCACACACGCATACACACACTCTTGACTTGCCTCATTAAAACCCATCCAGCTACTAGAACTCAGAGATGTGAATGTTTCCCTTGAGGAGTGGGGCACGTTCATTTTGAGAAAGGCAGAAGATTCAACTTTTTTCTTACTTGCTTATAATTACAGAGATTGCTGGAATGCATGACCCTGAGAATAAGGCTGAGTCCTGGGAGAGTCCACCAGAAGCATCACCATCTTCAGTCTTGCTCTCCATTGTGTAACTCCCTAGTTGGATGCCACCCACACCAGGCATGAGTGAGGTCGAGGCAGTGCCCCCATCACCAGAGGAGTGCTCCCCGGGGACTTTAACTCTGCTCCAAAAAGCCAAACTCCTGAGGCTGAGGAGGAAAAAAAAGAAAAAAAAGTCAAGATAGCGAGTGACTGAAAACATTGCCCTCTCTGAGCCTAGCACTGAGACATACTTCCACAGTAAACTGATTAAAAAAAGAACAAAAACAACACGGAGAGCTAACAATCAGATGGCTTCAGAGTTGGCAAGCAAGGGTGAGTGCTGCTTTCCAACTTCACTGTTATCCAAATTGCTGGGCAATTAAACACTGGAGCAAAAACGTATCATATGTATGCAGTTCACGAAAACATTGTGTCTTTCTCTACAAAGAACTGGTGCATACAATTACAAAAACAATGTGGAAATCACGAGAATATTCCTAGCCACGCCTGTTTCAATGAAAGGTCAGAGACGGCCTCCGCGTCTCAGCATCCTTGCAAACTGAAGGATGTCAACAAAGTAGAGGGAATGTTGAGTGAGTGGTCCTCGTCAACAGTGACCTTCCAGCTGGATATCCACAACTTCCATCTTCCCAAGCCAAGGAGCCCCGTGGAGCAACTCCCAAACCGGGTCATTAGCGCAGTGGTGTCACCAGACAGCAGATCACGGGCCAGAGAGGGAGCAAGAGGGGGACTCCTGGCACTGCAGCGGCTGCTGTGCGGTTTGACATTCAGGGCTGGCTGATCTATGGGGCTGGGGAGACAGTGCCCTTGCTCTGGGTCTTCATGAGGAGAAGATCCTGGCAGTTTTCCCCCTTACTTACTCCATCATAAAACTGAGGTCACAAGATGTTAGACGTAGCCTTGACTTGTAACATCACGACCCGAGCTTGGGGTGTTACCACAGCTTCAGTGACAATATTATCACCAGGGTCCAGCACTGAAAGTCATGTCGCATCATCAGCTAGCTGAGTGGTAGCATGATCAAATTCCTATACGAACTGAAACATCTACACTTACTCACATTACGATAATGTCCAGAATATACACCTTTAAACTGTAGATGTATTCTCTTACTTTAAATCGCGCGTCGTGACAATAACCTCCACAAAAGATGTGTTATTGGCATGAGGAATACAATTTAACCACAATGGGGCAGTTTCATAGTGTGATCAAAAATCATTCTAGGGGTTTTATGTCCTTTTCAAATGGCTTTGACCTCCACAGCCCGTCTCCAGCAAATGGTGACCACTATGGCCATGCCAAGAAAAAGGATCCCCTGGGGGCATTACCATGAGCCAAGACGAACATAAAAATCTCCCGGTGAAAGATGGACATTTTCCACTTGGCACCGCCACACAAGATGAAAGGAAAAGATAGCGAACCTTTCAACACTTTTTTTTTTTAACTGAAATGAGAGTGATTTTTTTCTTGCTCATTACCACTCTCTCATTAGGAGATCTTCACTGTAAGATGAGATCAAGCCTACTCACCCTTCTATATTCTGGTAGTTAACTAAGCTGCAGCATGTAAGTGTGCTACAGAGCCCCTTATCGTACAGAACATTTTACACAATCAGCCAGGCTCACCTCAGAGTGCTACCAATGTCTGATTACCAGGTTCAATGGATCTCACACTGAATTAAATAATTTATTCAAGCAATTAAATATATATCATGGCTATAGGACGTGGCTGAAGCTAAGTAGCTACGGCTTTTACCTATATTAATGATGAAAATGCAATATGTAGGCCTTGTAACCTGGAGAACACAAAACTTGTACTTCTCTTAACTTAACCCAGTGAATTAGGCCTTTGTGAGTTTTTTACAAACGTGAACAATTGCGTAGTCAATGACTAGAGCTCGGGTGAAAGCTTTTTGACTCTCTTGCAGAGTAATGAGCTGTAGTGCAAATTAAGAGCAGCCATCTTCTCATCAGCATGTCCAATTTACTTCGGGATCGTCCCTGGAAAATAGGCAGCTGTGTGGAATGACTGGTGTGTTGTAGTTGTGTGAAGGCATGTGGATAAAAAAGGCTCTGAAGGATTAGAAGAACCCTCACTCCCAGGCCATGCACGCATTATTCATCCCACCTCCTCCTCCTCCTCACCCCTCTCACCTTCATCACTCCCACCCGCCCACCACCTCTCTTGCTCCCTGATGACTCTCCCACTTCCCTGACAGTTGCATAAGCCCCGAGAACCTCTCTCCGGACCACGGTGGCGGGAGTTGGGAGTTGGGACGGTGTTAATTAAAAGAAAAGGTTAACACACACGGGGCTGGCAGAAGGCGCATTCAGGAGGCTCCCTTGGTAGAGCAGCTGCTCACTGTTTCCTCCCTCGGAGGCCCCCAGGAAGGGACCAGCGACCAGGGATGGAAGCCAGGTGATTGGGGACACCAGGATGAAGGAGTGACTGGGCCATAAAGGATGGAGCTGATTTGACCCTCACGCTAAGGAGCAGCCAGGGGGGGTGCAGCGAGTGGTTCCACTCACCTGTCCAGTGCCTCCCTGCTCGGGCCTTGGTTTGGAGCTGATTAGTGTGTCCCAGAGAAGGTCTCACCTCCCTAAACACCGCCCACACACACATACCTTCGTTAGACAGTGGGATGCATGCCAGGCCCATTTAGAGGAGTATGTCACAGAGGTAAGGAGAAACAGACAAAGTGTGGGATGAAAGGAGACAAGGAGAGGAACTGAAATGGCTTTTCAGGGAAGAAAAAGTCAGGCTGGACATCATGGAAGGGGGTCAAAGGGCTACGTGGGACTGAAGACACGGAGAAGTTGTGTCTCAGAGAATTAGCCCATCAACATCCTGCACAGCTGTTGTCGCTGACTGCACCATGTGTGATGTACTGTCTGTGGGAGATCATTAAATAATGATAAATTATCACTTCATATTGCTCAAATATGCTGCATTATTTTCGAAAAAAAGAATATTCATTTGGGAAAATAGTTGGCCTAGTTTAGGAGAGCTAACATTGAGATAGGTGTTTTGCATCAATTGGGAATAAATGATAAATGATCACACTTAGCAGCAATATTATAAAGATTAATTCATTAAAGTAAATTAAGAACACTAAATCTGTTTAATATTCCTTAAATAAGACTAAATGTTCTAGAACTATGATTTAATCTTTGCATTTTGGGCCTTTGTTTTCACTGTGAACACGACAGTGCACAATTAACCCCTCTTTGTAAATTCCCTCACAAACGGTTCACGATGTTCTTTATCTTAGGTCAATACATTGTGACAGTCAAACATAGCACACTGATTGCCACTTAAATTAATTCCAATAAATACTCATGAGCTTTTAAGGCAAACAAGAGGGAGTGAAACAGTTTTTCCTTCCTTTCCCCCCCAAACAAGCAGAGATAATTAAACATCTATCCTCAGAGAAGAAGCGTTCCCACTGGAAGGTTGTTTGGTTTAAGGATTTGCTCAGTGGTTTGACTCGCCAGGGACTCTCCATTTGAGTCTCAAGGTTTTATATCTCTAACAAGGCTTTAATTGCCAAGGTAACAGACCACCTGATTAAGCCTGACAATAAGTCTGCTTTATCTGTGGGGTAGGAGTGAGCAGAATAGACTGCGGGGATGAGGAGGAATATTCAAATTCAGTTATCAGCGAGTCATGTATTCATGCCCAGTAAGGCTGTTATTTTTATATAGCCTACAAGCACAGAAACATATTGTATGGTCATGCACCTCGGCAGTGTGAACTTGCCTCAAAAATTCTATTTACTGCATGTCAACTTTGGAAATGCACAGTACTTGCAGGAAAGATCCTTAGTCTACTGAGAGTGTGGAGGAGGCGGCACTCAAAGCCTCAGGTCCCATGCCATGTGCCCTCCTTATTGTAACGAGTGCATTTCTCTCCTCAAACTCTGACTGGTGAGCTCGTCGAGGAGGAGGGGTATTCTTCAGAGGAGACGGGGAGCGTCTGGTGGTGAAAAACTCTGTGTTAAAGTCCCATCTCTCCTGTCAGAGGGCTGACACGGGGCATCCAGGGACGCGGGGCCTTTGGTGCTCTGAGTCTGGACAGTGGCCTAGTTTCCCCCCTCTACTCCCCTCCACAAACCCACCACCACCCCCTCCTCCTACAACATCCCACCTACAAAACACTCCTCAGCCGCCCCATCTCATCTGTTCTTTACTGTCAACCTGACCTCAATGAACTGCCCTCCTCCTCCAACACCTTCTCTCCATCCCTTCACTTCACCCTGTCTTGCTTCCTTTCTTGCTTTCTCTTTTTCCGTGCAATCCTGTTGATATTTGAAATTTTAAAAGTCATCTTGAAAATAGAAATAAGCTGAAGTGTTGTTTCCACTGGGGATTCTTTTCAATATCCCGTTTGTGTCACCCCACACTTTCAAAAACATTTATTTTTTTTTTAGGCACAAAAATGCTTAATACACTACTGTTTGTCCGACTGTCTGATTCTTGCTGAGAATGTGAATCGAGCTGCTGATTTTCCTCTGATATACTCCAAAAAAATGCCACATTGGAGTATCATATTCAGTAAATTTAGTGCTCTCCTGGCAGAATTTAGCATTATGACCAACTTAATTATTTTCAAGATTTTGTTTTGGTTATTTAGTCCTTAAATGCACACAGAAATGCAGGAAAAGGATTCAAATCGCCATTTTTTTCTGGTGGAGGACTCCTAGACCCCATTTTATTGTGTACCCCCTACTTCCTAAACCAGAAATACGCCTTTGGAAATAAGTATTTTGTATTTTGAACAATAATAACTAATTTGTGTCTAGCTTTGTCTAGCGTCCATACTCTCAGAGGTGAAAAGAATATAATATAGTACTCAAGTAAATTCACAATCAGAATCAGAAATACTTTTTCGATCACCAGGGAAATTGCGAAAATCGAGCTGGAGCAACTATAACAGGCTGCATGCACAGTCAACACATGAGCGCTAAAGTACTGATACTTTAAAGACATTTTATTTTACTCAAGCAAAAGTAAAAATACTTGTGTAAAAAAATGTGCTAAAATAAAAGTAAAGAGTATGTCAGTTCAAACGTAATCTGAGTAAATGCTACTGCGTAACATTTTTAAAAGGTATGGTTGTGGTGGTAGTGGGGTGTTATGATGATAGCCCTTATGTTACTATATTGTTGAAAGAAAGAACATCTTTAGGTCACAAAATAAATTGTCTTAAAAGATTAAAATATATACGCTATGGAACAATATCACAGCACAGATACCTATGTCCAAACATCACAAAATTCCTTTTCTATAGAAGAAACTTTGCAGCCTGTGCATACAACTGATTGTCAATCAGAGATAATAAACTGCCTTCATTAATACAGCCTCACCAAAATCAACCAGAAAACAGGACAAAAATCATGTAATTAAACCTACATGACCAACAATTAAATAAAAAATATAAAGACACCACGACGGGTGCAACACGCCAAACTAAGCCACATAAATTAAATAGCCTGACACCTAATAAAGAAATAAAACATCACCAAGGTAGCCAACACAGAGATGTAAAATAAGCAATATAAACTCAGTTTGTACACACCGAGCAGTGCAGACACATTTTGATGTTCTACTGAGAGTGAGTTCAAGTTTTTACATGTGAGTTATTGAGCTCACCTGCCTGAACATCAGTCAGCGAGTCTGCACCATGAAGCCCTCCACAGTTTGCTTCAGGTTCAACTTCTCTTGCTCATTCATACACAAAGCATAAACAGTCCATTGAGCCTCTCTGGTACCATCACGCTCAAAACATTTTCAACTGAATGAGGCTCTGCAGTCACTTTAATGTCACACATCTCACTGAGGGTAAAGGTTTCTCAGTGAAGGCTTCACTTACCCTTGACCACCATGAGCCACCATGAGTATCTTACCGTAGCATTTAGCATGTTAGTAAGACTTAGCATTTGTTGATGACAGCATGGTAGTGTTTGATTTGGGTCACCTACTGTGCTCGCCAGGTCGCGCATTATAGTGACAGTGCTGATTTTTAGAAGTGGGGCTGTATGACGTACTTAAATATCGTCAGTAGACCATTTTACATTGTTAAAGGGGGAATATCACACCGTTATGCCACCTTGCCATTTTGTATATAATGAACAATCATGGAATGGGGGAGTGGTCTCACCTTTAAGCCGCCATGGGAGGTAGTAATAGCATCTAAACATTGTCTGTATAAACAAGACAGCTGCAAGAAGGAATTATCGGGGGCACAAGTATGACGTTTTTGACAACATGTAATGCGTGCAACTCACCGCGGGACATTTAAAAAGTAGCTGTTATCAGTTACCGGCTTACTCAAAGAAGAATAACAGCAGCCGTAGATGTCTACAAATTGGGAAAACAATTAGATTCAGGAGTTCTAAAACCTCCGAACAGAGAACGAGATCAGCCTCCATGTTATAAGGACGGTACTGATTGTTACTGCCATTGCCACATGCGTATGTTTTGTGTCACAAAAGAGGCTGACGTTACATGTCACACCCATCATGCCTCTTTTGATTCTGCAAAGTCCCGATGCAGTGTATAGTCACACACTGGAGTGGAATAATGCCAGTGTTGTTTGGATCTGTGTGAAAATGCAAAGGAGGCATAATGAAGGGACTTTGTAGCAGCCCTAAAGCGTGATTTCTGTGTAAAAAGGGCTATAGTATAATATGTAGATGATGGTCAGCACACTCTCTGGTTGGAGAAGCAGACAGGACTAGGACCACAGAAGCTCAGCAATGCATTGCTGTGGATGGGGGTTAGTAGCAAAATGTATTTGCCACTTTAAAAAAAAAATGTAAAAAAAAATATCAGTCTAAGTGGATGCTATATTGAGAATAATTTCACTGCTTCACTTTGCTGTCATACACTCTTTTCCTTTGGCACTACATTTTCTCAACCATATCACTTCAGTATACCTACGCAAAAGCCCAACTGTGTGGACTGTATTACGCAGGTCAGCTCTTCAGCTCAAAAAGTGCTGTTGCTGAATGACATGTAACTACACTTATCTATCTATCTATCTTGTCTTTTTCCAGGCTGTTCAAACAAACAAACAAAGACAACTGTGGCTAGTTGCACTGAATATAGACATCAACACTGACACCAGGATGATGTTAAACCACTGCCGAATAAACCAGAGAGACATTTGCTGAGGAGTACTGCAAGCTGTAAAACAATCAGGTAAAATAACACTTTATACCTACAAATAATTAAACAACTTACCAAACAAATGGTGAAGTGTGAAGCGCTGGTATCTTCTGATTAAGATCCTTAAATTGTGTCATAACCACGTCCGACACATGGCGGCAGTAGCCCTTATCATGAGTTTACAGTTTCCACAGTTAGCTTGCTAACTGTTTCAGCCTCCATTTTCCACAGAAGAGTCCTCTCAGTCTGTTTCGGCCGTTCTGTCTTTCTTCAGAAAGTTCGTCTTCTCTATACTGTGGTTTACAATGGTGTCTTTTTGTATCTAAAATGTCTGTCTCTTAATTTTTTTTTCAAAAAAATATTTTAGCTTACCCTTTGTTACCAACAGGGCGCCATATTGTTTTCAGTGGAAAGACGTCACAGTCGTATTACGGTGCGGCGCGGGGCATTCTGGACGTTGTAGTATTTCTGCCAATTGAGTAAAAGTGGATGCCACAGCCCTTCTCCTCTGTTTCCTGTGTTCATGTAGCACAAATTTTAAAAGTCCCTGTTTTATGAAAAAGCCATCTTTACAGAAGTTAAATGCTTTTTTATGGTAGATGGCGGTACTGTAAGTGCTATTTCAGACTCAGGTGCGACTGCTGTTCTCCACCCCTCGCACCATCTGACGCTCAGCCAGTGAACAGAAAACAGAACAGGATTTTAAATATATTGGTGTCTCATTTTTATTTTCTCAAAGAAGGACAAAGGACAAGTTATTCACAGGGCAGATTTGTGTGCTGTAGCAGACAAACACATGCAATTTAATTTCAGATGGACTCTACTTCAAGGTCCACTAGCACTTTCAACTGCATCACAGCGTCTCTCAATGAAGACTGTAAGGTTGAAAACTCAAAAAAAAAAAAAGCTTGTAAGTGGACCTTGAGTTCAGTGAAGCCCTCAGCTGGGAGCTAGGCTGATACAATAGCTGCCCTCCCCCTGGCAAAAATAAATGAATGTCTTCAAGAGGCTGTGGCGCACATTTCTTAAGCTACCACGAAGGTAGTGGTATCAGAGGTGGGACCAAGTCAAGACTGATATGTCCTGAGTCAAGTCTCAAGTCCTCAGCTTACAAGTCATAATGTACTCTTGCTATTTTAACAACAAAGTAAGAATAATTAAGTTTACAAAAATCATGAATGCTTTTGAAAATTACTATTTATGTGTTAAAACATGTTTGTTAAAACAAGTACAACTGAACCCTAAGCTACTGAACTTTTGTAGCATATAGCACCACTAACCAGTATTATACTTGAATGAACTTGGTATGTTTCTGTCCTGTCTTGCTGCATGATGTAAATGTTGTAAATTGGAGATAGAGTAATTCGACATCGCTGACATTGTCAACTTTAACATACGTTTTAATCTCTGTGCTTGGGGAAAGTTATCAAGTATTTTAAAGTCAAAAGGCTGAAGTTTAAATGAAGTCAGGTGTAATTGGTGTAAGAGCCCAAATGGAGTTGCAAGTGTTTTTGTCTTCAATTAATTTTGTCATGAAGTCTAAAGTCTTTTTGTGCCTTGAGTCTTACTTAAGTCATGTGGTCATGTGACTGGAGTCCACACCTCTGAGTGGTGTCTTGTAAAACTAGGCATCCATCTGAACCAGCCATGTCAGGATAAGTTGTTAGGAAGGGGTCTCAATAATGCTCCAAAATTAGGCTAAACTTGAGAAGGTTTGTTCCCAGTGAATGTTTTATTCCTTGCAATCAATGTACTCCTTCAAATAAAGCTGCTTATTCAAAGAAAAAAAAAGAACAACCAACCTATTTGAATACCAATGATTTGCTAAACACATATATTTTGAAATATATAGTTCATAAAAACAGGATTCTTGTGTAAACCAAAACATAAACTGTACCAGTATCTCTCTATGCACATTAGATAAACTGTAATATTAAGAAACAATCTTCATGCAATTCCATAACTCTCCATAGTGACATAGTTTTCAACTAGTCCAATATACTTAAACAGCATCAATAAATTCCTAAAATTTAATTTCTGTTTTGGGGTTTTGGGGTGACACCCCAAGATTTTCAGAGGCATCATCTGGCCACCCCTGTGAAAAATTTCTGGGGGCACCCCTGCTTAAGTTTATTTTCTAAAATACACTATTCTAGTATTATTATTATTATTGTTAGTAGTAGTAGTAGTAGTATATATACTATTATGTGATTTACCTATCAAAAGCAGGTCTTTTAGTGTTTTAAAAATTATGTCAGTGGACGTTTCCTAAGAAATGCTGTATGTCTGTTGTTACAGTGTGTTCCAGGTGAGACCATTTTCATAATGTTAGCCTCATTATGATGTAACATAACTTGGCACTGTTGGTATTCAGTGCCAAATGCGCTGAGAAAAGCTTGATAACATCTTGCACCACTGACTGTTTTGTCAAATTGTTGATGCACCCAAATTTTTCTGTCCCAGATCATAGGATTCTCTTTTCAAAGCTTTGCCTGTGTGACATTATAAAACTGCTACTGTATACAAATGACTTATCTTATCAAGCCAAAAACAACATTCAAAGCACCTTTGTCATGTGAACATGTTGTACATGTCACTTCATGAAATTCACTCTGACATGAGGCGTCAACTCTTGCACTTCACCACACGCTGTGCGTATGTGGCTATGGAAATTTTCCATGTCAGGATGACTCTCTCTCTCTTCCTGGCAGGTGTAAATGGTGCAAGTTTCTGTCTTGTTCAACACCCATGCTATTTTGATGTGTTGGCAATCCCTTTGCCAGACCAATAACTCCCTCACACCAACACTACTCTTTCATGCTGCCTGCTTTATTCTCATTCTTGGGGGAATCCTCACGAGATACAGTGTGCCTCTTAATTTCCCCGGGGATGCATGCAGGAGGCATACACTAGTGATTTTCCAGGGATGAAACACCGGGAAAACATTAGAGCAGGATATATCATGACATCTACTGCTGCTGGGTCAGATAACAAGTTAAGTGGGTTCCATAACTTGTCCATGTTTTGCATTTCTCCCCTTTTGTTTGTCTCCCATTTTAGTTTGCTCTCTTGTTTTCCAGGCTGAGGGGTGGAATTATTCTGAACAGCGTAGCATTGAGCAACATGCAGCCAGTCAGCACGGCATAGTAAGGGAGATTCCCAGGAGACGACGTGGCCCGGTGGGTTTGGTTTGTACACCCGTCACACACTTCTGAGGGGTGACGTGCATCACTGCTCCACTGAGGGAGAGCCTCTGCCATGTTTACTGTCATGTTCCAAGGTATGCTACGTGGCTTCAAACACATCAAACACATCTACAGGAATACTGATATTGGGAATGCCATGGGGAGCCACACAAAAGGTACAGACTCCTGAAAACACACATGCCCACGACTGTGCCACAAGCACTCACAAACCCTATCAAAATGCATCTATATTTTAAAATGCTATTTTTATGTTTTGTCAAATTGTCTATTATTGTAATACATATTTATATACATGACTGCAACGTCAGGTCAAATTACTATTTCTGTAAAAGACAGTATTGAATAGTCTCACTCATGCCTGCACTACTGTATCTACAGTTGCCAATATGCCATTTTCTCTGTACAGTGGTTTCCATAGTAACAATGCCAACAGTAGCACCTATGATGTAAAAGGAGACGCTATAGCCGGAGGATTCTTTGTTCAGATTGCGAGAGCTGATTGGAAACAAACATGATTAAAAATGACTGCAGGACATAAGTAGTTGTGCTACAATTAACATTAAAAATCAATTTATTCCTGATTTTTTTTTTTTTACAATAGTTTGATGAATATGATGTAAAACATTCCAGCACAATGTCAACATAACGTCAATAACCTGTTGTCTTTCATACACATTAGGCTTTTGGGGTGTGCCGTCACATGTTTGTACTTGATTTATGACGAGTGGTCAAGACTGATTTGACTAGCAAAGTGGTCCCCTCCCGGCCTGCTGTGTGTAGCGTTGACGAGGGCTGAGTTGTTTGCTGTGCCTCTAGGCGTGAGGATGAGGGGGAGCAGCCTGGAGTTCCTGCCTGGCTCAGGGGGAGGTTGGACTGGATTAGACGGCTGACAGCTGGGCCACATCTCTGGAGGCGCGGGGCGGAGAGGCCCCCTGTCTGCCTGCCTCTGCACCAAGTGTCAATTTGAGCATGAAGGAAGGATGGAGTGAGCCAAAGAGTAAGTAAGTGAGCGAAGTGGGGCCACTGGTAGTCCTGGGTGGATTGACATCAGCGGTGCATGGGCCGTGCACACCGTTAGGCATCAGGAAACACACTGTTTATTTAGCGGGTTTTGACTTGGGGGCATGAACGTGTGCACACTTGGACAGACACACCGACACAAGACAAAGCACTCTTACAAGGTTGTAGCTCTTGACCCCTCTAGTTTGGGTGGTGTTGTTCATAGTCAGCACTACTCAGCGTCAGGGAAGCATATAAAACAGCCTCAGCTATTTGACTTCAAAATACAAGTGTTGCTATTAATTGCATTTCTTTCATAATCAAAGCACAATGTTTTCTTCGCAGAATCAAAGCTTTTCAATAATGCAGAAATGGCAGTGAAACTAGCTCGCCTCAGGTGGTATCCTGTACAATTATGTGCAATCAAGATTACAAACTACTTCAAAATCAAACACACTCCTATTTTACTTCCATTTGCAGTGATGGGATATGTAATTAAATCTGACTTCTCTAAGTGGTTGCATTATTTGATAGGCTGACTTTCAACATTTGCTCCAACTTCCATAAGAGATTTCTTGATAAATTATTTGATTGTGGCATGCACAACAACTGGCATAATTTACTTCAGCGGCACAGTGTTAATATGAAGAATGTTGCAGAGCCATATGAGAATTTTCTATAATAGGTTTTCCCTAATCCTGAGAGACTGCTTTGTGTATTTCCTGCACTGAGACTTGGCTATCACTGGGACGTGGGATGTGGGCCGGAGTCGACTTTATTAGCTGGTGATGTTCTAATGTGATTTATTTTTATAAATGAGAGTGGGGTGGGAATGCAAGTGGGGGTGGAGGCCAGTATGCAAATACGGACCCTCATTAAACACCACCACCACACAACATTATCTGCTGCTCCTCAGATTGCTTGTGCATTAACGAGGTGCAACCAAGTCTGCTACCTAATGACAATGTAATGATCACAGCATTCGTGATAAAGTCATCAGAAGGCATGACATTTACACATTCGATATATTAGGAGGAGCTCTGCCACCCATACACTCAGGTGAAACTAAGGTTTCTCCTCATGAATTTATCCATTTGAGGAACAGAAGTGATTAAAATTTGTCATTTATATCAGTGACCTTCACAAACAACTTATAATATCTAGACAAAACTTTGTGTCTTCATTTTTTAGTGTATTTTATGTCAAAGGTAATAAATAGTTATAATTATTGAACACATACAGAGAAAACAAAAATATGTATTAAGCTCAGTTTAATTTTCATAGCTCTATTGTAATATAATGGAAGTTTTACTGTATTTTGACTGTATTTACTACAAAAATATGTCGTTTTACATGTGTATTTTTTTGGTGAAGCAAGTACATTATGTATTTGTTAATGGAAGCTGTGTTACAAATAATCTACGATACAAAACAAATGATTTATTTTTCTATCACTGCTTACATTGCTCAGCTTTGTCTCAAGATTTTCGCAGAAATGACCATGCAAGTCTGCACAGCAGTTTTATTTTTGGTCCTTCAAACTTTCCTATGAAGTTGGGATGCAGGTCTCAGGGGATTTTCATGAGCCCATTTCTGTGTAAAGATGTTTATCTTTATGGCTTTTGCGAGAATGAGGAGATTAACCCCATAACAAGCAGACATCTTATAGTTGATCTGAGCATCATTAGTCCACATTAATAACCCATGGAATGGCAAATGGGCTTTTTTTTATCATCTTAATTACATGACATCTGAGCTCTCTATCTAAAGATGACTCTCTTTAGAGATGAGACGGGCTCTGTGACTTCGAGGTACTTGTTTTTGTGTGCACATCTGACAAAAAAAAAAAAAAAATCCTGGTGCTAAAGAATGTGCACGAATGCGTGTATACACACACACGCACCCTCAGACACACACACCAGCTATCTAAACTAAAAAGGATGCCATTGCCCATTAGAGAGATGGATTGACAGGAGTGCAGAATAAATCTTTGTGGCAGTGAGTCAGAAATATAAATAGAGCACCTAAGATATATTTGTCTCTGGTGTTGATGA
>JAPZEB010000004.1:17399841-17411587 GCA_029783705.1 Chaetodon striatus
GCATTAAAACCATAAATAAACCTTTTTTTTTTTTTTTTTTTTTTTTTTTTTAAACCTTTTAAGCCTGAAGTACTGTTGTCTGGCATAACTGCCCTTTAGAAGTTAATTTATCAAAAAAATACAGCCTTATTTTCCACACACCTCTTGTAAGGGCACAGCAAGTGACATCTTGGTCCTTTACTGCTCAGTTGATCAATTTGGCATTGAAATTGCTGATTGTTATGGACTTTCCATACAGTTTCCTCACTGTCATTCATAAATTGGTGTCACTGCGGTCGATGTTGACTTCACTACCCCTGTCACATACCTCTTAATTGAAACACGCCCCCAGTTTGTTAAACAGAGTATTTTTCCCTTACTGCTCAATAAGCCAGATAAATAATTGGCAACCTCTGGGACTGAAATCTTCTCCTTCGCTGATGTTTGATGATTTCTGTCTCTGCAGGTGGGAATCAGAGGTAAAGACATCGTTGTCCTTGGTGTTGAGAAGAAATCTGTGGCAAAGTTGCAGGAGGAACGGACCGTCCGTAAGATATGTGCCCTGGATGAGCATGTCTGCATGGCATTTGCAGGTACTTCATACAGCAACTTTTTTCAGTAATAATACACTCATTTTGTGATAGGACATGGTGGAGTAAGACCAGTTTTCATAAACACTGCATTGTTGCAGCTATCTGTACCGTGTTTTCATTTTTAGTGATTTACACTTCTTGTTTTATTTTACCTGCATGCCACATAGCCTTTAACCTCTTCCTATGTTTTCAAGGTCTGACTGCAGATGCACGTATCGTGATTAACAGAGCTCGGGTTGAGTGCCAGAGCCACAGGCTAACTGTTGAGGACCCAGTCACAGTGGAATACATCACACGCTACATAGCTACACTGAAACAGGTATGTAACGGCCTTACCATTCATTTATTGTTTACCAGAGTTTTTCAAAATGCACCTGTAAGATTTCACACTCAGGGGGCAAGAATATAAAATAGTGTGTAATTTCAGTTTTTGAGCTTTAAGAACAGTTCACAAAAACTGAAACTAAACACTATATTATTTTTAATGAATATTTATAGCGCTACACTCAAAGCAATGGGCGCAGACCATTTGGCATCTCTGCCTTAATTGTTGGCTTTGACTACGATGGGACTCCCAGGCTGTATCAGACAGACCCGTCAGGAACCTACCATGCCTGGAAGGTCAGTGTGTTTTCTCTTCGTACGTTATTATTCTTGTTACACTTATACAACAATTACCCCGTCTGCATGAAATTGATTCATGATGGATTTTTATGTTTTCTTGAAAAAATCAGGCAAATGCAATTGGCCGGAGTGCAAAAACTGTGAGGGAGTTCCTGGAGAAGAATTACACAGACGAAGCCATTGCCGGGGACAATGAGGCAATCAAGTTGGCTATCAAAGCTTTGCTTGAGGTAAGGTCACATTTAGTCTTTGCTTTGACTTTGCTCTGAGTGTACACACTTTGTCATCAGCTACATACTGTGTATTAAAATCGAATAATGACTAAACTACTTTACAATAGGATTACTCCCCTGCCATACAAATATTTTGTGAAGGTATTTTACAAATAGTGTGAAAAAAAGAACACTTATGTTCAGAGATTGTCAGATCAAATGTAATTATATCTACCACTGTGTGAATTTAATACAGTACTGACTTGATCAAAGACAGCTAACTGCTGCCAGATGTAAACCAGAAAGTGACCTGCCAGAATTTTGCCTTGCTTGTTCATTATTACATTCAGTAATATATTTTAAAATGGCTCTTAAAGGAATACTTCACCCCTGAAATGACCATTTATAAATAAGTTACTCAACCTATATTTTGAATTTGTGAAGAAAACATTTCTTTTCCTCACATGCCTCCACAATGAACAAAGAATCGATACCTGAGAAAATTCTTGATGAATAGAAGTCAATTATATCAAAACAGCCATTTGTAAATTCTCACACAACTCATGCAGTATAATCCAAGTCTAATTTATCCAGTGAAATGCTCAGTACTTCTTCAACACATGCATTTTTACTAAAATGTTAGTATTTGCCACTGAACTGAAAGGGAAACCTTTCTATGCTTTTTAAAGCCCCAGACTCCATTGACAAAAGCAGTAGTTTCCCTCACTGAGCACAGGAGCTATCAGTCTTTAACTGCCTCAATCAGTAGTTTGTGTTATTGTGTGACTTTGTTGAATCTGAACTAACCCTTAAAAACACCAACGTCACACAATATCACAAACAAACTGACTACTACTCACTACTGAATATATGACTGGACAAATGAGACTTGGGTTATACTGCATGAGTTGTGTGAGAACTTTTAAACAGATATTTTCATACAGTTTCAATGTTGTTAAAAGCAGTCACCTGACTTAAATTCATCAAAAAATTATCAGTTTTTAGATTCATTGTTCACCAGAGGCATGTGAGAAAAGTTTTCCTTACGAATTGAGTGTAACATGGGGTGAGTAATTGAGATACAGATGGTTATTTGGGGGATGGAGTGTTCCTTCAAACTGTTTATATACTGTTAAAGCAAATTAGTCACATTGGTCTGGGACTCTTTTGCTGTATTTAATTGCATTTAAATACTCTCAAAGCTTTGTCAACAACTACATGAATCAGTACAGTGGTTCCCAACTGTGAGGTCGCAGTCCAAAAGTGGGTCGTGGGTCCATTCTGAATGGACAGCAGGCGACTCAAAAGCATGTCAAGGTTCTGAAAAAACACACTTTATTTTTAAGAACAGTGAATTTCCGGCACAGAGTTTTAATTTGAAGTGCTGTTTCGTGCTGCAGAGCAAGTGACTAACGGACATGTTCTTGAGAGAGACAGCAAACTAGTTCGAGGACATGGCCAAAGTCTGAATATTTTAAACTGTGTGGACCTTAATGACTAAGGAGAAATTTGGACCCCGCGGTTGGACCAGTTTGGAATCACTGAATTAATATGTACTGATTTGTAGGGATTTGTCATTTAAAGTATTTGTTTTTTCACAGGTCGTCCAGTCAGGAGGGAAAAACATTGAACTTGCTGTTATCAGACGGAATCAGCCATTGAAGGTGAGTTGCAGTAAATTATTCAGTTTTAATCTGTTTTATAATCTGTTTTCCATGTTTGTTTATTTGATTTTGTTTTTTTTATCTTTTTATTTAATTGCCAATAATTGCTTTTGTTTGCCGTTTACAGATTTTGGAATCCAAGGAAATTGAGACCCTGGTGGCTGAGATCGAGAAGGAGAAAGAGGAAGAGGCAGAGAAGAAGAAGCAGAAAAAAACCACCTGAATCTGTTAACTAGGAGTTGCTCTTTATTGCACTTGGACGACAATAACATATTGGGATTGCAAATATTAGCGAGTTTTAGAGGGTTTTTCTTCTCTCATTCATTTCATTGTAGAGATCTGAATCACAACTTGAGATCTGTTGATGTTGTTTAAATGTTTTTGCGCCTGTTTCTGAGTAATACTGTACCATTCACAAAGAATATCAAGTTCCTACACTTCCAGCCAATGAGTGGATTGATATTTAAAAGCACATACACGGATCTCAAGTTAGGTTTTAGATCTGAAGCTCCGCTCTGAGGATGTTTTTATATCATACACCAAACAGATGGTAATGAATCTCAACTGTTGAAATAAACCAGCTTGTAACATTCAGAAACTAAATGCTCAATAAAAGCTGACTTGTTTGTAACATGTGTTTATGTTATTTATAAAACTAGATTCAGTATGTTATGCTGAATGGCTTTACGAGATAGCGTCTACATATAAGACTGATTGTCTTAAATAGAGGTGCACTGACGGGTTTCTTAAAGAAGAGGGTCGAGGGACTTTAAGAAACAGCAGCTTTATTGATTATCCTACTGCAAAGCAAGTACTGCGATAAAGATAACTACAGTTTAAAACAGCACTAGCGGCGGTATACTGTGTGGCTGTAAAGCGCAATGGTTTTCATTTATCAGCATTCTGTCACACAGACCTGGAAATGGGAAAAAAAAAGGTAGCTCCGATTGCTTTATAAAGTGCTCACCTCTCCCTCAGTCATTTAAAACAAATTAGTGATGAGCGAATGAAGTGTCTAATGGTGGCCCAACGAGACCCCCTTTTGCCTCTCCTTTTTTATTTCACCCTAAATTCGCTTATCAAGCAACCGCTGCTCTGAATTCTCAACGACACAATTATGGCCGGCGGTGTGGTAGGGCTGCTTAATGGGATCCTGGCCTCAGACCCCAGTGGGAACTTTCAGTGACTTTAATCTGGAGCCCTTTGAAAAGTTGTACCGTGCTGTGCTGAAGAGCCCCGGGGGTTCCCTCTGACTCTCACCAAAGACATAATGGTGAATGGTAAAGTCCTTCATTTAGAGTCATCTCCCCAAGCCAGGATTTCCTGAGTCGGTGCCCTGGCTGCCTTGACTAGAGCAATTGCACTTTGTCTGCAATTTGTCTTGTTTGTGAGTCTTATAGGTTGGTGTTTGGGGTGATGTCAGAGGATCAATTAAGCCTCTGATATTACATCCCATACGTAATGTCATTAAATCCTAGGAGGGCAATAAAAAACGGGGGTTGTATGACTCACTCACAGCCATTTCATCCATACGCTAATTGCCACGCTAATGCATTTCAAGTCAGAGTATGATAACTGTGTTGTCACAGCCACATGTTTGTTGATGCTCAGGATGCAGACAAAGAGGTGCTGAATCCACCGGATGACAAAACAAGCTATAGGTAAACTTTAATAAAGTTTATTCTGGATAATCCTCTAGCTACAGAGGTTATCTGATCCATCTTGTCAATAGAGCAAGAGCAGCTTATTTTGTGCTGCTGCTAAGACTCCTAGTCTTTTGAACTGCTTCTGGGAAGAGTTTTCTTTTTCTTTCTTTCTTTCTTTTTTTCTTTTTTTTTTTTTTTTGCCGGCATTGTTGTTGCCCATAATCAGCGCTACTGCGCCTCAGGACAAAGTCCATCTCTCTCATCGCTGGCTGCTGCTCATCATTAATGCAGAAAATAATGGCTTCACCAGAGGTCATCGACGGAGGAACGAGGCCCGAGGACATGTACTCTCCAAGCAAGAATGCACAGTCCTGCGGGCTGTCGACTGAGTGCATTGTTTGTATGCACACAGACACACACACAGCTTACAGGCCAATTGCACATACACATAGCAAACACTGTATTAATGTGAACACACAACAGATTTTTTAAAAACAGTGCCCACATCTCTTTTTCTCTTGATCTGTCATGCACATTCACTTTAGGCAAAGTGTGTTCTCATGTTGTAGCTAATATAGCACACACACTGGGGAAAAAACATTGCATGAGTTACATCTGATTTGAGTATCTGGTTGCATCTAACACCGATCGTCTGACCCTCTTCTTACAATATCCGTCTCTGTAGCTGATTTCCAAGTCACAGGCAGATTTCACTTTGAGGATCTACATTTTTGTCATTCTAATGTGCCACCCTGTGGCCATATTTCAAAGCATGCCCCTCCTGGGATGTTTAAAATTTGTCAGTGCTGAATGTCCTTAGGTCCAAATAAGGCAACTGCTTCAAGGGTAGCAGCACACAGACATTTGCATCCCCGTGGAACTGGGGTTACATTAGTCTTCTGTTAAGACTGTCTCACTGCTGCTGCTGCTGCTGCTGCTGAATGACTCAAGGTGTTATCACCTTCTGCCAGCAGAGCGCAGTGTTGCATAAAAGCAGGCTTCCTATCATATCGCTTACACTTTCATCTCACTTTTCGTCCTACAGATTGACAGTATGACTCCTCTAGCTAACAGGGAGCAGAATCTACGGGCTACTGACATGTTTTTGTCTCTGCGCTTTAACACACAGCCACAAAGCCTCTCTGAACAATTGAATCCATCGAGGGAGAGTTGTTTTGCTTAAAATTGTCAGATGAAAAAGCAACATTGCTTGTGTCCTCAAGCGATGGCCAAGCTGTCAAAGTGTGTTGGGTCATAAAAGGCTACGCTCTCAACACTGTCCCTTTTCTGCTTGTCACATGTCGACAGTTACACACATACACTATTTGTGTATATAGCGGATTGGCCCGCCTCCACTCATGCCCTTTGGGGCTCTACAGCAGTATGAAGCAAAGTTTGGGCATTTTGGTGTGCTGGCTTACATATCCATAAGCGAACAAAATATGTTCTCTTTTAATGTTCTCTTTTAACTTCTAGCTGCGGGGATACATTTTGAATATCATTCTATTATCTCATATCACACATCTCATCTTCTCTGTCCTTAAATCTCTTTCCTCTCTCTCCCTCTCTCTTGCACACATGCACAACACACAGCACATTTTGATTTTCAACTGTTTTTTTCTTCCTTGAACACACCCTCCACTCTTATCATCATCACACAGAGCAACATATACGGTTGAGTAACAGATACCACCGACAGCTTTGCTTGTTTTTTTTTTTACCTTTGTGTCCTGTGAAAGGTGCTGGAATACTAACAGTTTGTGCGAGGAGACTAAAGGCATGGTTTCGAGTTACCCCTCAAGAGTCACCTGTCAGGGGTTTTGTCTCACAGAAGAATACAAGTGCATCCTCCTCTAATTGAAAGTAGACACCACTGGGCCAGAAAGAGAAAGAGAGACAGAGAGAACAGGAGAGAGGAGGAGAGCAAAATGAGACGGAGAGGCAAAAAGGAGCAGACAGAACTAAAATAAACAATTCCCAGGATGCTGCGGGCCAAAAGCAAATGGCCCTGGGGCTCCGTGGCCTCTCAGGGCCGTGGCAGAAGCCAGTCACACACATCACATAGCATTACACGGGATGGGGTTACAGGAAAATGTCAGCCGACGCATAAGGAGGAACCATCAGCCCATAGGATAATTCGATTGCCTGAGGGAGGTGCAATCTTGCATTCCCACGATTCCTCTCTTTCCACCCACACCCTTTTTTCATTGTATTTTTTTGAATCCATTTTTCTTTCTCAGTTATTTAATGTTTTCAATTCTGTTGTTTGCTCTGGTAGCCACGTATATTTACGAATGCACTGTATTGTAAATGGAGGCTACTGGGCTCTTGCTACAGTAAGATATCTGTGCAGCCTCCTCTTCTATCCCCATGGGACTTTTATGGGCCATTGGTTTGGAGAGTGGCCTCTGATATCTTGATTTACAACCTGATCTTTGTTAAAAAAAAAGAAAGAAAAAACACTCTTTTACTCTCACAATGTTTTTGGTTACATGTTCTATCCCTGGTCATGGAACGAATCATGTCCCTCCCAGTCTTGCTCTTGCGGCAGATGTGATCAAGATGCAATTATTTAGAAATATGAAATGAGTCACTGCATGCCATGTATCTAAAGCAGATGTTTAGGGTTTAAAATGTACTGTTTTGCATGAATTCCATTATACAAATGTTGTTCTACCTTGTTACTGCATGCTACTTAGAGCACAGAATCGTTGCGTGCATGAACGTGCAGCTGCATATGTGCGCGTGCATTCGATAAAGACAGAGAGAAGGATGGAGAGAGCAAAAGAAAAAGAGACAGCGAGAGAGTTCAGCGCAGATATCTGAGTGCGTCTGACAGAGAGGACAGCCCCGGAGGCAGGTCCCAGCCCTTCAGCACCGAAAATGACACATGACTGCTTTGACTTTTGTCATCCCCTGTCTCCCTCCGCCCCCAAACCCAAGCCTCCAACAAACACCGAGGCTAGCATGGATATACACACACTCACACACACTCAAAGACACACAGTCACACACTGTATACTGCTTAGATTACATTATCTTTATCCCCGGGACATGAGCCCTCCTTGTTGGATGACATTTGGGCTTGTGCAGCACTAAGGTTACCTTTCTTTGCCCCTGAGTTAAAGATGCCTGTCTGCAGCATGCATTTGAAATGAAGGACAGGAAAAAAATCAGATGAGAAAGATTTCCAAAAGCACTTTGATCAGAGGCATCAACAGTCACGCACAAACTTGTTAAGCAGTATGTAAATTTGGGCTGATACTGAATAAAGTTGCCAGAATGGCATGAATCCATTGTGCTGCGATGATCAAAATAAAAGAGGGCTTCATATGCTGGAGGGCAAGAAAGTCACAGACATGAAGGTTTTTTTTCCTTCCTCTTTTTTTCTACAAAGGGGCTGATGGGATGCAGAGAGGAGAGAAGGAGGGGAGGGAAATGAAAGATAGGGGAAAGCCTGGAAGGATCTCAATCTAAATTAGCCGAGTAGAAGGAAGACTGTGCTGAGTGAGACATATAATTAAAACCAAAGTGATGAAAACATCAGTACTCATTCAGTCACTCGCCAGATGAATTTCTGAAATTGCTACCACGATGATCTGAAGATGTTTCAAAGCTAAAGGTAATGTAGCCTATTGTTGAAGCGCACCAATCTCCCATTTACTCTTTAGCGGGCTTTCACTCTCAATCTCTCTTCATCCGCCTCCCCTCTCTCTGTTTCTTTATCCCTCCCTCGTTCCTTCTTTTTTTCCTCCGTCTGACACCCTGAGATGAATAGATGCTGTCACTGAGACTCTTGTAGCCTGTCAGCTTTTAAACAAACAGTTAGCAAAAGGATCACTTTCACAGGAAACCTCCCAGTCTGAGGTGAGGTTATCATCAGCGTTAGCTTGTTATGTCCTGTCCGTACGTGAACGCCCACCCTGCGACTGAATATGACCTCACATGTGTACCAGACTCATGCTTCATCCTACTATACAACACATTCAAACTACTTTGAATCATTGAATTTATAAGATTTGGTAGCAGTGATAGCGCTGTCCTGCATTTTGTCCTCAATGCTGAAAATGTTATTTATTCTGGCAGCCTGCATCTGTAACCAAATGTCTCTGGCAGTTAGAAGCATTCAAACTGAGGGCCCTTTTCCTCCCTCCAGTGTGGTGTACCTCCAGTAAATCTGTCCTCCCGACAACAAATGTCCCTGCACCTAAAAGGCCCCTCAAAAAACAAGCCTGACTTTTGTGAGAAAAAAAAAAAAACAGCCCCCTCAGGTGTGTTCCCTCTCGCTCTTCCTCTCTGCACCTGCACTGAGTCTCTCAAGTCCTCCATGTGTCTCTCCACACAATGGAGACAGTGCATAGCCTCTGGCGCCTCTCTCCAGCTGAGAGCCACCTCTCTCCAGAGGACAGGAGAGGAAAACTGCCAGCACTAACAACTGATCCTGGCAGATAAAGGAGCAGATAGCGCGAGGAGAGAGTGCCTCGGACAAACCTCGCCTCGCTCTGGTCTTTCTTGCTGCTTTCTTTAGCTCTGAGACAATGGCGATAACAATTGTTGGGGAAAATAGTGCTGATGATGAGGAGGTTGAGCACAAAGAATGAAAGTTGACAAACGACGATTCACATAGAGTGCTGCAGGGGTTACGTTTATTTGTAGGCCAACACGGAAGTTAACATTACCCTGTTTCCATGGGTGGATTATGAGACAATGGGCTCCTGGGCACTGGTATGCAAAAGGCCCCACCACCTCTCCTACACAGGAGCAAGACATACTTTTTGTTGTTGTGTAATCTGTCTCTGTAGTTGTTACGCTTGTTTCTGTGGCAGTTTTATGTCTCTTTTTGGTCATTTTGTTGTTTTGATTAATCCTGATTGGTACATGTTGATTTGAGCAATTTTGCAAGTGAAGGCCAGGGGCCCCTCTGACACTTTGGGCCCCTGGGCCTGTGCCTGGTAAGCCTGTTTAGTAATCCATTCATGCCTGGTTCCCTCAAAAAAAAAAAAAGCCAATGGGATTTTTCCTTTGGATTTTGGATTACTGCTGAAAATAAGCTCTGCAGCAAAAAAGTTTATGATACTTAGACATTTGTTCAGCAAGATAATCTTCACAAATGACCTCTTTTATGATTTTTGAAGTGTAAATGCAATCACTAGAAGTTAAAAGCTAACATTAGGCTCTAAGGGAACTACACTTTAGTTGCATGACTTCGACATTGCCACCACTGAAAGGCCATGCTCGGCATGATGACATTTTGTAGTTTCATTTAGCCATTTGTTAGCAGGCACCTTTTTTAAGACACATAAAGGCGTCAATATTTGTGGAATGGAGTATGGAGTAGAACAAAACGTAAAAGCCTCTAAAGCTTGTGTGAACCACAGACCGTATTTCAGGCAGCTAACCAAAAACCCATTGCCTTTGAGATCATGGAACTGGGAGTGCTAAAATACTAACTCATTTCAGGGTTTGAGGACTCATTCCTGCAGCACTCTGTTGTAGTCACACTTGTTTTTGAATAATATATTTCTTTTAAAAGCTGCATATTTCATACAATTTGCCAACAATGTGCTTTCACTTTACATACAGATGTTTTACACCACTCAGAATTTGGAAAACACCCTCATATTGATTCAATTTGTGACCTAAACCGTATCCGTCACCATCAATCGTGTCAGCTCGACCACAAACACTGGGCTGTTTAGGCCTTTTTTAATGTGCTATAATGTTGTAGTGCCAGGCAGGATGACCTAGCACCAGATCACTGTACCACTCACGCTCCTGAGGGGAGCTGACTGGAACAGCAGTTAGGCGAGACGGCAGTCGCAGGTCGCCCAGGCCACAGCTGGGAAGCCCCAGGCCGAAATGTTGACCTGATGTGATTAAGTGTACATCCAGCTGCACGGAGGGAGAGTGCGTGGAAATAACGATACACCTGGAGAATGATTTTTGTAAGTAATGTAAACCATGTTTTGTGTCGGAATCCATAAAGAAAATGAGCTTTTTTACTGTTTCATGAGAGCTGGCTTGGATGGATTTGCATACAGTTTTTTCTCTCCTAATTTCTCTCACTGATCCAGTCCAGTGTGTGTGGTCTATAAGAGCCAAGCTCCCGGTATTTGTCCTGAGAAAGACCTTGATAGGAATGGGGTCTGAGTGAGAGTGCTTATTTTATTCTCTTCCATGCTGCTGCAGGCTATGGCTGTATTAATGCAATGGCAGGGATCTTTGAAGTTGTGACTTTATGAGACAAAAGCTAATTTCCTTTCCTTTGTTCATTATCGAGAGAGACTTCCAGCCGGGCGGAAAGCATGCTGTGCTAATTATTCCATTCATTAGTCGTCTCTAAAGTATGTAATGGATTTCACTGGGCTTTTCACAGGTAAGCAGCAGGGTTATATAGCATACACACCTCTGTCAACACACTGGTTTACAGCAATTACACGTTTTATATTGTCACGGGATAAAGGTGAACAAATTGCCATATCTAGAAACACAACATCTATCTGCTGTGAGCAGAATAGAATAGTAACTTAAAGGTCCAGAGTGTGAGATTTAGGGGGATTTAGTGGCATCTTGCGGTGAGGATTGCAGATTGCAACCAGGTGAAACTTCTAGTTAGAATTCCTTCAGCGTTTGTTGTTCAGGAGGTTTTTGCTGGGAGCCAAATTATCCTCAGAGGTCTCCTTCTCTTCCTTCTCCTCTCCAAAACAAACAAACCGGGTGATTAAAACACCAGATGACGATTGGTAATGTTAATGTGGAAAGAGTCTACGAAACTGAATTTCTGGGTGTGATTTTAGACATCAGAATCTTCTGGAAACAGCAACTCTGGGGAAAGAAAAACACATACTGGATCATGAGTCACTGCACATTCTGTATTCATCACTTGTACTACCATGTTTGAATTACTGTGTGGAAGTTTGCGGCAACACTTACAAAAGCAACTTACAACCATTATACATCCTTTAAAAGAGAGCAATCAGGACAGTACATAAGATGAGGTACAGGGAACACATGGACACACTGTTTTT
>JAPZEB010000004.1:17416531-17426538 GCA_029783705.1 Chaetodon striatus
TCCGCCAAACTTTATCATAACTCTCATTCCCTGCACATAAGATGCGTGATATTAATAGTTCCAAATGTAACGTAAAGAGCAAAATAAACTATATAAACGATATATGCATGTAGTTAATGTTAAATTATGTAGACGCTAAATAATGAACAGAGAAAAACAAGACATGAAAATAAATCCCATCTTACAGTACATTTGTCAGATATGCAGTGATGATTTCTGGGTAATATGTGCGTCGATGTTGCCCAATGTCAGGTCTCAGTTTGTGTCAAGACAATACATGCACCATAGCGTGCGCCAGGGCCCGTTATAATAGTGTGCACTGGGGTCCATCGTAACTTCCTTACGCCACTGCTTGCAAGCAAGTGAAATGTGCCAAACTAACGGCCATGTTGGTGTCAGTGATGTATATCGTTAAATGTCACTACAACAAACCGCAACTTCCTTGACCTGCGAAATTATCTTTTAATTAGACAAACATCATATGTGTAATTCATGGCACAATTCAAACTAGCCTCTCACAGCTGACAATCATACATATTTTTTTCCAAATAAGGTCTCATGGCTCATTGCTAATATTGTTAGTCACATCTATGCTTTTCCTTCTGTGACGAGTCAAAATGTCTGCTGGGATAAAGGCCTATTGTGTATATCATCTACATACAAAACATTGCTGTTAGTTTCCTTGCTAATAGGTGGCCCAGGTTGGACTGGCACTGCAGCTCTGTAGCTAAATGATATTGTCTGGTCCTCGTTTCTGTTGCTTTGCATCAATGTCACTGTGTGTCCTTGTTCTTAAACTTACCACCACACCACTCACTGTAGCCCTGATGAAAACCCATTTTCAAGGCATTGATTTTTTTCCCACTTATTCTCTTTTCCTCTGTCACACTAAATGCCAAACCATTGGATATAAAATGAAACAAGCCAAGCACATGCTGCAGTTTCAACAGTTGCGTCGACAACAGAGAAATGGAAATGAATGACGCCAGGTTTGCTGCTGGAGGGCTAAAAAAGAAATGACTTCTCTCTTGCCTCCAGCTACGAGACTGTCTTTTATTTATTTATTTATTTTTTCTACCTATCTGCAAATCATCTTCCCTCTTCACATGAGAACAGACACGTGTATAGCCTGTGCCTGAACATACAGACTAGTCATCTGTGTCCACATTGTGTTATTTAATCACATACTTCAACATGGGGACATGCATATCTATTTTTCTAGAAGTTTTTGATTTAGTTTGCATGCATATATCACATTTTAAGTCTTACCTAAGGACCTCAGATGCTTGATCTGTCTTTTTTTAATAGCTGCCTGCCTTGAAAGCAGCACAGACTAACAGGCTCCATATGGGTAGTGTCTTATCAGGGTCAAACACAAAGAAAATCATAAACATAAAGCACAAGCTATTACATATTTATTGGGCACACTGGTAGACAAAGCAAGGTTATATCGCCCAATTAAATATTTTTAAAAGTGGAAAGTATGTATCTTTGTAGGAGTAAAAGCAATTTAGATTTTACTGTTTTTCTGGTATGGTATAAATAGTTTTTAGCCTGTGCAGAATTTGGCACTTTCAGACAGCCTAACCACATATGGCTCAACTTAAGTCTTACTTTTTAATTAGGAATCTACTTAGCTGTCTTAGTTATTATGATTACAAGTCCATTTTACACTTTCTTTGCATGGATCTTGAAAGTTATTTTAAGGAATATTAGCTGGCAAGAGATGTTAGCTCCAGGTGATGCTGCTGTGAAGCAAAACTGTTAGCCAGTTGATACCAGAAATAAACATGGGAATAGTACAGTGTGCACTTGGAGCATACAGTGCAACTTTCTTTCTCACCCAGCATCTCATCTCTGCTTTTAAGACTCCAGCTAGTAAATGGTAATGGGTGCTGCCATAACATAGCTGTGGTCAAGCTTCGATCGGCCACACATGTTTCGAATCCGTTCTCTCAGTGTCGTGCCGTACGAAAGTGGTGTTTGGGAGCTGGCATTATTTGATCTTGATCTCCAGATTGTGATGTCTTTCCAAGCAGTTGCTGTAGTTAGAGGCCTGCGAGGCACAAAACCAATGCTGCGCAGTGTTGGTGACTACCACCAGAGGGGGGTTGGGTGGAGACACAGCACTCCAGGTGGGCCGAGTTGCACCCCCCCTCAGGCGCTCTGCCATGTCTCGAGAAGGAGGAGGGTGCGGTAAATGGTTCCAGAGCAAATATAGCCTTCTCAAACCTCCTGCCTCAAGGATGTAGCCCAAAGGCCAATAGGAAGATTGGAAACAGATGAAAGAAAGAAACTTTGGTGTGGCTTTTGGTGGCTCTCGCAGGATGAAAGCATTTTCTGTAGAACGTTAGAAATATTTTTGTGAAGACTCAATGGGCTTCCTTTTATGGGTATGAACATTTGGGCATGTATGGACCTGAGCATATACATGGGTGTGTGTTTCATACTCATTCAAGGGTGCGATTGTATTGCCTGAGTAGCCCTCCAGCTCTAGTCTTGTTTGTTGACAGTATTAAACAAATGGTCAGAAAGCCCATTACTCAGGGGAGAATGAAGTGAAACCGTATGTGCATGTGCGTGGATATGTGTGTGCTCTGTGTGCATGGCCCCTCCCTGCCCCTGCAGCTTTCTCTGGGGTTTCTTGTCACCCTGTGTCTTGGAGGTGAGAGGGCGGGTGATAATTGAACACTCCCTGGCACTTTTAACAAATGTATTGAAAGGAGGAATCGAAAAACCTGTTAATGAGATTTCCCTCCCCGGGCGGTGCTCAGGGTTATTATTCTTATAATTTTCTTAATCTAATGAGTTACTCAAAGTTTATTTTCAAATGTATTTCTCCCATTCGCCCTATAGGGCTCCTGTTTTATTAGCCTCTGCTCCTCGGCAGCACACAAACTTTATTAATAAATCAATTTACAATGCTTTGGAGGAGGCCCCCATTGAGACTTGAGCAGTCAGGATCTTTCAAACTAAACAAACACTAAGACAAGGACTCATAGAGCATACTGTGAATGATGGAGCAGCACTGGTCCTGTACCAAGGTGCACATCTTTGTACTTGGGTTTTTTTATTTACCTCACAAGATGGCTCCTGGCTTAGGGAATGGACCATGAAAATGGCTGCTCTCTTGTGCCTGCAGCGCTCTATATAGATTGGAGTTTTTCATGTGGCAGTTAGGCTGCTGGGATATACACCCCAGGGGATGTGCTCTCATTAAGGACAGTAGCTCTGGGCACTTTTGCACTGCTTCCTGTGGCCACTGACCTCCTTTTCACCCGTGGGCTTGCAGCTACACCACAGCTCTGCTTCTTGGTCTCCCTGTCACTCCCAACAACGGCCTGGGGGTTGTCACATGACTCGAGGAGTGACTCCTGACCTGCCCGGTCTCCCGAAACCCCTCCCCTCCTGTCGGCGAGTCGGTTAGAATGATCACAGACAGCGTAAGGGTCACATTTGCCCCCACCAAAATGGCGGTTATGTCCTTGGGCTTTTGAAGGAAGAATTTTCCAAGTTGACAGTGTCAAAACATCATGTCAGAAATGGCCAGCCTTATGTGTCATCTTAAAGCAGTACAGCTGCAATATTATTCATGTGGAAAAAGTTTGAGCACTACAGTAAAAGTAAAGCACGCCATCTATCATTTCTACAATAGTCACTGAGAGCAAATTAGTGATAGAGGGCACCTGTCTTATTGGACCCTTTACCTTGAGTTCAAGCAAATACTTGCTGCTTGAATGGACACAAGTGGGATAATAACATTGCTTCGTCACCGTCCTCCCTGAGCCATTTCTGCAGCCATTTCCTCCATGTTGTGGTTCATTTTAGCCACAAGACAAACTAGCTTGTGAGGAGCACCTAAAGGTGATCTACGATCCCGACAAAGGTAGTTAATCATTGATCAAAAAAACATTACTGTGGACTTGGGGCATTATAGTTCTTTGCCTGAAGTGTGCAGAGAAATATCAATAAAAATCCCCCTGATCTTTTTTTAATTAAAGGCTAAAAGCCCGATGCTCTCAGTCGCTGTTGTGCCTGAGCACAGACTTTAAAGCATCGTCATTTTCATTGTCCATTTCAGGGAAGAAATTAACCGCATTTTATAAGCAAAACATGTAATGCTCACATACACAGTATTAGTACGCAAAAGACGTGATTTTAAGAGGTAGGCTGTGGGGTGGCCCCGCATAGCTGATTGGTGGATTGAGATATCAGACCAGTTCTCATCAGCACCATCCATACTTATGCCCGCAGGCCAAACAATTTTGTCCTCCACTAGTAAGCAATTAGATTAAACTCAAACACACATACACACAGAGAAAGCCTCCACAAAACTGTGTTCCCCCTATGCAGCATTCTCCCTTCCTCAGTATGACACTTGCTTCCTCCATATGTGTGAGTTTTTGTTAACACAAGGATGCGAGCAGACACACATAGATACACTCACACACACACACCCTGTAGGTATAAGGTTCCAGTTGGTATATCTCTGTCTCTAAGCCCCAGTTTGATGCCCTAGTCTCATGGTATCCAACCCCCACTCTTTCTGCATCCCCTCAGGCTTCTGTGTGTGTGTGTGAGTGTGTGTGTAATATGGCTACTGAACCAAGAGGGCATTGTTTCTCTCCAGCGGGGTTTCATAATTGAACGTTCACATTTATGCACTCATTCAAATGGATACTAAAAGTAGAAGTGAAGCACGTAACCATGTTCTACACTTGAATTATCCACGGCAAAATTGAAACTTAAGATTGTTGAACTGGAGATTGTTGTTGTGAGGTATCATTGCGCGACTCCTGTGTACATGCTGAAGACATTTTTAGGTGGATGCACATGCAGCAAATAAGTACACATGTACTGATTGGAGGCTTTCCACGGGAGGTGCAAACTCCAGTCAGTCTGCATCAGGTTGTGTGTTTCTTAGGCACATGTGTGTGTGAGTGAAGCAGGGAAGAGAAAAGACAGCGGGCAGCAGGGACAAACCCGTCAGCCACTCAGATCACATCAGGTCTGTCGTGACACATTGGAGCACAGCGAGCCTGATGGGATATGCCCCCCAGGGGTGCGAAGCAGGCCAGATGACATACAGACACAGGGGCAGGCAAAGAAGGAAGGAAGAATAGAGGATGGCACATCCTGCCTTTAACGCACAATATGTTCCAATAACATGCATTCAATTATGAATGGTAACCGTGACTGCATTATGTACTAATTATACAGTAACACCATAGCATCACTGACGTACACGTACATACAATCACACACCCCCAACACACTCACCCAGACACATATGCATGCATGCTCGGTGATATCGCCATAAACATGTAGCCTGGATCTCACACCAGATAACCTACATCTTAAACAACATGGCACATATGCTAATGTGAAACGTGAAGGCATGATGTTTATGAGCTGCACACGATGCATATGCTTCTGCGTGTGGGTAAATGCACAGACACGCTTGGGTACATATGTCCGCGGGGGCAAAATGGGAAATAGACACTTCTCTTCATGCCTGTTTTTTAATTGGGGCATTTATTGTTTTGTGGTGGTGTTTACTTCATTAAATTAAGGCACATTTTGAAAAAAATGCAGCATGTTTCAAGGTTTATATAAGCAAAATTATGCTTTCAGCCATTAAGTTGCAAATTAACATATCTTTATGACTGTGGGATATGCCAGTTGAAGATGCTTTTACATTTTCACACTAATCAACTTGACTTTAACATGTTGGATTTCAGTTTGATTTGCTTTCATCACAAATATTGTTTCCCCCCTCGGCTGTGTGTGTGTCTGCATGTGTACTCGAGTGGAGCTGCGCTAGTGTGTGTGTGCATGTGGGTGTGTGTACGCCTGTGTGCTTCTGTTAGTTGTCCATGGCACCTTCATGTCACCCCAACTGTTCTCTTTCTTGGTAAATCACAAAATATGTGTGTCTGTGCGTGTGTGTGTGTGTATGAGGAGGGGGGTGTTACAAGGACAAAATGAACTAATGTTGAATATTCCGTATTGGTTTTACTGTAATTCTTTTCTAATTCTTAGTTTATTCAATTTCATCTCCTTGAGGCTGGTAGGTATGGAAATGAGGTCTGTTCTTTTTTTTTTTCTTTTTTTTTTTGCCTGTGTAAATTGCAGCTATCACCTCAAGCCTTTTGAACAAGATTACCCAGATGGCCTTGCGTGGTGTGCCTGAAGTTTTATTTTCCTCCTTTGCCTGCTTTTCCTTCTTGGCTGCAGGGGAAAGGAGAGGGAGCTGGGAAGCCTCCTGAAGACTCTGGGCGAGGCCAGGAGGCAGCAGCTGTGGCAAAGAGAGATCTGGGGGAAGAAGAAGAAGAAGAAGAAGACGAAGTTGGGGAGGGAGCGCTGGGGGGTGGATGAGACTGGTGCAGGGGGCGTTGTTGTGTGCATGTGTGTGTGTGTATGAAAGGAGGGGGCACTAAAATCTAAAGCTGAGAACACCAGCTATTATGAACACTACCCCTTACCTGGCTTGGCTGTCAAGGGGACCGGAATAACCCTTGGAGTACTTAAAGAGGGGGCTGGTGGAGTGGGTGTACGCTCTGGATGGGAACACGAGGAACTTTGGGGGGGTTGCCTACGTGAACATGTGTTTGGAGTAAGGTGTTGTTTGCAGATACAGCGCAGTGTAAACATGGCATTACCACATCACCAGTCATATTAGCAATACTTACAATTCAAACGACGGGAATCGCACCCTTAAATGCCAGGATTTTTTTTTTTTTTTCGGGGTGAAAAGCATGATAAATGGCAACCTCCTGCCCAGGTGATCATTGTTGTGCGAGTGGTGGGATTTGTCATTGGGTTTCCACTCACCGTGCCCTGGACATAATCTGCTGCTGGTTTTCTGCCCCGAGGAAGAATACGATTTTAATACATTAAGGTGGCGCCGAGATAGAGAATTATGCAGAGTTAAAGTGTTCACCTGTTTATTATTCTAACATGCAACAGCCTCCATCCACACTAATCTCCAAAAGAACACACCCAACTCCCAGATTGCTGATCTTGGCTCGGAGGCAACGGTGAAAGGAGATTCTCACCTGAGATAAGGTGAGGAGAGGAGCAGGAGGAGGAGGAGGAGGAGGTGGAGGAAGGGGAGGAAACAGCTCAGCCAGTCGATCGTGGGACTGTGGGTCCTTTGCGTTAGCTTTGCCACAGCCTCCCCCAGTCATGTGGGTTATACCATTACGGACTATACGGCCTTTGCTGTGTGCGCACCGCGCACCAGGATGGATGGACGGAGTCATGGATGGATGGATGGATGGACAGAAGAAGGAGGGAGGGTCGGATTTCGGTCCTGGGAGTTCGTGATAATGCGGTGAAGAATGATTGACAGGATGGTCAGGGCAGGGACAGGAGACCCCCCCCCAACATCCCCTCTACAACTCAGTTTATACGCGTGATGGTTAACTTTGCGTCAGATGTGCGCGCTTTTCATTGTGTTTGCACAGCCAAGAAAATAACTGCCATATATGATCAGTTTGGACGGAAAGCACACTTTAGGCATTGTTAAACCAGTTTTCTGTGGATGGACGTGTTACCAAAAATACTACATTTACAGTTCACTTTTACAACGTAAAACATAACACAGATACATTTTTTCGTTTTTGGTAAAAAAAAGGTAATTTTTCCAAAAGAAAAAAGATATGTTTATACGTGTTTCGTCTTAAAGAGTCTTCTGAATTCCGTGTAAGTTATGTGACATTACGAAGCCCACATTTGGCACACTTCTGTACAAAGCGACCTACAGTGAGTGCAGTGAACTTATTTATTTTTTTCTCGTGAGCTTTTAATTTTCTTTCTTTCTTTCAAAACACGCACATTTTTGCCACAGCTGCACCTTCGAATAATTCACCCTATTCCACGTGTTAAGTTTTATAGGAATAGAGATGAAAAATTATACAAATGATATTAACTGAGCCAGTTTCACAGAAATGGGACTGTTTATTCCGAAAATAAACGCATTCACAAGCCAGAATGATCAATGCGTCTTAGTATGAATTATGAATATCAGCGCCTGTTTGCAATATTCCTTTGTAAAAGGAGAAAAAAAAATCCTGCACAGAGAGACTGCAAACAGCAGAGCAGAGCAGCGTACCGGTACCCCACCCTCCACTTCCTCCTCCTCCCCGGTACACTCAGTTGATCAAAGCTCCAGTCGGGGGTGATATTTCTCTCTGTATTACCGGAGTCACGGTGTGTCCCCCGGCAGCCTGCCCGGCCTCACTGGCCCGGCTGTAATGTCACACAGCCCGGCTTTAACAGCCTGGCCACCCCGGGAAACTACACGTAGAAGAAGAAATAGCTTTTAGCATCCTTTTAAAAAATATATCTATATCTATATATACATTTATACATATATATGTATTAAACATTTCCCCCAGCCCATCCAATCACCTGCTCGATTCAGTCTTTATTCCAAAGTCCTCTCCTTCTTCAGCCGTGGCCCTCATACATTGTTGTGGTGACATTGTGTCTCTTAACTGAGCCTGGAGGAGAGACGGGAGACAAATAAACGTGTCATGATTAGAATTAATGATTGCATGCATCTTCACAGCCTCATTCATTATCTCAGATTAATTATCTCGCAGTGTACCAGTTCACTTGTCTGCACTTCATAAACCCCAAATCTCCTGGGCTGCTTTACAACACTATGGCCCTGATACAAGAATATCCCTTTTCTTGCCTGTGGATGCATGGCCTGTACTGTCCACAATTACACTTTGGAGGAGGTCAAAGAAATGCGTATTTTTTTAATCTGAAGTAAAATATAATTCCTCGTAGTGGGCACCAATTAAAGATACATTTCAGATTAATTTTAGGTATTTAGATTTCCATTTCCAACTACTACTACTACTACTACAGCACACTGAGTTTCATTTTCGTCACAGGTCTGCCGGAAAACCTCCCGCCATCCAATCTTAATCCAACCATCCTGAGATTCACCACAAAAAGAAAGAAAGAAAGAAAAAAAAGAATAAGTTTTGTTTTCCTCAACTTGTGTGCAGACGCTGCGCCACACATTCCAATTTACAACTTCTGCCTGCATCAGAATAAAAATATGAGTGAGAATATAATCTATTGCTAGTGAGGGATTACAGTGGTAAGGTTAAAACCATTTTTGCATTTAATAGTGTCTTTGCCTGGAGGGGAGTTGAGATATTTTTAAGCCTATAGCCTATATTTTGATTTCCTTCTATTCGTGGATTAATCTGCCTCTGTGAGCTGGCTTTTTTCTTCTCTCTCTGGCTTATTCTAAATCAGGCAGAGATTATCCCCACTGACAGACTATCAAGGCATCTTCTACACATGGAAATAACAACAACTTTTGTTGTTTACATGCTGCATTTACAAGTTTGTGTTGTGGTGGTGGTGGAGAGAGTCAGGCCTGCAGACTGCAGGCTTTCTGGGTGTAGTCTTTACATTCGAAAAAAGGGGAAAGTGAGTTTGTAGTCCAACAGAAACGCGACATTTCCACTGCTGATTGCCCCCCTCTGTGTAGAACTATGGACCGCCCAGTTGTCATGGTGCTCACTGACCCCTCTCTGCCTATCTCTCTGATGGAAACATAACCAGATGCTCAGCAGAATGCGCTCAGACGCACCGCTCACAAACAGAAAAGTTGGGAAAATGGCAGGAAAAAGAGGAAGACTCGAGGAGAGGGAGGGGAGAATGTCAGGCTGAAGGCGGTAAAACAAAAACGAGATGGAGTTTGTGCATTTTGAAACCTTATCTCTCCTTTTTTCCTAAAGCCACTAACACATGTCCTGTTGAAGGGGCGCTCCCCAGACGCCGGGAGGCAGCTGGACGGGGACGGCCGGGCGTTTTGCATGAGAAGCGGCCCATATGCAAAAGGATGCTGGCGGGATATTGGTAGAGAATACATGGGTGATCTTGGGTCGTCTTTTCTGCTCAAGTGCGCAGCTATTGACTCCATTTTAAGACGCACAATTTAAAATTATGTCTCTTTATACAGTTAAGACATATAT
>JAPZEB010000004.1:17428292-17440431 GCA_029783705.1 Chaetodon striatus
GAGATGTAAAAAAAAAAAAAAAAAAAAAAAAAACAGCTTGACTTTTTCTCTGCGCCTAAAGCCTCACAAGCAGAGTGGTGTTTGAGCTGTTTCCCAATCTCATGTTCTTCTGTTACCTCTGGAGTAGAATATAAATGATTCCCTCTCAGTGTACAGTGTATGCCAAGGGGCCTGCAGCGACCATAGTCCGGTCTAAAATTCCTCACTGCAAGCGCACCATAACTCAAGGCCTGACTGATAAATAAACAATGGAAAGTGCAGCGTGTTGTGGAGCACTACCTCAAATCCTCCACTTGGAGCACTGTCACATATTACAGCCCAATCACCATAAGGTGAGCACAGGGTCTCATGAAGGCTGCTAAATAAAATCTACTATTTTTGACTAAGGAGGCAAGCCAAGTGCAGTCCCTCTGTAGCACAGTGCAGGATATCTGTATACAACACCATACAAAATAGGTGGACATGCACACTGTCAGCATCCTCATTAATTACGCATTAAATATCAGAGTTAGCAGAGTGTCTTATCTCAAGCAGCTGAGGATGATTACCCATTTGACTCCCTTCCTCTTTCTGTTTAATTCAAGGGGCACTCCATTGATTTTACATGTCTAAGTCAATTTAGTAGTCATGGAGAGTACTGCATAGCCTAACAGAACAGCTGTATAATGTCTACTGTGGCTCTGGAGAAGTTTTGTCATGTGGGACTGAATTGCTGAGGTGACATCACTTGAGTAATTGCATCTTGGGCTTGGGGACGGTAAATTCTTAGCCATGCTGGCAGCGACAGCAATGTCGGTCAGTCCACTGGCCCACCTTTTAAGTCCAGACTGAAATATCTCAACAACAATAGGGTGGATTGTAATAAATCCTAGTGGCTTTTGGGATCCGCTGACTTCTCCTCTGATGTCACCACCAGGTTGACAGATTTGGTTTTGGGCATAGACTGTATAAAGAATGGAGGTAGCTACAGTGACATCAGCCATTGGTTTGTGGACACCCATTCTGAATCCTGAGTTTGGCAATTCAGCAGTCGTCATCTTGTTTTTTTGGAGCCAGAAGTGACCAAATTTGGACTAGAGGGTGGAGCTATGGATGAGCAAGGGGGGTCAGACTAATAGACTATGGCCATGCCCTTAAATATGCACAACGTTAAGCTTTAATAAAATGTGAATGGGTGAATTATGTTTAAAAATATCATGGCATGAATGTTGAAGCCAGCTATAGAGACTGAAACCACTTTTGTACCAGGCTGTAAACATGTTTTCTCCTGGCCAGTTAGGCATTTTAACATGGGGGTCTATGGTAATTGACTCGCTCTTGGAGCCAGCCTCAAGTGGCCATTCAAAGTACTGCAGTTTTTGGCACTTCTGCATTGGCTTCGATTTCCAGCCCCAAAGGTTGCCACTTGGTTTTCGGTAAGATATCTCAAAAACTATTCAATAGATTGTTGCCATATTTGATTAAGATATCAATGGTGCCCAGAGGATGATACCTGGTGATTTTGGTGACCCCCTGATTTATCAACAGCTCAAAAATTTCATTTATCTTGTGAAAAAATATCTCAACAGCCAGTAGGTGGATTGGCACAGAATTTATTACAGACATTCACGGATCCCGGATATTGTATCCTAAAGGTGTTTATGATCCCCACATTAGCTTGCTGTTTATGGTTGTAAGTGAAATGCCTCTACAACTGTTGGATGGATTGCCGTGCAATTCTGTACAGATATTCATGCCCCCAGCAGGATGAATTGTAAAACCTTCAGTGATACTGCCTTTCCAGCACTTTGGTTTATGACCAACGGCATTCTAGGCCTCAGCTCCACTTTGTATGTCGCATCAATTAGCAAATTCTAGCACACCATGCACTAAAATACTGAACATGGTGAGCAATATACATGCTAAACATCAGCACGTTAACATTGCCATTGTGAACATATGTCAGCATGCTGACATCAATGGCATAATCATCAACAGTGCAACCCCTGCAGCAAACAGGGACCCAGAAGCTGCCAGACCCATGTATTTTTTGCTGTTTGGAAAGACCAGGCTGTGATGGTTTGAGTCCAGAGCAGGCTGTTAGATTAGTGTTGATAAATTCAGCTGTTGTCTGAAGTGCTGATCAAAGGCTGGTTTGCAGGATAGGAGGGGCGCTCTTTAGGTTAGTAATAGTAGTGGTTGTTTTAACGCATGCTGTTCAGTGGTGATGTATTTGGGCCTTTGCTAGGAGGAGAGTGGGCGGCAGCTCACAGACCACAACTGCAGCAAGCCAGTGCAAACCACCCCGACTCCCCGCCGGATCAGCAAATGTTCTGTTGCTGCTGTTACACATGTTAGATCCAGGCCAAGCCTCAGACAACCATGGTCAAGATTAACCCCTGGTTGTTAGTGTGCATGTGCGCATACACTTGTGTTTGGGGTGAGGCAAGGGCCCAGGAAAAATATTTGCACCTGGGCCAGTCACAACTATGTTACACTGCTGGCTGACATTAGCATTTAGCTCAAAGCACCACTGTGCCCAAGTCTGAGAGGGCCACGAGCGTAGATGTTGACTCTTGATAGTCTTAACAGTGCTTGACCCTTACAAAGGATTAAAAGGTAGGACACCTCAGGTTCTGCTGCATCAAGTTTGACAGCAACCTTCTTTTTAAACAACACATTCTGTGTCTAGTTAGGCCTGTTACATGCAGTGTCTTCTTTCAAAATGCACTTCTGTTTTCACAGGAAATTGACCATTTACATACAGTTGCTTTCAAAATAAACGCACTAAGTTAGTACAACAACACAAATTGATAATCTTATTAATCTTACAGCAAGTGAGCACCGCTCTCCCAGGTCACTTTAACTTTCGTTCTTTTCCGGCCGCGTTTCCCCCTGACACCACCGAGCACCGTTAAACTAAAACGCCGACCAGCCACGTATCATGCCAACATTAAGGACAGGTATTTCTGTCAGTGTCTGACACCGCAAGTCACTGCCCAATTACCAGATTTTGACGACTTTGGAGTAAGACTGGGTTGTTTTTAAATATCTAAAAGTGCAACACTCTCTTGAACACTCATTTAAAATTTAAGCTATTAAAAGTGCTGTGGTGGTCATATTTGTGAGTCACAGAAACTATACTTTAGAATTAGAAATACATGCTCTTGTGAATAATATATCGTTATTTTGGCCTTCATCATGAGCCATCCACCTCCAGTGTTGCCTCACTGTCCAAGAAAATGCTGCCAGAATATCTTGAATGGCCGAACTGACAAAACCACCATGGACGTTATCAAAGCTTGCTGGGTTACAATCTGTTATACATTAAAAGTGGATTATTACAAGTTGCCTTGGGCTCCTACAGAATAAAAAACTTAGGGGACATTAAGGATTATACGTTAATATGGTACCGCAGAAACAAAAGGAGCAGGGATTTCACTTTCGCACGCAGCTTTCCTCTCAAACAAGTCCAAGCCAAAGAACCCATCAACGCAGGTGCTGAGCTTCACTTTTTTTGTATTTAGATTTGCTCCATTTTACATTAAGACTTGAATTTCTATAACTCAAGCAAAGCCACTGTGACATATTATTCCACTAGCGAGTGTCCATTTGAGATATTATCCTACCAGCGATTGTCCATCTAAGAACATTTAAAGCCCCAAAGACTGTGCAGGCATTCATCACACAGATGAACTAATTTCTCCAGTAGAAATAATGGCTAGAAATATGTGGCCATTATATTATAATAAAGGTATTTATGAGCCTTCAATCTCGCAGCCTCACTATGAGATATCTTTGAAAATTTGAAATCAGCTCCCGAGGCTTCGGGAGGGGGAGGAGAGAAGGGAGAGAGGGTGAGAGAGGGAGAGAAAGAGAGAGAAACGGCAAGGGAGAGATGTGGGAGTTGTGTTTTGCTTTTTTGCCACGGGTTACATTTATAATTATCTTGCTGGCATAAAATGGCCAAGGGGCTTTTTCAATAAAGGTAGGAGGCACCTACAGTACAGAATATTACCTACAGATCAACACAGAACAAGAGAGAAGACTGCGGATAGAATAAGACTGAATCAAGAGTACAAAGTACATCATCTAATAAGTGTATTTAGTCAGGACATTCATTAGGAGCAGTAGCCACTGCTTGCACGGCGCCATAGAAGTGAGCACTGTGAGGGCTGATGATTTGAAGACGAGGTGAATGAGTCCATCCACTGACCTTCACTTGTGGTGAGTAAGCAGAGCCTGCGGAGTGAGGGAAAGATGGCCACGGCCACTTTCTCCAGGCTCTACTCTGCCTTTTGATGACTGGAAATAATCACTAGAGAGAAAGCGAGTGAGAGAGACATGATCACAGACTCAACACAGAAGAGAGGAGGATCTCAAATTACTTTATTCTCCTCAAAACCCCCTGTCCTCTAAAGGACTGGAAGTCAGCTTCTTAATACCATTCATCTTTTCTCCAACCGACTGTGTCCGGAGAGGAGGATATCTCTAATTCCTTTTCAAGTCAGTCTGAATCCAGGAAGTGAGAAGAGATAGGGCTGGACGGGGTCTCATTATACTCAGGCTGCCCCACAGGTAACAAACTTAAAAATCACATAGGGTGCACAAAAAGTACAGCAGGATTTAAACTGAACACATGTTCAGTCTCTGGCTTACACCAGCCTCAACAATATTTTGTTTTAGGAAAACAATGATTGTTTTTATCCCCATCAATTGATGTTTGATGCAAAGGCTGTGAAAATAATGGACGTAGCCATTGTGATGTTGTGATTGTGATCACCCGCTGGTTTGTGGATTCCTATTTTGAGGCCTCAAGCTTGGAATTTTGGCTGTAGCCATCTTTTTTTGGAGCAACAAATGACCATATTTGGAGGAGAGGGTGGAGCTGTGGAGGAAGGAGGCATGAATCTGACTCATTGGACCTCACAGACAGTCTGTCACTTTAAGTGTGCACGCTTTTTATTATGCATAACTTTAAGCCTCAATAACACTTAAACAGGTGAGTTATGTAGGGAGTCACCCTTCATGCAGTTGTAATGAATGCTAAAATTAGCTAGAAAAACCAAAAACGTCTGTGGTACCAGGCTGTAAACATGTTTATTTCTACTTTAAAGTTGGGCATTTTAAAATGGGGGTCACATTGTTTTGGAGCCAGCCTCAAGTGGCCACTCAAATAACTGCAGTTTTTGGCGCTTCCACATTAGCTTCACTTTTCCGGCCCAGATGTAGCTGCTTGGGGTTGTGTAACTAAACAAACCTTCTACCCAGAAATACACTAAAATCTTAATGATATGTATTATAGGACCTGTTCGACAAGTTGGTAGACGAGCTAAGGCCTACTTGCGCTCTTGCTAATAGTCGATGTGATAAGAGGATTATCACTGTACAATAAATATACAGCCAGCAGCTGGTTAGCTTAGCTTAGCACAAAGACTGGAAACAGGAGGAAATAACTCGATTGTTTTTATCCAAAGTTAACAAGACCTGCCTAACAGCACCTATAAAGCTCATTTGTTATGTACAAAAACCAAAGTGTAAAATGACAGGTTGTGGTTTTATAGTTTTTGTGCTAAGCTACGCTAACAGGCTGCTGGCTTTGGCTTTATATTCAGTTCTCAAAGAGAAACTCTTGATGAGAAAATGAGTGTTTTTACAATATTAGCGGGGCGGCATAGCTCACAAAATCAATACAATCGTTCAGTTGGTGATAAAAGCACCAAATTTGGTGCAGGTATAGCTTATTGCATGTAGAAGACATCTGGATATTGAAGCATCACAGATTAGCATTCTGGTGACCATAGCTGCAAAATCAAATATGGCCGCCACCAGAAAACATTTTCGGCTTTAACTTTTGAACCACATCTGTCTATATTATGTTTTTTGACCACGAGAAACACATTGGAATGCCTGTTTCTGTGACTGGATGCATCTGGACCCCTAATTTACATATTTCCAAGCAACTTAAAATAAGCTTGTTTTATTCTTTATTCAATTTTTTGGCAAACTTGGTGTCTATTGAATAATTTTAAGCATTAGAAACACATTGGAATACTCAGATTTATGATTTATTTTTATGTCATATTATATTTTACTTTTACTCACTAATTTGCATAATACCAACATGGCCACTATCCTTAACATTCAGTTTACACATGCATTTTCTCCCAGACTGAGTTGTAGTGATGAGCTTTTTCAGTGTTGTGACTCCATGTCCAGAGAGATACTGTATGCCCACTTTATCCACAATCAAGTTCATATGTAAGGATGAATCTTGGATTATACTCTAACCACGAGCACACATTCACAGAGTAAAGCAGAAACATAGCCAGCAAATCAGAACGTGCCTATACCCGAACACGTGCAGACACCAGAGTAAATAAGGAGGCAGATTCCCACGTCCGACACCCTTTTCAGTGAGTGGCGTAGAGGTGAGAGGGCACCTAGGTAGTGGGCTCCGCCTGTACTGATAGAGCTGTGGTTACAATATCAGAAACTTTGTTCTACCTCACATAGGCTCCGCCCTTTGCTGGAGCCTGATATGTCCAACTGTTCCTGTGAAATCTTTGTAAGTTAAAGATCTAATGTGTAACTTTTCCAAATTAAAATGTCTAAAATTGACTAAAATAATGATATTTATTATGTTGATATGCATACGTACAGTATCCCAAATGTTTCCAACAAGATTCAAGCCCAGAAAAGTCTGTAATTTTCACCCAGGACATGGTCGGTGTCATTTGTCGGTGTCAGTGGTGTCACATCCCCTCTGCACATGTGTCAGGGTTGTGGCTGTGTGCCACAAGCTGTAATTGACTTTTTATCCAGTTGTAAACAACATTTTTATGATACACTTTGTGGTTGTTTTAACTATATGTTTTAACCAGATAAAGGGTTTTAATCATCAGGATCATGAGTTAGCCTATCAGATAAACAAGCTCCAGCCCCTGCTGTGCCAAACAGCATTGGAAAAACACTGATTTTTTTACATGAAACTGCTTTATTCAATGTGTTTACTGGTTGTAATCACCTGGTTGGTCAGTTTTGGAGAGGAGGTGACCTCTGCGGATAATTCGGCTCTTGCTAAAAACCTCCCATGCAATTAGCACTGAGGGAATCCTATATGGAAGAAACTGACTGCGATGACAGCATTTTTTCCATCTTTAATTTCTTTGATTGAGAGTCTTCTACCAGCAGAAAATTACATATAGTATATCTAATGATGGTGACATGTTTTAAATTGTTATCAGGTTGTATTTTGGACATTTGAAATGATCAATAAGCTGCTGAGAATTTGCTTAAAGTCTGAAAATTGGTGCATCATGCTGCACAGGTTGAATATTAGAATTGTATTTCAATTTTTTAAATTTGATCCATCAGTTATATATCACCTCTAACACTTGAATGCTGAGCTGAACTTTTATCTTAAGTCTGGTAACTCTAATAGTTTTAGCTGAGTGTCGATGTGTTTGATGCCTGCTCCATGAATAATTTGATTTTATGATTGAAAGCAAAGCATTGCTGTGTACCACTCACAGTTGCACCTCTAGCCTATGAGAATAACAGTCAGTCAAAAGGGAATCTAGGGCAAAGAGGCCTTGAAGGGGACACATATAGCATAAACCGTAGATAGCCAAAGAAAGTGGAGATTCTGCCAAAAGGGATGAAGACAAGACGACAGGGCTCCGTGTGGGATTTCACTTTGGATTTTGGCCCTGCAGGGATATGTGGAAGCACAACTGACAGGACTTGCGTGGAGAAGTCGGCTCCATTCAATATAACTAAGTAAAGAATGCCCCATGTAGTCACTGATGCACCAGCATAAATCCTCCAAGGTACAATATTGCCTTGGCAAAGTTAGCCTCACCTCTCTGGTTGTAGAGAGCTACAACACTACATAATGTAAAAGATTTTGCCTCTTGTTTGCCACTGAACACATACAGGATGCTGGAAAGAATCTGAAGAGGTAGCATAGATACAGTAAATTTAAATTTAAGGAATTACCATTTAGCTGTGCAGACATGTGAAAGCAGTCCCTACAGCGATGTAAAAACAGCGAACAGACACCATGACAACTTTAGTTGAGATTTATTTCACATTTTTTTTGCTACATTCCTCTTTACTCAAATCTAGGGAGCGTAGGTGGGTCAGTCATCTTAGAAATACTTTATATCCAACTTCATATCAATATGTGCTACAAGTAAAAGTGATCTTGGAGTGGGTAGTACAATAAGCCTTAATCTGTTCAGTCATGTCTGAGGCAACAAATTTGCTTTAAAAAGATTCAATGTAAAAAACACAAACACATATACAATGAAAAAATTTACAGGTCATGACTCGGAGGAATATTATGATCCAATTAAATAATTCCCAAGGTAGCACATAGGGGTTAGTAGTTCATACTCCCCAATGAAGCAAATGGCGTGACATAATAATTTACTAAATTATTTTCTGTACTGCTGCATATAGGATGGTCTTTGATGCTTAATTTTTGATGATACTAATGTCAACTATATTTCATGGCATAATCCAATAAAATAACTTCCATTAAAGTAAAAAACACTTCATTGGTATCACAATATTCAACATCATGTGAAAAAAGATGCTTTGTTGAAACTAACTGTTTATGACAACTGAGACATTCTGTACTGTAAGCAACACATTAGTGACCTTTTTACAGCAAGGGACTAAAAACAGACTGTGCCAATTTGCCAGTGAGACATCAAAATCAAGTCACTGGTGACAAGCTATGCAACATACTACATAAGCAATATTTGTTTTTAATTTATATGGGTATAATAGAAATCATATTCAACCTAATGTAGGCTCCAAGTTTTAAAACAAACTTTGTTTGGGGATCCAGCGTATATAAATCCTTTTTTAAATTGTTTTATGGGGGCTAGACATTCACAAATGTCCTTGCAATCTCAAACTTATCAAATGTCTTGTATCTTCTTATGGCAAAAAAATCTCCTGTTGCACCTCATTTTTATTCTCTAGATGGTTCTCAAGTTTAAGAAAACAAAAACATCAACAAGGAAACGAAGAAAAACAGAGTCCACAGAGCTCTGCAGCATCGAGCGTTTGGCTGCCACAGAAAAGTCTAGCACCTCCTGCTGCTCGGGAGGTTTCTAGTCCAGCTGCTCCTGCTTTATCCTGTTTGAATTGGATCCTCGCTGACTCGTCCTCCTCAGTTCCCTCCTCAGGACGTACTCGCTGAATTGGGATGAGTCCACGCCTCCGCCGCAGGAGCCGGCGATCTCGAAGCCGCGTTGTTGGAGGCGCTCTAGAACCTGGAAAAGGAGGAACGGGATAGAAGGAGGAAGATGTCAGTGGCAGAACAGGATATCACTCACAGAGGGGAAACCATCATTAGCATTCCTTACTAGCACTCTGGTGACAGGCAATGCTTACTCATACAGTATATCTTTTATAGTCAGTGCCAACCTGGTCAAGATGCCTGATAAATCATTCCTGGAGGTCCACCAGTCCCCATAAATTATGATGCTAAAACATTAATGTGACCTTTCACCTTTTGTTTACTGCTGCAAAACTGGAAAGCACATCATCGTCCGAAACTCTCCTAGTTACATGCTGCCGAGTTAGTGCTAAGTCTGGCATTGGAAACAGCTCTGGGAGTAAGCTGCAACATACGGCCTGTGACGGGAATTTGGATGAGACTTTCACAAGACTTTCACAAAACCAAGAGCCTCTCGTTTTGCCTCATGCCTCATTTTCATTGTTTTCTGGTGTACATGTGTGTTTGCCTGCATGTGTGTGTAGCTGTTACTGATCACGCAGCCTTGCAGACATCTACAGACCGTGTCCAGGGGGGCTGTAGGATCACATTCCATCGAAGAGGCCCCAGGGAGCTGTGAGGCTTTCTCTCTACCACTTGGCTCAGTGCGGGCTGCTCAGCAAAACCCCCTCTCCCCATTTCTCCCCCAGCCCCCAGGCCCAAGCCTCCGCCAAAACTACAAAGGTCCCCCTACTGCTGGCAGCTCTCTCTGCCCCCCTTCCTTCTCTCAAAACCCCCGCCCTGCCTCCATTAGCCGCAGATACAGCATCCACCGCCGGCGTGCTTTAATAACCAAACAGGATTATGGGCCCTGCCTGGGGACAACCTGCCAGGGAGCATGCTCACTCTCTTGCTTGCTCTCCACGACTCACACACTTCAGAGACGGGTTTGTTTGTGTGTTTTTTGGGAGGGAGATGGAGATTTGACTTCCTCAGATGGAGACACAGTCCAAATCATTGTGAAATCTTTTCAAATATGCCTCTCCTCCATCCTTTATTGATGCGTATCTGAGGATTTTGCCATCAATGAATTAGTGGAATATCAATATATAATCAGGGAAATACAATATTGCCAAATACATGCTGAATATAAAAGAGGATTTTAACACATTTTTCAGTGTGGAGAAGTTTACTTTTTAAAGTCTTGTTTTACTCTTACAATATGGTTTTGCCTAGAACCTATTATGCTTCAGAAAGGATAACAAATCTTTCTATACGGTGTATAAAAGGACATCTTTGCAGTGGTGCCCCCAGAAAAATTTTATAAGGTTGGCCAGGAGGGGCTACTGAAAATCTAGGGACAGCACACCAAAACCCAAAACTATAATTGAATTTTAGGAATTCTATTACGCTGCTGAAGTAGTTGAAAACTTTGCCAATATGAGAGTTAAGGAATCACATACTGATATTCACTGGTGTCTTACTTTAAAGTTAATGTTACTATCTCATGTGCAAAGATATTTTGAGTAGCACAAAAATCCCGTGTTAAGGTGTCATGCATCCAGACAAGTTAGGTGATTCATTGTTCTTCAAATACGCTGATTGTCCTTTTCCTCAAAAAGCCAAATAAAGAGGTTCAGTTCGAATGAGTTCATTGATTGTAAGGAACATTCACTGCCTTCTCAAGTTTAGGGTTTGCTCATGGGTACCCATAGAACCTGTCTTCATTCAGATATCTTGAGGTAAGATTTCAGGAAACCCCTTTGAAAATGGCCATGCCAGTTGTTCCCTCGCCAAAATTTAGCCTAATTTTGAAGCTGTTTTAGCTCTCTTCCCGACAAGCTATACCGACATAGTTGGTACCAATGGTTGCCTCAGGTTGTCTAGTTTCAAAAGTTACCACTACCATGGCACATGGCACGCCACAGCCTCTTAAGACAGTAATGTTTGCCCCCAATTATTTTTGCCAGGGGTGGCAGTGAGGGTGTCAGGAACTGTATCAGGCCCCCCCCACCATGGGGCTGCCACTGTATCTTCGAAAAGTTAATTGAAAGTCATAGTTTTGCTCTCCAAGAACTTTTCCAACACCTCAATGTACGTCTTTGAACAACAATAATAACCCCATATGGCGAGACTACTTTTCCAACTTTGCTTTATTTTGGTGTCGAACCACTCTCCTGCTCAGCCTCAGAGAACTGCTGGTATTGAAGCAGTTGTGCATCTGGAGTCTTGCGAGTCTGCAGAACTTCTGTTTGGTAACAAACTGTACTAATGCTGTGTTCTACTTCTTTGTTTCTTGGATACTACAGACCAAAATGTGTAGCTGCTTGGCTTTTTTTTTTATTTTAAATTGAGCATTGATCCAACAATCGCCTAAGACACTCTGGGGAATCATCTTATGTCTGCTTAAGTATTTCACTGCATTCTGAATTACCCACTTCCTCTTTCTGTCTGCCAATTTCCCCCCCAGTTTGCACATTCATGTAACTCTCCAACATGATTCAAGGTGTCGGCCATTCCTTCACTTAATGGGTTGAAATCCACCAGTAACCCTTTTACTGTCCCTTCTCTGCAGGTTGGCACTGATCCCCACTTCAGAGGGAAAGTTTAAAACAGTCAAAATGTCTTATGGATTTAACTGCAAATGCTTTTCATCCACATGGAACACAGAGAGGCCATTGGGTGCAACGTAGGGACTATATTATGAGTGCTGCAAAGGGATGCATAATATTAAAGCTGACCATCTACCAACTCCAGAGCCGAAGTTGAAATCATTATTCTGGTCAGATCACAGAAAAGTAAAGATGGTGGTAGACTTGTGTAATGATGGCTTGCTAAATTGATGCTTTGATGAACTCATCAAAGGGCTCATTTTTCCGCAAGGCTGTTCTTGTGACTCGATTAGATTAAAAAAGATAAGAATTT
>JAPZEB010000004.1:17483455-17495440 GCA_029783705.1 Chaetodon striatus
CTTAATCAATCACTGATTTAATGCACCACCCACCTGGCCAGCACGCCAAGTGACCAATATCAAACACACCCACGATTTAGCTGGCTAACAAGCTAATTGCTAAAGATGTTTACTGAGAAACTTTTACCTTCAGTGAGCTGTGTGAGGACTTTTTTCTGTTTGTAACCGCAGAGCCTCTCTCAGCTCCACATGTCTGAAAACTTTTTAGGAGCACAGTCAAGTTAAGTTAATGTAACTGCCTCAGTTTGGTCTGCAGTTTTTTAACTTGCTGTTTGGGGTTGCTATTCCTAGAGGCAGAACTAATGGCTATACCGCTCCACTGTTCAGCACGTCATAATTAATCAACACTTTGCAAGCTTAAAGCTAGAGAGGCCTGTCATAAGATAAGCTCTCAAGCCGAGTTTAAATATTAGCTTAATCACATAAACTATAATATGGAAAATTGAAGACAAGAACTCTTAATTGGTAAGCAGCCTGCAATGTATGTTTGAGTTCAAGTTCATTTTTATACTGTAAAAATAAACACTTAGCCTAGCCTATCCTAGCTTAGCCACAAGCTAATTAATGCTAGCTTGTATTAACTACACTAGTTTATCCTTTGATAAGTGTATGAGTATGATGTTACCGCCATGTTTTCTATGATATGTTTCTAGTTTATAATTCATATTGTGCTGTGTGAGTGTACGTAGTTAATGATTTAAGCTAACATTATGCCTGTGTAGGTGAACTAACTATTAAGCTTCAAATTATTTTGTGACCTGTGTGTGTTAGCTACTGGATGTGCTGTATGATATATGCTAGCTCAATATGCTACCTAGGGGCATTAACTGTATACACACATGCATTTCATTTTATTGATTAATTTTAGTGTTTTCTCTTCCATCCCAGTTCTTATGGATTGGTGTAACCTGGGAATAAGCACTGTCTTTAACCATGACCTCGGAGCCACAGTGTTTTCTGCATTTAGAATAAACAAGTGAAGATGTTGAACCTGAAGCAGATTGAGGAGGATTTCACAGTGCAAAAGACTCAGAGACTGACATCCAGACAGGTGAGTACAACAGCACACTTTCTGATTGTTGGAAGTATGCTGCTATGTGAAGACTGTGCAGCTTTCTTGTTGCTTTAATGTTTGTATTTGTATCTGCAGCTGTGTGTGGAGTTTGTGTTGTTTATACATCTCTGTGTTGTCAGCTTGATTCCACAAGAATTGTCAGGTTAATTAATTTATGTGAGTTAATATTGCGTGTTGCATCTGCAGTAGTATATAGACTTTTTATTTCTTCTTGGTTAGTATCGTTTAATTGTCTGAACTTTGTCCTCTTTGGTTAATCAGGCTACATTGAGAAGGCGGTTGTATATTTATATTTAATAATTAGTGGAATGCACAAGCTGCAAAGCGCCATCTATAGAAATACATTGTTGGTTTGAGCATCAGGGCTTGATATATGTTTTATAATTGTATTTATTTTATAGCCTAAAGGTGTTAACAGTTACTTTGGCTAAAGTATAATGCTCTAGTACTCTCTCCATCCCTGCTTGTCACTGAGCAAAACGTCTTAAAGGGCATTAAGCTAAGAAGGAAGAGAATCACTTATTTACACCCGAAGTGTTGTGAGGTAGCACTGCGCCAAAGCCCCAAACACTCTCTTTATTCCTCTGCCTTCATCCACTTTGAGTCTGAAATGTCACACTAGCTCTCAAATTACCAGGGCCAGCAGATAGAGGAAACGCCAAACACCCTTCAGTGTTATCCACACTCTCCGCTCCATCCTGCTGGGCTGGTCACTGGGGTAAAAGGAACCCCCTTTAAGAAAACATCAACTCCTTGTTTGAGAGCAGAATCACGAATCACAGGCACTACAGAGCACCACCTAATGATGCTGTCAATTGATTTTGGTTATGTATTGTGTAAGGGTTTCCAAAGAGAGCAAATTCAAAGGGTGGGTGTGATAACATTGGGAAAGCTGAAGTAGTTGTTACATAGAACGAGGACCATTCAAGCTGATTGTAAAGATTACAATCAGCAGAGGCTCTCGGACAATAAATAAGGCCATGCGCTTTAGACAATGTGTTTTCAGTGATAGAGGCTTTTGTCTGCATTCTGCTGCTTTGGCATGAAAGGTTCTCCTTCTTGTATTTTACAATAAAATCTCCCATCGAGTCTCCCTAACAAGACAGGAGTAATAAAACTTCTGGTAGCTCCTGTTCCTACCAATTAAATCAAATATTTTGATTCACTATGCATAGTATTCATTGATGCAGCCCTTTGTTAGTGTACTCCCACTGATAAATTAGTCTCTGGTGAATAGCCATTGAGCATTGCTTCTTTTAGCCTCACTGCCAAGCACGTCCTTTTCATTGCACTCTGTACACCCATCCACTCGTAGATGGACACTCGCTCTCCAGCTCAGTGCTGGTAACATTTTATTCCTCTTCATTTTCCAAAAATAGACTGATGTTGGACTCGGGCCCACAAGAAGAAACGTATCACTTGCTCATTTCATCTGTCACCTTGCTGACAGAATGTAGAGCCGCCTGGTGGTCTAAAAGACAGACTGACGGCTTTGCATGAACTGCCCACAGGGCAACAGATGTCCTGAGCTCCAGACTATCAAGCCAGTGATTAAACAACAGAAAACACCAAAGGCAAAGTAACTAGAAAGAGTAAGAAAATGGACCGGGAAACATCTGTTTGTTAAAAGGGCAAAGATCAACTTACTAATTAGGGGGTGTACTACTGAGTAAGTGAAAAAGTCACTCTGGAAAGTCTGCGAAAATAACCCTGATGATGTCATCTTATGGAGCCCAGCTGGGGCTTAACATTTAACAGAGAACCAGCTATTGTGCTGCATTAATTAAGATAAAGTTTAACTATAAGTACACATTTGAGTGGAATATTATAAATAGGTGCATAAGCTGCAAACATAAACATTATGGTGGCATTGTGCAACTGGCACACAATCCAAATGAATGATATAGTATGTCATAATCCGTCTCTCACTTTATTTTTATTTCAACATAACACTTGGCACATTCTGTGAGGCCGTACACATGGTGTGCAGCAAACATGAAGTGCCTATTTGCATTCTGCCTGTTGTCTTTAAACACATGCCAGTTTATGTATAGTAAATGGAGTGTGCATGCAGAGTTTCTGTTTGCATACATTATTTACACTATAGATTTATAGCCCCAGGTTAGGATTCAGGAAAAAATACACGACCAGCAACACATCTATCGTAATATGGTTAGACCTTCTGATCTAATATGTATTATTGTGTGTCAATAACTGTCAGATATGAAAAACTAAATGTCAAAAAATGTCAATAAGAAAGCATTTAGATCAGGATTTAAGTTTCAATCATCACAAGAGATTAAAAAAATCTTAAAACATCTTAAAACATGATACTTAAACAGTTCTGAAATTATTTACATGAATACCTTGGGGTAGGCTGTAGGATCTGTTTTGTATTTGATAAAAAAATAGTGATTAAAGATGCAACATACGCCGTCAGGATAAAAAGAATAACTGTGGACTATATTCCAATAGCAATACAAAATAAACAGGATCAGTGAGTCTAACACAAATGAGTTCTTCAGTCAATTTCCCTTTTCATATTTGAGTATTGTCCCCCTTTCTCACTACCAGATGACTGGAATATCCCTGCCGATCCATCTTAAAGTGATGCAGGTGCTCTGTGGTGCCTCAGGATGGTGCCAGTGTGCTTTGAAACACACAGACCTCCGCCACCTACAGATCCCACACAGACCCACAGCTTTACATACTGAGTGACAACTCCAGTAGCATTATATAATAATAACTTAATGGTGGATGTACTGTCACAGTATGAGCTCCCTGTCAGCTGAAGCTGAAGGTATTCATATTTCCATCATTCTTATCCCTCTAATAACATGATGACGGCTTTGCAGATTTGTCAGAATCTCAGCTTGTGATATTTCAGACAATCAGTGTCTGTATGCTGATTCTGTAAAGGCTTAATGCATAAAATAATGGCTTGAAAATGGTAATGGTATTAGTAAAGCACAGTAAACTAGCTGAATAAGATAGTTGGGTGGGAGTGGGGAGCAAGCACGTAGGCGACAGGAAGCGTTTACCATTTCATAACACTGGTGCAGCTTGTAATGCGTCATCTCTTGTTATAGGACATCTTGTCGATATTACTGTCATGTCTGTATAGCAAATAAACTCTACAGCCAAAAGCTGGTTAGCTTAGCTTAGCACAAAGACTGGGAACAAGGGGAAACAGCTAGCCTGGCTCTAAACAATGATAACAAAATCTGCCTACGACAACACATTGCAGTGTTATGAGGATTTGTGTGCTGGGCTATTTCTTGGCCAGGCACACTCACTTCCTACTGCCTGGTCCTTCATGTGAAGTAACTGCACTTAGCCAAGAATTGCTCTGGCACATGAAGGACCATAACACATTTTAACACTTCTGTTGTTGTATGCATTAAGCAAACGACATGCAATGTGCTGCTGAGCTTTTGAGCTGCCGCTAGGCAAATTTTGTTAGCTTTGGATGGAGGCAGGCTAGCTCATTTCCTGTTTCTAGTCTTTGTGCCATGCTAACCGGCTACTGGCTGTAACTTCATATTTGCTGTACTGCACAGAAATGAGAGTGGTATCAATCTTTTAATCGAGCTCTTGGTTAGTAAGCAAATAATATATTTACTTTCCCAAATGTCAAACTATTCCTTTAACCTTAACCTTAGCAATGGTTCAAAATATCAGGTCCCAGAAAAAACACATTAAGTCTGTTTGACACCAGTAGAGGATGACCAAGCCCGAGAATCACAATTTAATCAGCTTTGTAATCCGGTGTCATTGCACACGACCTTAGAAGCGTCAATACAGCCAGTGATCAGAAGAGATGCGACCTCACCAGCAATGTCTTTATTTCAATGAAATATTTTTCCTTTTGTTTAACCATGTAACGCAGTATAAGGCTGCAGTAACTCATGAATTCAGATGTCTCTTTTCTCCTTTATGCCTGAGTTCAAACTGCATAATTGGTAGCCTACAGTGAATGTTTTGGAGAGCATGCATAGGAGGAATATTTCCCTGTGGTGACATATAGTTGATGCAGAACAAAAATGACATTTTCTTCCCCACATGGTTCAACTGCCAAATATAAAGCACAGAAAAGAACTTTTCTCTGCAGAGACAGCTCTCGCAACATAGACCATAACACAAAAGGGTCTTCACACTGTTTTCTCCAACATAGACACACATACAGTGTGTTGTAGGCGACTCGGTGTGTGTAGTTATGGTCAAAAGTGAAAGCCAAAACATCCTCCAGACACCAGCATGGAGACATGCATCTGTGCCAGTTATATTTCAGCACATTTCAATACTCTCTGGTAGGAGACTCACTAATAACCTTTACAGGGATATTGATATTTGTTGGGGGTGTTTGAGCACACAGTAGGCCAAGTTGTATGTGCTTGCATGCTGCTGAGCTATGGGGGAAGGTTGAATTGTGGGTTTGAAATGGTGAAACTGCAAAAGCGGTGTGTTTTTGGAAGAAGGTGGAAGGTAGTTGTGTTTAAAGAAAGGGGGACTGAGGAATTGTTCCCTTGTGTAAGTGGATGTGACAGCTTCTCACCCAGGAGAGCACTTGTACTGAGCACACACTAGAGGCCAGCAGGGCCACCTGTCACACAGATCTGTGACTAAAGAACTCTATTAGCGAACAAGCACCCCGGGGTAACGCACACACACACATACACATGTACACACACACACACACACACACGCGCACAACACACTCACAAAATCAATATGCGAATGAATGAAAAGAGCCATAAACGCAGAGTGATTAGCTAAGAATACAATAAATATGTTGAAGGATAAGACAAGGCTTGATTGACAGTCCCATTTAATATTAATGCTCATTTTAATGATCCCATTCTTTAGATTATATCTTCCTTGTCACTACAGTCAGCAATAACATAGCTCAAAAGAACACATTTTCACTTTACATGATTTAAAGAACACAGAGGGTGTGAGTGCCGATGAAACAAAATTCTCTTCTTTAGGACATGGTAGGTGGTGCATGACCATGTTTCACTCTTTCCACACTCCACTCCGCATATGACAATTATCAAGATGGATTTGCACTAACCCGTGTGTATTGCCACGAACGCACAGTGTATTTGAAAAGATAAGTGGGGCTCAGTGTTGGAGTAAAAATGATTTATATTTCAAATGAGCGTCGAGCGGGGGTGAAAGACACACTGCAGGCTTGACTTGGCCTTTGCGCTCGCGTGCACGCAACTTTTCCATTTTATTGTCTAAAATAATTACCTGTCAAACACTGTTTATACATAATATAGGTTACTTAATGTGCAGAGATACCCTTCTGGAATAGAATAGCCAGAGGAATTTTCCACACTGTCACTCTGTTGCGGTCAAAAAAAATAATCATATTTGACACCGCCGCATCCCCTGGAAAACCACGACAAGTTGGGCTGTCAGGGCTCTTTTGCTTGGTTCTTGTCCTTGAAGCCTTTTGTCATTTTTCAACTTCTTGCTTCCTCCCCCTCGGAGAGAGTAGGGGTGATGTTTGATTTTTAAATGGCTGCTGGAATAATATCCATGAAATCAGGGATGATCGTTGCTGTCTCTCAAACCACTTCCTCCCCATTACCTCCCAATTGCAGGCTCTCACGTGATGCTGTCTAGCTGATCCAAGGAGAGAAATTCATTGGAACAGGTGGAGCTGTGGACCATATCCCATTAGTGAGCCTGCCAAGGGCCGGTCCCTGTAGGAGTAAACCCTCCTCTTCATGCACCATAGGCACAAGCTACTGTATATAGACTTAAATTTATGGGCTAAAACCTGCTTCTCCGGCAAAAGTAGGGAGGGAATGATGAGCATATAGATCACAGATTTCATTACCTTTAATAAATCTGTAAAATACATGATATAAAACCCTTTTTCTGTGAGGAATGTACTTTGCCTGGAAACATTCAGAGAGCAGTCATTTGCAATGAAAGTCAGTGGCTGAAAATGTACTGTAGGCTTGTTGATGTGTGTGTTGCAGAGTGCATGTGAAGGGCGGACATGGCTCTGACTTTGGCTTTGACTAGCTCGGCTGTTAGCCCCTGGCTTCATGACTCTTCCCACATGGCAACACATTATGGCAACACTCTCCATTCTATACATAGTACAAGGAATAATGTCAAAACAAATGAGCGTAATTGTGCGCAGTGATCTGGGTTCTGTTTTGTCTTTTCATGTTACAAGAAAACGAGATTCGCACTTCACACAAACAGAAAACACAGAGATGTTCTTTAAAAAAATCAAGATGGCATGTGTGCGTATGAGATGTGACCTCTGTAAGACACGTGACTTGCTCAGATGAGTAAATGAAAGCTGAAGGAAAAACTTCTGTTTGAAGACTACATTTTTTTATGTACACTACAAAGTGTGTAAGGACAATTCATGTGGATTTTTTTTTTTTTATCCCTAGTGTATTTGTTTCAGTTGCTATTATCCAGTGTGAATTTAATCCATGAACCCTGACCAGATAGCTTTTGCTCATTACCTTGCCTGCGACCTTAAAAAGATCTACACATTTGATCAAGCTGTACTGTTAAATAGACTATCAAAATTAAATGTTTGTGATGAGTTTCAACCCCTTTTTAAAAATATTTTATGGCCTTTGTCCTCTAAAACAAAACAGTCAAACAGGCATATGGCATGCAGTAACAACTTAATTTTTTTAAAATGTTTTTTTGTTGTTGTGGATAACGCTAGCACTGGCTGTTCTTTCTCGTTGAAGTAAAAGCACCCAAGTCGTGAGCAGTTGCTCACATGAAGTGGAACAGCAAAGGAAGAACTAGCTTACATCACTATTTTGTTATCCTGCATTTCAGGATTGTTGCAACAGTCTACATTAACAAGCGGAATATTTTTTAGTTAGGGCTAACCTCTGAAAGTTGGAGATTCCAATCATCAGTCGGAGACCCCTCAGTTGACTGAGATTGCTTCGAGCCAAGCAGTCAGGTTTTTGTGCTGTACATTGTTTGCCCGAGGACGTTTTAGTCCCCAGATTTTGCTGCAGAGTGAGCACTTTTGACTTCCACACTAGTGCTATACAAATAAAATTTATTATTATTATTATTATTATTATTATTACTGCTTTTTGGTACAGGAAGCTGTGATCACGCAGGTAGCGGCACAGAGGAAGAGAGGCTTTGAACTGTAAGGGTCTGAGATAATATTATACTCTCTCTTCTGCTCAGAAATGGTGAAGTTAATGCTCACAGCAAGTCAGTACGACACGGTCTCTGGCTTTTGTTTGACATCGAGTGTTGGCATAAAAATGTTGTTGCACATTTCGGACTTGTGGTAAGCGTAGTTAGCTTGCTTACTTAATTACGTGAATGCCATCACCCTGAACATCACACTGAGCCTGCTGACACTTTACTTCACTTTACATGAAAACAAATAAAACCACAAAGGGTCAAATATTCGTATTAAACAGACGAATCTGACTCAAGTGGTATAATTCTGAGTCAAGTACAGCCCCATTTTTTTGTACAGTACATTAGCTTCAATAATTGATCCCATATGAGCGTTAAAACTAAACTAGTGTTAGAAGTGTCTTGTTTAGATGTGGATATTTATAATAAAGTAACAATTCAAATGTAAGATGAACAACTCAACCCAGTGAACAACTCAAATTAAGCGAGCTAGCTGCCTGTTAGCTCCTGTCTAGGGCTGCCCCTTGAAAGTTGAAGATTCAGATCGTAAGTTTGAGACCTCTAAGTTGACTGAGAGTCTTCAAGTCTTTTTTATTTTTGCAGTCAGTATGCTGTGTACTTTTGGGGACATTTCAGTCCCCCAGTTGTGGCTGCAGAGTGAGTGCCCCTCGCTTTCACGCTGTTCTCCAGTACAGGCAGCTGCAGTGTCAGACCCAGGGTGTCTGAGTAAGACGGAGGCAGCTGCCTGTCAGGTTCTGAGATAGTGTTATCTTCAGCCTTCTGCTTCGAAGTATTGAATTTACAGCTCACAGCAACTTAATACAATACAGTTCCTGTCTGTTGTTTGATATCTAGTGTCGGCAAAAAATGTCGTTGCACATTTCTGACCTGTCTTTAGTGTAGTTAGCCTGCATTAGCTAGGAGGGCTAACTCGGCTTGTTTACTATATCATGTGATTGTTGCCCTTAACATCCCAGTGAAACCTGATGAAAGCGTCAAACTCTATATGGGAAAAAAGGAGCGACTAGTCACGTATTTGTACTGAAAAGCCAAATCTGATTCGACTGAGTTGGGTACAGCCCTAGTGCTTAGCCATTTTTCGCTATGCCAGTTTTAATTATTAAATTATTAGGCTTTAAATGACAAGCCTTTGTTTTAGTCCTGGTTACCACACACTGTCTTTTTGGCATGTGTAGAATCTTGTAGAATTCAGTGACTGCTAAATGGAGCACAATGGATGATGTCCCCCACTATGGAGTTTGACCTGTGTGCACTGTCTGGGGCTTCCGCGGTTCATAATGTCTGCCGCCATTATGATGGATCGTTGTTGAATGTTGCAGCATAAAGTGAGAGTAGAAAAAAAAGTATTTTCTCTGTGGGACCAATTCCTGATTTTTACTGGTGCATTTTTTCCTCATACTGCATTACATGGTAGTTCACCTGTAAATATCTTGCTGTAACTTTTCCTAGTTTACACTTGGCATTTGTGGAAATGCAGTGCCGCAGAGAGTTGAAGTATTTCAGGGTGGATTTCTACTCCTCTCCTGTTTGGCTGCAGTAGCATCTAGTACCTAAACTCACTCTTTCCCGAGGTAATTTGACAACTTGTAGAGAGAGGCGTTTGCGGAGTGAGGGAGGAGGCAAAAGGTTCACGGATGAAGCAAACAGACGTGTTGCCATGGCACATAATGGTTAGAGTAGAGGATCCTGTCTCTTCAGGAAAAACAATATCAGAGAGCTGAAGCACATTCAGTGCCGTGTTCGTCTGTTGGGTTGTACACACTGATGCTGTTTATTTGGGTTAGCTAAGTATCCTGTTCCTCTTATGTCAGTTTCCTACTGGCTGGAGCTGAATGCTGTTGAAAGGCTATGAAAAATTTATCCAAGTTAGACTCCTGGGTCCCATGCTGAGCTGGAAAGCTGATTGAAGAAAAAGCAGTATAATTATCCTCATCAAGGGAAGAGCCTGTTCTGTATTTATATTCCAAAAAGCAGTCTCACTAAGCAGGCACCAATAATCCTCCTTTTCCCTTTACGCTGTTGTCTTCCGCCTTTTAACTTTACATATAAAGAAGAGCTTCTCTCACCTTGTATTCTTACCTTTCCAGTTAGAGCTTTCCACTGACACATTGTGGTATATGGTATCATAATTGTAATGATAATAACTACATCAATTCACAAGTAAATGGGATAGAGTGTCCTTGAAGCACTTATGAACTGAAAGTGTTGCATTACTCTCTAGGGTGTAGTGGTGACTAAGGATTCAGTTCATGACTCTGAACGAAATGGGGAATGTCAGTATTATAATAAGAAAGTTCCATCTCATTTTACTTGACCTTTTGTTTGAATACTCCCTCTGAGTGTGTACTTTACAGCCAAATCAATATGTGCATCATGGTGCCTGGCCACTGGCTACAAATTGTGCTTAGCATATTATGTTATACAATTCACTAATTTGTTTACGTCTGCAGCGACCAGGTGAAATTATAGGATTATATGGTATTTTAATCACACAAAAACTGAGGTTTTCCCCAGGCTGGCAAGGGAATCAATAAAGCTTGCAAATGTTCAGCAACAATACCAGCACTGCTTAAACCTACATAGATTATCTTAAACACAAGCTGACTGTGCTCAGAGTGAAATGTTTCAAGGTACAAACTGTAACTCCTTGTTGGCCTGTTACTAATCAGAACCAGAGGGGGGAAACGCTGCTTTTGTTAATGGTTAATTTATTGCAGTAATTATGTGTGAAAAAGAACACTTTCTTTAGCCTGTAGTGCATATTACAAACAGAAAGAAGTGTGGTTAACAAATTCGGATTATCGTGTTTTGCACTGTTGTATAATTGAATTTCTGTTTTTGAAAATAGTAGTAGTAAGATGACCTGGAGTTGCTTGTTTCTACACTAAATACTTAAAGGTATACTTCACCCACAAAATGACCATTTGTGTATCAGTCAGTTGTGCTGTGTGTAAAAAAGAAAACAAACAAACTTTTTTTCTTGCATGTCTCCACTGAAAACAGCAAATATAATGATTCATTCATTAATTAAGGACCACTTTTCACCTTAGCCAACTATATCAAAACATCTGTTTACATACTCTTATGCAACTCAATTAGTAGCCTGGGCTATTATTTGCTCATATCACTGAACTCAACAAGGTTATATTTGGGACAGGCCTTTAATTCCTTTTACGGAAGATGGAAAATTCAATCAAATTGTTATAAGAATATTATTTGTATAATAATTAGGCTTTGAATAACATATAAATTACGTGTTATGACACTTGTTTCACGGCACCCGGCATACCGACGCAACACTTTATCCTATAACAATATTCATAACTTTGATTAATTTTTTTATGAAAAACACTTGATTCTTTTGATCCGTGGACCCTGGCAGACTCAAGGAATATAAATAACTTCCCAGGTAATCAAGGAATTAACACGCACTCTGACTTTATGACAGCTTCAGAGGCAGGGAGTCACCACTTCTTTTTTCATCATGCTGGTAAATCTGAATGAATTAGGGTCTTCTCTGGTGCTCATGGTTTCAGTGAAATAAAATGAACAGAGCTAACACTGTGTAGCATCTTTAAACATTAATATTTGTGTGTGGAGTCTAAGCAGCTAACTAGTGTTAGCTCAAGTGGTTACTCAATAATCCAGTTTTATACATCCAAAGAACTTCTATAAAAATTAACTCCTTGGCAACCAGACCAGGTGTCTAATTGAGACAGGATTTTATT
>JAPZEB010000004.1:17534765-17552891 GCA_029783705.1 Chaetodon striatus
CTATTTTTCTAGAAGAATGATTTGTCTGCCTACCCCCCCCCCCTGAGTGGTTGTCTTGAGACTGCTACACAACATATGTCCAAATATTGCTAAACAACTGCTTCTGATGATGCAATTATGATGAGAGGAGCATGTAGTGATATTTCTTCTACACACACAGTGTTTGAAACATACTAACACGGAGTAAAGCGGAGAAGTAAATTATGCATCAGGGCTGGTTTGTGGAAAAGTAGTTTTAAAAAGTAAATGAACTTTAAATGATGGCTGGCACAAAGAAATAACTATCTAACACCTTTTGTCGAGTATGGCATTGTTCTTTTTTCTGCTTTCCATTATTCTTAAATTACCTCCACACTAATTAACAACAGCTCTGTGATCTTCAACATCCACCTACACTCATCATCTCTCTCAAGTTTCACTGATTTACAGCGATTACACTAATGCTCATTTCTTTTACCGCCGATAGTCAATAATGCAACCGCTACTGCCAACTTTGGATTATTAAACGCAAGTCTGTGTCAGATAAATCTCTGATCTTTTATCAAGACTTCATTCCCTTTAAATTCACTATGGATTTCTGATAATTGAATCGTGGCTGAGTGACGGAGGATTTGCCCCATCGATTGAAGCTACTCTTACTCATACCGTTACCATCTAGGCTATCTGTTCACGTTGATGGAGTTGCAGTTATACGCCAAATTGATTTCAAATGGTAGCTCTTCTTGCTCATTTTAAACTTCTTATTGAGTAATTCAGCTTTTTGGATAATGACAAAGTCCTTCTGTTGTGTTTCCTGGGCCCCTAAAACTGAGAATTAGATCACTTCTTAATAAAGTCTCATAGTTTAAACATTTTTATTCACTTTTTCAAGACATTTCCAATGATTTTGCTCTTACTGCCTTTTTATAATTCTAATTGCTATATTACAGACCATATTATCATCAGTTACTACATTTTCATGCATTAAACATTCCAGTTTTTGCCCTTATTCTGAAAAAAGATTAAGGCATTCCTAATAAGCTAATGGCTAATGAATATGAATATTCCACTGATATTTAAATTTATATGTAGCTGTGCATACACCAATAAACATGCCGTAACATATTGTTTATGTCAAAACAGCGAAAAGTTGAAAGGATGAAGCCACTTGTGCCATTTTGTGTCAAAAAAGGATGTTCAAAGTTTTCCACTGGTGGCAGCTTGTCGACTGTGCGAACACAACCTCCATCTTTTATCACTTCAACCACATACACATTTTTAAATTCAGAATAATTGTGGAATATTAGTGTGCAATAGGGATGTTTTTCCAATATTCTATATGCTGATGTATAAAAACTCCTTTGCCTGATAACTGATACTGATATCAATTGTGGAAGATTTACAACTTCATTCCCGAATCCTCTTACTTAATATACCTTGTTTTTCTGTACGGTTGTACACCGGTTTATCTTTATTTTTAAGTGTATTTTTATTGGGGCAGGGTTCCTGGTTTCAGTCCGGGAGTCCTTCTGTGTGGAGTTTGCTTGTTCTCCCTGTGTCAGCGTGGGTTTTCTCTGGGTACTCAGGCTTCCTCCTACAGTCCAAAGACATGCAGGTTAATTGGTAACTCTAAATTGCCTGTAGGTGTGAATGGTTGTCTGTTTCGACGTGTTAGTCCTGCGATAGTCGGGCGACCTGTCCAGGGTGTACCCCACCTCTTGCCCAGTTTCAGCTGGGATAGACTCCAGCCCCCCCGCGACCCCTAACAGGTTGAGCCGTTACAGAAGTGAATGGATGTATTTTCATTTATGTAGCCCTACTTATGTAATACCCTAGTTTAAGCCCGTGTATCCTATTCGTGTTTGCGTTGTGTAGTACTGTTATGTCATTGCCTGATTTTTATGCATTTCTAAAGAACATTTCCTTTAAATTTTTAAAAGCCCTAAGGAAATTAATAATGCACAGCCTTTTGTTTTCTAAGGGTGTTGCTTTACTTTGTGGTGGTTTGAGGAATTTGTAAAACAGATTTTAAAACTTGTTTTATAGCCCTGACTGAGACCTGCAGTGGTCAAAACATGTTGGCTCCTTTAATGATTTAGCCAGTACAGTAAAGGCTTTTTAATCCTTCCTTCCTCGTTTTCTGTATTTTTGGAGTGCCTTGATTGCTTTCCCGTGTATCCTTTTGTTTCCCATTCTTCACGAACAACTGACACAAGGTTTTGATCTATGTTTGATTATACAGAGCAGCCAGTCATCTCTCCCAGCAGAAATCAGCATGTTGGCCGATTTTGATATTTCAGTGTAAGCCAATTTCAACCAACACCAATAATGTGCTGATATTATTGTTCATTCCTAGTGTGCATGCAAATATGGTCATTTTAAGGTAAAGATCATTGACAGTAGTGCCATTTGGACTCAAAGACGTGTAGCTGACCATACTGTTATTTCTTTTAGTGTGTGGTGGCCCAGCCCTCCCAGCTTTTATACACCTGTATACTTGTGTGGTTTTAGCTCTAGCATACAGAAGCTTTTTGAGCCCATTTTCTCATCCAACCAGACTTTAGTGCTTCCACTCAGTTCTGAAGAGTTTGTTGATTGCTTTAACAGCATTTGCTTGAGTTCTCTTGATGCTGTTGCTCCTTAAAAAAAAAATTATCAACAAAAATCTCTGCCTTGACTAAATGAAACCACTTCAGCGTGTAGAGAAGATGACTTAATGTTATATCATGTTTTGACATAGTGTTTTCAATTACTCATGAATACTCATCTGCAACAGACATTATTTTTTGGGTCCCTTGGGTTCAGAATACTCGGCGCATTTGAAAGCATCCAGTACAAACATTTTAACCGTTGTGCACAGTTATATCTGCTTTTTCCACAGTTCCATTTACATAAATCAGAAAAACACTTCCTTCTCATTTACCTACTGCTGCTACTACAAAATGAAAGGTGTCTTTCTGACAATGCAAACCCAGCAGCAAAAATATTCACACCCACATTATCTGTTTCACAATTTGTGTTTACTGATTCATTGCTTTGTATCATAACTCTATGATCACATGCCGACCCCTGTGGTGGTAATCTCCTCCTGAGCCCTAAAATAAAGAAGGACCAAAGTGAGTCTAAGGACTACTCATCTCTATATCTCCTCACACAGCAAGATAGCAGTCTCTCATATTCTCTATCTTATAGATCACAGGATAGTCAAAATATCAAAAGATCTGGGGCAACTGGACTTGAAGTTTAGTCTCAAAGTCTGCTCTTCGAAAAGTTTTCACTCTCATTACTCTTGTCTTGTTTTCAGTGGAAAAGCTCTAAAATCCAACTAGCCTACTGCTGCCTGCCCAGCATCATCCAGCAGACAGACAAATTTGGCAAATAGCTGGTTAATACAGTGAAACATTTAGCTGTATGAGCCACATAACTTTGTCAGGAGTTCACAGGAGACCAAAAACTGAGCTAGATAGACAGGAATGTTGGACTTACATCTATCAAGTGGCCAGAAACATGACTCTAAATAAATGAAAATGTTGGGCTGGTTGAATAAAGAGGCAATAGTTTGTTAATAAGTTAGCCATATCAACCTAAAAAGTAGCAAGACTTAACCTATTGTTATTCCCAGGTCATCAAATACTGACACTTTGTCACGCCCTTCAGTGTCTCATAGCTACGCAAAGGACACCCCGTAGCATATATATAGGTGAAGGACAGGTGAAACACATTGTAACATGCGGCTAATGTTGTGAAACCATTGTGGTTAGATCTAGTCATCAACACTACTTTGCTAGGTTTAGGAAAAAGATCAAGCTTTGGGTTAAAATAAGTACGTTGCTTGTGTAACAAAACATGGCTTGTCACTTGAGTGACATCAGCGCATGATGGCTGTACATTAATTGCATAACGCTATGTTCGTTTCATACAAGATGTAGGTATGTAAGTGATGTTACGTTGTGGTAAAACAGGGCTCACTTTTGTCTTCACATAAGACGGGAATTGTGGTCTTCTGGGTGAAAGTCCTGCTTTGTTTGACCTATCTACCTCTGCTTCCTCTACCTCCCACCTGCCCTAAGCAGACTCTATTGCTCTTTATACATTGTCAGTTGCTCTTGGTGTCAGTTATAGCCGCAGATAGGTTTACACTGGAGTTAGTTAAAAGCCTTTTGCATCTCTTAAAGATGCTAAAGGGTGCTTTTGGCGTTGTCGCAATTAGCGGTGGTATTTGACTCCAGGGGAATGAAAACGAGCTGTAAGATTATTGTGTTGACATCTTGTTTTTGCTGCCCCCAAGTGGCAAAAAGTACGTATTGCAGATTTAAAGATATGACCAAATTTGTGTTTTTTTAATTTAAATTTTTTTTACCGTGGTACACCTAATCATTTTCATCCCCATAGAGCTGCTGTTGTGGGTGTAGAGACCTGTTAAAAACGCCAGTGCACCAAACTTTATGTCATTTTTTATAACTCCTAAAAGTGCTGCTTATCAACTTAATTGTTAGGGGTCGACATTTGTTACGAATGACTCATACGAAATAATTGGATGTAGAAGAAAGGAAAGTAAGATAAACTTCAAAAACCTGACATAAATAGTGCATTTTTATGAACATATCTAGGTTACTGAATGCATTTCTAGACTGCAGCAGAGGCATAGGGGGACACTAGTTCACACACAGAACACTGAAAGGGTTTGATCTCCTGCAAGAACCATTTTCTCTGAACCTCCTACTTAATGCTTTGACACCGTTATCCATGTAAATGCTCAGCGCAGTGCTTATGAATACTGAGAGCTCTCTTTTGCACATGAATTGTCAGAGTGGTTGGAGATCATTTAATTCTTAGGAGATGGTGATTAACACATGCATTCATTTCAGGTTATGCTCCTCTTTGATGCCAGCAGAGGGGGAGAGACCAAAAGAGGAAGAGGGAGGGATGGAGTGGGAGAGAGATGAGGAGGAAGAGAGGGGAAGGGAGGGAAAGACGAAAGAAAGAAATACAAAGAGACAGACAGAAAGCCACGCCGGGATGAGAGAGGCAAATCCCTCATAACCATGTATTACTGATGTGTGGCAATGTGCAGGAAAGAGTCTTCATTAACACTGTTGATACTAAGCACAGCTTCATTCGAAAGCACAAAGAGCACTTTGCATTGGCAGACATTATCAACACTGCTCTTAGCTCGACAAAGACTGGAATGAAAAGAGGCAACCATGTATTGTACAATAAAAGCTGCCAGTAATTACGTTCCAATTTCCTCTTTAACAACATTGTCCTTCGCTGACATCATGTTCAATTAAAAGCAAAAATTCTGCACATTTCTGCACGCGGTAAATGTAGTATTTGTGGTGGGTGTTTATCAGAGTGGGGGAGGGGTATTTTGAATAAACATGGCTTGAATAAATTATGTGCGTATATACATCTGAGAGTGAGGAGAAAATAGGTGGAAAGTCCTGGATTGTATAGAGAAAGGATAAAAGATGGGCAGATGAGAGATTTGATGGTGGCTTTGCATTATAATTACAAGATTTAACTATTTAAATGGCTATTGAGGCAGTCATTATCCTCCTCGTAATGCTTTCAGCCAGTCTCATACTGTATGGAGATATTTTCATCGCTCCACCACTGATAATATGCCAACACCTTCCTTTGGGTAAATATCTCATTGTTTTTAAAGGTCATGTCCCAAATACCAATTCATAGCTCATGCAAAAGGGCAGATGTTCTTCAATGAAACCACAGCTAAGGTCATTTGCACAGTGTAATATCCATCTATACACTGTATCTGTTATCTGTAATGTTCTAACCAACCATGCATCTTATATGTTTTCCACCCATACATACATCATCTATGTGGATCAGCAGCAGGCAGGTCATGGTCTGATGCCAGTGAGGCACTTGAGTTATGTTTTCAACTGCAGAAGACAAAATACTTTCTTCAGTCTTTTGTCTCTTGCTCTAGATCTTCAACTCAAACGCCAAAAAAATATAAATGTTGGCAGTGTATGTTCCTTCAAACCAGGGATATGTTAATTCTTACATTATTATGTAACACATACGTTGCAGCCTTATCAAACAATGCTGTGATTAATGTGTGATTAGGTTCAGGTATAAAAACCACTTGGATAGAGTTAAGAAAAATCATGTTTGGGCTTAAATAAAATGGTTTTGGTGGCTCAATCACAGCTGGAGAAACTGTTGATGTCTTGCTAGACAATACCACTTTTCATAGCGCTATCCCGCCTGGAAACACAGTGATGTCTCTGTTAAAAACATTCACCTTTGTAACACTAAAACAGCGACAGGGCACTAAAAACACTCACGTTTGGTAGCTAAAAAGCCACTGGGAACACAACTATGACTCGCTAAAAGAAACTGGTTTTATTGCTCTGCTGCTTGGCAGGCATCATGCCATCCACTGTCCCTTTCTCCACCTGATGATAAAGTCAGTTCGTACACTATAGCTATGTCTCAATTTGGGGGCTGCAGCCTTTGAGGGATGCAACCTTTGCGGTCGACGTCAGCCACGTCCTTTGAAGACCGCATCAGCCAAACTGGACGGTCTTTGTCCAGTTTGGCTGATGTTTGTTCCAGTTTGTCACTCAAGACAGGATAAGTATGAAATGTTCAAAAGTATGGTACTTGAGGTTTGCAGACACGTACAGTGCCAACCTTTTCTTCTGGTCAATGGGTTGAGATCTTTGCAGGTTGACTCTTATTCATCATGAGGCTTAATCCATGTCCAGGAAAATTATGGGAAATGCGTTTTTGCTTATTTTTAAACTAAAGCTTGTTATGTGCAGTTTTGCAAGATGAACAAATTCACATGCTCAAATCATCCTTAGCTATACCTACAACCTGCACACCAATACAATACAGAGAGGACTGAAAGGGCTCCACTCAAACTGTCAAACTGCTACTTCAACTTAAATAGGGCCGAGTGTGTTCACTTCGGTAAGTGCAGTATCTGGTTTTGCCTTTGAAATGACACATTGGAGATGATTCATAGACTTAAATATATTCAGCCTTCACATTTAGTCACTTGTTTATGAAAAAGGTTTGTGAGGGAGTTGTTTTTAAAAGCTGTTTATGAATAATGCACAGAAAAGACGAGGCAGTCAGAGAGCTCTACTGTATAATCTCAGTTCAGTAGCCCTAGTGATTTAAATTATAAACAATGCCAATTTAAACTACAGCATTGTATAGTATTCAACATAATAAAAAAACTTCACTAAGCCCTGCCCCTTAGTTACTGTTGCTATGTATGTCAATCTTTCTATTCTTGCGAGTTTACAGTGATAATTGGGGCAGATTAACCACCCAAAATTGCAAAAAAAAAAAAAAGAAAAATGGATCTTGCTGGCAGACAGGAGGACAAAAGCAGGCCTGTCATTATTTCATTTTAACATTACCATTACCATACATGCTTAGTTTCGTACTTTTTTGTATTGGGGTTAGCGATGTCTAGCAAATTGGCAAATGACAATGTCCACAGTGACACATCCCAGTGGATAATGACAAAATTGTTTGGTGGGGGCCACAATACACAAATAAGCATTAAGACTGAGTGTCATGGCACTCTTCAAGGTGTGTGTTTGTCTGAGGGAGAGGGGGGGGGGAAGAGAAGGTATAAAGTAGACATGCAGTTTTGTAAGTCACATGCCGGATTTAGTGGTCAGCGACCAATGGGCATCAGTCATGGACAGTTGCATTATCCATTAATCCAACCCTAATTAGTATTTTCAGATAAATCCCCAAAGTTTACATGTTTAGCATTAGAGCAGGAGATGCTAATGTTAGCCTAAATTCTAATAGCATCCAGGAGTGATTAAAGTGAGGTAATACTACACAGTTGTTCCAGTTGTGACACATGGCTTTTTTATCGTAACTTGTAACCTTTAAGGTAATGTAGTAGATTAATGGTGTTTTCTGTGCTATTGGAAGTAAAGTTAAAATTAGCCGGACATGGTAACAATTATTACATACAGACCAGCACATACACGGGTACTTGGCAAAACATCAGGGCCAGCTTTTGGGGTTTGAGGTATTTTTGGATTATAATTTTGACAGGTTTGTATGCATTCATTTCAAACAAACATTTGTTCCATAAACATGTCATAATGATCCATTGATCTGGGTCGATATATCAATTCAGTGATTAACGATCCAGTATCATTAATGCAAAGTGAAAACATTGATCTATATTGTCATCTTTAGGATACAAGTCTGTGTTACCTGCCTGTTTACCTGTTTTACCTGTTTAGAGTCAACTGTTTGATCAGGGCTAGGCTGAGATTTAGTTGAAGATGACTGTCCGATGCTTCTATGCTGCATGTCTGTACAGCAGCAGCCTCTCACTGAAGTTAGCTATCCATCAGTCGTAACTGTCACCAGCATCATTTAGCAGTTTACCACACAGACAGTGTATATTTGCGAAGCCTGTGTGCCTCGCCTCTCAGTCGGAAAGCCTTGGTCATATGGTTGTTTTTAGTTTCTCATTTGGCAGCTTTTCGGCATTTCCTTCCTTCTCTCCTTATGTGACAGCACCATTCTTTTCCCCATATGGGGGCACGGCCTTGGTCGGCGGTGCTAGATGAAGTGATGCTGGTCTGATCTATCGCTGATAACCACACAGTTTAATCTATTCCTCACACTTTTCCTTCTGTGTTTTTGGGGTTTTGGAAAAGCAATAAAAAACACATCACCCTCCAAACTCTTTAACTGCCAATTATCTCTAGTATTACAGCCCCAATGCACACCACTTCATCCTGTAAGAAATCCAAAGCCTGACAGGCATGCTGTGCATAGTCAGGGATGCTAAGCTGTGATTAGACAATTGACGTTTTAGTTTACTGGGTTACTTAGACAGACTCCTAGTAAACACTTATGAGAAAATGATTTAGTACTGCATGTTTTGTTTTTTGCATTTCAGTAGTGGTACTTTCAGTTCCTAGACCGACTCCATCTAAACGTTATTGTTAGTAAAAGTGTGTGTTGGTTAATTTATTCCTGTGACTTTAGCAATCACGAAGCATTCGAGCAATGAACTGAGCCAAAAGGTTAAAATCACATATGCTACAGTTTAAAACTGTTCTTTTCACAAAGCATTAACCAAGGATGGAAATCTATAATGCTCCATCATAAAACAACAAACAGGGGTCACTCCATTAAAAAGGTCTCATGTCAATAAAAAAGACATTGACCTTATAGAGTATGGTCGAGCTATATTCTGGGGATATACACTTACTGCTCCTCCTTGTTGTGGGTGTAAAAGCTCAGACTGCCAGTTCACAAAGTCAGCCTAACATGCCGTAAAATATTAATAAATAGTTTCATCATAACTTCAAAAAAGTTGCCCCTAGTCTTGTTTGGATTTTCTCTCTTGCAGTGCAGCTTATTGCCTTGAGTGACTCACATAAAATAATTTACATATATATATATTTTTGCTCTAAATTTTACTGTCAGAGTCGAAGCTTGGACACTTGATAGTGTGAGTATTACCATAATACTTGGGAAGTGCCACAGACAATTTTATGATAGATGTCTTTGTCAATATAGGATGGTATTTCACTGGTGTGCACGCAGCTCTGATGTCATACATTTTGATCTGGATCTAGGGACGACATTCATTTATTTATTTATTTATTTATTCATGATGTGATATCTTGGCTTTTGCCACATAAAGTTATCACCATTTGCTCTAATGTGTCTCATTCCCTGCTCTCAAAAGGGTGCCCCAGAGCATTCAGTGCTGTGTATCTCTTTTGAAAAAAGATAAATAAATAAATAAATAAAAAGAAATAATTTGTTGTGCACCTTTTAGTGGGAAACCTCTTTATATTTTACAAGAGCACTTTGACCAACAGCAGTCTTTATAAATCGAATTACCCAGTGTCCTTGAATGTTGATGGTAGCTTTTACAGAGGGTGAAGAATGTTAGTGCAGAAACTGCCGGCGTGAGTTAGCGTGTAGCATTCATTTAAGTGTTTGTTTGCAAAAGACATCCATGCTGAATGTTTTTATTACTTTGGAAAAGAGCAAATACAATTTCCTTTCATCAGTTGCACTCTGCTAAATCTGCATAGGACAGGGTACGGAGGAAATAAGGTGGTGGTTGGGGACTTGGGGAGCAGGAGAAAGAGGTGACGGTGCTGGTATCATCATGACTGGCCTGTCACTACATGTGGACAAACTGTGTGGGGATGATGGGGGACAAAGGAGGCGATTAGTTGGACAGAGCACTCGTAATACACTCTCGGGGGACCAGTAAGTCAGGCAGCTCAATGCTGCAGCCAGGTTCACTGAGCAATTAAGAGAGCCGGGAGAGTCAAAGTGGCTTAGCCTGATGCTCTGCAGCTCTGAGCCAGTGTTGAGAGCAGAGGGTCACTTTCAACCCCTATCAGTCCACCTGTGTGTCTTAATGCACCCATCCACACTGGCTAGACGAGCCGAGAACAGAGCCAAAGGGACAAGTGGGGCCAAAGCAGTACATGGGAGGAATTATTCTCCCCTTTCCCCATAATTGTGTCTGACATATCCTTTGGCTTCCCTCCCAGATCACTAGCAATACATATATTTTTCTTTATACCCTTGTTATCCCTGACTCCTTAATGAATTATTTATAGTGGGGGAGAGCGAAGGGGTAGAGAGCAGTTCCCCCGGAGTAAACATACCAATAAAAGGAAAGATGACTGCAATAAAATGATATGGAAGGCATCATTTGCCCTTTTATCAAAATGGGTTTCAAAGTATTATGGGAGTTGCACAGCAGGCAATTTGTTAATTTCTAATGGGGGGACGACTTGGTTATAGGTCCCGGCCCTGGACAGGATGGTGTCTGGGTCTGGACCTGGATCAAGGTCCACCTTTATTCCAATTTTCCACCAAATTATTTCTGGTTCCATTCAGGACTCTTGGAACCTTGGTCCTATCTAGCAAACCAGCCCGTGTTTCCACCATTACAATCCTCCATTGTAATAGAGGATGTGTTATCCACAGAGGGCGTTGCACAATGCACAGCAGAAGTAAACAGTGGTAGCAAGATGGCAGATCACATTGATTACCTGTGAGATTTTGCTCTGTTATTACAGATATCCTCCTGAGATCCTGCGTCCTTATATGCAGACATCACATTTTGGGTTTACTTGACCTTACACATTTTTTCTACTTTACTTAGACCTATTGTCCTCGTTCATGGACACCTTTATGTCCCATCTAGTGGTAGTAAGAGCACAATACACTAATCCATGTTAAAACAAGATGGCAGCCATCTCTGCCAAGGTAGTCTGCAGCTGATCCCGGCACAAAAGTGGACAAGGTCCAAAACCTGATCACATTTAATGGTCGAAACTTGTTTATTCATGATTGATAATGTTTGTAGTTTGATATGGCAACAAATTTGACCAATTTTAGCAACAGTAACAAGCTAAGACACTGTTAATCAGGAAGTACTCGTTTGAGGACATTGGGAATTTATGGTCATCTCATTTAAGGATATTGGGACTTACTTATGGTTGATAATATTTAGTTTTTTATACTTATCGGGTCTTCTGATCTTAAGTAGCTAGGAGAAATTAAAAAAGCCTACCAAACAAAAGTTCGGGTCTCTGGAGGATATTTGTTTATGTCCAAAAAACAAGCACGCACCAACAAATAATGATAAGAAGACACAGAAGACTATTACATCTCGTCACGGTTTGCAGTTGAAAAAAAATGCCATTTTTTGGTTCCAGCTTGTACCCAATTTTTCATGATCCAAACCAATTTATTTTTGGTCAAAATGCTTTGAACGCTTCAAAATTATGTGCGGGAACCGGAACAGACCTTGTTCCATGTTGGTGGAGAAGGGATATTAGTGACCTTTAGAGGGGGAGGAGAGGGATGGCCAGTTTCCTTTACTGGCTACACACCATTTTTGAACGGTAAAAGCAGCCAAACTCTTTAGCAACACGATTTTCAGGAAACACGAGTGAAATAGAGATGTATTAGCAGGTTCCGAAATTACCACCTGCCAAGCGCCAAATGTGGGAAGGTTTCCCATTTGGCAAGTAAATCGCGGAGGGCTGTTTGCCACACTGGCAGGTCAATATTCGTCCCCATAATAGCCATATAATAAAAAACTACACTGAGAGTCTCTACCGTGTTTTGGTAGGGGCACGCTACTCTGCAGCTCTTCCACTGTCTGTGTCTCTCTCTCTCACACACACACACACACACACACACACACACACACACACACACACACACCCACACACCTACCCTAACTCTGACCCACAGACTGTCAGCGCTTCTCAAAGTCAGGGGTGTTTCCTTGGCAGGACGGATCCTTCCATGTTGAGTTCTACAGGGACTAGACAAGACATGTTAGCACCTGCCCAGGTGTGGATCGTTGAAGAGACCACACCTTTAATGTTGTCAAATTGTAAGCATTGAATTGTGGGAACTTAACACCTGCTGAGGTTACACACATGCGTCCTTGAGGATTCTCTGAAGGAAGGACTCAGTCCTCGGTAGACGTCGAAGCATCCTTGACACTGGAACAGTCTTTCGTTGGGATTTGATGACGGAGCCTCCTTGAAATTCAGCGGTTCAAGGATCCATCCTTGACTTTGGGAAACACCACGCAATAAAGATGGAAATCCAACATCTGGATCGCCCCCTGGTGGCTGGCTCCAGGATGGGGCCAAACTAAAGAATCAGAGCTTTGTCCCGTCGATGGTTTCTGTCACTTTGGTGATGTTTGTTCAGGTGTTTGTTCTCCTGATCACTTTGGTCTTAATTAGTTATTTGATGCTATAAAAAGGCTGCTTGGCGTCATGACTGACAGCTGTGTGGGCCAATGGCTGTGCTCGCGATCAGCGGCACCGCACACGATTGGTCAGACAGGTGTCTGGGCGGGAACTGGACACCACTGAGATCTCCACTGCACACACTCTGGCTCCACCTGCACAAGGAAGAGATGTGTCGTCCATCTTTATATCCAGTCTGTGGTCAAACCTAAACCTGATTCAGACCCAGACCTTGAGGGAGTACCCCCCCCCAGTGATCATGTGCATCAGTTACTCAGCGTACGTCACACTGAAGTTGTTCAGGTTTTCTCTCAGGTCTCACTAAGAATCCAAAAACAGAGAAATTCTTGATGAACTGAAACGTTCCTGTTCTCTCTTCGAAACCAAGTCAGTGATTTAACATGTCTGCACTCGGGAGCTTCTGGTCGACCGCGGCGTCCATCAGTTAGTTTGAGTTATTGTGTGACTTTGTGTGTTTAAGGTCAGTTCAGATTCACCTCACAGTGTGAGAGGAGGTGTGGTGTCAGGACATCAAAGCGTCAACGATCTCTTGTAAACGGTGGACGAGAGGCGGACCACAGTGTTTGCTGGTCTGGTGTGTTTCACACCGTGGTGAACAGGTCATGATGCTATAAATACTGATGGTAAGAACATGAGCAGTGCGACCTGACGCTCCGACTGTAAATACTGCTGAACTGAGAACATCTGTGTTGACGTGAAGACAAAGCTGCAGCTCGTCACTTCACTGTGGGATCAGTAATAGAGTTAGAGTAAAGTTTGTTTGTCAGTATTTTATTATTCAGCTGTGTGTTGTTTTTGGTGTGCGGGCTGTGTGAGTTAGGGAAGTGTACCAGTGACACACACCAGGTGAAGTCAGCACTGACCTTGTGTCTCCAGATTTAAGGTGGAAATGAAGAGTTCAGGACGTTAATGTCTTTGACTGAGCTCACGGTCGCCTCTCTTGGACTGCAACCATGCCGTGACAGACCCTGGAAGGTTCACCCAAACTGGACAGGTCGGGGGGGGGGAGGCAGACAAATGCAGTCCCGTCCTCCAGGTTGGACGTGAAGCGACTCTGTGAAACAGAGTGAGATATGAAGACGTTCATGAACGAACTCCAGATCACAATCTGGCTGAAGAACGTGTCGCAGCGATGGGGACTATGATGCAGAGTCCTGCACGAGTCCATGTTTAAAAACCCGCACCCGCCAGCGAGGCCGCCTGTTACGTGTCGTTATGTCCAAGTCAAAGCTCACCTGCCCACACCTGTGGAAGATGTCCTGATATGTTGTTAACTCTTTAACCTCCTGTGACGCTGCGTCCTCATATGATGACATCACATGTTGGGTCTACTTGATCTTAACTTCACTCTGCTTCACTCGGACCTGTTGTCCTCGCTCATGGACACTCTGTGTGCCATCTAGTGGCAGTTAGAGCACAATACACTGATCTATGTAAAAACAAGATGGCTGCCATCTCTGCTGAGTCAGTGTGCAGCTGATCGTGAGACAAACGTGGACAAACCCTGATCAGAGCTTTGTTTATGATTAATGATGTTTGGAGTTTGATGGGACGACACATGAGACCAGTGTTAGCAACTGGGACGAGATGAGACGCTGTTCATTGGGACTTTATTATCATTGGTAATGTTTAGTTTTTGAACCTGGCTGAGTCCTGTTGACCCCAAACAGCTGGGAGAAATTAAAAATGCATACTATAAAAAAGTTTGGGTCAGGAGGATGATGACATCACCTCATGGCGCCCCCTGCCTCTGCAGTGACACCTGACCCAGTGTCTACGACACAGGAGCGCTGATGGCAGATGGAAAGTGCATGAATTCAAGTTTTGTTTTGCTGATTGTCTGAAAATGTGGTGAAACTTTGGGATGGAAACAAGTGACGATTCAAATGTGAAGAAACATGAAGTTTCAAAGTGACAGACATGTTCAGTGTAAACATTTCTCCCTTTGTCTCTCGGTGGTTAAATAAAGTCAATAATCATGTTTCAGGCAGAATCTTTTCAAAATAAAAGCGTAAACATGAGCGTAAATGTGAGGAGATAAATTCAGTGTGACTCAGTGTTAAAGTGAAACAGAGTCGTGTGGGTACAAATAGCAGCGAGCTGACAGACAGCTGACCGTCCTGACTCACAGCTTCCCCTTTCTGTCTCTATGTGACAGGAAGTGCACACAGACGGCCAATCAGAGGGCAGGGACACGTCCATCGCTTGTATTAATACATCAGACAGGTTCAGGGTCAGAGTGCGTCCTTTAGTACGTGCCACAGCTGCCCCCTAAAAGTTCGTACTGTTGCAGACTACTTCCTCATAACGTCACGCTCTGAGCTTTGACCCTGATGTTTGAGATCTGATGTCACGTTATAACTTCTACACATTCAGGACAGTAAATGTACAGAGGCTGCACGTCAGTCTGCTGCTGTTGGTTTGTCTCATCCACATCCCAGAATGCAAAGCGCTCCAGGCTACAGGAGCCTGTTGAGTTCAGACCTGCAGCTCAGACCACACTGACATCACTTCCTGTGAGGGGTCTCCATTTGTTTGCTCTGCTCCTCAGCTGAGTCTCAGTGTTGCGTTCAGGTCTGCTCAGATCAGTCGTGTCAACCAGAGTCTGATTTGTTGCAGCCTGGCTGTGACATGAAGGGAGACAGACACGAGGTGCGGGCTGAAGAACTCAGGTGTAGCCCGTCCCGCTAACGACCCTCCTGCAGACAGAGGACAGAGCAGCAGCAAAGAGAGCAACACCTGGTGCAGGGGGGAGGGGTCGTCACAGATTGAACACCTGACACAGGTGAATGTGATGAGTTCAGGGGTGTTTGGTAAAACTGGAGCGACGAGGCAGGAAAAGGCAGAAGATCTAAAACCACATCATGTAGAGGGTCAAAATGAACAGGTAACAGGTGTCCTGGCTCAGGTACGTGGGGACAGGTGTGTAGGTGGGCGGGGCAGTCTCAGAGGAACCCTGGGTTGTGTGAACTCTCCTCTGCTGCTCACACTTCACACTGACCACAGTTAAACTGACAGATTTATTCTACGGTTTTATAAATGTCACCACGCTGTGGACTTCGTTGGACGCTGAGGACGATCCTCATGTCTCATCAGGACTGTGTGGACAGACTGACGGACAGGTGTGAGAGGATTATTAATTATCCGAAGAAGACACAGGAGCAACAGGAGGTCTTACAGTGAACAGTGTCTGGGTGTCTCTGTGGACGCTGCTTCGTCCTGGAGGTCACGGACTGATCACATCTGTAGTGAGGAACTGTGCGAGGACACTGAGGTGGTCTGAGGACACTGAGGTGGTCTGAGGACACTGAGGTGGTCTGAGGACACTGAGGTGGTCTGAGGAGACAAACAGATCCTGTTATTGATGGTCTGATCTGATCTGTAACACAAATCCTGAGGCTGAGAGTCAAAGTGCTGCAGATCAGCTCAGACACTGAGCGTCAGACGCTTGAGTCAAGTCTCCAAACTGTGGACACGGACAGAGTGTTGTCTCTGGACGGTGACGTGACGTCTGAACGTCTCTCATGTTATCAGAAGGACATCAGCTTCAGAGCAGACTGAGGAGCTCGTTTATTAACCGCATCAGCTCTGAGTGTCGTCAGTGACACGTTGGTCAAATGTTGGTTTATATTAACGTGTATTTGTGTGACACAGCTGACGTCGTGCGACACAAGACAAATGTCAGGATTTGTTTCTGACAACAAAGTGAAATCAAGTCAAGTTAAACTAAATCAAATCAAGTCTGAACTCCGACAGTAAAGTTTCATTTATAGATTCAGTCATGAGGAGCCGTCTGCTCATGACCCACAGTGTCAGTGTTCATATGAAGCCCTGACTTAAAAAGTGACTTAAAAAACTGTGTGTGTGTGTGTGTGTGTGTGTGTGTGCAGATGAGGTGGACAGAACACGGCGTGAAGAGAGGCAGCCTGCAGAGAGGACACAGGGTGGAGGAAGAGGAGGGGATGGAGGACAACTCGCTGTACAGCGGCAGAGAGACAGGTACGCCTGCTGCTTCATCTTCATGTTCAGCTCCATGTTGTGATGTCATCAGTTACATCAGTGATGTCACTCAGTCGCTTCGTTCTGAGACAGTCTGACTGTTTCATTCAGTTTGATTCATAAAGCCCAAAATCAATAATCCCAATCAGCCTCAGAGGCTCACAGCGCACAGCGTCTCTCTTGGAGGGACAGCATCGTCCCCACCAACGTCTGGTTCACATGATCTTCACTCCAGCAGCTCTTCAGCTGTCACACAGTCTGATCTCACCTGGTGCTGAGCTCCAGGAGTTTGTAGCTCTGACAGAGACTGACCTTTGACCTCCGCCTCTGGCCGTCCTAGATGTCCTCCCGTCTGCTGAGCTCTGTTGTGTGAACTCTTTAATGGAGGAGCAGCCACATCGCTGATCATTCAGAGCTCTGAAGCAGAAACACATCTGAGCGATGACACTCATGAGTTCATTCAAATGAATCTGTGGTTGATATAAAGATGTCCATCACAGAGGACACGTCCCCAAACATGAGACACAGAGGAGGACAGTGTGTTGACTCGGCAGAGAGACGTCACCTCAGTCAGGACAGACTCGCTCTGAGAGGACAGAATATTTATTTACATGAGAAATATGAAAAGTCTTTGGCTCCATCATGATGTCGTATATTTCATATCTATTGATCAGCTGATCATCAGCTCTGTGATGTTTCTCTCTGAGACGAGGAGGAGGAGGAGGAGGAGGAGGAGGAGGAATATGAGGAATCAGAAGAAGGACATACTCAAGTAAAGTCCGTCTCATGTGTAGCTGAGTAAACGCAGCTCCGTCAGATCAGATGTTCGTCATGTGTTTGTCACTGACGTGTGTGTGGCGTCTGTTTGTTCATGAAAACTCTCTGAATGACTGAGTGATGTTTGATGTGAACACATTAATGAGCAGCCGAGTCGAAACTCTTCAAAGCTCTTGTGGTGAAAAACTTCAGTCCTCCTTGTGTTGTTGTGTTTTCAGACTTCCTGTCGCACCTTCAGCCGAACCCTCACTTCCTCTTTCTCTCTCGGTCTCTTTCCCATCAGCGCTAAATATAGCTCTGACATGATGCATGAGTGTGCTGCAACACATGCACACACACACACACACACACACACACACACACACACAGATCGTTGTTGGATAATTAAGATTAAAGATAACTTCATTTGTTTCTGATGAAACTATAAATTCTGCTTTAATAAAGAGTCGAAGAGTTAAAAATGTCTCCACCAAACCCTTTCAGTACAGTCCCTGTGGAGCCAGCAGTGACCCTTCAGACATGGTACCTAGACCCTGGGTCTGTTCAGACAGTCCTCTTAAATGTGGGCGGG
>JAPZEB010000004.1:17555845-17567154 GCA_029783705.1 Chaetodon striatus
ATCATAGTGTAAAACAAATGATTCAAAATCAAAGGCAAAAAAATAAAAGAAAAATTCCACAAGAAAACTACAAAACAACAATAATAATAATAATAATGATAATAATAATAATAATAGTAATAATGATAATAATAATCAAACAAAACCAGTAAATTAACCACAATAAAACTATAAAACAGTGACAAAAAGAAAAAAGAAAAACGAAACTAAATAAATAATAATAATGATAATAAAAAATATAAATAATACTATTAATAGTTTTAATTATTTTTGAGTCACAGTAAGTAACTCTATGTTGTGAACCGCATGCAGACAATCATGAGCTCTGAATTTCCCACAGAGCCCCTTTAAACAAACGTAGAGCTTCCACATCATCTTTAGCTATGTTCAGACTGCAGGCAAGAGTGGCCTATAGCTTTTGATTCTGTATTTATGTACTCATATGTCTTTCAAATGTGTTTTATTGACAACAGTGTTAACGGCACAAAGTGCACAGAATCTGTCTTTTCAATTCTGCTTTGGGTCACTTTCATATTTGGTCATAAATCAGATAGGGGTGATTTTTTTTTTTTGCAATGCTACATCAGTCTGAGCAGTCATATTGAAATTTATGTGACTCTTAGTTCCCCCTAGATCGACATTTGTCACATTTCTAAAGTGAGTGTCCTGCTGGTGCGGTTAACAGTAGCCCTTGACATCTTGAAATTTTGGATGTATTCTGAAGCAGTTCACATCACAGTCTCACCTGAGGAGGTCAGTTACAGTTAATTCTGCTTTTGATAGCCCAACACCCATTAATTGGTTACTAACGGTTTGATTTTTGAAGAAAAAAAAAAAAAGACATGAAATACAAGAGGCCTTCCCTCTTAGTCCAGCGCCTCAGGGGTCGCCTTTCAAAGCAGTACCCATTAAGAGGTGGTCAAATTTTAATGTTTTGCGATGTCAGTGTTTTGTCTTTTATTTTATTTTCTGCCGGTTTTGCTGACAGACAGCCGGCCAGATGTGTATCCATATGGAAACATGGTGCCCACTGCCCACCCTCTGGTCTCCACAGGTTCCTTCTCAGTTTTTGAGCTACAGTGAACAGTACTACACACCACCAGGGTCAGGTGAGAGCTAACGTAGCTACTGAGGGGCACCACACATTCGGCGATTACAGCTGGTAACAACATCCCAGTCCCACCCCCCTGTCTCTCCCCTGGTCGCTCTGAGTTAGTGGATTCCTTTTTAGCCACAGACTCCCTTTAGCATTGTTACCTATGTAAGCACCACTAGCTGTGCTGACAGCGGTAATGGTGGCTACATAGTTAACGGTGCTAAAGGGGTTTTACAGCTCCACACTGAGGCCACTTACTCACCATGGCAAGCTGGGGGGAGACTGAACGGTGGGCGCGATGTTTTCACAGCAAAGCTGATGGACTGGGACGGTGTTACTAGCTGTGATCGCCAAATTAGCGTCACTGCTAGCTCGCTAACTAGCTCCTACTAAACCCAAGTGGTGTGCAGTGTAGTAAACTGAAGAATAAAAATTAACCTATAGAGCGTGTATCTGCTCAAAAATATTCTCAGCGAGTTAACCATTGGCACCCTTAATCCAACCACTCTTGGCTCCGACTCTGCATTCACACACACCTCTATAAAAAAGTGCTCAACAAATTAACATGATTAAATTTGTCTCTCTCTCTCTTCATCCTTGTTCTCATTGTCATCTACACATGGATTTACTGGCTTTCATTTCTTTGTCAACTTATAAATTAAGCCATAAACACTGACGTCAGTGGCCTCCATGTTTACTTCTACCACAGCGTGCTTTGTGTGACATCTTTGACTCAGTGTGAACGTAGCCTTTGACTCCTGAATGTAAGCACATCCATGGCTAACATTAGCAATCCAGCTAAGAAAAAACAACATGTGAATAAGACAACTTTAAAATTACAAGAAGTCTCCTTTCTCCTCTTTTTAGAAACGCTGTTTCCCGTCACCTTCAGCTCCTGCACCAAGTCGCCATGTTCTGTACCACTGAACGCAGAAAGACCCCTCTGATATTAACCCAGCATTTAACTCAGTAAGACAGCAAACAAGCTGACTCCCACTTGTCAAAGTAATGGAGTAATGTAATTACCGAACTTCAAAATTGTAGTCCCTCATGCTACTCCTTGCTGAGAAAACTAAGGACATTACTGTAACTGCCCAACACGGTTGTTGATTACATAAGGTTTAATCAAGGTATTTATGCATGTTGGAACCACTGTGGTGTCTGTAGCTGTTTTTTTTTATAGCTGTTTAATGACATGAGTTGATTAATTCCAGTGAGGTTAAAGCTGTTCCAGCTATACAGTTTGTAGTCTGTTGTAAGCATAAGCTGCAAAAGTGCCCATCTATGTAAAAAGAAATTAATATTTGGATTGGACAGATGGCCCTGTGGTGCAGTTTGCAAAGTGTGACATTGTTCATTTGGCCCACTCACAGAGAGATAAACACATCCAACAGCATCAATTATTATTTTAATTATTCTGACTGTTTTTTTTTACCATTAATATTTTTTCTCAATGCTGCTGTTGCCTTGTCTCCCCTAAGCTACCTGAGGATAGAGTCATGACAAATGTGATGTGTTCCAAAGAGTCACCTCCATCTAATCTGCCTGAAATCAGAGTCCCCATCTTTAATTAAGATGAAAGCACCAACTGATGCCTTTTTATATTTACTACATCAGTGAACATCCAGGTTAATCCAAGAAGGGATTATCTCCGCGGACTGAGAGTGACCACTCATGTAATAAACTCACAGGTAAGGTTTCAGAGGGCCTGTGGAGTTGCTGGATGACCCAGCCACAAGTCCTAACAGTCAGTCCCACTAAGCCATGTTAGGAAATGTCCCCATCATCTTTATTTAAAGTTTAATATCTCCAGGCTGTGTCTCAGGCCCGTTGCTGTTGACATGAAAATGATCAATGACAGTAGATCAGCCCCATGGGAAGTGCAAGATACACATCACATGATTAATGGCTTTGCCAGCTGTCATGAACTATACTGGACCAATACAGTGAAGGCTTCATAAATCATAAGTGTTCTGACACATGAAGTTTTTGTGCACTTTATAAAAGCCAACATTTGGTGCGTTTTCATTATTCTTTTTTTGTTTTTTTGCGCTTCTCTCTGGAACATAACAGGATCAATTTTGTTTCCTATTTTGTCTGTTTATACTTACTGTATTCTGTTGACAGTGTTGCTGTTGCAATATGCCTCCGGTCTAATGATGAATTAAACATGAAATTTAAGAGTACAAATAAGATGTCCCTCAGGAAAGTCTGTCATGCGCTGTCATACACTAATGAATGTCTCTTAAACCTGCATTAAGTGTTTACCACTAGAGAGAAGAAAGACTCCAAAACAAATTCACAACAAACAGAGTCCTGATATACCATCAGCTTATCAAGTGCTTAAGGCTAAAGTATTAGTAGAAAATTGGCTGCTTACACAACCAACAGACAGAGCAACATGGGCATCCCATCGGAGCATTTTTTTCCTTGTACCTGTCAAATCAATCTGCTCACATTTCAGCCCTGCACTGGTCCAAGAACCCTTGAGGAAAATTCATGGATTTCTTTGGCTTTCTAGAGGCTTAGATGTAAATGAACTGATTGCAACTTAAAGCTGAAAAAAAGCTGTAGAGCTGGGTGTTGATTTTTAAAGTTGTAATCCTTAAGTTTTTTCTCCCGGTTGATTTGGTTATTGTGATATCAGCAAGTGCGGTTAAATACTACAGATCCTTTAATTCCAGGGGCAGCACTCAATCACACCTTGAAAAAGCTACTGGGCCAAGAATACATCAAAAGAGCAATTGGTGCATCTGTTGACAGTGCAGTCAAATAAACTCATATTATTTTTAATATAAAAAGTCAGTCAATACTAATTGCAACCTTGGCCTGATTTTATTCAGCACATGGAGTGAGTAGTTTTCCACACAACAGCAGTGCATAGCAAAGTCGGTTACCTTGCTGAGGGGGTGGAGGTGTGTAGCCTGTCGCCTGCAGCTCCTCATCTAACAGCTCACTGTGGCTGCTCTGACTTTTCCATTACTCCCTGCTATACTTTTGATTTTAAAAAAGTGGCCTTTGTCTGGTTCTGTAGTTGCATTTTTGTCTGCGCCTACTGCAGTGACAAATACAATGCGTTTCCTGTGGCTGCTTCACAGAAAGGGCCACCCTTTGTTTTGCCAGGTGAAAGCTTTTAATGTGAAGCAGCCTTAGCAGCAGCAGTGGGGAAGTTACCATCACCCTCAGAGTTACTGCAGGGGGGCTGCCAAATTATTATTTGATAATTTAATTTAAGCTTCAAGGTTTTGGTTTGTTTTGTTGTTAAGAAAATTAAGATATCTCCAAAATTACACATTAACATGAATCCAACATATGTTTTGAAAGATAAATCGAGGTATTTATAAAAGAACAATAAAACATTGAATTTACAGCACATGACATTAATGATAGGCTAACTTTTACTCATGAATCCCTGTGCAGTCATTTGACCCAGCTAATGCTAAATAACTGTGTTGTAAGATCCATAATAGCAAGGTGAAAGCTAGTTAGCTAACAAAGATATACTAGTGAAACATATTGGCCAGTTAGCTGTATTATTATTTACAGTGTACGGATGTTCTTACAGCCTCAGTGAATTGTTGTGTAATTTTTCAAGTAGGAGACTCTGACATATCGAGGCTAACACACGTAGCCATGCTACAACAAATGTTGACTTAATTATCTTAATTGCAACTCAGTTTTATACAACATGTAGCAGGGCAGTGGTTCCCAACTGGTAGGTTGTGGTCGTGAGTCCATTGTGAACAGACAGCAAGTGACTTGACAATATGTCAAGTTTGTAAAAAAAAAAAAAAAAACACTTTATTTTGAAGGACAGTCGATCATTGAAGCATAGCTTTTATTTCAAAGCGCCATTTCCTGCTGTAGAGCGAATGACTAACAAACAGGTATTTGACAGAGACAGCAAACTAGCTCGACGACATATCCAAACGCAAGTACAACGCTGAATATATTTAACCACGTGGACCTTGAACTAATGACTAAGGAGAAATCTGGACCCCTGTGGCTGGACCAGTCAGGAACCCCTGTAGTAGGGGGTCCCTGCTCCGTCTCTGTTTCAGATAAGGGGTCCTTGGCCTGAAAAACGTTTACGACCCCTGCTCTAATGTAAAGAGAGTGACAGTTAACAGTTACAGTTACATGCTGTATTGTTTCCACTGAATTCTTCGTGTATCTAAATGCAGCTAAGGAATGGCGGACTCCACCACTAACAATAAAAACTATTAAACTGAGAGGTAATTACTGAATCTAAAACACTGAGTGGCTATTGCTGGAAAATGTTGACCATAAATACTGTAAAAAAAGATGGTGTTGTTATTATTATTTTTATTGTTAGAACTTTAAAATGAGTAGCAGTAAAAGACACCCCTTCTCATTACAGGAAGCCATTTATACTGTCTAATCCAAAATGTAGCTTTAAATGGTCTACAATGTTTCATTAGCAGTAATTAATATTCCTTTTAAGCACATGGTGTTAATTCCCTAAATTTAACTGGTGATTATTAGTTTCTAAAACTAACTTTCTGCGTTCTTCTGTGTGTCTGTGAGAAACATGATATTTCTCCTTATTATCATAATGAACTTGAGATTCTATCATTTTCCGTTTTTCTGCATTTGCATTCCACACGAATCATTATGCTGCCATGTGGTCACACTAACTCTCCTTAATGGCTGTGTTAGTAAGATAGGTCACCGGGGGTACAACTTGGGAATGATTAGATATCCACCCACCAACCACCTACAGACATGTATGTGCAAGTTCATTACTCACACATGCATGTGTGCACACAGTCTGCATAGATACCAAGAGGACAACAACAGGAGGTGATGCACAGAGAGGGAATAAGAAGGAGAGCGGAAGAGGTCAGAATTAATAGAACATTGAACCTTTACTAACACTGTACAATAGTGAGGCCATTACAGTTATAATTATACTCATTAGCCTAATATCTCCTCCTCCATCCTGTCAATGATGATATGCAACTCTTTTAAGATCCATCAGTGTTATACCCGTTGGGACTCTGTGAACATATGGTGCATTTAACAATGTGGAGAAATATAAAATAAATAAATAACTTCACATAAATCTAAAATAATTGTTTATCTGACCGTGCCTTCGGGAGTCACTGGGAAATATAAAGAGAAAAGTTACTCTTTTTGTGTTTAATTGCTGACATTCCTGCACAAGCCAACTAGCCTCGTTATCACTTTCCTACGGTTTGATTGTGTATATCAAATCTGTAGCTTCACTAATTAAACCACATTTTTTAAATCATTATCGTGGTTTCCTATAAGGAAAGGCAGGGGTGATTATTGCAGTGTGGAAATGTAAAGGTTTGAGGGACTTTTATTGATCAGATATTTCCTTGATTTTGGGCTTCACTTCTGAATCTGCCAGTTTCTTAACAGTGCAAGGTTACTCCACAAACCACCTCTTCCACTCTGCACTCAGTCCAAACAACAGCTTGTGGGAATTTACCAGGTCTAAAGTTTTAATCTAACATGGCAAGGTCAACACACAATGAAGAGCAGCTACTCTCGCTGAGTGGATCTGCAGAAATATTTGCCAATGCCAGGAGGCGAAAAAACAAAACCGAGAAGACATCACAATTTTATATAAAGCATGTCAAAAGTAATAAATGCAGCTTTCTGTGACCTGGTAAATGGAAAAAAAGTGTGTATACACATGTATGCATCTTTGTCACATACCCATGACTGAACCCATGGTGAACTGTCACCTTTATATTTTTAGAACCTTGTGATAGGCTTCCAGCCTGTCTAGGGTATAGGCTACTCTGTCTCAAGGCCATTGCATGCTGGGACAGAATCCAGCTCTATTGGGACACTAAACAGGATAAGCCAGTATTGAAAATGGATGGATGGCTGGATGCAGTGGAGTCTCCCAGGAGAGATGTGCGCTATCTGTTTTGAGAATGACAGGCAATCTGTTCTTAACAGCGTGTAAGGCTACAGGTGTTCTCAAACATAAAAGTGTGTGTTTGTTATACTGTTACTTTACATTATAGGTCAGAGACAGGAGGCTGGTTTGTGCGGGGCTTACCTTGGGTTGTCTTTTGTAGCAGCTAGCACAAGCAAGCAATGGCCCCAATCACACTGAGGCACAGATATTACTCTTGCATGATGCGCCGTGTTGTTCTGGCATTTTTTAGACGCCCATAAAAGTTAGAATATTTTCAACTTTCCAGCCCAAGGCTTGGAGTCACACTGCTCATCAGATTAGCCCTGGCAGCCAATCAAATCAAGCAATAGGCGGGATTTATTGCTGTTTTGATGCCAGTAGATGTGGTACGGTGGAACAATGCAAATGGAGACAAAATGCCAATGATTAGTGGTATTTACTTATGATAAAGGTCGCCCCATTATTCAAATAGTGATCAACAAATGCATGCACAGAGTTGTGTGAGCAGCCAGGTGAATCTCTCTGGTAGGTATAATGCCATTTATTATTATTATGCCGATAAAAAGGGTTGCTGGAAGGGGTGGGCGATATGGCCCTAAAATAATATCACAATATTTCAGGGTATTCTTGCTATAACGAGTTTTCTTGACAATATGACAAATTAGTAAAAAAAAAATATATATATATAAAATAAATTGAAGGAAATTGAAGTGATACTTTTACATGTCAACATAACAGTGTGCCTTCAAATATTCAGCAAAAACTAAACAAAAATAATGTCTCATTTCTCCAAGCATCACGTAGGTTTACATACCAAAGGTTTATAACAAAATCAATTGACGTCACTGACTCCTGTGTGGGTATGGCGAGAGAGGAGAGGTGGAGACGCTGTGCTGCTGCAGGAGGAGCCGCTGAATGAGTTCCCTCTGAGTGCTAACTTGCTAAAAAAAAATCTGAGATGTCCGGGGCTGTTCATAAAACATTCAGGACGGCACAGTTTATTCCACACTACTGAAACTGCTCCTCTTTTTGGAGCCACTGCAGAGTCTGTAATGATTTCGCTTTTAGCCATGCTTGTTGTTGCCGTGGGTAACAGTATGACGTCAATATGTCAGCAAGACGAAATATCGCAAGTATCACAATATGAATTTTTCATAAGGTATTAAAATTATACTGGTATTATTGTGGTTGAGCTGAAATGGCACACCCCTAGTGGCTAGTTAGTTACCTGTTGGATTATGATAGATATATGGAGTATGTGAGAGGGAAACAGGAATTAATATCACATGTGGTGAGAGTTTCATGTAGGCTACTGTCTATGAGAGAGAGAGAGAGACCATATGTCAGGGGGGACATGGGGAAGATAACAAGAGATTAGATGAACACGTTGCCCAGGAGAAGATCTATGTAGCACATTACTATATAGCAAATTGTAAGTGTTGTCTCTTCCTGTTTTTAAAGGCTGCATGACAGAAATGGATGTGATTTTCTGAACTTATCAGACTGTTCCAGTTGTTCTATTATTTGCTTTTACCCACTTTGTCATCATATTCACATTCTTGTGCAAATATTTTGTGAAAGCATAAATATTTAACACTATCTTCATAATATCGATATCAAGGTTTTTGGTCAAAAATATTGATTTTTCTTCCCATGTCTCCTAGCCCTAGTCAGCAGCAGCCTCAGTAGCCCTCTGGTTAATGATTTTGCAAAGCACACAAACAGAACCAAGATAATGACACATGCATGCTAACACAAGCAGGAAATAGTTTGGTTAAGTGTGCTTGGTGATGTGAAATAGTGATCCCTGGCATCTCCGCAAAGAACCATCTGGTAGTTGCATTGATCTCAAATTGCCACACCACAGAGCGGAAAACTGTCTTCTGTCTTCTTTAAGTGCGTCTTTGAGGCTGAGAGCTAAATATAAAGAGCAACAAATGGAGTTGAGCAACAGCAAGCGAGGTGCAAACACAATTATTTCTTGCACAAAGCAGCCCTGAAGCAACATGATTGGACTCTTAGCAGGTGGGCTTTCTTATGAAAAGCAAGATGAGCAGTAGCAGTAGCAGCAAGTGCAAGTGCTAATGAGCAGGGCAGCCCAATAACCTGAAAGCTTATATAGACCGCACTGTAGCAACGGTGCTTTGGATGTATATTTCAGCCAGTAGAGTAAGCCATGGGAGCATGGCAGTGCAATTTAAGTTGTCTGAACTGGCTCTCAGGCTTCGCAACTGATATGAAAAACAGAGGAGGAATTGTTCCAATTTTGGGAAAAAGATCAATTTGCTGTGGCTAAAGGCATATTTATTTCCCATGAGTCACAACTGCGCCTTGCTTTCTGTTAGTGAGCTTTATGCTGTCCAAAATTCAACACACAAACTGTGTAGATGATTCTGAATGACTGGCTTTATTACTTAAAGGTCCAGTGTGTAGGAGTTCGGGGAATATTCTATAAGAAATGGAATATTACATAACAAGTATGTTTCCTTTATTGTATAATCACCTAAAAATAAGAATTGTCTGGTTTTCGTTACCTTAGAATGAGCCGTTTGAGTCTACATAGGGAGCAGGTCCTCATTTATGGTGATTGACGTGTTTACCTCCATGTTTCTTCTAGTGGCCTGGAACAGACAAACCAAACACTGGCTCTAGATGGGGAACATTCGCAGTTTTGCATTGGCCACCGTAGCTTGCAGCTCCTTTATGATAATAGCCTAAGAAAGACTTTGTGAACTTGAAATTGTGTTTTTACCTGTTTAAATCACCAGGTCCTTTTGTTTTGGAGATTAGGAGACATGTGTGGAAAAACTAACTCTATATCTGACTAGTTATCAGAGAAAAACAGTTAGCAGACATTAGTGGGTGCTAGGGCAGCAGCTCGTCTCCGACTTGCCAAACAGCATTGGAAAAACACTAAATTGTAATGTGAAACTGCTTTATTCAGTGATTTAACCAGTTTAAATGACAGGGTCTGTTTGTTTTGGAGAGACGGAGACCTCCCGGATAATTCGGCTCACGGTATAAACAAATCGGGAGAAGTTTCAGCTGGTTGCAGTCTGCAATCCTCACCACTAGATGCCACTAAATCCCCTTACAGTAAATGTTACATACTGCTCCTTTAAATGGTCAGTTTATCCACAGTAGGTTTCAGATTTTGGACATTTTGTTTAATTTTATTGGCACAAACATACAATTACTTCACCATGCCAGCTCCTGCATCACATCAATCCTCAATGTGAGGAATGTCCAGGTATTTGGACATCCATCAGTGAGAGGCCTTCCTGTACAGGTCTGGAGAACTGGAAAAAAAATGCTGTAATCAACACAATTATGTGTCCAGTGGCTGACATTGAAGAGAGCGTTAGCGAGACTGAGGGAGCCAGGACACAACATCCTCATTAAATACTGTGTCTCAGGCTGTGAGCAGCAAGGCCTGACCCTTTGATTACACCAGAGCTGGGGACAAAGGCAATCCAAAAAAGCTCCCTCACTACTATGATTAATACTGCAGGAGCCGAGGCTTCCCCTGTGCTTTTTTGATCATATCAGATCATTTCTGTCATAGTGGGTTCCAAAATAAATAAATCAATAAAACTGAAAATGAAAACATAAAAACACTGCAAACGCCATTAGGCAACATGGGAGGGGAGAGACTACTATCTTGTGAAATGACACAACTCTCAGTGGACGCTTGTCTTTGTGGAATCTTCAGGCAGTTGTCGTACAATGTTAATTAAGTTCAATTAACATCTTTTATAATTAGAGTATTCTACAAGGACTGAGCATGTTAATTCATTTCATAAAGTATGACTTAAAAAAATGCACCCAGAAGATTTCATATACAAAAAAACATGGCATATTAAACTATTACATTAATTCCACATGGCCAGATGACTTTAAAACATCTAAAAAAAAATGTTGTAAAATGTTGTTTATAAGTTGAATATCAGCTTTCAGACAGACTAAAGCCACAGTTGGATATGTTTTAAAAGCCACATTTTTTTTGGACCACGCTGTGCATGACTCTGTTGCAGGGTGATGAATGAATAAATGGAAATTCACCACAAAAGAAAAGTACGGATGGAGGTTTGGCGATGAACAGAGATGAAAGCAGGTCGAGTTGCTTCTTCCTAAATTAAACATAGAACACAAGATAACAGAGTCAGAGGAAAACAGTGAGGAGTTAAATGTAATACAAAGCAAAAGAGACATTTTGAAGGGTAATTATGAGCTCCATCCCAACAATAACAACATGGCTGTACAGTATATGAATATGTAATGTGTATATGAAGT
>JAPZEB010000004.1:17609767-17624305 GCA_029783705.1 Chaetodon striatus
AGAAAGGTTTTAAGGGTATTTAAAATAACTATATATATACACACATATATATATATATATATATATATATATATGTCATTGCACTGGTGTTCAGTCTGCTGACAGCGGTGTTCCACAGGGCTCTGTGCGTAGTCCTGACCACTTTTATTCGCCATTTATATAAATGTTTATCCAGGTCAAGATGTGACAAGCGCTCATTTTCATTTCAGTGCTAATGACAGGGGTTATTTACTGCTATGCATCAACCCTTGTTGAAGCTGCTGACAGCTTGCATAGTGCTTTAACGCTGTCCAGAGCACCCAGTCTCAGTTGAGACTTGTTCTCAATGCAGAGAAGAGCAAGCTTATGTCATTTTCTAACACCAAGAGTAGGCCACAGAACATCCCTCCAGGGGTCACCCTTGAAGAAAAGGTCATTGAAAAGGTTAACTCCTATGAATAACTGATTCTGATTGACGGTACCCTTCCAACATATACAGAGATTGGTGAAAAACCTGAGGCTTCAATTATGTATTTTAGAAAAATGTAGTATTTTTCTTTTGATGTAAAAAAACCCCCACATTTCTGCTGCTGTGTGTTGGACTACGAGAGATCTCTTATATATGCATGCCTCTGCTCAGGCACTGGGTATGATTGATACAGCCGACCATACTTCCCTTAGATTCATCACAGACTGTAAAGCCTTGACTCACCACTGTTGGCTTTACTCCTGGGTAGGAACGGCTTGCTCTGGCAACCCGCAGGCACACACACTGGTAAACTTTTATATACGAGGCAATTCTTGGGCTGCTCCAACCTTATCTATATATTTGTATTTCACAAAAGAGTGCTGGACAGTACTCTATGCAGTCCAAGTGTAGGAAAAGGGTTTTTTTCTGAATTCTGTAGTGTCAGACTGGAATAGTTTGCAAAGTGTTTTCGCTATGATCTGATTTCATTGAGTGCTTTTAAATCTATATTGTAAGACCTGAAGACAGATTCGTTGAGGTCAATGCTTAAACTGGTCTTTGGATATATGGCTTGTGCTGCACTTTGTTCATTCAAAGTATTGTTTTAAGCTTGTGCAGCTGCTTTTCTTTACCTGGACTCCCCTGAAAGAGATTTTTTTATCTCAATGGGACCCATGCAGGTTGAAAAAAGTTTTAAAACAACAGAATTCATAAGAGGTCTACACTGTGTTTACCACATTGTTCTTACCTGATCCTCCTCTCCTCCACCCTCCTCATCGTACTTGAGAATGTTGTCTCTCACATCGTCCTCCGGGTCGATGAGGAGCTGCTTGGCCTGACGTTCTTTATCACGGCGCTTCATCCACACCACAAACATCAGCACGAGAACTGAGAGACAGACAGACAGAGGGATCTCATATTACAAAACATAATAACTTACATGTTTTCAGACAAATGTAATCGGATCCGATGTTTTAGAGCTTGGATGGGGGCCTGATCGAGGCTATCTTTTTTGGTAATCCTACAGTAATCTAGCGGTATCTCGGATAACGTTTAGCTGTCTTTATAATCCCCATGTGCGTTTCATGTGATGGACTGTTTGAGAAAGCCACTGAGACACTCACTGAGGAGGATGATGATGCAGAGGAGGATGGAGATGATGGCTCCGGTGCCCAGACCCGCAGCCATGATGTGCTGCTGGTCAGTGCAGTCTCCATTCATGTCGCACTGGCACACTTTAATCCGCAGATAGGAGGTGTTGGACATGGGCAGGTTGCCTGAGTCTGTGATTATGATGGGGATCTCGTAGATACCGCTTTCAAGGAAGCCAATCTTCAGGCTCACCTGAGCATAGTCACCTGAGAGATGAAGAGGACAAAAGACGGAGAGCGTGAGTGAGTGATCCATGATGGCTCCTTGTCAGAGCAAATACATATGCAGCAGTGAGACAAGAGATTAAGTTACTCAATGTGTATAAAAATAAAATAACATCTTTCTTTAGCAGAGGAGTCTTTCAGAGGGGATTAAATCAAAACTCTGAATAGTGGTTTGTATAGACCGTGTTCACAGTACGATTACACTCCTATTACCACAAATATGCAGCATAAATTCCTACCTGGAAGTTGCATCAGCATATCTAATCCAAAACATGGTCGGGATTTAGATTTGGAGCTTATAAATCTACTGAATACCTTTTGATAATGCTGCTTAGGCTCAATTCCCAGCTGCAATAATCCAAATGCCATTATCCTATTAAGATATATTCACTGCTTTTCAACTCACACTAATAGCTAAACACACAGTGAATGTTTTTATTTCAAATTAGCATAAACAATTAATGGCTGCATGATAATGTTAATGTAATATTTTATTGCCTCTGCCGCTCTACCTGACCTCTCTGCGGTGTGCTATTTACATGTTTCCAAAGTGTTGTTCAGAAGAATCACAGATCAAAGTCTAAAGCTTTCATTACCAAACAACAGACTCCTGAGTGTTACATCTGTATTGTTACATATTTTTTAGTTTTCTTTCTAATTACTGAATGCGACTAATTAAAAAAATGCTGAAAAAGGTCATCTTTTCTTCTTCGATTTTCCAGTAAAACACAAATAAGGGTCAAAAAAGCTGAATAAACGTTAAGGCTGGGTATCATGTAATTAATTACAATACCAGTACTAATACCACAACCCTTTAAAATGATAGATACCAGTAGAATGTTTCATTCCACACCCATAATGTGAATAAGGTGATGAACGTTTCGGTGGCAAACTAAACTGCTAAAGGTGAAAACACACCAGCGCCGCTGCATCACGGTGCGTCATGTGACGCACATCAAGTGCTGCCCCTAGCACACAACAGACGCGTCGCACTGCAGCTCGTTAACAAATGACCATGCAAAGTTTGTATTACTTTTACTGAAAGATCTGTACCTCTTCCACCTCTGCGTTGTCTTAAAATCATGTACGGAGAGCCCCTAATTAAACTTGATTTCTCACCTAAAGAGCCAGTCAAGCTATGACTCACCAGGCAATATCTTTTTGGCCATTATCTTTATAATTACAGGATCGTGAGTCTCTCCTCATCCAGTCTTTGTCCCACATGAGACAGCAACAGCTACAGACTTCACTTTATGCATCCATGGTGACGAGAGGAGTCAAGCTGCCACAGGAGCAGAGAGGAAGAGCTACTATAGGAGCTCGTATTACACAAGCAGAGAGTGGGGCAAAATGCATTTAATTCCAGGGCCAGCAAGGCTAGAAATAGGCCAATAGTGTAAAGTGCTGCAGGGCAGCGTGTTCAGGAGTGTCGACACACATCTAGCCACCGCTGGTGTGGGGATGTACATTGAAAATAATTGGGGCGTATTTTTGATGTGTATTTTGGCCTTAACGCCGTCAAACACACCGTGCTCGACATCACTACGCTTCAGACTGGATGAATGGGTTGTAGCTGCTGCTAGAGGACTCGAACTTTGCAGGAGGACAGCTGTGACAGTCCACCTGGCCACACACACACTGACAGGGCTAATTATTAGCATCACACAGCTAATGTTACCTAACAGCTACTGACAGGTTTAACAACAGAATCAAGCTGTTTCAATGTCACTGTGAATTCGTTGGGACCATTTAATGGATATTAGCTGCCTATATTAGCTTTTGCTAACTGACCATTCACTGAGGAAAGCAGCTCCAGAGACGGAAACAACAGTTTGTTGTTCGTTAGTTTGTTGGGATCATTTGACGGTTCAGTGTTGGATGTTAGCCGCTGCTGCTTTAGCTAGTACTAACTGGGCAGACATTGAACTGACTGTTAGCCAAAGAGAGAGGCTCCAAAGACGGCAGCAAAAGAAAATCTGCTGATCCGGTGGGAGTTTGGACAGTATGGGATCAGACCCCTGGTGTGTAAAGGATTGGATGCAGGTACTGTTTGACAAGAGACTTCTTGATGCTTTTAGTACAGGGTTAATTCAGCCAATACCTTAAAGATATTGACTATCGAAACCCAGCCCTAATAAAGATTTGTATCTAATAGCATGTCAAATATCTTACCGCTGACTCTTGTGATGGTCCAGTTTCTCCTAACATCAGAGGGCCTGTGGGCTAACTCAAAGGCAAATGGCCCAGCATTGGGGTTCAGGTCTCCATCGATTGCAGTGATGTTAATGGCATTTGGCTCTGGCTTTTCACATATTTCTGCCTCCTGAGGGAACACCTTGGGAGCGTTGTCGTTGATATCCAGCAGATAGATCTGAAGAGTACCGGTGCCGCTTGCTGGAGGTACACCTGCATGGGCCATAAAATGACACACACTCAGCACATACATATTTATGGGAAAAGGGATTTTTTTTTAAATTTACATAAGGATAGAAATATAAACTACTGAAATGCCATCTCTTGTTTTGCAGTCATTATGCAGTCGACAGAGAGAAGTAAAGTATGGAGTTTATTCTTTGGGCCTCATCCTATAATAAGACACTCTAAACAGCTATTTACTCTAGTGGGAGAAGACCCATCCAAACTGCATACTGATCTGAGAATCTAATCTCAAGTGAGGAGGTAGACAGAAAGAGGGAGATATCAGAACATTTGGGTAGTGTGTGTATGTGTGTGTTTGTGCCTGAAGAACGTCTTCCTGACGAAGGACACGGGATGGGAATACTAAAGCAGACAAACAGAGCCCACTGTCGCTCCTCTCAGGCTCCTCTATGTATTCACTCAGCTAAGAGGCTTTTTTACCATTCACGCCACGCTCAAAGGAGCTAGTCATCCAATCCTGACCCATTAATGCTGAGAAACCTCTTTATTGGGAGAGTTTTTAAGCCTATTGGCCTAAGCTATGCTCCGCAGAACAGGGTAAACCTGAACAGAGGTAAATCCCGCCAGTGCAGGGAAGAGGTGAATATATCCACGTGCTGGATGGTTCTGGGATTGCTTGCACATTAACCTTCAACTAAGGTGGTCAACGTTCCAGACATGCCAAGTGCCTGGTACACGGTTGACCTTCAAGCATGGAGGATGTATTTGTTGCTGTAACTGAGAAGTTTTTTTTTCCTCTTTTTATTCCAACAGATGCGGGGCATTTGTGGACTAGATTCAGGTGAAAAACATCACAGTGGAAGTCAAAGTGATGCTAGGTAGAAGGTTGACCTTTGAGAGGTAGGCTACATTAGACATCCGCTAGGCTTTCTTTTGAAAAGGCAGCATTATCTCCTCCTGAATGCTCTAACAATAATGGCCTGGAATAGAGTGCTTGTGTAACAGTCTGGGTTAAACACCTAGACCGTGTAGCTGGTGCATCGCGGGAGAGCAACAAGGTATTTCCGGAGAATGCAATGCCACTTGAATGGTTACATACCGTTGTCAGAAGCCAGGAATGTTGCATTGTACAAACTGTTCTTCACATAGGGCGACTCTCTGTCCAAAATGGCAATTGTTGTGATGCGGCCGGTCATCGGGTCAATCCGTAGCCAGTTGGCTGGATCTGTGAGTTTGGAGTACCTGAGGGAAGAAAAGAAAACAATAATTCACATTTATCTGAATTTCAAGTCAAGACTTATCTGCAAATTCTTTTTAAAAAGTAGTAAGAAACTTTAAAAAGGTTTAGATTTGTTTCCTGTGGAGTGAAATCTAGCTGGTGAATTTAGTCTCCATTTCCAGTTCTGGCATCTTTCCTCTAAAAATGCTTTTGTTTTTATTTGTTTACACGGAATAAATATTTCAGACGTCATGCATTTTACATAATTATTCAAACTTTTGAGAGGAGCCTCACAGGGGAGACCAAACTGGCTTGTTGTTATCAGTAGCTCCAACTAATTTGTAGGACAAACCGAGGAATTACAAAGCTAGTTTATTTCACATGGACTGTTTTCAGACTGATAAACTCTTCCACGGCCAAACAGCTGTGAGGCAAGGCGTTTGATGATGAACAGGGAAAAAAATAGGGCTTGTTCAACAAGAATGAGATGCTGGCTGTATGGTGTTATTTGAGCAGGAGTGATGCAGAGAGAGGCGAGTCATCTTAACCTATTTCACACAGAGTACTATAAAATCAGTTACAAACCCACCAGTATCCCGAGTGCTGCTTTTGCCAATTATTTTAGCCATATGTGTGATTTAAATATGTGTACTGAATGCTTAAGTAAGTATTTCACTGCTGGGGAGATGGTCTTTAAAAAAAAACTAAGCTATCTGTAGTGGAGAGATACAAATACTTATGCAGTGTATTTGCTATATGACTGGAGGAAACAGAGGGAAAGGGCTGTGGCATTGGCTTTTGTTCAAGAAGTACAAAACGTACAACACCCAGAATGCACTGCACAGCACCAGACCAATAAATGCTCTTGCTGGTGGGTGACATTCGAGCTTGGAAGTTTTTCCACAGGAAACAATAGGGCAGCCAGCTGATAACAAACCATCTCTAATTACACTTAAACAGTTAGCTAAGGGTACTTTCACACCTGCCCTGTTTGGTTCGGTTCAATTGTACTCAAGTTCTTTTGCCCCCTAAGTACGGTTCGTTTGGGCAGGTGTGAAGACAGGAATTGTATTTAGATGCGCACTATAACTATAACAAATAACAAATAACTTCCTGTTCAGAAATTCTCCTATTACAGCCAAACAGTACACCAAAAAAACGTTTCTGAAGACGTTTAAGGCAGGAAATAGGCAATACAGTAACAGAATCTTGATTTATATTTGATCAGCACTGATTAGTTTTAGAGTTTTTAGAGCCAGTCCTTGAATACTTTGAAGATTTGTACTAAACCTCCATCTTTTCCCTTTTTAATCTAAAATCTACCTGATGGTTTGCTGCATGAAGCGATCAGGGTCCTGTGCAGTGAAGACGGTCAGCGTTGACTCGGGCATCATTCCTTCCTCCAGTTTAATGAGTTTGGGGTTGGGCTCGAAGTAGGGACTCTCGTTGACATCTATCACTCTGATGGAGACGGTGGCAGTGGACTGACGAGGAGAGTGGATGCCTCTGGCCAAGGGAACCTCGTTCCTCGCTTCCACTGTCAGCACATACGTCCTACTGATTTCATAGTCGATAGGCTGGAAAACGGCGAGAGAGAGTATATCAGTGTATCACAAATCAGAATGCAGGGGGAATTAAACAAAAGGGAATCACGTTTTTGGTCATGTGAAACTTGTGAGAGAATAACCCCAAACACTAAAGCCTTTTCTCCCTCTTGCCTGAAAAATTGTATTGTGAAAGCTTACAATAGACAATGAGATGTGATAAAGAGACTATCCTTTTGTGGTCAGTTGAAGGATACAAAACAGAGCTGGCGGAGGAGTTGTGCAACCAACCATTTCTGCATGTCAAAATCGTGTTCTAAATTTTAATTATGTATTACAAATCTGAATTTACACATATCTCAAGCTGGAAATTCGCTAGTAGCACTAACACCACACTAATCACTGTCAGGAAGTGCATTGTAAACAAATTAAATTGTAATATATGTGACACATCTGCTGCAGAGCCCTGTAATTTTATCACTACTAGGCTCATGTGAGTTGCATTACACAAAATGCTTCTATTCTTCAACTAACTGAACTGGACAGTTGGATTATTTACTTGCTTTCTTCATTGGTGGGGGGTGGGGGGGGGGCAACAAAACAAATATTCTAACTGCCAGATGTAGAGCCAAACATCCCCAAACCTCTCAGTACAGCATGCATACATTTACTATGCATCTCCAAGGGATTATAGGGGTGGAGTTTGAAGAGGAGGCCTTACCTTGACGACCGTTACCAGGCCCTCGTTAGTGGTCGGATCAGTGGGCACAGAAAACCTGCCGGTGGGGTCGCCCCCGGTGATTTTGTAGACGGCATTCCAGGCGGGCGTGTTGGGCTGGTCCTTGTCAGTCACCGTCAGGTTGGCCACAATGACATTCACACGGTTTTCAGGCACTTCGCCGAAAAACTGCATGAATAAACCATGAACGTACAGAACAGCGAGCTGTTAGTGATACTGCTGTGGCAGCAGAAAATACTCCGAGCCCTGCCTCACACAGCACAGCAGGACCAATCTTGGGTAAATAGACATCTAAGGTAACTTATCATGTCGTCATGGTCATCTCATTCCCTGTCCTCCCCTGATAGCACAACAGTAGCATTACAAATTTCAGTGATTCGTGGGCACAGTAAGTGCCTCTTACACTTGGGCAGACATCCCAGTAGTTGCATGTGTCAACATTTGGAGGGGGATATAACACTTAACGCATGGCTGGCTACTTGTATATCTGTATGGCTTTGGAAATGCTGGTCAAGCAGAACTAGGTAAGTGTGCAGAGCTGGCGGTTGAGTGCATATATGGGGTGAAATAGGGGTCCTTGTGGTGCTTTCTCCTCGCTAAGATTGCCGTGTTGATGTCTCAGATATGAGTTTGTTTCTTACCGTCTCAGCAGTAAACTCTGGTGGATTGTCATTAACGTCAGTGACTCTGATGACAGCGGTGGCTGTGTTGGAGAGGCCGTACATGGGGTTGCCCTCCATGTCAGTGGCCTGGATGATCAGCGTGTACTGAGGCACTTTCTGCAGGGAAAAAGAAAACATGTATCAGTGGGATTGAAACACAATTCTATTGATCTTTAAACAATATAATCCAGGGTTACAGTTAAATCTGATCTCAAGTGGGCCGGACCACTAAAACCATTGCATAAGAACCTATAAAAAACAACATCTCCAAAGCTTTCCCTTTCTTTTACATTGTATAAACATTCATCCATTTACAAAACAGATTTAGTTTGTCATAGAAGACGACAACTGACGCCACGTCTGGGCTGTGACTTTGACCAATAGGAACACAGAGCAATCTGCTCTGACACTGTGTGTCAACAACACCGCAACCTTTTTGATATTTTCTCTAGGGATGTTACCACACAGTAAAAAAGGAAACATGATGGCGTCAAGCAGCAGAGGCACTTTTGCAACCCGGTAAGTGCTGCTATTAGTATCAGGCTAGCAAAGAATGTAACTTTTTCATAATGGAGGATATAAAGTAATAAAATTAAAAAACAGTGGCGGGGCTTTTACTTACTACAACTGCAGAGGCTACCAGCTTAATTTGAAACAGACTACATTATGAAAGAGCCGTTATTTATTATTCCCTCTGCATTTGTTCATATTTTTACTCATTACCCGCTCCTGTTTGCCTTGATAAAGTTAATGCATCGTGCCGTCATTTCAAACTCAGCACTTCCTGTACCTGTTTAAAATTAAAAGCCCATTATAATTTAGGTTGAGAGAGTCCCCTCGTTCTCTAAAAAGGCATTTAGGCTGGCACATGAACAGCCACAGTGACTGAAATGATAGTAATTATAATAAAAATAGGACAAGAATAACCCAGTGACATCACCTGTAGATTTGCTCACTGAATTGTCTGTATGTACATGAGAATGACAGATTAGAAAAATAGTCATTATAATGCAGTTCAAGGCGACACTGCCACAAGCTACAGCCTCCAGGATGACCACAGAGTTGAATCCAAACACCTCTGACAATTGGTGAGCAAAAACTGAACATTTGAAGTGTCATAAAGAAAGGATTTTATCTGCACTATTGTTTTAGATTGCGTTGGATATTACATGTGTCCCTAATAACCCTGAAACTCGATGTACATCGGTATTAATGTGTTCAACTAAAATGAAACAAATCTGACCGGGCTAGCTTCTTAATTATGATGACAAATGGCGGCTTTTTGTATAAATCTCATTTACTCTCTATGGGCTTTGTGAGTTTGTGAGTGCATGTGTGAAACTTGCACCTCTGCTATGTACACCATCATGAAGCTAACAAATGACTCTTTTCACATTAAAAGCCACTCAGGTGACGGACCAGTTGCTAGGTAATGAGAGCCGGGCAAATTACTTTCATGGTGGCAACTGGCGGACATAAAACGGCGGCCCCAGGGTGGAAGTGATTGAGCAGCCACCTAGCCAGATTGCCCTCACTAGAATTGCACCAACTGGCTCCAGCTTTCTATATTATTTTATTTATTTTCCCAAACAGCCATGCGATCCAATTAAATGAAAGAGTGGTAGCATTTACAGCACGGGAAATGGAGGAAAATGCAAGTAAAGCCTCTGCCTTGGAGAAAGAAAAGACAGAGGAGGCGAGACAGAAGGAAAGGAAACATTTAGCTGCTCAGTGATGCACGCTGCCTCCTTGTAAGAGTAAATAAGTGTGAAACAGCTAAGTCCATTTCTACTTCTCATTTAGCTGGTAATCAACGAAATTCACTTTGGCTCATTAGTTCTCAGACAGTCTGGATATTAGCAAATAGACTCAAGCTGTGTTTTGTCATCATATTTTAAAAAAAAAAGTTCAGCTCTTTTATGTAAACATGAAAAATGGATATGATGATGTACATCTACACCAGGCAGCAAATGAAAGGCGGAAATTAATTAACATAATGAGTGGCCTTGCTAATGAAAATCTTACTTAAATGCCAGTGCGATACTTTTATCATAAGTCTACATTCATAAATAGTGGCAACACTATTAAGGTGTATGAAATCAAGAGAAAGAAAGCCAAGTCACAGACTGATATCCAAAAAGAGACAGAGTGAAGATAAGAAAGAAGACATGTCAAGCACCTCTCTGTCCAGGCCTGCAGCCACTGTAATGATGCCTCCTGTTTTATTGTTGATGGTGAACATGTTGGAGGTTGGACTCTCTGGATTCTGAGACAGGATCTTGTAACGCAGCATCCCATTAGCTGTTTTGGGGTCGTCTTTGTCGACAGATGTCACTGTCATGACGAATGTTCCTGGAGGATTGACAGACAGAGACAAGATGCAAATACTTTCATGTCATCTCTGTATTTATTTCTTCTTTTAATGGCGATCAAAAGACGTTAGAAGTTGAGTGAAAAGCACCATATTGAACACTACTAGATTTATAGCTTTGGAATACAGACGTCCAATGTTCTTTCTTGTGATCTAAAAATACCCCCAAGCTCTTACATACAGCAGAAGCAAAGTTAACAAAGTGGCCACCCCAGGAATGCTATCAATGCTGTTTGATCTTCTAGCACTATGGCAGCATGTGAAGCCGGAGGCTCAGACTACAGCCAATCGGTTGCTCATACAGTGTGATGCGCTGCTTTGCTTTATGTGGTGTATTACCTGGCTTGGAACCCTCTGGAACAGTGCCGTTCCAGATCTGATGCGTGAACTCGGGTCTGTTGTCGTTCATGTCGATCACATTGATCACAATGTCAATAGGGTTTTCTACCTGGTTGCCGTTCAGGTCCACTGCGTGAGCTCTCAGCTGGAGGGAACACAAACACATCTGGACTGTAGAACTGTTTGAGCAAGAACGCTTCTCAACTGTGCAAATAATATCTTGGGATAAACAACGAAGCATGTGCTCAATTCAATCGCCATTCAACTGCTGTGATAATTAACCCCACTAACCATCACTAAAAATCATTTACTGTATGTGGAAGAGCAACGAGAAAGCAAATCCTCTTTATTCAGACCAGCATGACCAAGAGAGGAATTTGGTTTTTAAAAAGAATGAAGTCTTCCCACGACAAGCTCTAGCATGTGCATGGCAAAAGAGAAACAAATGATTAGATTCAGTTAGATACCTGCCACAGAGTCGACAACAACACAAGCTTTTCAGCTGGTCCTCTCCTAAAACAGATACACTGTGATTTTATTCAGCACTGTTGCCTACACTGGGTCAGCGCAGGTTCAGTTCTGTTTTACGAAAACAACTCTGATCTGCTGCATTTTTTTGCACTTCAAATGTATCTTTCCTGCATTAACACAACTGTGAGGTTGGTGCCTAACACAGTATTTCAATGCGCCGTGATGCCATCCATTCATGTTCTCTAATAAGTAAAGGGAATGAAGTGTACATCAAAACTCTACAGGCTATGAACAGTACACACAATATGCCTTTGTATGTAAGACCTTACAGTCTAAACAAAGGAAATGAATCAATAATTATACTGTATGTTACTGTGTCGTGAAATTAACAGTGGAAATGACAGGAAATAGAGGGAAATGGGCAAACTCACAACTCAGTGACAGCCAAAACAATACTGAGCTGCTGCTGTCACGCTCTACAGCAGCTCACACACAGCTTCGGTCCAACCAGTATGGACATCTGTGACGGCCCTTTGTTGGGAAGTCTTCTGTGACCTTCAAAGATCACGCGAGTAGACTCTGGCAGTGAAGTCTATCATTTCATTTTAACTACAGCCTTCCTTGACCAGTTTGTGTTAAAGCACATGAATGAACAGCATTAAAAACTAAGCTGTATAATTTAAAGACCATTGCAGTGTAATGGGAGAACCACTAATGATTAAAGCAGCTCTGAGGGAGCTGGAGGTTATCATAATGTATCTCACACACACACATGCACACACTCTCTCAGTTCAGAAATATTAAATCCTTTACATTCTCAGACAGATAAGTCAGATTTCCTGGGAGACCTCAGTCTTTACTGGGTCCGAGGAGACTGTTTGGGCTACACATGACCCTTGAGCACATGCCTGGCAGGAATGCACATCGCCACCAGGGAGAACACACTTCTTTTGACGAAGCAGGCTGGAAACATCATTTGCAAATCATAAGGATATCATTAAAGGAGCTCTGTGAGATATTCAGATCATTAATATAGCAGCTAACTACTTGCTATGTAAAGATATAGTGGAGTAATGGCGTCCTGAGCAGAGAATGAAGTCAGGCTACCTCTGTGTTTATTGTAATCCAAGCCTCTCTGTTATAGTTGTTTCAGTAGACGGTGCAGCAGCGCATGCTCCTATGTGTATGTGACTCCATGCACTGGTTAACTAATCACTAACGCTCTGCACTGCGCTCACATGGCATTTACTGCACGGTGGGCGTAGAGCCCATGGGCGACAGTTGCTCAGTTCATGGGGACTTAGCTTGGTTACCAGAGGGTTGCCGGCTCAAAACCCCGTACAGACCAAATATGGAGTGTGGACTGGTGCCTGGAGAGGAGCCAGTTTGCTTCCTGGGCACTGCCGAGGTGCCCTTGAGTGAGGCAATGAACCCCCAACTCCCCAAGGTGCCTGTTCAAGGTGCCTGACATCTCTCCATTTAATGCATGTATAGGTCCGGTTTGTGAATGTGTGTGTATTTCCAGCCTGTGTGTGTGTGTGTGTGTGTGACAGAGTGAAAAAAAAAAAAAAAAAGAATTTCCCCTCTGGGATTAATAAGGTGTATCTTTTTCTTCATCTTCTTCACCCTCTGGTCCTCCTCCCCTGGCTGACACTGTTAGCTCTTGTTAACTTTTGCCGTTGCTAGCGCTGTTGTGCTAGCAGCACAGTTAGCTGCAAGCCGCCGCCTCCATGTTGAGAACCGTGCATAGACAACCTCTGAATCATAAATACACTCTGAATATCACAAAGAGCTCCTTTAAACAGAGTTTTTAAAATAAACTATCATGTTTGACCTACATGGAAGTTGGGGATGTGCTCCCGATCCAGGGGCTTGTTGACTGACAGCTCTCCGGAGATTGGGTCGATGATGAAGATACCAGTGGGGGGCTGGTCAGCGCCAGGGCCTGTCACACTGTATCTCAGGGACCGGTTTTTGTCATGGTCCGACCGGATCTGTGGGTGTAAAGATGTGTTAGTGAGTGCTGTAAAAAAACTGGTAACATATGAACCGATATGTCCCGTACATTAAGCGATTTATGTACTGAACATTTATGTGTTTACGTACACCTTATGTTTATTTCAGCTCCAATCACAGTATTACTTCAAAAATAGGTTGATGTTTAAGTACAAGAGTGCATACAAAGAGTGTGTGTCTCTGTGTAGTGCTGACATTCCGTCTTGGCCGGGCTGTCTATCCTGTTTGCCATGTAAGCTGAGACCCTCTGTGCCTACACCCTGGATCCATGCTGAGCAAACAGAGTATTTCCTCATTCTGATATCATCCACTAAAGCCCGGAAACATCCCTTCTAATATGGCCGGATTAAATATAATACATACAAATAGCATGTACAGGACTTAAAACTCGGTTAGGAAGTCAGCTTAATACGCTGAAAAAGGATCTACTTCTTAGCTGTCCTGAGCACTGCCATCCACAGCCAGCCCTGACCAGAGAATGGTTACAAATGAATTGGGCTGTGAGTGTCCTTGAGCCGTGATAAAAGGAGTATAATATCTCGACAGGCAACCGAGGAACAATTGCGCCGGTGGGCACTTCAGATTTCTCTCTGCTTCTAAATAATGCCAGGTTACATTAGTACCGACCGCCCCCTGAAACAAAAGATAAATAATACAGCGGAAAAAAAGAGCCCTGACCTTTAGCAAAGTGCTGTAAATATGAAACATTTTGTTGAAGGCATAAGTCTAATGTCTGTGACCCTCTGAGTGGGAGCTTAGGGCAACGGGGACCTACAAGGTTGTCATATCAGGCAAAAAGCATTTTCTTTCAAGCTGTGAGAAAGGTGTGTGTGATTGTGTGTGTGAGTGTGTGTGTCAGTGCATGCATGCGCTTGGGTGAGCTACGTTACCCGGACAAGCTCTTGTGGGAATGGGCCTCGTGAGTTCTCTGGGACATTGATTGGGGGGATGACCCAGTCTCTCTTCATGCGTTT
>JAPZEB010000004.1:17625551-17637385 GCA_029783705.1 Chaetodon striatus
ATGATTTGTTCCACTACAAAGATTTAATCTATTCAGTCCAATAACATTTGGAAAGTCTACAAAAGTTGCAGGATTAAATAATTTTGTAGCCATTCAAGTTAGTGGAGCTCTAAACTGGAGGTTCGCGGCCAAGCTCAGCTGCCATAAGTCTCTAGTGTGCCTGGTTTGTGGGCCCAATGATGCTGAAGCAGAGCTGATCATGCGGGTAATTTCATACTGCGGATATACAGCGATTTTGGTTTCATACGCCACTTAGCCACTATCATAGGGATAAACGAAGACCCACCACAAATGATGTATCCAGGTCTCTTTATACATCCATGGTGTTACTTTACTACATTATAGCTAGTTAGCATGCTAACATGCTAAACAAAGATGGAAGACTGTGAACATGTTAGCTTATAGCTCAAAGCACTGCTGAGCCTCAGAACAGCCTCACAGAACTGCTGGCATGGCTGGAGACTCCTGTTATTATGTTTACCCTGCTGGGATGAAAGACTTAATTCTGATTGTGTATCCATTACGCTACAATCATCAGTAGCCCATGCAAACCCACAAACTGAAGTGACACCTTGCTGCAAAGACTGTATGTTGACTGATGGCCCTTTGCTTTTGGTTATACCAAAGGAAATTGATGTGGTGATAAAAGGAAACAGGCTTCCATTTCCTGTGAAACTAATAAGCTCTTCCAAATGTCATTTTAATGGGTATTCAAAATGTGTGTTCAAACAATCCATTTTTTTGTGTCCTCCTTTGTAGCTTAAAATATCTACAGTACAACATGTGATGATATTCCTTGAACTGCTTTGGTGTGGCTACTGCTGCAGCCGCACGCCGCCAGCACTGGTTCGCTTTAAATGGCAGACCTCTTCTTATGTCCTGATAAAATGCACCCACACAGACAGACCAGCTTCCATAATGGATCTGCCATCCTCCCTCGGCTGTAATGAATGAGATTTGAAACAAAGGAGGATGGTACCTGCAAGCCAGACACTAAACACACAGATGGCTCAAATTGCCTATGCTGCTCCAGAGACTGAGGAGACTGAAGTAGTGCCAGAGAAAGTTAAAATAACCTTGAACAAAACGAGGCAGGAAGGAAAACAGAAAAACAATATGTAAAATCCGTCAATGTCAATGAATGATAGCTGGAATTTCAATAGAGCTGTCACATCCCTTGAAGTATCTTCCCTACTGTTGCCTGTAATTATTTGAATTTCGTTTGGTTGTGAGGTAGTCAAGTCCTACAAAATACTACGGTGTCCTATGCAAACACAGAAATTAATTACCACTTTGTCACCTTATAGCGTGACCCATATCCCACACTTTCCCCCCCTTCTAACATCTGGGGAGCTGTCGCAGAGCTTCCACTAATCATGTTTGAAATCCGATTATACTGCTTTCACACATTGGAAATGCAGAGAGGCAAGCGGACAGATAGCGAAGGAGCATGCTTCAGAAATATCTATTACCCTATTAAAATGGGTGCGAGTGAGAGCAGTAATTATTTGCAACCTGCGTCTGGAATGATGAATGGCATGGTGGGTTTGTTCAGCCCAACACGCATCTATCTCTGGTGCGCTGGAGGTCTGCACCTATCTACACTCTCCGAACCCCCTCCATCATCTGACTGGGAGTCTACTTCAGAGTCTAGGAGAGTTTTAGGCTGAGTGATGGCCTGTGTGTGTGAAGGGATTAGGCATGTGTGTATTTGCCCTTTTAGAAAATTCTCCCTTTCAGATATTGACACGGACTGCGGTGGAGCTGAGGTTCTAATAGAGGTGGAGATAGTAGCCGAGGACACTCGTGTTAATGACGATATTGTTTGGTTGTCATTGATTAAAATGTTTCCCCAAGGCTGCCGCATTCATGGACTAATAAAAAAAAATTTAATCGCTGATGTGATTAAGAGATGCGTGATGATTCATGACAATAATTGTGCTGGGGGGCTAGATAACCGCTCGTGACCTCATAAACATGCAAGATACAGGAAAGTCGATCCCTGATTTCATTACGGACAAATCAGGGCAAACCCAACCGCTTTTGACAGATACAGATGTGTGTGGCTGCTGATGGCACTGCTGATAATTTGTGTGAGCGCTGACAGCCATTGTGGGGTCTGCCTTTTATTTAAAACTAAAGAAAAAAAAAAATCTATGTTTACGTGTGTGGGACAAGTATGTATTTGCCTTTGACCAAGTGACAACAGTGACTAATGGTACCATTAAAATCACATACCTGCAGGAGTCCCTATAGTAAATGAGTGTCAGTGCCTAACGATGGTGTTTTGAAAAGCCATGAAATCATTACCGGCTACAAGTTTAATTTCGGCCCAGCAGACCGCCACGCCCGCAGCACTGACAGTAACAACACATAACTGTCAGTGTTAACTTTTAATCTGCGGCCACATAAAATATAACACCCGCCTTTTCCTGAGATTATCTGCCGCGCTGCCCATTTCCGAATGGCCACTTGTGGCCATTTGCCTAAGTGTATTACGGGGATAAAAATAAGAGACGCACACTGGTCTCTGTAAAACAAACACAATTATTGCGTTTCAGGGCGTTCATTAAGACACCAGAAGGCTAATGATCCAAGATCTTACTGCAATGATTATTAACATATGCACACGAGGGCTCACTTATAACCCCGCAGAGTGGGTCAGGATAGAGCAGGGCTGCCCAAAGTGAGGCCCGTGGGCCAGAGTTGGCCCGCCATAAGGTCTGATTTGGCCTGCTAGATGTTTCTAGCAAAAAAATGTTTTTAATTAATTAAAAAAAATAAATAAATAAATTGCTGTTTGTGTAGGTTCGCTAAATATTATGATTATTGTTCATTATCTGAGCATGGGCAGAGTGACACTATGCGCACAAAGTCAGTTTGGCACCATTGTGGTAAGAAAAAATGGAGGCAAATAGGATCCTAGTACCATTCTGCATCTAAATACAATGCAATAGATATTTGCTTTAGGTCTCTGGTCAACCATTAAGTTTCAGTTTTGGCCATCCAAGGGAAAAAGTTTGGGACATGAGTTGGGATACAGAGTGCAGAATAGCATGTGTGCGTCTGTGTGTAGCGTCGCTCGTGTAGCTTTAAAGCAACAGATATTATCTAATTGAGCAGGATCACATAATCCACTGGCACTGAACTCAAAACCTCTACAATAACACAGCCTCTGGAGCTTCTTTTCATTTCCTGGTTACAAGGCAGACGGACAGGACATGTGCACTGCTTTTTTTGTGCACTTCCTCTGATCCTCAGCCAACCACAATGTTGACATATGAGCACACGGTCATTCTAACTAATTGCAGATGACTGCACAACACGTCCAGCGGAACGGTTAGAGCGGTACTCTGCAGCTCAGACAGATGCTTCCCGTCTTCCGATGCACTGAAAGAGGTGCGTCCCCTTTTGGATGATAAGGCAATAACCTCACAATCACAAGGCATGCTCACTGAAATCAACTTTATGAGGAGCTATTTTGCATCTGCTCTTGCTACCCACTGACCGTGTTGAGTATATGTTTGTGCTCCTAGTAAATTGACACATTAAGTTTTAATTAGCAAGCATCCATCCAGTCTCTCGGAACACCTGCTACAATTTAGGGAACTAGTCATCTGTGAATGTGCAGTGTGCCTAATAAGCGTAAGTTATTTGATGCGAGGGGAGAATTGATCATTCCACCTTTCTACAGCAGTAACATCAGTCAAGCAAACAACAAACAAGTCAGAAATGTAATGGAAGTGGCTGAGGTATATTCACCTGCTGGCTGGAGTGTGTGGAGGGTGTCAGCCTGACTTGGGTCACCCATTGCTGCTGAGTGCTCGTGTCACTGGCCTTGATCAGCAACGGTGACGCAGGGAGCTCAGAGTGCTGAATACTCCTGGCAGCATAAACTACTCCGTCGGCCTCTATCCGGAAGTCAGATGGGTTACTGCATTCAAACTGCACCCGAACACCTCGGCCACAGTCGAAGAACCTCACTGCAAGAGATGGAGACAGATACATTTAAGTTTAGAAAAAAAATTAGCCCAGTAGAGGGAAAGAAACCTGGAGGAAAAAAGTAGAGATAGAGACAAAGGAGGTGGAAGACAGACAGCCAGCCAGACACAGAGGGTCCACAAAGGTTTTCTGATTCTCCTTCTCGCTCATACATTATTCACTTCAAGCTGTGCCCCAAAGGTATTGCTCAAAACAGGTGCAGTGGAGGAGAGAGTTGGAGGGAGAGAAAACTAAAGAAAAAAGGGAAGCGTGCCCCTTAAGGTCTATTAAAAAAAGAACCCAAAAACCCAAAACATTACATTTTAAACCTGATGTGTAAATTAGACTGTCTAAATACCCCGCTGTGTCTGGGTTTGAGAAAATATATACAGCATGCAGGAACATGTTTCTCGAATTCAGCTTGATAAGTCTTATTTTCTTTCCAGCTAAGGCCATCGCATGCTAGCTTTGTCCCCCATGACATACAGGGATGCCTTCCGTGGATGACTACCTATCCTCAGCTCCTCGAGAGACAGAGGTAAGTGCGTGTGATGTTTATTTCATCAGCGTGTTCACACAGAAAACACACCGAAACTCGCGCACGCATACGTACACTGCAGACAGGTGGCTCATGGGGGCTTGGGTCCCACCGGTGCCTCAGTGGCAGCGGTACAACACCGTTTCATGTTACAAGTGACTGACAGTACAGCACAGCCTACGTAGCTCCTACATGTACACAAACACACACACACGCGCGCACACACGCACCTTAACATCTAAGAGCTTCATTGTGTGATCCTTTTGTGTGGATATGTTTCCCTGGCAGGCCCCCCTCATGTTTATAGCACACAAAATGGCATAAAGGAAAAAGATAAAAAATTCCTTCCGGCCACAGAGATCACAACGTTACCATATATCGTTTGTGTGGAGGTTCTGCTGGTGCCGCTTTGAATTATTAAAGGAGATGTGGAATTACTTAACAAAAGCCTTGAAGGAGGGTGCCTAATCTTCCTTTGTGCCGCTACCTTGGGGACCCACAGATGTCTTCAGAGTATCATCTGCACTCGGAGTGCATTGAGTTCCTCTGGGCTTGGGGAGAGGATGCAGTAGATCGGTTTGGGGTCTAAAGGAAGTCCTAAGTTTGGCCCCCGGGCCTAATTTAATAGTATCACCCAAACATGTGCAATCGATTGTGCTAAAGTGCACCACACCCTCCTGCTAATAAATCTCTCAGTGATGACAGGGGTGAATTTAGCACTTTTCTTGTTGCTCGCAACAGCAGTCAAGGCAGATGTTTTCAGGTAGATACCCTTGGTCCCAGATGTACTTGTTTTCTTAGTGAACAACTAAAAGCAGAATTGCTGAAAGCAACGCAGCAGAAGGAAATTGAAATAAAAACATTCCTTTTATAAAAAAAAAGACAGCCTATTATCGAAAAGTGAATGTGGCGAAAACAAAAGAGTGGAAAAATCCAAACAGTAGAGCGAGCATCCTATGCAGAATGTTTTCGAAGGGGAGAAGTAGAATGGAAGTAAGACGGAGAGAGAATGAATCAAAAATAGGAGCTTGCATAAGGGAAGCTTGTCAAACAGCGTAGTCACAATGTATACATCCTGAGGAATGAAAACGCAGCCTTGCTATACTTAATCAAAACCAAAACAGGGAGAACAAATCTTCTGCAAGGACCATGAGCTGCACTAAATTACAGCTCCTGCTAAAAGGTTTAAACACTGAGGAAAACAAAAAGCAGCACTGCAGACTGTCCTTCTCTACCTGAAGAATCACACTTCATGTAAATACATCTCAACAGCACTCAAAGGTGAAACAGCATCGCAACACAGCCGGCAGGTTCAATAATGAAGACAGAAGATGACAAGATCTTTCTTCCATACTGGAATACACTTGTTATTGACCCATCTATTTCCTGGCTGCGTTTGTTCAATTATCCTTGACCAATTAGCTTTTTTTTTCTCTTTGAACCTGGCAAAGCTGACATCAGATAGATGACCTTCTCTATATGAGGGTTTTGCCTTAAAGCCAGCCGCCTGTAAACTCAAAGCCTTCAGGCAATCACCAGCCAGCCCAAGTCAGCAGATACTCAGACAGAGGTAGAATACAGAGTAAGGGACTGTCAAAATAACTCACAATGCAGCAGAGGACACTCTATAGATTTGAGAATTTCACTTGGAGCTGGGTAATGTCTCACTGAGACTATTCTGACTGAGGTGCTAATGCTGTATAGTGTTATTCAGCGAGTGTGAGTAGAGCTGAAACAATGTGTTGATTAATCTTTAATTAAGCATTTCACGGTTCTACCATCTCAAATATTAAGTTTTCTCTGTTTTACATTAAGTGTTTGCTTATGGACTGTCGGACAAAACTAACTATCTAAGACATCACTTTTGGCTCTGGGTAATTGTGATGGTCATTTTTCCCATCTTTCTGATATTTCACAGACAAAATTTTACATTAATTGTGTAAAAATGCAGAGAGATTAATTCATAATGAAGATAATCATTATCGCTTATATAAATTAGTTGCCTGCAGGTAAATTAGATGCCTGCAGGTATGAGTTTGGGCTGTGCTTGCTAATGATTAAAAGGAACCATTTTTGTCTACATCTTGGTATTTAAAGGCATTTCAGACATCGTTTTGTCAATAAGTAATAACAAGACACCACTAACAAGGACTTGTCTGATCTTAAAACTGTAATTTGCAGACTACAATTAATCTGACTCATCTGGTTTGTTCTAAAAATCGGAAACAAAGAATTTATGCTATTAACTCGCACATTTAAATGTATCTCTCTTTTGGATCCACAGAGGCGGCAGCACGTGTGCCTCCATTTTCTGTCCTACTGGCACATCTGACTATACATTTTTGTGAACGTGTGTAGCAGTGCACTTGACAGCGCTGTTCCCCCCGCGAGTTATTTTAGCCCATGCCTCTTGTTGAGCTGAGCTCCAGCTCTTTAACACTGTCTGAAATTTGGCCATCAGGACACCTCTGAGAGGCCCTTCAACAGTCAGCCCCCACGGCAATCACTACACAAACTCCCAGCAGGCACAACCATTTCCAATGATAATGAATGAGAATGTCCAGCATGTGTCTATTCATTTATCAGACACACTCTGGTGGCTTATAAAACCACAGAAATGTGTAGTGAGGCACCGGTGAAACCCTGGCTGCTGCAACTTATCTATATCTAGATGTATTGGCTCCCCAAGGTGCACGGCTAGAGAGGAGATCTTGGCTGCCACGCCCTATCAGACATGTCGTCATAGGCACAACGATAAAGGCCTTTGGTTCGGACAGAAATGCCGATGCAGCAGAGGGGGTCTGGGGGTTGGGGGTTAAAAAAAAAAAAAGGATGGGGGGGAGGAGGGAGAAATAGGCCTGTCAGCAGAAAAGCCTGTCCAACTAATGCCCTGCACCGGGGCCCAAAATTACCTCCGACTCAATGATCCTATTCACAGCTCAGATGCCCCCCCTCACTGACAAGCAACACAAAAACCCCGGCTAACCTCTCCGTAGTGCCAGAGTGCCTCTCTATTGTCTGCTCCATCACGTGATAACTCTAACTCAGACAGACACAAATAGTTAGAGAGAGAAAGGGAGCGGCAGAGAGAGATACATTTAATTTGGAACATGGAATGCGGACTCCGTGACTGCACGGAGGCAAAGAAAACGCTCCACAGTCTCGGCTTTTATGTCTGTCTGTCAAATACACTGGCTGCAAGTGAGCACGCTCAAAGTCCCTCTAATGTGCTGTAAATGTGACAAGACTGAAACCTCTCATGTGAGATCATCCCAATATACCATCACTCATTTCTGGGAAGTGAGGTCACTGACAGTTGAGAAATACTCAGCATAGGTGTTTCATCAGTGGCCGTGGATAAATGCAGACCCAGGCAAATACCCCAGTGGCGATCCCCTCCCCACCTAACCCTGGCAAACGGTACAACACCCCTGACAAAATGCATTATTCACAAATGAATGTGACCAGGTTTAGTACAGTGGCCTGCACTGGCGGTGAGACAATGCAATATGGAGCAGAGGCTCCAACTGAATGTGCTGTGTGAGACATCCATGCCAGCACCACTGTTTATAAGATCCTGTTAAGCCCCAGTGGAGCTCACACTCTGGTACCTCAATTCAAACTGCTGTGATATGAAATTCTAATCCAACCCAAAATTGGGGAGAACATGCCAAATTAAGGTCAGCATTATCTAAAAGCGTACCGACTTTGTGCCCGACCACAAAAACATCCTTCACAGCATACTCTGTAATTGCCCAATTATTGCACAAAATGCTAAAAGCACAATACACTAATGTTTTTTTTAAATAAGATGGCTGCTTGCTTTGCGTAATTGTGCATGCATACGTTATTCTTTCTAACTGTACTTTTTTTCCCCTAATGCTATTATAAATGCATATTGTACAGCTTCAAGGCTGGTAAGTAAACAAATGCCATTGTGCAACTTATTACATCCTATTCTTCATAATTATCACTATTTCCATGTAGATGCTTAAAATGTAAAGCAATTTTTTTTAAGTCCTTCAGTGGAAAAATGAATGTTTTGTTGCTCTCTGATCTGATGCAGTCCATAAAGATGCATTTTATAAATGTATAAACTCTGCACATTAAAATGGATAATTGAAAAACAACAACATCAAGAATCCAGTCAATAAACTTGGGGTCGTGACGGCCTCATCAATGCTTTTAAATAAATTATCCAGCACTGGTAGAGGGGCAGTGGTGGTGCTTGGGGTGATGCTATGTCACACTATTGAATGAAGACGTTTCTGAATATCCACGTCTTCAAAGAAAGCGAGATGCAGAGGCGAGACAAATATATATTTCTGTTTTGAGAAAATAGGGTATTCTTCACAGAAAGTAAACTGTTTGTAGCTGAGGCTTGGATCTGGGAATGATGATACTGCCTTTTGCCAGACTAAGCCCTTGAAGGCGTTTTACTAATGCACTGCACTTCAAACGCGCAAAGCATTCCATGCATTTATAGCTGGGCCTAAAATATGTAAGGGATTTGCATGGAAAAAAAACATGCAGTGTTTGTACTCTCTTCAGTGTCTCTAGCAATTAAGAAAACTAAAGAGGAATTGCATCAGAGCATAAACACATTTAACAAGCAGCTGGCTCGTTTTCCTAGCTTGATTGCAGTGACCATTCCCCCAACACTTGGGTTTGTGTAGTTTATGCATATTGTTGGAGCCACTCTCCCTTCCTTAAACTGCTGCCTCAATTAGAGAATTATGAAGAGGCCCTCAAAAAACGTATTGATACTACCTTCCCTTATCACACACACCCACATTGGTATACACACTGAGAAATTTAAGTAGCATGGATGTCTGAGCAGCTACACATGAGCTTGCTCCATCTCAAACAGAGAGATTTGTAAGCTCCCTTGATCTAGCAAAACTGGCCCTTAGGAAAGGGAAGCTATTTTAATTCGTTTTGACGTGTTCTTTCTTTTCTTTTTACACTTGCATTTATATCACATTTGTACACGGTCATTTGCACTCCCGGGGTACAGCAACCAGGTTTGACAGCCATTGTGTTTAAAAGGACAATTACAAGGTGCGCAGACTCCCCACCGGGCCAAGAGTCACCTCCATTTCCTTCTGAGTGCCAAATCTTCCCTGGATACAAATGTTCTCTGTGAAATCTCTTCAGTGATTGGCCTTTAGGAACCCGCCATTACCCTCTCCACTGGCTGTCCCATGCCTACACATCAGCTACATGCTTAGTAAGATACCTGCTGGGTTCTGACTGAGCGAAAAAGCTAGCCGAATGCATCCGGCTGCTGTGATCTCCCTAAACTGACATTCAGTAAGAGCCTCTTATTCCAGTGGCAAAACAGGTTTCTCTGCAGATGAAAAAAATGCATGATGACAGTCGGGCTCTTTTGAATAAGTAATATTTGGCCTTTGAAAATTAGCAATCTCGATGGGTTAGTCGTGAAGGGGAAGCGCAGGGGGACATCACAATTATTCTCGCGCCTTTGTTGGGTAAATGAAATGATTCTGTGTTTTCCAGTACAATGACAGCCGAGCATTGTGTGGATTACTGTGTCACTGGAGCCAAGAGCTGATAAGGCTAAGCTACATCCTTCTGCAGTTATCAGTGCATAGCTACTGGGATTTTGTTCTGTGAGTTATTGAGACGAGCGGCTTGATACAGAAGCTTTAGTGGGGGTATTAAACTGACCACATTACCAGGATGTCAAACACTCTTACACTTTATGATGTCTTTCAGAAAAGCGCCGCGACCCCTGTGAACATTTACAGGTGAAGCTCATTATGAAACGCATCAAATTAATATGCTGGTAAATTGAACTACTTAAAGGATGAAAGCTGATAGCTTTATAGATCGCAAGGAAATCTGCCTCCCAGTGTGTCTCACTGTCCTTTCTCCGTCAAGTTCAAAGAGCAATAATTGATACTTTTTGAAGAATGGAACTTATAATTACTGTAGACTATGACTGGGGCTTAAGTTTTAGGTAAATGTCGTCTCTTGTCTCTAAATCTTTGAAGCCTGCAGTCTGCAATGGCCAGTTGGCAGGACCTCTCAGATGTAAATCAGAGTTATATGAAATGAGGTGCTGAACTTTATGACCATAACAACTATTCCGTGACCTCCCTCTGTCCTCTCGCAAAGGTCACAGGTTTTTAATTGCTGTCTATACCCTAATTCACCTTATAACTGCTGGCACTGGTCACTTTGTTCAATCTACAAAAGGGTTTAGTGATTAATGGAGGGAAGGAGGAAGGGATGGAGAACAAAAGCAGGTAGGAGTAAAATAAGTCAATCTGTGTGAGGTTGGAGGCCAGAGGCAGGTTGGGACACGGAGATGCTGTTTAGAAATCAGACTGTGAATAATAAGCCATTTAAGGAGGCCACATGCATCATTTTTTATTGTTCCTGTATTACAGAGGTCATTCTCTGGTTACCATACACCACAGTAATACACATTTTAGGGAATGCTCCGCTGCACCGCGCATCCATCTCTGCTGTACCTTAGTGCTGTTGCAGCGGTACTGCGTCGCAGGCATTTTCAACTGGACATTAAGTTAACTCATCTCAGAGGCTCTCATAGGGTGAGAAATAACTAGGGGTGCAATGGTACGTGTGTTCACCCTGAACCATTTGATACTCGGAAAGTTTTTACAGCGCACCAGTGGCTGTCTAGTAGCTGCAGCATGCTAGTCGGCTTAGCCCAGATGGCTGGGTTAGTTAAACTCAATGCACAATTGGTGTGTAAATGTATGTTGACATTGTTCGACTGTTGTCTGGTTTATCTGTGGAAACATCTCAAACATTTAATTTATGATGCCATCACTGGAATGTGTCACTTAGTACAAGGAGGTGCACACAGGCAGCCTCCCACTGCAGACTTGGACCATGCCAAAATTATAACTAATGCTATGGTTTGTTTATCACCATGAATGCATGATTACATTCACATAGACTGTAAATCATAGAGAATAGCAAATTAAAGCATGTGATCAAAGTGCTTAGGCCCTGCTACAATGTGCCTTCACACATGTATTTTAGTCAGTCCATTGTGCCTGCTCTGTGTAAACCAACCACGAGTTGTAGTTCAGGACTTCTGATAAGGTCAGAGTCTCATGATGGAGCTTTTATTTTTGTTTATTTTAGTTACAATACGCCAGCGTTTGAGTGCCTTAAGTCTTAGAGTAAGAATTATAGCCCATGAGCCACTGCTGAATGTTAACATTTCTCAAAATAATAATAAAAAAAAATCTATATCTCTATAATCTCTTATATTTGTTTGGAAAACATGTTAAGTATAAGACAAATGTTTTGTAAG
>JAPZEB010000004.1:17643724-17655282 GCA_029783705.1 Chaetodon striatus
TGGGTTCATAGAAGGATCTGTGCAGCTGTGCTTTATTACAGACACAATGAGTCCCAGATTAGGGGAACTGGAAGGAGGGAGGAGGGAGGGGAGGGCGGGAGGAGGTAGAGGATCACGGGGGGGGAGGAGGAGGAAGGAGGGGTGAAAATGACTCCAAACACATCTGTCCTCAGTTTGTCTGCAGCTATAACACCAAACCACAAGCATGGCCATGTACAAATCTGTCTCCGCTTGGAAAGGCCGCCCGCGGAAATGTTTCCAGACCTTGGGTTTTTAACGCGAGGGCTCGTGGGAATAGTCTGTCGCCTCGCAGTGATAGCAGTGTTCGTCAGGGTCAAACTAACATCGACGGCGGTGGCACACACAAGCAGGTGGCACAAACATGCGAATGGTTGCGGAAGGCTTCCGGCGCTGTGTGTTGTGTGTTCTCTGTATGTGTCTCAAGGAAACAATCCGTGATGTTTTTATTGTGACCCTTGGTTTTTATAGTGAATGAGTGCTGGTTTCCTGCTGTTTCAACTTCTCTATTTATTAGCTTTAAAAGCAGTTTTATCTGTCATTAAGAACTGTCAACTCGTTTCACTCCAATTCCATCTTCAGTCTGACATTAAATCCACTTTAACCGATTTCTGTGGGCGAAAGGGATACAATTTTCCCTAACCACTTACTAGAGACCAATGTATCTGCCTGAATTAAACATCATTTTAAGACCGCACTGATGCGTAGCCATGTCTACATTCTTGTTTTGCTTGGGATTTAAGGGTCCAGTGTGCAGGATGTGGAGGCATCTATGGTCAGACAGGGTGTATAATATTCATAACTATGTTCTATTCGTTTGTTATCATCTAAAAATAAGAAGTCTTGGGTTTTCGTTACCTTAGAATGAGCCTTTAATGTCCACATACGGAGCGGATCCTCTTCCCCTGAGTCCACCATGTTGTTTCTACATTAGCCCAGAATGGACAAACCAAACACTGGCTCTAAATAGGGCCATTCGTGTTCTCATGGTGGCCATCGTACTTCTCCTACATGCTTGGCACATTGGAGAAGGTGTAGTGCTGCAAATCTACCGCTAGATGTCACTAAATCCTACTCACTAGACCTTTAAAAGTGGAGCGGAGCAAAGTAAAAGAGAAAACTTGTTTATTTAGAACAGCCGTGATAGCAGTGTCTAACATGTCCAAAGCGACCTCCATTGTTCTATTACACCTCATTGGCTCCGGCGCCCTGTGTTAATCCCAACTGTGGCTCTGATTGGATCGTTTTATATTTCAACAAAAACTCCTGTTTCATGTCACGATGCCCGACGAATCAGTCAGCTCAGTGAGGAGGGCATATTCCAAGGTCTGGACCCAGGCAAATTAAGCAGTGTAATTGTGGTCCAATTATACAATGCTTTCAGGCCACGCTTGAAAGTTCATCTACACAGTTGTAAAGTGGGCTTTCAAACTTCAAAAATACAAGCGATCACAGCGCCTTCGAGTCACCCTAACCGACCCAGGGAGGGAGCAAAGAGGGAGAGAAGTGAGGTACTATGTTTGGTCTGTGCTGTCCTATCATTCTGCTTCAGTGGAACCTCTCAGGCAAACAAAAAATGCAGGTTCACAGCGTGTTATGCCAACAGAGGCAAGATTCACCAGGAAGACATCCCACTACCATTAGAGCTTACTGAAAAGCCTTTCTATCCCCCTTAGAACAGCTTTCGCATAAGGAGTGATTAAACATCAAACCACACTGTTGCACCCTAATCCACCACCCAATTCCTGATGTGCCTCCCCGTTTGTCTTGCTTTCTTCCCTCACATATACATAAGTAGAGACGGAGCTGATTCCTAACACTACTTAGAATTAATCCCACAATAAGATGTTGTGTCTGAAAAGTGGCAGTAAGACTTTGTTACACTGTTGGGAAGATGTTCTTTTGTTACAGTTTACTTACTAACAAGAAAAGCTGCAGCTAACTTAATCTTAATGATGGAATGCTATTTTGGTTTTGATGGACATTGATCTGCTTTTTCATTACTAGAAAAATGCCAAAGTTGGGGAGGGGGATTTAAAGTTGGCAGCAGCTGGCCGGCAGGCACATGACTCAGGAAGAGTGCAGCACTGATTCTTTGTTGGAAATAGTTTGAGGATTAAATGTTTCAGGTGGGGTCCTATTTTCTTTAAACTGCTCTGCTAGGGCCTGCAGGTATAAGAATAGCAATTCCCGAGTCTGGAATTGATCCTATTTTTTTAAAGCGCATGAACAGACCAACAGGAATGATGGGGGCCGCATCACTTGGTTTGTGGCCGGTTTTCTTACATACACTGCTTCTCATAAGGCTGTTCTCCCCACTTATCCACATGCCTCTGATTCACTGGAGTGGGTACAGGAATTATGTTTTTTTTTTACTAGCTTAATCTCATTACTTTCATTGGCTGATAAAACCCTGCACTAAAAGTAAGCTTATTATTTATTGTTTTGAACAAAGTCCATCTGCACCAGGCGTGTGAGCATGCTCAGATGGATGCAGGGATTTATACAAGCAGTCCAGGGGTGATAATAATAATAATAACCTTTTATTTTTTGTTCATATCGTCTATGGTCAGGGTATGGCACAGCTGCTTATTAACTAATATGATCTCATGCGCAACTCTATTTCCTCTAGGACCACACCGGACAGATCCGGCAATATACATGGACACTCAAGATGTACGGCCTAATAACTCATATTATATGAATTCAATAACACATGTCTATAGGCCTGCATGGTTGTTGATGAGAGCAGTAAAACAAACTTTAATATCCCAGTGTGTTAGAACTGTTAATGATCAGCACTGAGGGCAGTTAGGCTGTAACTCACTGTCCACGGCCACCTTACTGCCAATGCAGACTGTAACTCTCGTGTTAACACTATAGGTGAACGCCGAAGAGATGTACCCCTACATCACCCATAAATAACAACCGTTTGACCTTTTTACAAGCTTACCAGTTCCGTGACGTCAGTGTTTTGTGGACCCCTAAAACTCACCGCACTGTCTTGATTCACCACATTGTTTTCTCGGAAAAAGCATGACGCAGATTACTTTTGAAGGTTATTCATCAGCATGCGATTTGGCATCCAAGGGCAAATAATTAGTTAGCAGAGGTAGGGCTTTGGCAAGGCTGACGAGAGCAGCAAAATATGGCAAACATGGCATGCTATGAGATCACAGACCGCCAGCCAGCTGTGTCTGTTTATGCTGCAAGAACCCTTTCAAGCCTCTTCAACATATGGTTTGACTCAAGTACATCAGAGTCACACTGAGTTTTAAAAACAAGCAAAGGTCCAATGTATTTGCGAATGCTGGATTAATTAAAACACTGAAAAACACGTCATAATAAGCATACTGACATGTAGAAATGCTGACACTGTACTTACAGGACCACATAACTCAAAAGCGCAATCCAGAAGAGGAAAAAAATACTCGGCCCAGTGTTTTAAATTAAAATCTAAACAGCATTTCAGAGTGAGTTTCACTGTAACTGCAAAGTCTTATGCATTTAAAATCAAGGATTTGACTCTATAATACGGTGCTGAAGTACCTGGAGACATTTTTCCAAAAATACCATTCAGGTGGGAAATATTCAGGAAACCAAAGTGGTTTAAATTAAATACAGCTATCACAGCACATTTCCATCAGCACAGAAAATTGTTGTGTTTATAAAATCTTACAGAGTTAGACTACAAGCTGTTAAGAGTAAAAAAAAAAAAAACCTCCCCACCTCCTCTTGCACATGTTCAGGCGTACACACACATACGAAGGTAAAACTACACCTTAAATTCATTGCGTTTGAAGGCCGTCCTTTTTTCAAGTGCATTATTCTGTTATAAAGTACACCGCCATACTGAGCACAAATCAACATAAAAGCAGAGAAGAGTCATAAAAATACACAATACTTAATACTGAGGGCCATTTCATCCAGCTGTGCAACTTGCATTACTGAAGTGTGAAAAAGGGGGCTGTTGTATTCATTAACCCTGCACACACAAATGGCAGGGGAAGGCTGGTTACAGTGTTGTGTAAAGCAAACACAGCAAAATGGTAAATAAATGATTCTTTTCCTCACTGACTGAAGGCCACTGTCCTTTAGACGCTCAATATCAGACTATGTAGCAGATACTAAACAAACCACATGCAATCCATATCAGTCACATGTCAGACCTGAGTCAGCCCTGACCTCATGTTACCTGCACCAGTCCTATGGGAGCTGGTGCCATATTGGCACTATATATGTGGTATGGTTATAGTGACTCGAGGCTTCTTATGTTGACTAGTGTTGTCAAAAGCATCTTATGATACGTATTTATTCTGAATTTTGAAATGGTGTCAATACTCCACTGTGGTGATACACTGATACTAGCTGTGCTTCTCACGCTCTTTTATTGTCAGTGTTTACTTACAGTCCTTCTGCTGCTACTAACCAAGAAAAGAAAAGACGGCTTTGTCGTGTTATAGCTTTGTTACACTGAGCTCAATTGTACACCCTCAATGTCAATTTTCCTGGTATTGAAACTGGATGTTTTTCAAGGTGTTGTATAGAAGTTAGAATCTCCAGCACCATGTTTCAATGCTATAGTCTGCATTATGGCCAGGGTTCACCTGCTTATACCAAAGCAGGGAGAACCAAAATAAAGAGCCGCCTCAGAAAACTAATTTTGAACCCATTCACACTAATGAAAAACGCAGTAGTTTCCCGGTTTCTTTGGTGTGAAATGTAAAACTCCAACGACCAGAAATGGTTAGTTGATACACTCAGATACAGTCTGGGAAAGGGCGTTGTCCATGAACCTCAGTGTGTTGCTTCATCTTGTGTTACACATCCCCCCATCCTTTGTGCACAGGGACAATAACAGTGTTTGGGAGTAAGGGGGGGGCTGCAGGGCTGACAGGGGGGATCTGGTTACCTTCCCAACCACTGCCATAACAACATATGGAGGAAGCTCAGTTACATGACAACAGGTCCATCTTCCTATATTTCTCTGCATGTTGTTTTAATGCCTCAGGACAGTAATAGTTAAGCAGTAAACACACACACAGGCAGTTAAGATGGTAGCAGAGGAGAGTGCACTTAAATTTTGCACATTCATAAAGATAATGTCCATTTTAGGACTAAAGCAAGTGTCAAACTGGCTTCAATCACTTCATTGTTTAAGGTTCACTTACTCAAAATAAATTTTGTGTTTGTGGGAAAATAATTGTATCATACCTCCCTTTTGTACATTCATTTACATAATGTGGGTGTAGAGGGGTCAAAGATCAGCCCCATCACAAATCCCTTTGAGTGAGGACTGACAAAGGGCAGGAGCTGAATGCTTTTAGCCTGGCGGCAAAGGGGAGAGCGGCTCCTCCCTTGGTGCTGCGTTCCTCCATCCCTATACCCACACCTCGGCTACATCCCGCTATCCGCCAAGTTTACCATTTGAAAAGAATCTTGCAGACTGCACTGTAACCTGAAGCGTTATATTGCATATCAGTTCTCGACCGAGAGTAAGGAGAGCTGTGGAGGAGAGCAGAGGAAACAATATAAGGCAGACAAAAAAAAAAGCCCTTGTGAAACAAAGACAAAGAGGAGGGGGTAAAAGCAGAGCTCTACTAGTGGCTGTTTTATTGTATCCTGGTCCATGGCAGAAACTGTGGGGCTTCTTTCAGTTGTCACATTAAAAGACCCATCCGTCAGAAACAGAGCTCAGTGTGGTCCCCGCAGACTACCAAAGAGGGGACACTTTCCACTGTGCTGGCCAACACTCCTAAAACCATCTAGTGTAAATAAGATTTCCATTGGCACTCATTATGACCAGCATACAAACAAGGCCATAACATTCCACAGAAAAGAAAACAATGAAATTAAAGACCTGGTGGGAGGGAGGATTTTTGCACACTAACCAAGCGTAACTAAGCAGTAAGTTAACTAGCTTCTACCCTGAATAACACTCAGAGCATATATTATCGAAAATTGTGTAGTTCATGTAAAGTTCATTCAGTATTAATAGGAGAGCACGGCATTATGAGGGCATTAAATCAGATTCCTTCCTTGAAAAGTGCAGTTGTTGTTTTCCGGTTGGGACTTGAGCCTCAAAGAGGGCTATTGTGCCGGAAGCCTAATGATTAAGTATGCAGGCTTCTGTCAAAATAACAGCAGATATCTTAACATGTCTGCAGCTGAGATGCTAGCAGATATTGTGTTGCATTCTGAGCTGGAAGGTCTGGGTAGGAAGAGGGATAACATGACAGCTGTAGCAACCCCGGATACCAGGAAGACCTGGAAGCACAAACATTTGCCTTTCTGCCTCACTGGAATCCACATTAGGAGGTCATCGGCATTACAGAGACCCCCAGACATGCCCCGGTGGCAGCTGTGCACGGGAGTTCACAGCCCAAACACAAACAAGAGATAGGGTGTTCAGAGAGGGATGGGTGCTGCCATGCATGTACAGTATGACACTGACACACTATCCCCTCACAGTGTGCCTGGATTAAATTAAATTACCATTTCATGAGAGACAGTTGCATGGAACCAAGCACACATTTAAGTATATCTACAAAATAAGCGGGGATAAGGATGAGAAATGACCCGAGCAGTAACTTGAGAAACCCCATTTGCATCGTAAATCAATCAGGATAACATCACGAGGGTCATGTGATCTTACACCAAATACTGAAATGTTTGATGTTGTCCTTGCATATGTCCCCCTCAATCAGGCTCAGGTCTTCTGCTCAAGTACACCAGTGGGAGCCGAGATTTTTAAGATCAATGTAGCATATGGAGCACACCGAACGGGGAGGGAGTGGCGCCCATGGGTTAGATTTTAACACGGACAGACAGCTGGTGCCGTGAGCTATGACAGCAGAGAATTCATATGGAATTCAATTCCCTTTTTTTACGGCTGTGGAATTGTGGGCAAATTGTGGAGCTTCTCTGGTAAGAACATTAAAGGGTTTTTTATAGGTCTCCTAGCAGAGAGCAGGTCACTTTAATGAGGGGCAATGTCCAGCCCGTGCTCCTCCTCTCTTTTAACTGCATGCTGCCTCACAGCCCACGTTGGACCCTCAGCCACATCAGGGACATCTGGCCCCTCCATCTACAAACATGGCCCTTAATGGGCAATTACAAAGTCCAGGGCCTGGGAATATGCTTCGATTTATAGTTCCAATGTATCCAAACCCAGAATCCTCTGTCTATCATGGCCACATTAGGTTATATGAGACAGGAGGCCCATCAGACCTAATAAGCCTTATCCTTTTCAGAGGATAGCCATTAAACTCCCCCCTACCATGCCGGCCCAGCCATCGGCTCCCAGTCTAGTAAATTAAACAAATGAATGGCGTCCTCAGTATTACAATTAAAGCATAGAATAACATGAAACTATGAAGCTCATTAAAGCTCGACTCCATCTACACTCCAAGCAGAGCCAGTGAAAACTCAATTATAAATCATTTATAAGGCAGATATCCAATGTGTGTATTTTGTTTCACCCTTTCAATGTCAGGCTCATATTCAGTCCTACTATATGCCCACATCTGAGCTTCCTCGAAGGGAGGGTGGGAGGGAGGCAGAGCCATTTTAGTTGCCCCTGACAACCAGTGGCTTTTGCCAAGTTGAGCCCTCTTCATTTAAGTTCCCCTCTTCTTCATTTCACTCTTCCTCCCTCTTTTTTCAGTTGGAGGTCTCCTGCTTTTATTAAGTCCCCTCCCCCCATTCGTTACAAACACAACCGCGTTATCCATGTCAAATCCATTGGAGACAGCCCGGGGAAGTCAATATGGAGCCAATAGATTCTCTGCTTTCGCTGTGGAACTCCTGAGGCAGGGAAGGCAAACACAGCTGAAACTATCGCGGACAGCTCGAAACAACTGTAACAATTCTTTTTAATCTAAGGCAAGAATATATTTTTTTTAGGGGAAGAGCTGGTATTTTTTGAAAAAAAAAAAAAAAAAAGAAAACAATTACACTGCTATTTCTTCACACATCAGCCTGTTCAGATTTATTCAGGTGTGACTGAGATGTTCCAGTAAACTTCTTTTCTTCCCAGCAATGAACAAGTAATGCTGAAATGAAAAGCTGGATGTGAGAGAGGAGAGAATGAAACTCCTTTCAGAGTGTCGACGTGAAAAGAGGATTTTTGTAACAAACACATTAATCTGTGTACTTTATTGAAGTGCTTGAGCAAAGAGGAAATTCAAATGCGAGGCGGACCAAGAACATAACAATCGATTGTGAAATACTTTATTCTTCCCATTTAGGTTTGGGTGCAAAAATAAAACTACTGTTCTGAAATTATTCTTAGCGGTGTGAAATATCAGCACAGGAGAGCAAGGAGACAAAAATATTCAGTATTATGCCTTGTTTTCTTCGGTCTTTTTTAGCAATTAACACCTGCCAGAAGCCTTTCACCCTCCTGTCCTGAGCCGCAGGTGTGAGGAGACCAATGTGTGACCTGATGAAAGACACGCTGCCAGTGTAGTGCCAAACAGTCATTTCCCCTCACTGATAGGCCATTCTTTATTTAGCGTAGCCTAAGGAGGTGTGCTTAGCCACCCCGCAGACCAACACACACCGGCACCCACGCTAAAAATAAACCATTACCACTAGCAAAGCCCACCGGTCACACATTAACCACGGCAAACTAGTTATTCTCTGCCTGATATGATAGCGAGACTTGGAATTAAACACATCAAACAGAAAACTGGAGAGGGAAAAGACTGAGCATGGTGAAAGTATGAATCACCACCTGACTGTACTGCACTATTTCTCCCACTCTTCCTTCTGCTCACCCAATGGCCGGAACTCTAGAAGTGACAGTCAATACTAACAACGTGAGCTAGTGTCTCCTGGGCTTCTGTACAGCAGGCACAGTGTAGAATCATAAATGAGCGACTTTGACAGAAAACACATAGGCTTATAGAAAAAAAAGAGGTGAAGGATGAGCAGCAGAGGAGGCAATGAATTTAGAGGTTGGGGGACTTTCGATATGACGGGGGGTAGTTATTTGCTGGCAGCAGCAAGCCCTTTACCAACAAAGGGCCTTTCATATTTCCTGTGAACAGAGACAGAGACTCCCATTAATCCCGGAGGGAGGGCTCATCTCAGGCTTCTCCTCCGCACATAAATTACTCTTCTTATGCCCTTCCTCCCATTACTGCTCAATGTTTACAGCATAAAGAGTAAAGAAAGAAAGTAGAGGAGCCAGCCACACATCTTTAATGTGTTAGACCACTCTTAAAAACAGTTATGTCAGCGCTAACTCATAACACATGTGCCAACATTTGCTTTGCCCCGAGCCACAGTCAGGAAGCTGTGGCAGCCTCATTCTCTGTGTCCCTCCTCTCATTCTGTCTCTCTATGTCTCATTTCTGTCTGTCTTCCTCATATGGGAGGAGTGAAAAAGCTCGGCCCAGCTGTCGCATTTTTGAGCAGATGAAACCCGCTCTGACGGGCAGAGTACATGCCAATCCCCACTTATCCCGCACAGAATGGAGTTTAACAGTGGTGCACAGCTGCCTGTGTACACACGCTCAGACCCCTTGGTGGTCTGGTGGAAGGCATGATAAGCGGCTAAGTAACCATCGTGTCGCCTGTGTGGCACACTGAGAATGGATTTGTGGTGGAGGAGGGAAGGGGAGATAGGGGTGGAAATGGAGAGAGAATGAGAGCGAAAAAGGGTAAAAAGAAAAAAAAAAACTCCCACTTATGCATGTGCCCGGTGTCTGGACCGCCTTATTTCAAACAGACACAAATCAATGGTGGTGCAATTGCATTTTCCAAGTGCACTGCAGACACACCAATAAACGAAGGCCGGGAATCAGAGGATAGGTTGCAGAGAGGCTAGACACTGCATCGGCCGTGGCCAAGTCTCATAGAATGCTGTTCCAGCTGTCAGCAGGGTCCAACACCTAATGCCACACACACACACTCACAAAAACACACACTCACATAGCCTTTAATGTCTGCAACAGCCCTGTTCATAAGGTGCTCAGCATGAGAGTGCTCTGGTTGTTAGGTTGTCTACCCATTAAAAGCAACAACGGCCACACCGTTTTCCCGTGAGATCGCTCTGATTATACTTGCATTTGGCGCAAAAATCTGTCTGAATCATCTTCAAAATAGGATGATTTGACGACCTTATCACTCAAGGTATTCATTTATTCAGTCGCACATTAGTACTGGCCCCTGGATTTGATTTTTCACCATGAATAATTGGTAATATTTAAGTCTGAAGTCATCCTTGCATGTACTATATCTGTAGTCTAACATCACAAACACAAAAGTGGATTTTATTGTACTCCATCTTGTATCATCAAATATCCATTACTGAAAAGCCACAGAACGCTTCCACACACTGATATGTAGCTACTTTGGGTCATGAAGCTTTTCTGTTTGTTTTTATGTCTATGAAACCCCCAAAATGCCCAACTCCTTTTTGTTCCATTTAAAAAAGACAAGACTGTGTGACTACCTTGTCAGTGGAAAAGAAATGCAATTAATATTCAGAATTATAAATCATGACTAAATATTCTCTTTCAGTCAACTGAGCAATATTTCAACAGATGTGTAAAAGAACAATGTGTGCCAGTGTTGCCCACGACGGACGTTCTGCACAGTATAAGCCTGGTGAATGCTAGAACAAAGCCCTGCTTGTGTCTTTTGACCTCGGCTCTCCTAGACAACACATTCTTGCTAGGACAGAGGGGAAACATTCAAACGGGTCTAGCACAGTTGTTTTTCCTGCTGTTTATCGAATAAGATCACCTTAAAAAGACAGGCTGTGTGTGTTTGTGTGTGTTTGTGTTTGTGTTTGTGCACTGGGAATGAGGGAGTTGCTTTGAACAAACACTAAATACTGAAGTAATAATGCCATGTCAACATTGTGGTTTATGTTTTTGGCAAGTCATCCACAGCATACTTTATTTGGGACTGTTGTCGGCTGAGGAAGTTCTTTGTCAACAAGGACTAAGTTGGCTTATTTTCCAGAAGAATAGAATCGTTGACTAAAAATGTCTTGAACCCTGTCTCTGCCCAAATTACTGAGTTTTTTTAAAAGTGGGAAACCCCGATAAAAAATTGTCAATAGACTCCTTTCCCATTGTCAGTTCCCAGAGCAGCATACATGGCTCTGCAGTAAACAAGAATGCCTTTCTGTTCTTTTTTTTTTTTTTTTTAACTGGTCTATCACGTTCTGTGTCACAAAAGTGCCAGAAAACAAGTAAGTAAACAGTAGAAATCAGCATGTAGCCCAGTCAAAATGTTATGGTAGCTACTTCTTTTTCTTATCTGTTATTTATTCAGACTCTTTTTCAAACTCTGTTTGCGTGCTGCTTGGATGGAGACAGACAGTTTTTTGTGGTGGCGCATCGTTACATTGCGCTGAAACGGGTGCAGAACCCATCCAACCCAGGTGTCTAGAGCAGCACCCTGAACTTCAAAGATTTGCATGATCAGTTAGAGACCCCTCAGTAAACTGGGAGTTTAAAGTTGAGCAGACTTTTTCTTTCTTTAGCAGGCAGCGTGAAGCGTACTTCTAGGGAGGCCGGCCC
>JAPZEB010000004.1:17677314-17688660 GCA_029783705.1 Chaetodon striatus
ATCTGGCAGTGTAAAAGGGGCTATAGAGACATCAGAGTCACCAATTAACCTGCATGTCTTTGGACTGTGGGAGGAAGCCGGAGTACCTGAAGAAACGGACGGGCTCCCTCACCCTGGGTTCAAACCAGGAACCCTCTTGCTGTGAGGCGACAATGCTAACGCGCCACCAATCTGAAAGACACCACTTTAAAAATGTTGATGTGAAACATATGAAACATTCAAGTATAACACATGCAAAAATGTACAATGCCAACATTTTATTTCATCAAGTGGGCTGAACACAAAGGCGTAGATTTAAAAGGTGGACACAGGGTACACATTCACTTCAACATGTGCATTTGTCCCCAACACTGAAAATAGGAAAGTGGCACAGTTTTGTGTTGTTGTTTTTTACAAAATTAGCGGCATTTACAGCATAAATTGAGACAGAAAAGGCACAAATTGGGGAATAAAGTTCACGAAAATGCAGGAAATTAAGGGGTTGATGCTCAAAATTTTCTGGCAGAGAAATCCTAAATTCAAATAACTGAATTTGTTAGAACAATACATAATTTTTATAGCTTATTTAGTTGTACCAAGTATATGTTTATGTTTTATGTTTACTTGATTTTCAAAGGGACGTAAAGTCACGTAAATGTGCCAGATTTAGCCATACAGGCTAATTTTCATCTGCAGTCCCTAGCAGAAAAAAAAACATTAAAATAACATAGAAAAGTGCAGAAGCACAGTTAAAAGCAGATTGATGGCATGTCCATAGAAGGGCATATGAGCTCAGAGCAAGTATATAACCATAGACACGAGCACATAGCAAGGCACATAAGCACTACTACTAAAACAATGACATAACCATAAATCCAAAAGCATTAAGAACATGCTATAGAAAAGTACAACATAAAACACAACATAGACCAAAGCACATAGCCACAAACAAACACACAAAAGCACAAAGCAAAACACACAAGCACATTTAGCAGGACTGTAACATAACCATAAAACCAATGCACGTTAAGACAAACGTATCTCATGAAACTAAAATACAACAATTATATTGCAGTCTACACTAGTAAAAATTAAGCTATCTTTTTTTTAAAGAATGACAAAGAGTCTGCATTTGCGTCAGCAGTTCTGTGAGGCTGTACTGAGGCACAGTACAATGGTTGATACAGTACAATATTAGCATGCTAACATACTCACAGTGACAATGCCAACATGCTGATGTTCAGCTTGTGCAATGTTGACAATGTTCACCATGTTAGCTTAGCATTGTATATCAATAGTTTTGCAAGGCATTTGTTCATAAACCAAACGTGACATATTCACATTTCAACCTGACTTCAGCATACATCATCTGGGGACTATGAATGTCTGCACAAGCTTCCAAGCAATCCATCCAACAGCTGCTGAGATATTTCAGTCATCAAAGACGTACATTTACTGACAGAGCAGCATTGCTACAACAAGACAGAAGCAACTAAATAAGTTTCTGCTCCTCTCTCCAGCTCTGAATGAGAAAATAATAAATGGCTGTGAGGTTGTTATTTGAGTTTCCAGGGCGAAACTGGAAAGTTTTTGCTTTAATAAGTAGCTTTATCTTCCATACGAGACAGTTTGGTCGGTAAAGTGCTCACACACACACACACACAAACACACCCATGCAATCAAGCTTACGGGTAAACAATTAAAAGTTATTTCTAAGGGCTTTTTATTTATTGTTTTTATAATCAGACACATGTTTTGAATCAGTGCACAGCCGCATTCCATTAAACAGGTACAGCAATAATGTGCATAACAAGACAACATCCCCAGCATCTCTGCTTTTATCCTCATGTTATCCACATCAGCAAAGCCAGACCAAATCATCACCATGCTTGTGGAGCTCCTTGCAACCTGAGCGCCTCCTCTGTGTCTTCAGTATTTGCAGCTTGAAATGTATTCCCTCTTACTAGTATTGATCTGCAAGAAGACAAGGTCTTTGGTCGTGACAGCCTGGCCTGTCTGATTTAGGGTCGGACCAACAGCCTGTCTGAACACAGGGGCCTGGATGGATTTATATGAGGGCTGTTGCTGCTGCTGATCCACCCCTGCGCCTTCCCTCTGTCTCACACTGGGCTTTCTTATCAAGAGCTTAATTTTGGAGGCAGTCGGGGAATGAGCCACTGCTTTTTCGTAATCACAGAGGTAATGAGATTAGAGGTTACTTCAATAAATGCTTGATTTTTTTTCTTTTTTTTCCTCTTTTTCGGGGTTATCTTAATGTGTTCAGCTGGGAGAGTTTAGTTTTCACATTTATTACATTGCTTTCATGCAAAAGGCACAGAAGCCTGATTACAAAAATGCGTTAATAATTACTGTGGGCTTAAGAAGGTGGCAAAGGGCTGGCTTGCTCGCTGAGTTTGTCAGATTGCATAAAGAGGTGCAGTGTGTTCATTAAAAGAATTAAAATCATGATGAAAAGTGTGATAAAAGGCAAGCTAGTTAATATGCCACCATAATAAATGAAACATGGAATATTAAGATGCATTATTATTACCATTGTTATTGCAGTTGCCTTTGTCATGCTGGCACGGAGCCAGATTATCTCCAAAATAATAAACACTGTAGATGAAAAACCTTTTAACAAACAGCAAATAAATTAATAACACTTTTTTTTTTCTTACAGTAGAAAGTATTGTTGATTTGACACAATATAGGCTACTGTGTTTTAATGAGATTAAAATATGATCCTAATTCATGATAATTGCCACAGTACCTATTCCAACACACTTGCCTGTGGGTATTAGTATCTATTTTCTCCCTGTCAATGTGAACAGGATTATTATCTGGTGCATAATGCTATCTCCACAGCTCATTAGCAGTCAGCAGGTTATCAAATGCTTAAGATGCTGTTTTTTTCTTTCTTTCATTAATTCAGAAAGTAATGCTGCATTTTTCATCTAAATCAGATAATTGCTGAAAAATAAAACAGCCGCATATCAGCCATATGGAACATGTAAATTGCGTTGTTGCTACGTGTCATGTCACGGACTCTCCACTGACTTGCCTTCACATTCAGCAAAGCAAAGTTAACCTGCCAGCTATGATATTAATAATTCAAATGAAGAAAGGAGGAATTATTTGAATGTAGCACAGGTTTTATTTGAGGTTTTCATCCTTGCAGCGCGGACAATGGTTCAAACCGATAAGCAGACGCAATTTATATAACTTAGAAGGGCATTTGCGGCCAAAGCAGCAGATGTTAGTGGCAGGTTGCTCAGAGCGAAGGGTGCCTCATTTGGCTCGCTCAGGAGGTGATCATGAGACATATTGCCTTTACTCTCGCCCTCTACACAGACACATGACTGCTCCCTTCACCCGCTGGGGAATTCGGCAAGACTAATATCAAAGGGTCAGTAGGACGCAGCAAAACGTCTGAAGTGAACCAGATGAAGGATTTCAGGTGTTTCTCCGTGTTTCTTTATAAATATCAAAAGCTCTTCACAGTGATCGCAGAGTTTTATTTGGTTAAAGCGAAGCAGAATGATGCATCAGCGTGACTCACACAATCCCCACTTCTCCGGCTCACAAAGCGTGTCCCACACAATACTTTTGAAACGCCCACGAATCGTGAGCGAAGCTGTCTTCAGATATGTCGTTTTCAATATCAGCTTTTGCACTGATAAACATAAGGAGGATGTGTTTGTGCAGCAAAGAGGTTTGATTTACTCTCAGATATTTCACAAAAAAAGTCTCAAGGATCACTTTTTGTCTCGGCCTGAGCTTTTTTAGCTGCTCAATCCCTCTCTCACCTTTCTTGGTGTCTAATTGGGTTTCATTGATTTACTCCTCCACGATGCTGGCTTGGCCAAGTCTCTGCTGACCCTGCAGAAAAATATCAGCCGGGCTGTCTAACAGGCGCTGTTCCCGCTACACACACATACACACACCCAGTGCCCCACCCCCCCCAATACAAGCAGTGAATGATTGTGTCAGTGAGCTGGAAGTGAGTCAACCTGCCGCTCCTGTGGCCCTCACAGCAGAACCATAGATTTGCGTCACACTGAAACAACAAAAGGCTCGAGGGGGGGTGTTTGCACCCACTGCTCGGGGACTCTAGTACAGCTGTAGAGGGGAAAAAGTGAAGGGGCCAACTGGCGGTCGTCAGGAGGCCCGGGGACACAGCCGCTCATCTGTGCCTGAGCAACCATGTGTCACCTTGAGTTCTCTGGAGGAGGTGTCCGGACACAAACCTGCTGGGCCAGGCAGGGTGTGAAGAAGGAGGCAGGACGATGGCAGAGAGGAAGTACAGCCAGCTATCCAGCTTTCCATATGCGACAACTGTGACTCAGTGGATGAGCGAGGGCTGAGCAATGACTTCAAGGAAATTTGAGTGAATGGTGAAAATTAAAACAAAACCAACAAAAAAAGAATACCTTCACCTTTTCAAATCCACACACACCAACAGACAGGATAAGAAGAAAAGGATACAATACAGACAGAGCTTTGATACCAACTGTGTCCTCGTTTCCTCCTCTCGACTCCTGTCCCCCTTCTGCCATGCATTATAAACGGCTGATTATGACAGTGACAGCTCCTCAGGTGTGCAGTATGCTAGATTTGTTATTCAGCTCACAGGCATTGCTGTCCCTCCCTCTTACCACCTGCACAGGCACACAGACACACACGCTAAACACGGCAACGCACATACTGGCGCACACAAGCAGAAGTGCACGCCCGTACACACACACCCACGCGCGTACGTATTGCTCACAGCTGCTGTGTCAGCGGGACTCTGGCGCCAGAGAGAGGGGGATATTACATGAATCAGCCTCACACAACTGTTGTATTCACAGTACTATGATCCAAACTCACAATTTAAATTGGGCTTTTATTGTTTGATTTAGACTTTCATGGGCCACTGGTGGTTTCCTGAACTCGGATTTGTTTAATTTTGGAGATATGATTACATTTTTAGTGGACAAAATGGGCAGATTTGCATTCCTGGGGAGACCAGACCTTAAAGCAAAGCTTTCTCTGTCCATAAGAGCACTGTGGGGCCAATTGCTTACATACAGTACTCGCCAGTATGACTTCAATTGCAAAGAATGTCTGGTATTAGCATTTAATTCTCAGTTATGAATGGCCAGTTACAGCATTCCACCGTCTGAATAGCAGGCTGCTGCTTGCTGTGGATGCAGTTCTGTTAATGGACGCTTAATGGAAGCAATAAAATCATTTGTAAATCAACGAAATCATTTTAAAATCAATATTTAGTGTAAAATTATTTATTTCTTTAGTATGTAGCTATATAAAAAGCAGGTTAATGCACAGTAAGGCAGGCTTTATTGTGAAATAAACCACGACAGGATGATGCAAGACCCTGACGTGAAGCTGTACAATATCCCTTACATATTCCACTTCTAAGATGATTTGTGAATGAAGGGTCTAACTAAGGCTATGGTTTGATTGATTATATGAATATGGCCACATTCACAATAGTACGTTTTTATTTTAATGTGTTTTAAAGCTAAAACGATCTTTGTACACACAAGTGTTTTAGCACAGTTTCAGAATGAATCTACCTCTCTACTAACATGCCTGAAAACATATCACATGGCCGTTCTTGTATACTGAGCATGCATGTACCACGGAAACAGGAAGCAGATTATCTACTCTACTCGTTAAGGTGGATATTGCAGCTTCCAAATAAGTTCAAAAATAGCCACCCACAGACGCCATAACGTTAGATAGGATGAGCTTGCTGTTTTTGGTTTAGTTTTACTGATGATCCAGGATGCTTCGGTTGGTTTAGAGTTGACTGATTTGCCTGATAACATATCAAATGGCCATTCATGTATACTGAGCATGCATGTACCATGGAAACAGGAAGCAGATTATCTACTCTGTGGTTGAAAATACTGTTGAGATAGCGAGAAATAAGAGATTTGTTCGCTTGAACGTCAAGGTGAGTATTGCAGCTTCCAAATAAGTTAAAAAATAGCTACTCACAGACGTCATAACATTAGACAGGATGAGCTTGCTGTCTTTGGTTTAGATTTACAGGTGATCCAGGGTGCTTCGGTTGGTTTAAAGTTGACTGATTTGCAGGAAGGCACGGCGGTGTGGTGGTTAGCACTGTCGCCACAGCAAGAGGGTTCAGAGTTTCCATGTCAGCATGGGTTTTCTCCGGGTACTCCACAGTCCAAAGAGATGCATGTGTCAGCCTGGTGTTGTACCCCGCCTCTCGCCCAATGTCAGGTGGGATGGCTCCAGCCCCCCGCGATCCTCAAGAGGTTAGAAAATGGATGGATGATTTGCAGGATGTATGGAGATTTGCAAGATGACATTGACCTGATTGTCTTGACTGTTGTGTTCAAAAAAATGAAAAAATCCCCAAATAAAAAGGCCTTTACAAAAACAAAGTTCAAATCAATGAGGTCTTAAACAACTTAAACAACAAACAATACAAAGTAACATTAACCAAAAACATGGCAGTTAAAGACTGGAACCCCATGACATCTTCCACGCTTCACATTGCTTGAGCACACCTTTAATTAAAGGTTTTTGAGATGCCAGGTCAGGTGGCGCATTAAAGTTACTCAAAAAATGATAGTAACACAAGTTTAAGGCGGTCAAGGCGGTGAAATACAGATTGGGAGTCGTTGCAAAGCAAATACAGGGACATATTAGAGTAGTACCTGGAGCATTATCCATCACCGGAGGACGCCATGGCAACGGGAGAGGAGTATCCACACAAGATGGATGAAATTACAAAATGTATCTAGACCTAGCTAAAGTGATTTGGCTTGACACACTGTGACTGATAAGATCCAGTCAGGAAGCAAACCCTGGAGTTTTCAAAATGAAACAGGGCAAACATGCTTTAGGGGTTTCAAAACGTGGACGCTGGGCATAAACATAGCAATACGTACACATTTTAAATTTAAAATATGTTTGTGTGGATATAACCTATGAGTAATGTGAAAGGGCTCGCTTGTAGTGTCAAATTTACAGACTATTATCTCCTGGCCTAACAGCTCCCCTCAGCTCTGCAGAGTTTAAGTATCTTTACGCTCATTGTTTTGGTTTTAAGCCCAGTTCAGACCAAAGATTCATGGCGAGATGAGTTGAAACAGCCAACTACTTGCGACGTGCCGTTCTGCAACGTTCGAAAACCTTGTGAGTTCACTCCAATGCAACTAGATGAGATGGTGTATCATCTCTATGCAACAACCGTCTGTTCTTCCGTTGTGATTTTCAGCTTTTCAGGCTTATTTTGTGGCTCAGTATATTTTGTAGCTTCTTAGAATATGAGTGAGGATAGTGATAGTGAGATACTGGCTATGGTTGCATCATTTGTAGTAGTGATGAAACAGCGAAAAACATAAATAAACCAGCATCAGATGGACTGTATTCATAATAAATATGCCACAATAATATGAATAACCAGCGCCAATTAATCAGTCAATGAGAATGTGTGTGTGTGGGGGCAAGGCATAAGGACATACGGCCAGCAGCAGCACCAACCCACCGTCCAACATTGGCGCACCGTGAGGACGGAAACAGATCTTGGTGAGGATGAAGCACCTGCTGTAGCGAGCTAACGTGCCATCTTCTTTACGTCCTAAAACCAGCCACTGGCGATTTGACCAGCTGAGTTGCAGGTGACATCATCAGCCAGCTTGAGTCGAGCTCAGACTGACCAGTTCACATTACTACAACTTTTCTCTGCAACGTTCTAAAACAGTTTTATCTCGTTGTGAATGTTTGGTCTCAACTGGGCTTAACAATCCCACACCATTACTATTTTAGTCCAGCCTCACTGCTCTCATCAACCTCATGTCCAGTCGCAGCAGGCATGTCTATTTGCAGCAAAAGAAAGTCTGATAAAGCCACTACACTACCTGCTCAGCACCAAACAGAAACCAGACAGAAAAAGTTAGCGACTGGCTGGTGGAAATAATGAAGCATTTAGCAGCTAAAGAGCCAGATATTTCCCTCAGGAGCTGGTGAACACTGAAACTGAGCTAAATGGAGAGTGAATATTGGTTTCTGCTCGCTGTGTAAATAAGCAGCTGTTTGCTAACATGATACCCACGACAACTTTATCATGTAAAAATGTGTCACTGTCGTGTTTACAGCTTGTTTTGCTGCCTCCAAGTGGCCAAAAAAATCTATTAATAGTGCTTTAAGGCAAAATACTGTAGTTAAAGGAAAAATCCACCTTAAAAGTCAGTCATTGGTGATATATGACTTTTCTGAGCTTGTTGATCAGTGGTGTATTTATGTTATTGTGGAGAGCTGCTTAGTTATAAACAATGTGTAGTGAGGTGAGGTCACCTTCGGATTTTTAATAATGGAAAAGCATCATAGCAGAAACGCTTCATTAAAAACATCAATGCTAAACATTTTATCGTCAGCCCTTCCAAACAGGAAAGTCAGGACGTTGTCATAGCCTCACTGGCTGCAGCACTAAACTCGTATTTACAGTAGCTCTAAATTACAAACCATAAACAATTCCTGCCCTGAATGATTGAATATCTACTATATTAAAGTATCCAACTGGGAAATATCCCCTTGGAGATTTAGGTGACAATACTGACCTTCTGCTGCTGTACACAGTCCTCATCACGCTGTTACAGTATTTTTAGGATACAAAATGGCTTGTGTGTGAAAGAAGTCAACAGGCAAAGATGGTGAGAAGATGCGGCGTAAAACAAACATGGCGTGTCATAATAATTTCAGGGCGTGTTAAAAAAAAAATTACACTCCTGAGGTGCTGATGTTGAGAAGTCTCCTCACATGGCATTTCTTGAAGTGCCTGTTATTTCAACAGAGCCTATGGCTTAGCTCTCTAATTTGCTCCAGCTTTGGCTTCACTCTACCATGTAAATGCAATCAAGTTGCTGACAAAGTATTTCTGTTGGCAGAGCTGTCGTCTGCCTTCTACATTAAAAAAAATAAAGAAATAAATACATAGGAAACTGATCTAAAAATAGAAAAAATTAATCACTTTGCCAAGCCTGGCTGTGGGAAGCAGTAACTTACAGCGGGTTACGGCTTCACCTTTAAAAGTCACATCGATTTCATTGAGGTGTTGCTTCTGTTTGTCTTTCTGTATTTTCCACAAGTATTTTTAACCTAATCTAACTTGACAGGGTTAATTTTGTGAGGTCCAGTGTACAGTGAGACTGATTACTGACCTTTTGACATACAGATTCACAGTCAACTTTTAATTAGGTTCCATGCTCACTTCATTACTTTGCTTTTCTAATGCAGGCAGATTGCAAACGGTAGATATATTAGATGTGATGTAACCTGAGTAGGTTAACCGAGCATTACACACTACATTAAGACTGATTGCCCAACCTTACACAAGAAAAGGTTACATCAACCTTCAATTAAAACCTTCTTCACATTTCTCATACTATACAGAGACCAGTAATGTAAATGTTAGTATAATGGTTGCTGGGTCAAGAGCTGAAATGTTAATGATCTAGTGTCTAATTTACTTTGTTTCCTTGAGGGTTAGAAATTAATTCTTGTAATGGATAGACGTCATCTTGATTGGACATTGCTGTTACAAAGTTTCTGCTTCATAGATCAGACATGCAGAAGGAATCAATGCACAATTATAATTGCATGTGTTAATGTGTACAGTGGTGCCTCAAGGGGAGTCAGGGGAGACGATGACCACGCTGATACAATTGCTGTGCCCCCCCTGGCAAAAACAGGCCCACATTAGTGTCTTTAAGAGGTTGTGCCATGTTCATTCTTTAAGCTGGCGCAAAGTCTTGTGAAACTAGACAACCAAAGGCATCCATCGGTATCAACAGGGGCTAAATAATGCTCCAAAGTTCGGCTACATTTTGGCGAGGGAACAGCTGGCACGTTTTTTTTCAAAAAGATCCCTTGAACTCTGACCTCAAGATATCTGAACAAAGACGGGTTCTGTTGGTACTGCTGATACTGCTGCTGCTGCAGCAATGAAAAATAATGACACCGCTGCGCTTTTGAATGGCTCATTTCACTTCTAAAAAAAAACTCCCAGAGGGCTCTGTTGGCAAGTCAAAAGTAATGGAAATAAAATATCACCAAAGTACTCAGAGTTTGAGCTACCACCTACAAGCTAAGCAGGTGCAGCTTATCAGACTGGTGTCAGTGGGAAAGTGCATCGTCAAAGCCAGCAAAGCATTATTTTGGAGTGCGCGAATTGCCACTGACCTGTGGATGAAACTAAATCAAAGACGTTAACTACAGCGCTTGTTCAATGGGCGGCAACTGACTACAGACCATCTCAGGTGAAGGATTTTTTTTTAAAGTTAGTTGCTTGGAGCAAGCTATAGCACAATGACTGATTCATCAGCTTTTCTTTTGTTAACCTGGCATCCCTCACTTTTCAACTGAAATCAGAATTAAAGGAGCTGGAGTACTTTTTTCATTATGCACTTTATTGAAATGTGCTGCACATTTTGTACATGTCAAATAGTGTCATCCTTTCAAAGAAAAAAAAACAATGTGTTTCACCGAATAAGCACGTCAAAGTTTGTCTCCGACCTCTAAGTCATGCTTTCAGGACCACACTGTTGGAGCAGTGCTGCACGGATTTGAAAGAAATAAATGTAAAAATCAATTTCACAAAGTACATTTTTTTGCATTCATTTGATTCCAAATCGAGACACTCTTGTAAGAATTTGTAGAATTTTATCACGGCAACTCAATGTTACTCAGCAGTGTGTACGGCCCCTACGATTCTATATTCATTCCCAACAACATCTGGGCATGCTCCCGATGGGTCGACGGATGGTGTCCTGGGGGATCTCCTCCCAGACCTAGATCAAGGCATCAGTGAGCTCCTGGACAGACTGTGGTGGTATTTGATGATGCTCAATTTGATTAAGATCAGTTGAATGAGAGGGTCAAAGGCATCGATGCCTTCATCGTCCAGGGATTAACCACAGACTCTGGCCACATGAGGCCGGGCATTGTCCTGCACCAGGAGGAACCCAGGGCCCACTGCACCAGCGTAAGGTCTGACAATTGCTCTGAGGATTTCGACCTACCAGCAGTCAGGGTACTGTTGGCTATGACATGGAGGTCTATGTATCCCTCCAAGGATATGCCTCCCCAGACCATCACTGACACACCACCAAACCTGTCATGCTGGATGATGTTACAGGCAGCATACCATTCACCACAGCATCTCTAGACTCTTTTGTGCCTGTCACATGTGCTCAGAGTGAACCTGCTCTCATCTTTGAAGAGAACGGGGCACCAGTGGTCGACCTGCCAATTCTGGTGTTCTCTGGCGAATGCCAATTGACCTGCACTGTGTTGGGCTGTGAGCACAGATCCCACTAGAGGACGTCG
>JAPZEB010000004.1:17718749-17732302 GCA_029783705.1 Chaetodon striatus
CTAGAATAATAAAATCAATTGCTATTTCGGCCCACTAGATGGTGCTGATATTTTTTTTTTTTCTGGTGAGTTCATCAGAGGTATCAGGCTCCGACATTTGGCAGGAAGTTAATCAAAACAAAGATGGAGGCACCGGAGAAAGAAATGGAAATGCGCCTTCGGCGTTTAAATCAAACGTTTGTACTTCATTTGGAATTTTCAACATGGAAGGAAAGGAGGACTTGGTTATGACACAAGCTGTTTGCAATCAGTGTCATATGAGAATAAAGTACTCTGGGAATACTACGAACATGAGGACTCACCTCACACGCCACCATTTAGAAACAGCGTTAGCCGGTAACGGCTAAGCTAATGCTAAATTCAGCAAAAAAAATCAACCAACACTGGACACGCTTAGTTTAGCAGAGCTACCATCCATCTCTGAGAGAGCAAGGAAAATAACACAGTCCATCACCTACTTCATGTGCAAAGATCTGCAAAGCTTTCTTTACATGCTAAAAACATTTGAACCCAGGTATGTGACTCCGTCCCAACATCTTTTCACCAACACAGCCATACCCAAGCTCTACAAAGAAGTGAAAGAAGAAGTTGAGGAATCTTTGAGTACAGCATAACAGCATTTACTAAAACCTAGACTTCAAGGTCAGTGGATTCATGAGTGACTACAACAGCACATTATCTCACAGAGAACTGGTGACTGCTGTCTCACATTCTCCAAATTAGAGCAGCACATGAAAGTCACACCAGAGCAAACATGCCTGCAAAATGCAGCGCAAGAATGAGGGATTGTCGTTTTAACAGACATACTTCTAACATCAGTTGTGCCATTAAATCAGGGGGATACCTGCATGTTAAGTGCTTCATTCACATGCTTAATGTGGCCGCGCAGAGGGTGCTAAATCTGCCAGAAGTTCAGTTTGTCAGTTGTATGCCACATTTATGACAGGTAAATGTGGCATACAACTGACAAACTGAACTTTCTGTCAGGGTTGCCATGGGGCCTGGTCAGAGTCAGCCCAAAAAAACAACATGGAGCCATCGCCCTGTAGGCCCACCATCCGCAGGGACAGTAATCAGAGTTCAGTGCATTGTGTGCTGGGTGGCAGGCAGGGATGGGTCCCAGGTGTGCTGATCCCTGGTGTTGCGGACTGCCAGTTGACATTTTTTAGTTATAGCCTGCTATGTAAATGACTAGCAAATATCATTATGACATTTTAAGTATTTTTCAATAACTTAGGCACCTATATACACAAAAACTGAGGTTATTTTCTACATTTCAAAATTCTGCATTTTCTAATATTTCAAACACAGCTTTCAGAAAAGCTACAACACAGCTTTGTGTGACTTGAATTCTGATGAATGATTTTAGTCTTAATGTAACTTTCAGCCCAAAACTGGTACTGACTCTGAGATGCTTGATATCTAAGCCCAGGTCCTACACTTTGTTCGGTGCTTCTGAAAATGGTTCACCAGTCTTTCAAAAAAACCTCAGGAAAGTTTCTTGACTATAACACCACAATACTACAGCTATAGGTCCAATAATTACCCTTGTCAACACATGAAAGCATTAATATGTATGAAGTAGTAGACATTGTTGGTGTTACAGGCATTGTTTCTCAAGGTTTAAAGTATTGTTCCTAATGGTGACATCATTTTTTGAAGGCACGATCTAAATACTAATTGTAATCCTAATTTAGATTCATTACATGTAAACCACAGTTAAACTTGTTCGTTGAGAAACCGTGCTCACTGTGAAGATGCAAACCCCAACTAATCATACCATACAAATACACTTCTGTCTTCTCTCTTTTTTCTGTCTTTTGCCCTCTCATGAAAGCAACAATCTGCATGGCTGCACTGGTAATGATTTTTCAATAACCAGAGGCTTCAATTCCATCTCATCTTCTTTCCTATTCCTACTCTTTTTCTCATTGTCCCCTTGACCTTCTCACTTACTCTCTTTTTTTTTTACTCTCAAACCTTTTACCCTCTTGTGTTTCGATCCTCTTATATTATGATGAGGTCTGCCAGAGCTGCTCAATAACCAAAGTAATAAAAGTGGAGATCAGCCGACCAGCATAAAGACAGAAGTCAGAGGAAGTGCAGGAAAGTTCAAAGACATTTAAAGGTTCAAAATAAAGAGTTTACTGTGTGCGACTATGAGAGCTTGTTTCTCTTTTTCTCACCATGTACAAAAACTACTCAATAGCCATCTGCTACAGCAGAAAACTACAGTCTCCCAGGGTCACTTTTGGAAGAACATCCACACAACTCGACGATAACAAGCCCTGCGGTCGGACAAAAAAACAGAGAGTCAAGTGTGAGCTCAAGGATGACTGTGGTCCAGCCTACAGGCACCTTGAACCACATCCAAATCAGATTGCGCTGATGTGGGTCAAAGCAAGCCAGCTCATTAGAATAAAAAACGCTGTGTTATTGGATTCATTGAGGATTTTTGCATGTTGTTATTGCCTTAATATGACCTTCTGAGGCATGTAGCAAAGTAAATGTAATTGACTAAAACTTTGAGGTACTTGTACTTTACTTGCTTGTCTCCACTCATTGTTGCACTTTACTATATTTCACAGGCAGATAATTCACATAACTACATGTAACAGCTATACTCAGCAGTATAATATTTTGCAGGACTTAAAAAATACATGTTAGTCTTATTAAGTGTAATGCTAACCAATAGTATTTCAGTTAGTCCACCTCAACCAGCTACAACATTAAAATGCTGCTTCATGTTAATGCATTAGTAAAAATAATAATCCAGTAATAATAATAATGTAACTCTTACATGTGCAACTGTGCTATTAACAAGTAGTTTTACATTGATACTTTACAGATACTTTAAATGTGGTTTTAAATGCTGAGCATTTCTTTATAGAATTAAAGATTTATTACAAAATGCACAACAATCAAAGTTAAAGGAAGACTTCACCCAAAAAAGGATTCTTTGTATACCAGCTGTGTGGGAGCCCTTCTGTGCGGAGTTTGCACGTTCTCCCCATGTCAGTGTGGGTTCTCTCCGGGTTCTCCGGCTTCCTCCCACAGTCCAAAGACATGCAGATTGGGGATAGGTTAATTGGTGACTCTAAATTGCCCGTAGGTGGGAATGGTTGTCTGTCTCTATGTGTCAGCCCTGTGATAGTCTGGCAACCTGTCCAGGGTGTACAAACTCAGGACTTAAGGGCTCACATGTGACCTCAACGACTCTGTAAGGGTTCACACCCACACAGAGTTTAAAAGCTGCGACTCTGCATCAGTCTGTTACAACTGAAGAAGCCTTTTGGATAAGAGGTAAAACGTCTTCAGGAAACTCGAGCAAGTCCAGTTGCCATTTTTAAGCCATATGGCTCAGCCATACATTAGCATTTGTTACTAACAGCGTACAGCTAAAAGTTTCCAGGCTGAACTCAAGCTTGAAAACTTTGGTTCTACATTACGTGCATCAGTCTACATATTGTGTGCTCTGTGTTCAGCTGCCTGCGTTCCGCACAAACACAACCTGTTACAGCCTCAGTTACCATGTATATGACATAACAAACTTTAGTTTAAGGTGTATTAACTGTCCTGTCATTCATAACAAAAAGACTTATGATTGTTTCTGATAAACTAAACTAATTAAAAAAAATTTTTGCCTTAACACTTTTTCTCTATAAACCCTCATAGAATGTTATTCAGCAGCTTCGCAATAAATCTGGTAATAAGCAGTGTTTGTTGACACAGAGGTGTGTTAATTTTCAAGGCTGTAGGCTATTATGGTGTTGTATTGGATTGCTATGTTTCCAGTGTTTTATTCCCCTGTGTGTGAAAATAGTAATGGAGAACATTTTAGAAACACCGTTGACCTAGCCCTGCATATTAACGGCGAGCGTGTGAAGAAACATGTGCAAACATGTGCTGTAAGGATTGCTGCAACTTTGTTGATCATAGATGACTGCATAATTCATCAAACAAGACTCGCCTCTGGTAAAACTCTCCACCCTGCAGCTTTCCAAGTTGTTTTTTTTAAAGTATTTTTTATGAAATAGCACTGAAAACCTCAATCAGTTAAAATCACATCGGCTTTCCAGACGCTGTTTATCACCTTGGGCCAGTTACACCGTGTGTCTGATTCAGATTGTGCTCACTGTCAGTCAATATGTGTTTTTGGTAAATAGTAACAAACCTGTATTTTAGATTCGACGTGCTGCCTTTAACATTAAAGCTGACATGGTTACCGGGACCCTAAAGTCTTATAGTAGTGGATGTGCATTTTACGCCGTAAGAAAAAAAAAGGACTTTACTTTGAGCAGTATCTCTTTCCTGCTTCAGACTTTTGTGCAAATTATATGCACACGCATATACACACATTGTGCTCGTCAAATCAAGCCACGTCTCCATGGAAACTAGAGTCGAATAAAGAGATTGCCTTAATCACTTGATAAGTAGTACAAACTCTGCTCTATTCTGGCCAAAGACATTCACTTTCTAATATGATTTCAAATTTAGTGTGTGAAATATGTGAAGCCATTTCATTCTATTACCCAGAGTTATACATGGTGACATCTGGGACAGCTCTCCAATATGTTGTACTTGGGGTTAATTAAAAATGTAATGGTCAAGTCTGTATTTCTAATAGAGCCGACAGGAGCTCATAATTCATTCAGATTGATTAGATATTAAACCACTGGTCTGTGGAACCAGTAGTCAGAGATGACTATATGAAACAATTATCCCTGAATCAGTGCGGGAGATGCCCGTTGCTCTGATTGAGACGTGGATGGAAATCTAAGGAAGCAACAAGAGCTTGTTGAATCTTCTACCATTACAAGTATTACAAGATGCGCCGGCAATGATGTTATGATAGGATTCTGAAATAAAATTCTAATTTGTTTGGATTGTTTGGAAATTAAGCTTTGGCAAATGTTCTTAACAACATCTGGAGTTTAGCAGCATGTGTGTGTGTGCAGCACAAAAGACTGAGAGCTGAAAATGAACGCCTTTTACCTTGCCGTACTGTTCCTATTGTATAATATTCTTAATAGATATCTGTCTTCTGCACAAGAATGTGAATGTTTCATTTGAGAGAATCAAAGGCCGTTGTTTTACGCAGTAATAATTAAGGCTGGAGCTTTGAGGGAAATATGTAATTATGTTTTTCTGACACTCATTGTGACTGCGACTAGTTTCCTTACATTAAGCTCCAGGCTTGTATTTACACGACACTATTTCTGTATCAGGCTGATGACCCCTAATGATACTGAGTTATTGAATTTATCTTGTACTGTTATGATATTACTAATTGGACAAAGCTCTGAACATTTAACTGGCAGATTGTACATTTTCAAATACACACCAGAAGTCACCTCTTAGACGCTGCAGTGTTTTTCTTTGCATTGTTAGCACACGAGTGTGAAGTCTCTCTTGAGAAGGTAACATATGTGATTTACCGCTTTATATTAGTGCACAGAACACAAGCCGTGATTGATGTGCCAGTTTCGGCCTATCTCGAGCCATCACTAAAAGAACTACACAGGCTCTATCTGTGTTTCCCATCCCTGTCCCCCGAGGCTGCGCTCTGATGTGGATGAAGTGAAGAATTATCACTGTGGGGGAAAAATGGGCACCTGCCTATACGTACTGTACCTTCATTGCATTTCTTTTTCAGTTCTGCTGGTATTTATCTGCATTAAAAGCCTGAAAATGACAGGAAGAGAAAAAAATATAAAGGAAAGACTGAATTTCTCCTTCTCACATGAAGTAATTTTTCAGAGCCTTGACACAACTGAATAATGAGCTGGATGTGAACCTAACACCAATCTAACAGACGCAAATAAGCTCACACAGAGGCTGAGATAATTCTGTGTATGTTTTCACACTTGCTCACCTTTATTAATTATAACACCTCTGAAACAGCCCTGTGGTAATGCAATAGTGCAAATATAGTCTTGCGTCATTGTATAATTTTTAACCATGCTAATCATGGGTCTGATAAAGTAAAAGAGCAGATGGAGATCTTTACTTCTCCAGAAAACTCTAAGCTGTATTGTAAGGGCAAAAGAGAAAAGATAACTTGTTTTATGTGAATGCAGCTTAACACATTTCCCTCTGTGTCACAATGACTTAGTCGTGAAGGCTGACACCCCTGAGCAGAGTGGTTTCTTCTGGTAATGAGTCATGACGAGCACATCTCCAGTCAAATCTTATTTTGGTAAAAGCTATCATTTCCTTCTGTCCAATTCCTGGCATCAAAAAGAGAAGGTATCAGAGGGAGAAAAAAAAGCAGTTGAGCTTCCTTGGCTGAGCCTCTGAATTGTTATTATACAGAAGGGAACAAACTGCGGCAGCATATTCACTGAAGCCTGGATGAAGGGAATCACCTAAAAACACCCCAAAAATCATGCATTTTGCCTGCTTTTTCTGTCGGTAAAAATGCAGGTAGGAGTGGACCAACGTGGCGAAATTAAAATAAAAACCGTCATTCAATCAAGAAGTGAAACACATCTGCAGCACTTGAGCCGTAAGTGCCGACATCTGAAGAAGACAGGGGAGGAAAGACTCCTGCCAATTTGCTGCATCCTATGAATAGCAAATTAATATAGTAAATAAATTATGCAAATAAATGAATCCGTCTGTCTTCATTTAGATTGAGATGAGAGCATCAGAAAAATAAAACCAAGATCTGATTTTCAGATGGAAAGCTTCTGAGGTGATACTTTTTGGCTTATGGAAAGTCTTAATGTAGTGAATTAATGAGCAGGGATTATATACTATTCTGTATTTTACAACAATCTGCTCAGTGGTGTGTTTTATGCCACCATACACAACATTTTGCCTCTTTATATCCCTGCTTTTTTTCCCCTTAACTAAGTCATTTGCATCCAGTGTAGTTAATGGAACATAAAATGTCCATTTTAATGCAATTTCATGATGGATGACTTTGAACAGTCAACATATTGCTAAACTCAAAAAGGCCAGGTTCGTATATGTTGATAAGGAAAAGTGAAAAGTGTCTTACAAGTTTTCCTAAACGTCTCAGACTAAATTAGATTAAACTTTAACAATCCCTGCAGGGAAACTGTGAGCATGTTGCATAATGTGGCCTAAATACTTAAATTTGTAAGGTGAATAAGAAAACTGTGGACGGTGTTACGATGTAAAGAAAGTGTTTCCTGATTTTTATCACACACACAATTACTTTGTTATAAAGAGATGGGGAGAAAATTAAATTGTAATCTTGAGAAAATGGATCAAGTATATGAGCAACAACAAACAGCCACACTCAGGTTGTAAAGTCAAAAACTTTTGCCTGTAAAAACTAATTTTTAGCAGACAGATGTCCTTCTAGCACAGAGCTTGATTTTGAAGTGTGAATGAATTAATTTAATTTTGTCTCAATTGTGACTTAATTGTGTTTATAACAGACAGTTCAAGTCCTTGACTGTGATTGGCTGAGCCATGATTGAAGTGGCTGTAAAACACTCACACAGCTGTGACCATGACACAGTTACTGTAGTACTGCTCCAGTTAGTTACCTATTGTCATGTGGGACACGGCATTAAAGAGGGCCACTGTCGACTGAAGCCTGAATCATTCATTATCCACCTGAATGAGAACGGTCAGAGGTAACGTGCGCGATGATGTCATTCAATGAATGGAATGTCATGGTAGAAACAAAGACAGTCTGTTGGGATTCATGTTGGTGTTGCTGCCATCCAATCTACTGGCCTTTTATCTCCAGCCTAAGTGGACAAATTACCTCAACAAACTACCATAAAACTTATTAAAATTAGTAGCCCGGGCTATTATTTGCCTAAATCACTGAACTCAACAGGCCTATATTTGGGACAGGCCTTTGATTCCTTTGACACACACCTATTGCGCAGCAAAAATAAGAAACACAGTCAAATTGTTTATTTGAACCAGTATGAATATTACTTGTGTAAAAATTAGGCTTTGAATAACATATCGATTATGTGTTATATTATGACACTTGTTTCAGGGCACCCTTGGATAACAACACTTTATGAAAACCACCTTTGATTCTTCTGATTGGTGGACTAAAGAAATATAAGTAACTTACCGGATAATCTAGGAATGGACACACTTTCTGACTCTGTGATAGTAATAGAAGAAGGGAGTCACCACTTGTTCTTTCGCCATGCTGGTAAATCTGAATGAATTAGGGCTTTAGTCACTAACAGGTGGACCACGGACCTATAACCAGTCAATTATTAAGGGGTTTTAAATTTTGACAGGACGCTTCTATTTTAACTGGCACAACTTTTCTAGTCTTTACGGCACCGGTTTAGCTGATGAGGAAATGCACAGACCAATTGCATGTGAGTTAAGCCATCCCACGTGATGCCACCCAGCCAATCAACTCCCTGCATTCTAGGTGATTAACATTGTGACTCTGTATACAGTCAGATGAGAGAGGTGAGAGGCGAGTGACAAGCGTAAAGACGATAGAAAAATAGAAAGATAGAAGTATAGAATGATAGTAATATAGAAAAAGAAATAAAGTGGGAGACAGGGAGAGAAAAAGTGACAATAAATATTGTTGAATTGTTTTATTGTTTTTGAATCATACTTTCTTCATTTGATTTGATTTGAAAGTCAGATGTTGATTACATGCCGACGTTGACACAACACCTAGGCTACTTCAATAAATATCACACTAAAGTTAGACAGTGTGATGTTCTGGACCTTTGCTTTGGGAAATTTTCTCTAACTGGACCTCTTTGAATTTTAGTTGAATACCCCTAAATTGAGGTCTTTTCTGGCGCTCATAGTTTCATAGTTTCACATAGTTAGTAAAATAAAATCAGCCAAGCTAACAATATGTAGCATCTCCACCTGCTTGGCGACCAAACCAGGCGTATAATTGAGACAGGCCTTAACAAATGGGACAAAATGTCATGTCTTCCATCACAACATTTTTTAGCCCAAATGGCCCTGGCGTCTTCCAATCCATTAAAGATGACATCAATAGATGGGCAGCCTTACCGCTGTCTCTGTGGGGTAGAGCAGAAATACTTAAAATGAATGTATAACCAAGCCTTACTCATATTATTGCGTCTATCCCTCAAAACTGGTTCGGAGACATGAAATCCGTCTTCATTCAATTCCTTTGGAATAACAAAAAGCCCAGAATTGCTTACAAAAAATTAATCATACCCAGATCCAGGGGGGGTCTAGGAGTCCCAGATATATTTCACTATTATATTTCACACAGTGCAAAATACCCATTGACCTGGGCCTATAAATCTGAGGCTGTAGTGGGCAGCTGGCAGTGGTTGGAGGAAAATATGTCTGTAAATAGGAAAATACCCTTTTTATCATTGAGGTACTCTCCAAAACCACCGCCCCTACAAGATAATGTCATTATTAGGTTTTCATGCTCTATTGTTAGGCAGCTGCTCAAGAGACTTAGCATTGTAAGGCTCTCCCTTCCACCCTGCCCACTCTGGTGTAACCCTTTCTTTTGGCTGGAGGAAACACTTGAAGCAATAAATCATGGCAGAGACTTGGCATCACTACAGTTGGGCAGATATTTTGTGAAAAATCTTAACATTTCAACAAGTTAAAAATCAGTTTGGCCTCTTGGACTCTCACTTCTTAACATATGCTCAATTATCTTCTTTTTTAAATAAGAAGTGTAAAGATGGAGCTGCTGCCTTATATCCAGAGTGGGATCAGCTTCTACAGAAGGCAACCCTGGCGAGAGGTGTGGTCTCAGATATCTAAAACTTAATGTCCGTAGCTGCCCTTGATGCATATTTTTTTCTGTCCAGCTGGCTTGAGAGCATGACCTAAATACATCTCTGACCGCGTCCCAGTGGAGCATAATTTTAATTTAGAAGGTCGGCTTTGAGAGCTTCTAAATGTGTGAGATTTAGGATTATGCAGTATAACATTCTGTGCAGAGCATATATTACTCCTGCTAGATTATCCAAGATGGAAGATCAAGATTTATGCTGGCACAACTGTGGCAACCGAGGTTCTTTATTCCACTTACTCTGGGACTGTGCTGTTAAAACACCCAAGTATATCTCTTATGAAAGAGTTTTTCAATGTCAATTTCCCAGTGTGCCACAAAGCATGCTGGCTGGGCCTGAAATTGGACAATGTTGGAGTAACTGTCGAGTGCCAATGGACACTGGGTTGCTTATCTACAGTACTAAGAGATTAATTCTTCTAAACTGGAAGGAGCCTGCTTCACAAGGGACTCCTGGCTGAAGGAATACCTGGACTTATTAAACATGGAACGTGCAGCCTGCATGTTAAATGACTTTGATAAGGGGCTGGAGGACCACTGGGACACTGTCCTTACACTTTTAAAACAGTAGCCCCCAGTTTAAATACGCTATGGATGTATGAGATCCATTATATGTTGCATCCTCCCCGCATTACCCCAACTGAAGTTACGGTTTAGTTCACAATGTAACTTTGGCTAGCTAGCATGTTCTTATTTGTGGCCTATTTCGCTCACTTTTCTCTAGCTACGTTGTCAGTTAGCTTTTCAGTCAGATGACGTCGCGAGCAACAGCTCGGGGAACGTGGGCATAAAAGTTGCAAATGGTAGGAACACATTTGACACACTGAGAACTTTTTTACCCTTTCTCCTGTCGTTAGGTACACTAGAGTCCATCGGGGGTGAACTTGTTGCTCCCCGTTGCCACAAATTTGTAGAGTAGCCCACACTTTCCACTGCATCTGTGTGTTGCTTGGCAACCAGTCTGCTAAATGTTGCTAAAGGACTCCATACAGTGCTTTGCAGAAGATTACAGTGTTGGGAGGTTAAAAAAAAAAAAGTAGCATACAGCATATTTACTATTTTAGGTGGTAACTTGACTTGTCACTGATTCTTTTTCAAATAAGTAATGTAATTACAACTACTGAAATTTAAATGGGATTTTTACTTGTTACTTTTGCCTCGATCATAGCAGACAAACGCAGCCTGTTCTCCAGATGGTTTTTTCCTGGTTGTTGTCTAACGTCAAATGTAGTGGTGCAAGGTTTAGGTGAGAGAAAGAGAGACAGAGAGGAGGAAAGAAGGTAGACTATGGCACATAGTGTTTCTGTAAGTTAACGTTATTCAGAATGTCGTGGGACCCGCTGGTAGACCAACGCATAACCACTCACCTGACATTATGGCGATGCAAGTAATGGCAGGAATCAGTCAGTCACTCATTCAGCATGAGACTGTCACTGCACACAATGGCCGCCATTTCAGGCAATTTGAGCTTTCCTGGAAGTATGGTTATTATTTTTACCTCCTCAAGATCAAGGACAAATTCGGCCTGCGAGCGGTGTGTGCAGGATTTGAATTACTGTTAAGGTTAAAGGATAAACCTCAGTGTGTTTATGCTTTTGTAAATAACTTTTATCACTTTTATTACTGTTGAATGTCTGAGGAAGTTATTTTTTTCCCACTTACTCCTTTTAGGGATTTGTCCAAAGAGATACAATCTTACATAAAAAACAGATCCCATTTAGTCCATCATAACATTTCCAGTTATTTGTTCAGCTACACTTGCTGTATTTCTTCTTTAGAGTCCAGTAAAACTCCAGTAGCATGTATCAAGTTAAGGTAAAAACTGGTCATGTCTGAGTTCCTAAACAACCCATGAAACCACTTTGTTTCTCTTCAAAGATGCTGTAATCTAGGGTAAATAGACAATAAGTGTAATTTTCAATCATTAAAACAACTAAATTGTCCTAGTTGTGGTATGACTTGTCCTATGGTTTCTATTTTCTCTTCTCCCTTTACTTCATTGCTTTTTGACGCTGTTTATGGGAGTACCTCAAGAAGCTGGGAAATAAAGGATTTTCAGCAGAAAATGCGTAACTATATAAATAATGTAAAAAAAAATGGGAACATAACAAAAGATGAGCAGAGCCTGCGAGTCCAACTTCTACCTTGACAGTGTTTGTGATTTGAAGCGTCCATCCTCAGCCAGTTCTTTATAAAGCGACAAGGATGATCTTGACCAAATATTGAACTTTCCTTTGCACCGTTCCCTCTATATGTCCCAAGTACAGTTCAAGATATGTCTGTGGGATTTTATAACCCGAGACGTCAGAAAGAACAGAATGTATACTATCTGAGAAAGGTTGTGTTTTCATGCAACTCCAGTAAATGTGTGTGTGGTTTGGTTTCATGTGGTTACATAATCTCCAGTTTGTTTACTTTTGATTTTAGATGTGATAAAGTATCACATCTGGTTCTTCCAAATAAACTCTCTCAACGCCCAGCAGCGTCAGGGGCAAACGCAGCGGGACGAGGATAAAAGTTAAGGTGGCGAATGTCCGACTGGGGTGGGCGGGAGGGGTAGTGGATAGGTCCAACAAATACTGACTTTCACTTGGGGAGCAGTGTCCACGTCCCGTAAGATTCTAAAGCCAAACCCTGTTCTTTTTTCCTAAACTTCACTGTGTGCTTTTGTTGCCTGAACCCAACCATGGCATTGTTGGAAGAAAAAATATCACTTTGCTTTGTACTGCTGTAGTGCATTTATTTTGAAAGAGATATGCAAACTGTAAATTTTCTATGAAAACGGAAGTGTATCTTGAAAGAAGACATTGCATGTAACAGGCAGAACTTGAGATGACATAATATCCTAGAACGTCAAAAACCAACACACCCAGGCTACCTTGCACATCGTATGTGGATGTGGAAAGTCCATGATTAAACAATATGTGACGAGGTCGGAGTGAGAATGTGCCAGAAGTTTCCTCCTGTCATACCACACCCTTCCTGGGATTTCCTCATCCATCCGGTTTTTACCTATAATGTTGAGTCACGCTCAGAGTCAATCATACAACAGTACAGGATTGACACATTTTTCTGGGTGTAGCTTTACTACATGCTTGTACTAGTATCTTAATGACTGGGTGAATTTCCTGCTCTCCTCTTTTGATTTTTTTTTGTAATAATCCCTTATCTGTAAGTATCTAAATAGTTCCTGATTTACTTATTGATATGTGTTTTTTAATTCTTGAAAGCTTATCAGAGACACAGCTATTTCATTTTATTCTGTTTGCTTTTAAGGCTTGTCTTGTTTTTTTAATTGGTGTTTTATTATCAATCATAGATTAAAAAAAACTTTCATTTGACTTGTCCTACACTTTGCCTATGTGTGTGTTAAAAAGAGAATTAAAACAGATATATAAAGCTAACGGAAAAGTTACCCAAGTCTCTTAGCTGTTCTGAAATCACTGTAAACCATGGCCTTGATCTGCTGGTTAACAGACGCCTTTTTATCATCACACCATAACATCATTTCTAAAGGTTAGTATTGTTCTGTCAAGATAACAAGATACTGTTAAGTAGTTCTTTTCACTTCACCCTGCTATGATTGTCCCTTGAAGGGAAACTTATCTTACAGCAGGCAGCAACAAATCATCAATAACACAAAAGACACAAAAGTCGTACAACACACGGACCGACACTGGAAAACCTGCTGCTGGTCACTGCCAGAGCAGCACCCTCAGTATTGAGACGTGAGCCCGAGATAACCACATGAAAAATATTTGGGCCCACCACGGTGTCTTTGAGA
>JAPZEB010000004.1:17780097-17793029 GCA_029783705.1 Chaetodon striatus
ATACACCAAAAAAAGAGAAAAACAGGTGCCGCACAGTAATGTTAGCGTTAACTAGCTCATATGACTGCACAAGGATTCATGGGTAACAGTCAACCTATCATTAATGTTGTGTGCTGTTAACTAAATAGGTTTTATGAATAGGCTGATTTATCTTTGCTAATATTATATTAGATTTACGTTAATTTTCAGGCACATTTTACTTACAAAAACTTTAATTAATTAAATTATTTAGAGGTCATTTAGCGGCCCCTCTGCAGTGACTCTGAGGACCCCCTAGGGGCCTGTTGAAGACCCAGGGCTTGGGATACTGGGAGGACCAGGTAGAGGATCAAAGTCTGATAATTATGAGATATAGATAAACATTTGTGGGCCTATGAAATGAAACACGATAATAAAATATTGAGGTTAGCACAACAAATGGGGGCGAGTAAATCACAATGACGAGTGCAAACTTTAAAGTCCCTCACTGGGCATTGGTTATACCCCCTAAAAACGCAATTATGTTTATCAAAATTACATATTAAGATGTTTTTACCATAAAAAAAAAGGTCCCCTCATACTTTAAAATGGCATCTTTGCCTCATTTAGTATGCATGGATCTATGGATATGCAAATTAGCCCTGCCCCTCAGCAGCTGTCGCTAATGTTAGATAAACCTTGTTCCAGCTCTGACAAGTTGAAGTAAAAGTGGAACTTAGCTTGCAAATGCCTTCTCCTCTTTTACCTCTCCTTTTGCTGTAGCATTTATGGGATTGGCTCCTTAGGTTTGTGATGTAACAAACCCTAAAGGTCAGAATCCATGTTTTTGAGACTGTCATTAGTAAACTGCAGCTCCAAGGTGAAAATGCTCAGCCCTGGTGTTGACTGCTTATTTTGCTCTTGATTTGTCCTGTAGCATATAAAAAGTAACATGTGGACATGTTAAAGTAAAAAAAAAAAACAACAAAAAAAAAACCCTTGATTTGAATGGAAGGGGGTCTTTAAGGCCTGGCCCCCGTCACAAAGTGGCACAGCATAAAGAGGCCAACACACCAGACAGCAGAGACCAAGGTAGTGCTAGTCAGTCACAATAGCTCCCCAAACTCTTTTTTAATTTTGTCTACTGGGCTGATCACTGGTCTGGAATTTTGTTCTCAAGATTATGCGTCATTTAATTCAATAAAAAGCTGGACAGGGAAATACTTGTTTAAGCTAGTTAGCAAGCCCCTCAGCCCACCCCTGCTTTAATCCCATAATTGGTTCTAATGTGGCTGTGTGATTGCATAATAATTTGTCAAACAAACCTACCACTGCTGATGTGGTGACACACACAGTACTTTCACACATGATTGTGCATTACACTACGTTGACCGATGCACAAGCAAATAGCAGCCTACCTGGTCAGGAGTTGACCTACTAACCCCGCAATGATGCTTTGACCCTTGACTCGCTCTTTGGACAGCACTGCGGGCCCCTCTTGAACTTGTTAACAGCCTTCCCATGTCTGTGGGCCGGGCAGCGGTGATTTATTCTCTGTGTCCTCACTACAAGGAGCACCGCAGGGTTGAAAGATGATTGTCCTCCTGAGCAGGGGAATAAACCGTGGCATGATGGTGTCAGGAACCCCAGCTGGAGCCCAGAGCAAACTCTATCACAGGCACAAAGGAGAGAGGTGACCTTTAATCAAAGCAAAGCTATTCATATTGCAGCTGTCATGCGAAAACCTCGTAACTCGGATCCTGGTGATGTTTATTTTGGGAGTTTGGGACTTTTTTTTATTATTATTTGTTCCTTTGTGGGCAGTATGCAAATTGTGTGGACGTTCCATTTAATCATAACACTACGACTTACTTCACTTAATAGCATGCATACCTCGACAAGAATCTCTTTCAGTGATTATATTTACTGGCAAGGCAGCTTTATTTACCTTTCAGACACAAAGGTAATTTGAAATGCTTTGCATAAGGCATAGAAATTATTTAAAACATTTGAGGGAAATTAGATTAAGAATAAAAAGGGACAAGAATAATGCATAAGAAATACAATTTACATGAATACAATCTGACAATCAAGAGAAAAAAATCTAAGTCATAATTGTAACTAAAGCCCTGCTAGTGACCCCTAGAGGCTGCACTGTTCATTACACCTCACTTTGTTGGCCACCATGTAGATTATGAGATATCCTGTGTGCACAGTTGTTACTTTAGCCTGAGGGACTCTGGGAAAAGTTATGGAGGATTTTTCTTCTCTTGGTCACAGAAAAGCTGACATTTACACGAAAGAACATCAACATCAATCTCTGTTGCAGCAAAACACAGGAAACTGAGGACAAATAATAATTTAGGGCATTATCAAGAAGACAGGAAGAGATTTAGCAGTAGTAAAAAAAGAACAATGGCGCTATAAAAAGCCCTTTTATAAAGATTACAGGTACAGGAAGTCATGAAGAGCTGCAGTGAGCTAAATAACAGTGTTCTAAGAGCAAGAATAAAGACTAGTTGAGGATGAGGAGCTATAATCTTATGCTGACTTTAACTAGACCTAGACATTTTTGTACCACCGGCAGTGCCGTCGTGTCTCACTGCAGTAAGCTTCAGTGTGTATTAAATCATGTCCACCCACGCACACTACATCAACTCACCCACGCCCACCGCCCACTGACGAATCTGTCACGGCAGCTATCAATGACGGTTTCTTCACTTTGGTGGAGGAGCAGTAGTGTGTGTGTGTGTGTGTGCATGCAAGCATGTATGTGTGCGTAATAGAGGCAATAAGCATGCATTTATCTGCGTGTGCATGTAAGAGAGACAGGAAGAGCAATGCATCTGTGTTAGCATGACACAATAAATCCTCTTTGCTATTTTGATTGCTCAAATTTAATCTCATTTTCTAAATGCAGGCCATTTGATGAAATTAAAAGAGTAGGGAGGGACTTGAAGAAGCATGTGTTTGCCACTAAGGTCTATCACACTTCACTGTAGTGTAATTTTTTTCCACTGAAGAGCCCGTTGAGGTGCTACAAGCCGCCGTACACTTAGTGAAGATGAAGGGGGATGAAGTCATTATCTACTGATGTCTCTTTTAAATGCCTCTGTCCTACTGATGTGTACCCAGCCCACACTGTCTCCCCCTCTCACCCCAGCCCTCCACTACCACCACATCTCTCCACCTCTTCCTTATTTGACTTAATGCTGATAAATTAGCCCGTTCTCACCCAGAGCATTTCTCATTGTGAGTGGCTCAGCTGGATTTACTGGTGCTTACTTTACAGTGTGTTTCTTTTCTTTTTTCATTGTGGTCACAAGGCAAAAAAAGGTCCTGGCAGGCAATTTTAGTGAAGGTCATTCACCGTAAAACTTACATTTAAGTTTGCAGACCCAAAGGTGACACTTTCCTTTTTATTTACTCACACCCAATAGAAAATAGAGAGATATTTTGTGCATGTTATAGTTTTATTTCATCTCATATGAACTCTGTGCTGTCTGCAAAAAACCTTCTGAAACGTTAAAAGGAAAAATACTGGAGCTGTTTATTGCATTTAGAGAGGAACACTAGAGCCGCTAATTTTTACCTAGGATACTTAAACTCTTTAAAGCATTGCCATTGATGTAAATGAACATTATTATTCTCCCAGTGGTTTTCCTGAACATTACTATAATTACCATAATTATATACCGTAAAAAACAAATTTGCTGAACAACTGGAGCAATATCTCTACTGCCTCGCTGTTTAGTGTACGCTTGCACATTTTTCTTCAGACGCGCTAACACTTTTAGCAAGCCTCTCATTCTTATTCCCCTGGAGAGCTTTTTCTATGGCTAAATAAAAAAATTAAAAGAGGGGGAAAGGGAGTGGGAAGGAGGAGGAGCTGGGAAAGAAAGGACTGTGTGCAAGCGTGAGGGAAGTGTTGAGCTTTACTGATATTGCTGGCTGCTGTGTGTGACGCTGGGATGCCATATCTGGGTCAGGCCTCCCAGCCTGGTTCAGGCATCATGTGAGATTCTCCAGGTAGTGCTCTTTAGCATCAACACGGGTGAGAAGGAGATGGATTTTGAGAATATCTTGTTCCGCAGGTGTTGTGTGGTAGATAAAACACTCCCTGGTAAGGCAGCTGAGCAGAGATTAATCAGCAGCACAGTGGGTCTAAAACATTCACAGACCAGCTGGTACCGCTCTCACAGCTCTGATGCCACAGTATTACACTCGAGATCTCACCACTTGTCCCTACCTGGGTCCGTATTTTTTTTTCTGACACAAACCAGCAGTGAAAAGTGATGGCAAAAGGCAGAAGTGTACACCCTTTACCCACTCCACCGAGCCATGCCCTTCTGTTACCCAGGGCCTCTGGGGTGCTGGCCTGTTGATGTACATAGTTTAATCAAACTGGCAGGGCGGCCTGTGCTGACAGGGTGTGTTATTTGAGCACATTGCTCTCTGTGGCTGGCCATCCCACTCTCTGCTTCCCTGAACATGGGAGTCAGTGATCAGCGCTACAGAGGGTGACCAATGTTTCTTGTTTTTTGGCGCATCCATCCCAGCTAGCACACCGCTCCTACGCTCCCATAGTCAGTAGTGCCCCCAAGGGTGTGAGGAGTGGGTGGTGGGGATGCATCCATCGGTACCAACCATGTCGGCAAAGCTTGACGGGTCGGGGGCTAAATAACACTCCAAAGTTAGACAACATTTTGGTGAGGGAGAAACTGGCACAGCCATTTTTCACCTCAAGATATCTGAAGGAAAATAAGTTCTGGTACCCATGAGTCCCCTATATTTTTTAAAACGTTTGTCCCCAGTAAATGTTTTGCTGCTTTCAATCAATGTACTCCTTCAATCAAAGCTGTATATTTGTCTTTTTAAGGAGCCTACAATTCCTGAAATTCTAATCCAGTTATGACTTGGTTTTGGTGTGTCAACCTGTGGCCCCATCTGGCAACCCCTCTGAAAAATTTCTGGGGGCGCCTTAGTCTGAGGGTGCTTTCAGACCTAGAGTTTGCTTGCTTTGTTCTGAATCAGGGACAAATTAGGGGGCCCCCAGATTGATGTACCGTAAACTGAAGTGACTGACTGTCACACCTCTGCGCAGACCTGGCAACCCCGTTATTTACGATGAACTGCAGCCTACTTGCTCATAGGGCGGCATGTGATGATCTTCAAGGATGACTACTGAGTCAACATCAGGGCTGGCCCTGGACATGCGGGGGCCCTAAGCAGGATAAGTTTTGGGGGCCCTACTTTGCCATACATAGACAGTTAAGGATACACAAAACCAGATCCAGGCCCCTGAAACTTATCCTACTTAGGGCCCCCAGATGTCTAGGACGGGCCCTGACAGTAGATTTTGATAATTATGTGTCTGAAAATGTAGACACTGGCTCCATAGCAGGAATCCTTTGTGATTATTGTTGCAGACACCATTTTGTCTTATTTATGAGTGTGAATATTTGACTGCTTGAACACTTTATAACAAAATGACTTGATTCCTGCTGGCGTCACCTCCAGCTTCTTGTTCGTTCCAACCGAAACATTTGACTGTGTTTGTAAGTGGGCGTCCTTGTTGCCGCACTCAGTGGCTGCACAGCGGGGAGTGGAACCGTGGGAGATAATGTGAACCTCTCACATGTTACGCCCTCCTAGTAAAGCTCATGGCTGGCAGGTAAAAGGAGGCAGCTGGCAACACGGAGGTGGCACATGTCTGCCTGTAGCTGTGCCTAGGCCAGCAGCAGTGACAGCTACTGCAGTGTGTAGGGGATTGGACATGCCAAAGTGGGAGAAAACTAGGATTCCAAAAAAATCTCAAAAATAGAGAGAATTTTTGAAAAGTTACATTCTTCACCTGCGGTTTCAGAACACGCAGCAGTCTTTCATGCCTGTTCACTAATTGCAGAGCTCTGTGTTTGACCTTGCCTGACAAGGAATAACCTACAAAAGAAAAACATCTTTGAATGTGGCAGAATACGTTTCTTTGCCTTTTGAATCAAAGAATGTGCGTGGGATTCTTTTTCTTTTAAGCTATGCAGCCTTGATATGTATCTGCACTTTTGAAACTGCTGTGAGCAAAATGCTCTTAGGCTGTGTTGTAAACTGGCCAGGAAGTAGGATGGGACTTGGCTCGGTGTGGCCATGCGGCTTTGGTTGTGGATGTAGATGTACAGACAGTTTCTCCTCTTCTTTTTAAACTCCTCCTGAAGACACAGTTAGTCTGCTGTGATTAGGCATAATATTTTGTTGAAAGTGGTTTTCCTACATATAAAGGAAAACCATTAAAAAAAAACTCAGAAAAGAGGCCAGAGGTGCATCTACTCTTTTCCCCTCATTGAAAAATGTTGGATGTGGCCTTCACCCTGCTCACCTACACTGATTGCGCTGTTAACGGGTAAAGGTCTGCACCAAGGTGGCTAGCACTTACGTGAGAAGAAACGTCAGAGAGATTCAGCCGTACGCAGTCTCAGTCAGACAGAGACAAGGCAAGTCTGTAGTGCACCAAAAACATGCAAGTCTGCTCCCTGTACAGACAAGTCCACTCCGTGCTGGAGGTTTCAAGTATCTTTGCCATAGAGACAGAGCACAACGCGTAACCAGTGTTGGGAAAGTTACTCTCAAAATGTTACCTTCATTTAAAAGTAAAAAATTACGTTAAAATATTATTCTCTGTGTAGAATACTATCACATTACTTTCACCAAAATGATCTCAGAAGAACTAATACCAAGATATTTAAATGGATGAGGTTCATGTTGTTTCACAGCACAGAAACTCTACCTTATTAGAGTTCATTTCAAATCCAGGCCAGCTCCTTATCCTCGCTGCTTTAAGGTAACCTTGGGAAGCAAAAGCAGAAAGGGATACGCTGTAGGTACATGAATGGAAACACACTGCACATGATGACGCACACAATTACTGGCCCCTTTTGTAAGATAGCGTATAATGACACCCACACAAAAACCTAGCGGTAGTGGAGCGGTGTGGGTGAATGGAAAATGAAAACAATGAAGTTTATTTCAGGTGGTGTTATGTGAAATTGTAGATGTAATAATATTACCCGTAATCCTGTTGGTGACATGCTAAATTATTTTGTTACAGTGCTACAAAATGCAATTAAGAGCTTAAATGCTAACAGAATGGCTGTTGCTCGCTAAAAATTTGGCATGTTAAAGGATTATTTTAGCACTTAAGGTTTACCACAAAGGAAAAGTTACACTGAGAAACTTAATATTGTTGGTCTATCTCATTTCCTCTCCTTGAATTGCTTATATTTGAGAAATGAGCCCACCAAATGGCCAGTAGTGGCAAAACTTAAATATTCAAAACTGAATAACCAGGTTAGATCATCATTTATGCTAACAAAGATCAAAACCAGGTCTAACATAGCTTGGTTAGCTTCAACCTCCATTGTTTGTCGGCCAAATAAGCAAAATGCTAGCTGCACATTGGCAGGGCAAGGAGACACCTTCACGCAATACAACATCACTGGAGAGTGATGTATTGTTTTCCCCTCTGGTGGAGGCGGGACTTAAAGGCGCTCTGTCTCTATTGTTGTGATGAAATCCATCTCACTGTCGATGTGTTTCCTGTATATACAGCAGCTGCCTTTTGTATTAGTGACGTACAGAATCTATCATCTAAATCTCAGATTTTAGGGAAGTGCACAGGTATCGCCCCCTTCAGTAGAGGAATGGGAAAACATCTCTTTGACAAACTTAACACAGATAAAAGTCAGTGTAGTCAAGGTCAGACATTGTAGGGGGCATAAACATAAGGAACAGAGATTTTTAAGTGGTGGGCAACTTTAAGATTTTCCAGCAGACTACACAATAAAAGAGATGCTGCTGTCTGTGTCACAGTAAGTAATACTGTACAAATGTATGTTTTGAATGGCGCTTTGTCTCCATATCCACAATAACAGATAATTCAGATTTTGTAATAAAAATCTAACAAACACCAATGCTATTTTACTCTTTAGAACAATTTTTTGAAAAAAGTTTGAAAGCTGTTTTAAGGGAAGTCAGGCTCTTTTCTGGTTCTTCCTTGAACACCAGCTCAGCGGTGTTGTGTTGATATCACGATGCAAAAGTGCATTATTCCACTTTAAGTAGCACTACATCAAGCTTCCACAGACAAAGACAAAATAAATGTAAGAAGATTGGAAGATTATATCACAGTTTCTTTTAATCTAAAACTTTCTGTTTTTTTTTGTTTTTTTTAACTGTTTGTGCATCTGCAGCAGCCAAATTGGTATATGGGGATATTTTTGTGTGGCTCCACAGAGGTGCCCTCCTTTTTGGGATCACGCTGGTGGCAATTCTAGAGCTCTGTCGATGAGCTTCTGTTCATCTTTCTATTTTAAGCGAGCCCTTTATGGTTTTGCAGTTTGGTGGTCTGTGATGAACAGTGTTCTGCGGCCATGCCATTACTGTAGTTCTGCAATGAGCTTTAAGCTAGTTTCCTGTTTAGATCACAAGGCCTGATCAATGAAACCCCCATACTGAGTCGAGCACAGCCATTCCAATCAGAGTCAGAGGCTGGTGGGTTGAGTACAAAGAGGAAAATCAGCTCACCACCACCCACCATGGTCACCCTGCTTAGATAGCCTCTGGATACTGGTAAATGGGCATGAGCGTGGTCATCGTGAGTCAGTCTAATAAGCTCTGTAAGTGAGTAGGCAGCAGTCAGGTCATCTCAGCAGGATCTCACTTCTTTGGCTCTTCAATCCAGCACCTTTTATCTTTGTGTCTCTATGGGGACGCTGACGGTACAGCGTCATTTGAAGGTTTTTGTTAGTGTTAACTGTGAGAAATTACAAATGGTGAACAATAAAGGCAGGTGAGAAGTGCAGAGCATAAAGCTGAAAAGGAGAGGAAAGCATGTATTGGTTTTTGCATTGTTTTGTTTATCTGGTCAGCTGAATAGAAAAGGTTGAATCAATCATGGAGAGTTTTCTCTCGCCTTGTCCAGTGTTTTCAGGGATGATACACTGGAATCAATACAAAACTCAATCACTAAATAACAACTGCCTCCTTATTGCAATCTCCTCCTACTCTCTTCCCTCTTCCTCCACTTGCCCACATGTACAGAAATGCACGCATGCACGCCTGCTTGCTCATCCCTGTTCTCCAGGACTAATTACTTTAAATGAAAAAAGCGCTCCTTTGGGGCACCAATTTCACCCAGTGTCTGATGAGCAGAAATTACATGTCTAATGGAATGGAATAGTTGTGCAAATTGAAGAAATGAAACACACTTTTTTTTTTTTTTATCTTGGTGCTACCTTAAATTAGATTTTAATTTGGACCACACTCACACATAATGGAGTGCAGTAAGCCTTCTTTGGCACCTCTCCTAATTGCCAGTGGCTTTCTTATTTCTGCAGGTCGCCTGCTGTATCCATTATCAACTCCACTGACCGCCATTTTGAGCGAGAATCCTCGTGAGGCAGGATCGTGATGTCAACACAGCTGCAGTCAGTGTCAAAGTCTAACCACGTTTCAGGCCCAAAACCCTTTTTTGAAACTGAACTTCAACTAGAACCGTAAAAGAATCAGCTTTCATGCCCTGTTGCTCTGCCTCTGGAAGAACGACCTGCTGAACAGGCAGGGTTGCCTCTCATGGCAGAAATATATCCTGCCACTGGAACAACACCTTGCCAAGCAGGCAGAATCCCCCAGCATGGCAGAAATATGGCCCTGCCTCTGGTTCATGAACCTGCCTACCAGGTAGAATTGCTCTACATGCCAAAAGTATCGCCTAGCCTCTTTGGAAAATGACCTGCCAGCCGGAGCAATATTGCCGTGCCTCCAGCTAAACCATCAGCCAACCAATGTTTGCTCTTTCCTCCTTAGCGAGTGGGCAGAGTGATTTTCCTCAGGCAGGCTGAGATTTCAGCCGTGCAGGGTGATTCTGCCTGTACAGCTGGCCACTTTGACAAAAAATAAGGCGATATTCCTGCCATGGAAAGAATTCCACCTCATTGACAGGTTGTTCTGCTTCTGGCCTGGTAAGCAGGGTGAATATTTAAGCTTGCAGGACAATTTTGCGCAGTCATTTTGACTCAGGTCATTAAGTGCTTTGTATTAGTATTACAACTTAATAACGATGCTGCAGACACATTGCGACATGCAGCAGTGCTTCCCTTGATGAGTGGATGAGTCACAGTGCCATCATTGGGTGGTTAAAAAGACATTCATTATTATGGATGCACAGATTGTTAAATTCTGGGCCCATACTAATATAGTTTAAAATAACAATTTAGACAATCTCCAATACCCATGATTTTTATTGGTGTTATTTATTTTGTTTTTGTTTTTGTTTATTTCCCCTTTGTGCCAGTAAAACAAAGAAATCTTAAAAAATAAAGAACTGAACCCTTTAAATTCTCTCTTCTTTCGATGAGCACAAATTCTTCCTTGCCATGAAAAATGTGTTGTTTTTTGTGCTTCAAAAGCCTTTTTACTATATATATATCATAATTTCCTCTCTCCTATCTATTTCATATTGCTATGACAACATTATTATAGTTATTCAAGTTTCCTGCCAAACACTACATTTTACAAATTTACATTTTGAACACATCATGATAGCAATATATTAATAATCTACCTTCACTTAACACTCATTTTTACTGAATAGAGCTTGAATGCATCATTGTGCACTTTTTTTTTTTTTTTTTTTTAATAATTTTTATTAGATTTTTTCATCAGAAATATAAAACACGAACCAAAAACCATCATTGTGCACTTAATGCAACCGCTAACAGCTAACAGCTAACAGCTAACAGCTAATATTAACTAGCTCTCCTCCTGGCTATTTCGGTACAGTTCAGTTCAGTACGCATTTTTTCTGTTTCCACTGTAAAAAGTTGTGGATGGTACCAATGGAACCATTCTGTACCGTCCCCATGTTTGGTCTCCCCTCTGTTGGGGTACCTAGCACACAGATCTGGTACTAAAAGGTGGGGGTGTAAACGCTGCAGTGTGTTGATGGTTAGTATCGGTCAGTTTTGCTCAGCGCTGAGTTGTGGCTGGTTTTGTAACCACTATTCATGCTAAAAAATAATGGATGTTTTGCTGCCTCTTGCAGCAGCTGTAGTCTAAGAAAATAAACTCAATTCATTGGGCCAACTGCCGATGACTTTTAAGGTGTTTACTTGTAATGTTACTCAATGCATGAGCTGACATGAATCCATGAGCACACCTTAAATTTCAACATAACAACCTGGACCATTGCTTTAGTTTTTATTGTCTCTCTTAGGTGACACAGACATTTAATAAGTGGATCTTAAAGCTTTGAAAAAATATATATTAATTTCGACCGCATTATGTAAACATCGTATATTCTAATCCTCAGAAAAAAAAGCATCATGGAGCGTTGTTCCTGTGGGCTCCGGCCGTCTGAGCTTGCCTGAGAAGGACTAAATGCTAAAACCCGCTATTTTTAGAAATCACATCGAGAGACTCTCACTGCAGCCTGTTTTATTTTGTTCTGAAAATGTTGGTGTGCATTCTCATTCTGTGGACAATACACGAGGTGCAGACTTCCTTCTGTGTCACCGGTGATAAGGATATAGGGTCCAGATACCTTGTCCGAAGGGTTACTTTTGGTTCCAAAGGTGCTATATTGAAAGTGTTTGGAGGAAATTGGGCTTATTTAGCATTTTCAGGGAAAAAAAAACAGGGTACGTTTCCTGAAGTGTCAATAGTGAGACTGCACGTTTTGTCCTGAAGGTGTCCCAGAGAACATCTCTGTTTGTCTCAAACACGATCCCTGCTTTTTAGCCTGTGCAAAATTGATGTTTTGTGGGACACTCTACAAACATGGTAAAGAACCCATCACTAATTGATGCACAACCAAGCGGCAACCTTCAGGGCTGACAAGCAAGGCCACTGTGAAAGTGCCAAAAACTGCAGTTCATTGACTGGCCACTGGGGGCTGGTTGCATAACACAGCAAATCCCCATAGACTCCCATGTTAAACTGCCCAAATTTATAGCTAAAATAAACATGTTTACAGCCTGGTGCAAAAAAACGGTTTTGGTCTCTGTGGCTTATTTCATATTTCATGACAACTGTACGGGGTTGAAATTTTTTTATAACAATCCCGTTCAAATGTTATTAAGGCTTAAAGTTCAGCGTAATTAAGTGAGTGGCCGACTGACAGGCTGGCTGCTAGGCCCGAAAACATCTGCCACTGCCACTGGTGAATGTCATCTGAACAAGGATAAGGTGAGTATTGGCTGATACCAATGTTCAAACAATAAATTGGCGAAACCTTTGTGATTATTTTAATAACTTAATGTAACACAAAACACATTAAACACAAAATTCCTTCCATAAACAACATTACAAAGCACATAAATCTGTTGCATTATATACAAATAAGCTGAATTTCTGGCAACATGGGAAATCTTAAACTGACACTCCTGTTGTTCTTTGATTTTCAAGCTCATCTATGACAGACAGAATAAACTATATTTATAATATACTTTTTATCCCCAGACTCTATCCTGTGGGGAAATATATTATTGTGAGTGTAGGTTTGTTGTCATTCTTTCATCTTTTTGTTTGCTGTATAGGAAACCTTTTATGTGCGCTCATACTCCCTTGTGATTAAGTGACTCTACCCTATGTATGCTATACAGTCCACAGGAGGCAAATGTTGGCGACTCATAAGTCACTAGTTAAGCAGAACCCTCCGACCCCCTACCCCTCACTGTGTGGAAATAATTGGTAGTCACATAATATTTAATGCTTTCATTATAAATAACAACCTGCACCCCCGCCATCAGTACCACACACAAACACAAGGCCATTATTTTTTTTTTTTACAGTTTTTTTTTCCCATCGCTCTTCCGAAGGAGGAGTGCATTAAGCTGAGGAATGTTTGCTTCTCCTCCTCCATCTGAGCCCATCTGAACATATGCCCGAGTTTCAAAAAAGAGCGAAAGAAAAGACAAGATACAGCT
>JAPZEB010000004.1:17794334-17817318 GCA_029783705.1 Chaetodon striatus
GTGTGTGTGTGTGTGTGTGATGGGGCATGAACACATACAGTGAGCAGCAGCGACCCACTGTATGACACCAGGTCAAAAACAGGTGATGTGCTTTACATTCTAAAACCAGAGATATGACCAGCGGAGTTGCAGGTGACATCATCAGCCGGCTTAAATCAAGCTCAGACCTGCCAGTACACACCGCTGTAACTTTTCTCTGCAACGTTCTAAAACGGTTTCGTCTCGTCGCGAATTGTTGGTCTGGACTGGGCATTACCTGTAGTGCTTTTTATCAGTTTAGATTGTGTTGGTGTGAGTTGTTTAGAGATATCGCCTTCACTCTAATATAATGGAACTAGATAGCGCTCGGCTTCAGGTGCTTATTGACATTTAGTCATGGCCCTCCCACATCCAGATACGATGTGAAAGGTACCCTGGGTGCGTTGGTTGTTGACGTCCTGGGACGCCGTGTCGAGTTCTGCCTGTTACATGCATTGTCTTCTTTCAAAATACACTTCCATTTTCACAGGAAATTTACCGTTTACATACAGTCTCTTTCAAAATAAACAAGTTGCGTCAGTACAATGCTGCAAATTAATGGTTAGGTTTAGAAAAAAAGAACAGGGTTTGGCTTTAGAATCTTACGGGATGCGTACATTGGTCGGTGGCTGCTGGACACATCCACCACCCCTCCTGCCGGCCCTACTCGGACTTTCGCTGCCTTAACTTTTGTTCTTGTCCCACCGCGTTTCCCCCTGATGCCACAGAGCGCCATTAAACTATAACGACGACCAGCAGTGTATCATATCGATGTTAAAGGATGACTTTTTTCACCAGTGTCTGACGCAGCAAGTCACTGCCCAAGCACCGGATTTCGACGACTTCAGAGTGAGATCAGGTTGCCAGCCGTAGACAGCAGGCACCCAGGAGACAGATCCACAAGTACGCCAAAAATATGCAAATATAGTGAGGTGAACTGCATACTGCATAGTATACCTTCAACATAGGGAGTATATGTAAAAAGGGCAAAATGCCCTCATCCATGTGATTGTGTACACGCTCAAATTCAAGCTAAATATAATCATTTAACCTCACTTTTATATTCTTTCAATTCCAGTGTGCTGCAAGGTACAGCCAACAAAAAAGCGCCCTAATACTGAAGGACAGCACAGTAAATTTAAAATGACTAAAAAGGAAACAACTATTATGAGCTGCCTGGTCTTTGTAGGTATCAGTTGTTACTTAACCACTGAAAAGATGACATAAAAACGTCGTTGTCAGACCCATGAGTTGCAGCTAATGAGCAAGCTAGAGCAAAGGTTGACATTTTGTATAATGTCCATATTCACCTCTATTTGTCATTCATATTTCACAGTAAATTACATAACTGTCTGCGTCCAATATTACCTCCTCACCCCACAACAAACTACTTTGTGCGAGATAATATTCAAAGCTTAACCCTCAAAATAATTCACCATCACAGACGAATTTCTCCTGTAATAAGGGATTATACCGCAGCTTACTTTACAGGGTTTTTAAAGCCATAAGCTGAAATGGCACAAAGTTCTCTGAAAGGAAGAATTACTATAGTGTAATAGAAGCAATGGTAGATATATATTTTACTACTCCACTACCAGCAATCATCTCATTGTGATCGCGGCTCAGACGAGCAAAGAGGGGCATTGAGATATTGCTTTGTTTCAGTTTTACATAAGCACTCCCAGCAGAGTTTTGACAGCAAAATTGGTTCTTTAAAAAAGTTTTGCCTCAGTTGCTGAAGATTATTTCTACGTGGGCTTTAACATGAGAGTTTTATTTCTCGATTTACCGACATTACCTGTTAGGCCAATTAACCCGTACCCCCTCTGCCTGCCTGCACAATTTTCCCAGCACATTGAGAAACCGCTGGCATCTTTAGAGACACAATGTTTGCAGAATGAATACCGATGCTACTCTAAACTAGGCGGTCAAGGGACAAAAGAAGAAATGCATTACATTTACCGATATAGCGTGGAGTGTGTTGCATGGAGAATTACCTGCAATAAATGAAAGCACAGGCAGGAGAGGGAGAGATAAAGTGAGCGGGTAAAAATAGAGGAATGTGCCCAGCATTTGCAGATTTGTTGTGTGAAATAGCCCGGCCATTATCTGGACAGCCAGGAAGGTTTAGCACAGTGTGAGGAATGCTAAGGTGTGTCCTGGTGTGTAATTAACAGATAAAACTGTTGGTTCATTAAATGCATATGCAGTGTCATGCATTTACTATGCTGGTATTGATCGTTCGGACATCTCCACGCACCTCCCCGCTCACCGGACTTCTGACACACTACATCCATCACGCCACCTACCTCCACCATATTTATAGAATTTTAATTAGCTCTGAGCTCAAGCCAACATCATTAGCTTTTCTCTCTCTCTCTCTCCGTCTTTTTTTTTTTTTCAGCAAACAGCCATGCATGGTAATAATGGTGTTCTCAGACAGAAGCAGTGGGTACTTATATCAAGGACACAGCAAGAGAGAGAGAGCGCAGGACAAAAGGTTGACAGTTTAAAATGACAATGAAAAATGGAAGCAGTGGAAGAAAAAAAACCGACATAACATGTGGAATGCAGACAGTAATGTCACCTTGGAATAATTTCACTATGATTAAATGAGTAGCTCCGGCCATTCCTTTGTGATGACAGTATCTGAGAAGAGTCAATACAGCTGAATTCCAAGCAGCTGGGTGTGAAGTTTTAATCTCTGCAACATGCAAGACAAGCCTCTAAAGTTCAGCCCTAAAACATGACCAGACTCATGTAAACACACCATGCTGTAATTAAGACCACAGCAGAGTACATAGTGCTACAGCTGCAGTAGATACAGAGTACTGTTTACAGAAGTCTGGAGGCAGAAACTAGTGAGCTGGACTGTTAGAAAAGAAACCACAGTACTCAAGCTTGTAAACTTTTATCCAGGTATCTGATCGCTGTCTGTTATCTGCACGGACTGTTCCTCAACTCGAGTCGCACAGGAGTTAGTCAGAAAAACAAACAATATGACGATAAGCTCTAATCTTCCGTTACTAGCGATAAGATGAAAAAGTCAAATCCACAATGCAGCAGCGTCTCAGCAGCTAAAGTGGCTTCATGCTCAGCTGTTGAGATAATGTAATCACAAGGGCCTATAGAAATGACAGACTGACTGTAACGTTGAGTCAAACGCACGCCTGCGCAGACACCCAGCAATGATCAAAAACCTGGATAATCATGCACACAGGCCTATAAATAACCTCTGCCTTCCACGTAAACATCATATCCCGAAACTGGATTTGACTCATAACCAGGAGTGTGCATGAGAACACACTCATCGCACAAGTATGTTTTAGCAGATTTGCTCTCAGCTGGTTGGAGAGGCACTTTCCAGCAGCCCACTGTATATTCACCCTGATCTCTGTGACTCACGGACGTGAACCCCTGGTTTGTTTGGAGATAGCATTCACACACACACGTTCACTCACGGGCGAACACGCACGCACACTATCACACAGCACTCACTTAAGGGTGACCTAATTAAGCCTGAGGGTAGGTGTAATTACATGCAACCTTCATCTGCCCTATTCTCTATTGTTATGGCTACTTGCTGCCTATGGACTGAGTCACTGTGTGCCTATGCTGCTGTCGCCCAGGGACTTTTCAATCCATTAGCTGGATAATTCCACAGAGACACAAACATAATTTATAAAGTTCTAAAGAGACACATGTGCAGGCTGGCATGCTGCCTTAATACAGCATTTACTATTTCATGGAATTGTATATAAGCTCACATTAAGGCCTCTTCACTTGGTTTGATAATGGCAAGTTATAAAATAATTATTCAGATGAATAATTAAGGTCGTCTTGTGTTTTTTAGAGGAGCAGCATTTTCAAGTGTGACTATCTAGAGAATGAGGTTGTTCATAATGTGCTCTTTCTATTTAATACACTGGAATTTTGTATTCAGGTATACAATATTGGCATAACACACACAAAAAAGGATGATTTTGAAAACGCTCTTGTATTCTATCTGGGGGCTGAAAGCAGCAGAGCTATACAGGGCTTTATCTGTTTTCTGCTGGCAACAGCCGTGGCCATTAGTCTCCAGGTTATTAATGGAAAATGTTTTACCTCATAAATATACTGTCCGCAACTGGGAATACAGTGTAATGTTTTTCACCATATAACCCTCGAGCTGTATTAATAGAAGCAGTTTCCACTGTAATGTTGATGATAAACAAGCTTTACCTCTGCGGTGAGCCGGCATGTGATCAAGATGACAACTCGGACGACAAAATGGTTTAGTAGATATTTTAAGCTGCTAAATTGTCCAGATTTTTCATTGCTGGATTAGAGATAATGTATTTGAGCCATGTTATTGGTTATTTTGGAATTAACAGCTTAAGTTAGCTCTAAAGTGGCTCATTTTCACACTTTGTTTCAAATATGGATTTTGGTGTTCGTGTTTTGTTGGTTACATCTCACCGTCTTCGACTCCGCTGACTTGCCGTTGGCTTTGTCATCCTAAATTTATGTAGTGTGGACAAACTTTGGTCCAACTCACAGAACATCATTTTAAATTCTAGTGTCCAGATATGCTACAGATGTTAAGCTGAAATAATACATGAGAAATCTAGAATATTTGAGACTGTACTCACTAGAAATATGACCATTTGGTGTAATATGGTTTAAAGCAACCTACTTTTACATTACAAAGTAGGAAGTAAAGTTGCATTCACAGTGTTGAGCTTAGGGTGGATATATAAGCATAAAGCATTTTACCTCAGCACTGCCACTGTAATGTTGTTTTCTTTTAACCATGATGACAATTTTTCCATAAACTCTTTTTAGTTATCTAAACTCAACTTTAAATGCAATCTTAGGTATTTTTCAACCTAGCCTTTTCTCCATGTTTTTGTATCTAAGTGACTAATGGGAACAGGATGTTTTGAAAATGGTCCAGTATTGAGCGGGAGCACTACAGCGCGCAGCTGCGAAATGGGCTCCAATGTAATTCTTTGGGGCAATAGCATGCTGTGAATGTACATTGACTGCTTATTTTTGCTACTGTCAGACTCAGATTGTTATCATAAGTGTCTGACAACACTACAGAAAGGACCCTCCAGAGAAAGCATTTGTTTTTTGTTGACCTTTTGCTTGATCCAGTCCATTTGTTGTTTCTAAAGCGAGATTTATACTCGTGCGTCAGCTCTATGCAGAGCCTACGCGTATCCTACGCACATGGCCTTCACCATTGTGAGCATTTATACTTGTGCAGTGGTGTGTCTGCAGTTACGCCTCCAGAATACTAGTAGGCAGTGGAGTTTCTGTGAAGTGTTTAGCTGATTCAAAGCACACCCAAAACACACATTAAACATGGCTCAATGGCTACAATTTCAAACACAAATACACAAATTGGCTTCACTATAACTCGCAGCATTCACAGACAAAGCACATGTCTTTATCTGGACACATTTTCCCCACAAATACAACATGCTAATGTTATTAGCACAAGCCTATGGCATTTTACATTGTATAAAGTAGCCTAACAGCTTCACCAACAAAAAAGCTGTCTTCAGCAATGCCAGTCAGGAATGATGCCCCAGATTTTGCTCCAAGAAGTTGCTAGTTGGGGGATGGGGTCCAGATAAGTTGGCGCAGTGAGGATAATTCTTACAAATTACTTGTGAGACTACATGCACAAAATGATGATGTTATGTGCTCAGTATGTTTTTATATCATAGGCAGGTTTATAATTTACACTTTAACTGCAAATATTACATTATCATTTTCCACAAATCCCCAAAGCTAATTCGTAATGATTAGGCTATAGTGTGTTCTGGATTTCTGGTCTACAACAGTCATGAAGTCAAATTTTCCCCTGGAGTTAACTCCAAAAATGATGCCCAGATTTCTAATAAATTAGTATCAGATAGACATGGTCCCCATGATTCCTAATGATTTAGGATGGTTCCTTAATTCCCACAATTAGTTCCACCTTGAGTTTATACACAAAAAAATACTGTTGCTACAAAAATCTGCTTATGAGCAGTTTGCCATGGAATTTGCTGTGTATGTTATGCTCCCTTAAAGATGAATCCATTCCATTTTGAATACTCCATGAACAGTCCAATAGTGCCAAACTCAACTGTAAATGCTTCACGACATATATATGGTGACTGTTCCATCTAATTACAGTTGGTTGTAATAACCATTGGCGTCACCAGGGGCTGCTAGTCTTGTCATGCTATCAAAGTAATACAGGCATTATATCTGTTGTGTCAGTCATCGAGGGACAGCCTAAATCTAGTCTTTGAGATATGATTTGGAATCAAGACATTCCAGGCTGTCACAGTTTGCTGTTAACACTTCAGTCCTGGAGGAGAGCTTCAACCAAGATCTCTTAATCAATTGAAGCTTTAAAGTTCGGGCAAAAAAAGTAAATGGACAGCAGAAAGACAAATTTTACAGGCAGCAACTTTTTGCCTTATGATTGTCAGGCTCTGTGTATTAATTGCAGTGTTTGTAGAATGTTTGTGTGTGTGTCTTCTAATTTGAGGCACAGTGATCAACCCTTATTGCTGGATGGAAAATATTGCTGCTCACCATTAAGGCATGCTGCTGCAATCATCACATTGTGTCATCCACTTATGAAGAAAGCTGTAACCTGCTTGGACAATTTTTTTTAATCAAGAACTATGGAACATTTCATTAATGAGCATTCTTATTGAGTAACTGTGCTCTTTAAGCTAACCTCAGTAACATTACCAAGTGACTCAGTGTTGAAGAAATGGATGGACTGACCAGAGTGGAGCTTGATCCATTATATGCTGCTGCTCTTTGACAAAGCTTTGTTTGTGTTTTGGTTTGTCTAGATTTGATGTTGCCATGAGAGATTTTTGTTGGATCCTTGCCAGCAATAAAACACCTATTTATCATGTCCTGTTGCTGCACATTACCTTACATTAACCCTTGAATTTGCCTATAGCTTTCATGATGATCATTAATACTGATGTCCAGATACGTTCCGAAATGTTCAGTGTTGATTGCATTCAAAGTGACGATCACAATTAAACATTTCTGGGGATTTTGGTTTTGATCTCAAAAATGTTTTAAACCTACTCATTTATGGAGACTAGAAAGTCTCGCTAGATTGATCATAGTCCTTTTCTGTATAAGATACAGCATTTTAGGAAACTGTTTTTAAACACAAAAGAATTTCATAAATGTATCATTTCAGATTACGGAACTGCTCTGTTGTAAGTTTAGTTGCAGTTCAGGGTATAGGACGGGTTTAAACCTGTGTTGTCTGGAACAAAACCCATGGTCTCTTAAACTGATACAATATCACCCCTGCTCGTCATATTTTGATGCTTGAGCGTAAGGCCCCAGTGTCACTATAATGGTGCTGGGGGCGGCCTTTTCCATTGTATCTTGACACAGGGGGTTGGCGGTTAGGATTATGCAACAAAACTCCATGGTTATGCTAAGTAAAAGATTGTGGTTGACATCAGTCAACTGACAAAATAACTCAACGCTGACTTTTAGTTTTGCACAGGACAGGCAACACGTTCTCATCCCAAGTCATCACATATGGCCACTTTGTCAGTGGACTTTCATGTCTACATGTTAGGCGCTAGGTTTACTCCTGTGTCTGTTGTTGATGTTCCAGGATGCTGCTACCCACAACGGGAGGTCAACAAAAGCACGTGGTTAGTTTTAGAAAAAAACATCTTGGTTAAGCTCTACATTCATACAAGAAGGAAACACCAGAATCCTGTGTAAAAGTCCAGGGTTTGTTGGACCCATCCACTGCCCCTTCCACCCTCCCTGTAGAGACTTATCAGCTACTAATATAGCTTAATATTCTAACATAGCAACACAGTATAGCTTTCAGCTATATTATGTCATTACCAGCAGCGTTTCAAACTGATGGCATCCAGCAGCATTGTCCGGCTGACCAGTGGTGTATCATGACACTGCAAATGGTTCTACCTTGCCACATATACAAATTGACACCCACCGGTGGCTTAACATACTGCCACAAAAGGTGGCTTTTGGTGTCAGAGTCAGACACAAAAATAGCTGAAAAAGCAGCGGTACTTTGGAATGAGAACAGGCTGGGACAAGATCTCTAAACTGTACCTAAAGTTAAGACTAAACCAGCTGTTGTATCTTGCAGAAATCACAAAAATGCCAGTATAAATTAATGTATCTCCACATAAAGTAAAACTTAAACTTAAGCTGGGGTTTAATGTTTTGAAATTAAAGACAGATGCTCTTAAAGTTCAAATCTCTTCACCTTTACCATGTTTGCAGACGTGTAACAGACCTTTTCGCAGGAGACATAACATCTGACAAACTGAGGGGGGGTATTCATTATACAAGGGCACAAGTCCAGTAACTGAAAGAGGTGAAGAATATAGACAGCTTTGCCACATGAATACTTTAGTTGACTTAGTTTTTAAGGCTAAAAAGAAATGTATTAATGTACTGTTACATCAAGTAACATGTCAGGTATGTAAAACTGTATATGTTTACATTTTATTCATAGTACAGAACAGTAGTGTCAAAATGCTGTGGGATATGGTATACACTTCTGCAGACCAATTAAAACATCTATTTTGTGTTACTCAGAGGTGCAGCTAGCCTGTAGCTGATATTAACTCCACTATATTGTTCCAGTGGTATTTCAGTATTCTATTTCTGAGGTGATTCTGTCTGTATAGGGCTGTGGTCACTTATACTGGTTTGACAGTGGTCTCTAAAGAATGCTAACCCATTTGGATTTGAAGGTGCATTTGTGTGTGCCTCACGGCATGGACTGAATGATGTGGTTTTGTTTGAACTCTTATGTTCAAGACAATATTTTGGTTGAACAACAGTATCACAGGGACCTAAACATGTTTTAAATGTATTTGAAAGATCTCTCAATATACACTTTTTCAATATACACTGCTGCCATGATGCCCAGTGCAATTCCTACAACAATAATGACAATAACAATGACAACAACAACAATAATAATAATCATAATCATAAATTATTGTTACAAACTTATTATTATGCTCAATAATGTAACCATAGACAGCATAAAAAAACAATCCACCTCAAGAACTGCAAAATACAAGTACATAGTTATGAAACTATATAAAACAAATTTACAAATAAATGATCCAAAAGGTAGAAGTGAGACTATTAAAATAAGATTTTAATCAGGTGGTTGCACAACAGAGATGTATTATGTGAACAAATAAGACTAGTTTTAAGGCAAAAGGGCAGGTCTGTAAAAACGTAGAGACAGGATTTCTACGCAGAATCAGTGTCTGCCAGCTGATTACAAACAAGAGGACTGTTCATAAACTGAGGTGCCAGTACAACAAACATCACACTTATTAACATGGAATGACATAACAATGACATGACATCACACTCACAAATATTATCCAGCACAGCTAGAAAACACACACTAGGCATGATTCACCAACACATTCTCACTCTGACCTTGTCACATATCAACAATTGGTCATGAACTTTCAACGTCGAGACATGACATGCAAGGTACCGTGGGTGCATTGTTTGTTTGTCATTTCAACTTCAGCCTGTTACATGCATTGTCTGATTTCAAAATACACTTCGGTTTTCACAGAAAAATGTACATTTTGCATGTAGTCTCAAAATAAATGCACTATGTATGTGTAGCACCACAAATTGATGATTTTTCCTTCAACAACAAATGCATGTGGTTACGTTTACATGCACATGGTTGGATTTAGGCAACAAAAGCACGTGGTCGGATTTAAGAAAAAAGAACAGGGTTTCGCTTTATAATCTTACAGGAAGCAAACATCAGCCTCAATAGCCATCAAAGTTAGCCTTAATAGTAGCCTTAATTTTCATCATTGTCCTGCCAAATTCCCTCCTGCTGCCACCTGGCAGCGTTACACAATAATGGTGACTAGCTGCATATTATGCTGACGTGAAAGGGTAACTTTTTTGGTTGCTGTCTGACACCAGAAGTCCCTGACTAAGCACCAGTATTTGAGCACTTTGGGGGAGAGAATCACAGAAAAATGCAATATTAAAAATGCAATATTACTAATATTATAAAAGCTCCTCAGTTGGAGTTGAAATTAATGTAATTCAGCTGGAAACTGTCAGGGTTGCAGGCAGGCTGTTCAAGGGGAGCGTAGTAGATAGGATATCATTTATGACATTCCAACCTTGTATGTGGGAACAGAGAAGCTGTTGACCTGAGTCTTGCCCCAACAAGCTGACAACCCTAGAGCAAGGCCATGACATATACAAAGACTTAAAAATGGATTTTGAAACCAAACAGGCAGCCAGTGGAGACATGTGGTGTAGACTGGGATAATTTGGACACACCTTCTACAACCAGGCTGCAGTCTCTCCTGATCAACTACAGTCTTCTAGTTGCTTTGTTAATAGATATCATCACACTTATTCTTGCCAAAAGCGTTGCAAGGATGCCTAGAGGGACGTCATGAGCACTGTGCTCAGCCTGCTGCTCCCATGACCCGGCTTCAGATAAGCAGTCGAAAATAGATGGATGGATGGATTTTTTTTGGCTCTACTTAATAAAGATAAAAGACACATTGAAATAAATTCCTTAACCTGGGAAAAGAACTTGAGTGTCAACAACTAATCATTTCCATCCTTGCCATAGAGATGACTGGTTTTTATACAATCAAATGCCTGTATGAGGTACTGTATGAGGCTCAGTAAATCATATATAAACAACAAATGTTTTTTTTATTTATTTATTTATTTATTTATTTTTTTTAATCTTAACTGTTTTGGCAGACAATCACTGATGTCTATATTTTCTGCCAAAGTTTGTCATTAGCTAAGATAATTAAGAACAGTGGCCCCCCACTGGTCCAGGCACAGGATCCATACTTCTCCTTAGTCATTAGTTCAAGGTCCAAGCAGTTTAATGTATTCAGTGTCATACTTGTGCTTGGCCATGTCATTGAGCAAGTTTGCTGTCTCTTTCAAGAAGCTGTCCATTAGTCATTCACTCAACAGCAGGAAATGCCCCTTAAAAATAAAAGCTGTGTGCTGGAAATTCACTGTACTTGCTGCCGTCACCGTCACAGCAGGCAGCAACAGACTCTGCGACTTGCCACTGCGGTAAAGGCAGCGCTGTTAGATGGCAGAACACACAAAGCGGTCAGCGGATGCGTCTACAGACCTAGTGCATGCAGGTTTACTGGCTTACACTTAATGGAACTGAGCCTGAGGCTTTGTTAAGGTTATGAGTTACACCTGTGCTGTTCCTGCAAAAACAGGTCCAAATCTCTGTAGTGAAAAACAGTGAAACCTTATTTTGACTTGCTTCGTCCTCTGACCAGGTCTGAGAAGCTCTACATTACTCTCATTCAGGTATCATGTTTCTGGGTTTGTCTATCTTTACTCAACTTTTATCATTATACGCAAGTGGCTCATAGCCTTTTATTTATCTCTTTCTTTTTCACACGTTTCAAAGTGCAGTCTGAGTTTTCTCAGCCTGCTCTGTGAGCTTTTTATTAAGTCCTGGCCACAACTGATCATACTGTACCAGCACATGTACTATTTATACAGAAAGGCCAGGGCATAGTTTGCTTTGTCTGTTGTTTGGTGAACTTTGTTATATTGTTTGACTTTCTTATAATTTCTGTGTTTTGGTTTGCTCCTGTGCCCACTGTCCTTATATGCCTTTAGTCGGTTTTGTTTTGAAATGTGCAAAATGAATCAGGTTTACTAATGTACTTTTGATTAGACAGCCAAAGTTGTGCAGGTCCATGCAGCCCTCAGCGGAGAGAGGAATTGGAGAATCAATAAGAATAACAGCAGGCTGTGCAGCAGGAGTGTGTAATGAAAAGAAGAGTTGTTTACTAAACTGCTCATGTACGTTGCCTTAAACCCCAGCAGTTTGTACAAGTTTATCAGCTTGTTGATGTGCAGAGCAGCAGGAGAAGTGAGGAGCGGTAATGAAGAGCAGTGCTGGATGACAGTAATGCACTGAAGCCTTGTGATGGTCCTGGTGGTGCTAATCATGAAGCTGATAGCAGTGCCGGCAGTTGGCTAGCAGACAGTGAGATAGCCAAAGCTTGTGGATGGGTGCTTGCTGTCAGTTGTTGGCAGTCCAGCACAAACACACAGACACAGTTGCTGCCTAATCACTCTTACCTCTCTACTTATCTCCTTCCTCTCCTCCCTGTATCTATCTCTGTCTCATACAGGGATCTCTCTGAGCGTGGAGGTTATGGGGGAGTGAGGTTGGAGTAAAGCAGCAGACACACTGCTTTGTTTTCTGTACTCACACACAGGTGCAGTGCATGGAAAAGATCTTTTGATATGATTGTTTGCATACAGGTGTCTAGCAGATCATGTTTGATGTTATCACATGGCACTTTCATGAATAAAAAGGCTGGAAAAGTAAATTGTGTGTTAAGAGACGGGCTGGCTAAGTGAACCATTCCAACACCTAAATTTAGGTCCAGCATTTAGGTCCAGTACATGAAAGTCACAACGAAGCAAACATTGCAGACCTCCTGCAAAATGCAGCACAAGAATGGCTTAGTTTGTCATGTGTATGCAGCATTTCTGACAGGTTTTATGATGGTGATGGTCAGTCTGTCTGCTTTGCATCACATTTTGCTGCAATAGAAATTATTAACGTCAGATAAACAGACAGGAAACTTTGTCAACATCAGTTTTACCTCATAAGATAAAGTTTTCCTTTGGAGAAATAATTTGCAGTTGGGAAAAAAAACGGTAGTAAACCGCAACATATTGTATTACAATACTCAACATACTGCAGTATCACAATAGTATCGTATTGTGACCTAAGTGTCATTGTGAGTCCTCTGGAGACTCCCACCCTTATGCGATGCACGTTGCTGTGTTCACCTTTTGCGATTAACAATAATGGATTTAAGGGCACGAAAAAACACAGCATGTGTCCTTGCCCTTAAAAGATTGAGTAGCAAATCCTTTGTAATTTACTAGTAAATTTATGAAACTGGAGCCCTTGGGACTTTCTTAACCTACAATATTGCGTAAAAGCACTTACCACATTCTTTGGTGTTGAGTGCTAAGCTGAATAAAAACTTTGTAGTTGCATGCCACTACTTTTTAGAAATGTACGTGCTCTCCGTTAAAAAACAGTAATTCAAACAGTTCTTGCAGCTGTATTTGATTTGTCCTATCAGCACCTGATAACGTCTCTTTTTTTTCTTTCACTCTCAGTGAAGCAGTTCATTGTAAACACAACAGACAGATTGTAAAGAGTGCCAACTTCCTTTTTGACTCAGGAGACAGACCTGTCAACCCTGAGAGCGTCTGTAGCTTTAAGAAACAGGTCACATATTGTCATGTTTGACAAACTCGTTTTTCTGGAGTGTATTGCTCTTGCTGGGAAAAGGCATGTCTGTTTCTACTAGGACGTGAAGAAACAAGAGACACAGACAATGGGATTTAACCTCAGGACACGATCCAGTCATTCAATTAAACAGGGATTCTTGTCTGCATAGAATTAAAATAAAGCCATGATTATTTGTTGTGTAATTACTATCTTTTAGAGAATACACAACAGCTGGCACTTGTAAACCACTGTAACTGTCATATCATAATGCTCTCTAATCCTTTGACTATCAATAAACGTCATGCTAATGGAGTAGCACTTATTAATTCACACCAGTATGAAAACTACAAAATACATTTTATATCGGAACATCTTTGGCACATTTATGGTGGCCCTGACAGCATTGCAACTCGAGAGGACACATGCAAATAGACAAAACGCAAATAAGGAAATTCATCACTTTGACAACACATGTACAGTTAAAAAAACAAAAAACATCGGGATGTGAGAAAACACAACCACATACAGAAACATGTAGCAACAACAGAACACACAACCAAATACAGAAACATGCCACAACAACAGAAAACGTAACCAAATACAGAAACACATTGCAACAACAGATAACACAACCAAATATAGAAACATGCTGCAAAAACTGAAAATGTGACCAAATACAGAAACACGCCACAACAGAAAACGTAACTATATACAGAAACACACTTCAACAAAACATAACCAAATACAGAAATACGCCACAACAACAGAAAACACAACCAAATATAGAAACACACTGAAACAATAGAAAACACAATCAAATGCAGAAACACGCCACAACAACAGAAAACACAACCAAATGTAGAAACATGCTGCAAAAACTGAAAATATAACCACATACAGAAACACACAGCAACAACAGAAAACGTAACTAAATACAGAAACACACCGCAGCAACAGAAAACGTAACCAAATACAGAAACACACTGCAACAATAGAAAACACAACCAAATACAGAAACACACTACAACAACAGAAAACACAACCAAATGCAGAATCAAGCTGCAAAAACTGAAAATATAACCACATACAGAAACACGCCACATCAGAAAATATAACCAAATACAGAAATATTGTGTGAAACTGCTACAAAAACAAATACATATATCTGTTTTTATGTGTATGCAGATTTTTTTTATATATGCTATGTGATGTCTATCAGCTTGATAAGTTTTCTTTATTTCAAGTTACAGTGGCTCTCAGTGCCACCGTACAAATCTCATCTAAAAAGCTTTTTCATCTCCCTACTGCAAACATGGTTGTAGCATTTCTTTCATAACTCAAATATTACATGACTAAAGAAAGCATAAACCTATTATGTTACAGTGAAATGTTTGTATCAAAAATTTCCCCTGAAACGATTTCATTCATTTGGTATTTCTTTACCAAGCTTTAACCAAGATCATGAGGAGATCACACTCACAGACACACCCTCACTACTCACTCTCCTCTCCCTGTATTTCCCACAAGCCTACACACACACACACCCACACACACACACACAAGCAAACCCTTTTCCACACAGCATTTATACAGATTTCACAATATGGGAGACAGTGGACAGGATTGTTAAAGTCTGACTCGTCAGCTCTGTCCTGGAACAGGACAGTTATCTCTAAATCAGCACCTTTACATACACACAGTGTCACAATGGAACACACAGAGTCATGAAAAACAACTTCCTTGCTTACACACTGTCTTTCTCAAAAAACTCTCTTTCTCCCCCTGACACATACACACACAAACACACACTCAGAGACAAAGGCACTATTGTCACAGTTGTGTTGAACAGAGTCAGTGTGTCATAGTGTCTGACTTGTGCTGTCACCCTCTGTCTCAACAAGACTAATACGGAGCCATTTATAATTATTAACACTAAATGTACCAGGCTTTTTTTTTTGGTTTTTAAACTACTTTTTTTAAAACTTTTTTTTATACTACAAACACACATCTCTGTATTTTTACACACACATATGCACACGTATGCTTACAAATTGGATAATTGTGTTGAGTCCACCAGAGTTGTAATGACGGCATGTTACTGTAAGTTCATTGCCTGTGTTTTCTACAGATTGTCAGTGTCAGCCGTCACGATGATGTGCAGCTGTGAAAGTTAGTGCTAATGTAGATGAGCATTAGGCTGCTCTGTAGGGGGTTTATTCTCCCAAGGCGTCAGTAGATTACATCACTGTCCTTCCCTTTGATTTCCGCATGTTGGTGTCTGTTTGTCTGTAAGTAAGCATGACAGCAGAACAGAGGGATGTGAGCCTTGAAGGAGAGATGACAGCGGGGATGAGTGCCAGCCAAAGAAGGAATGACAGGAGGGAGGATGGGCGCGGTGAAAAGCAGGAAAGAAGGATGGCAGGACATAGAGGGGCAGCCAGAGGCAGCGATGACGGATGAAAAGTCAATCCTGCTTTGAGGAATCTGTGCGTGTGTGTGTGTGTGTGTGTGTGTGTAATAGCTGCCGGCTATATGTACACTTTATTCTTGCCTGCAGCAGTTGTTTTCAAAGACGAGCGTGCATTTATGGGTTACATGCATGTGTAGAAAATAAAATGAAATAAACCTAATGTGTTGCATAAAGCAGTTTTATTTTTGACTAAGTTAAAGGGACAGTTCACCCCAAAATCAAAAACACATATTTTGACTCTTACCTTTAGTATTATAAATCAATCTAGATTGTTTTGGTTTGAGTTGCCAAGTGTTGGAGATGTTAGCCTTCTTTGAAATGTAATGGAACTAGACAGCACTCTGCTTGTGTTGCTCAAAGAAAAAAAAAAATAGCAGTGTTTCTTTCCAGAAATCATGACCCGAGTATTGCTTTTTCACTGCACAATAATTGCTTTCTGTGTGAAAGTACTCAAGACAAAAACAGTTTGGAAAAAATACTGATGTGCAACTTAATTGTATGAAAAAAAGCCCCTTGTATGTAAAGATATGTCATCTTTACATTATTCACATAATCCTTTCTCCTGCTTCACAGATATGGGTGTCAACATTCTTTGCATGTTAAACTGTATATAAAACACATGTATAAGTTGCCAATAAACCCATGTTTTTTTTTCTTTTTCTACAGAACCTCACAACACCTGAGATCTGATGCTTCCTGCCATCACCATGGAAACAGAGGCCAGTCACATGCTGGAGGCGGCACTGGAGCAGATGGATGACATCATAGCAGGTAAGAGTTATGAAGTAGCAGAGCGTGGTTTTTCTTTTGAGAACCTGTCCATGCTGGTTGTAGCATCTTAAGTGAGATGATAATGGCTGAGTGGTCAATCACATCTAGAACCATTCTCTACAGCCATACAGAGCAACCCGTGCACACATGTGGCTTCTCTTTGCACCAGAGGAACCGTGATACAGAGAGCACAGTGCTCTGCAGATAACAGCGTCATTTGGTAAGTCTGTTGGTCAATCCCTTCAGCTGTTCAACAGACCTCTTTGGTCTGGTTTGCTGTAAGGTGCAGCAAAGCCTGTAGGTGTCACAAGAGAGTTTATTACAATCTGTGCCAATTACTTATTATATACTTCTTGCTATATACTAATGCTGCATACACTGTATAGTTAGTATTATGGTTTGGCGTCGAGAACCTGACTGGTAGCAGTTTGTGCACCAGAGAATCATTGAGAAATGTAGTTTTCAATACAACTTACTGATTCCTCAAAGCAAAGCTGGATCTGAGTGGGTTTCATTCTGTCCCATCAGTATGGATGTGTCAGTGCAGTACAAATGAGAAATCAAGCAAAACTCGTCTTGATGGATGTCACAGAAGACTCAACTTCAGAACAATAGTTGTAATTTCAAATTTGAAAAAAAAATCACACAGTGTGAGTATGATATTATTTTCACAGAATTTATTATTTATGACTATATTATTTGGATTTTGTAAGCTGTCACCAGAGTCACTGCAATTTACTTTGTTTTTTTGGTTTTTTTACATTTTTAACCTATCATCAGCTGTGTGTATCTTTGTATGCCTCTGTGCCAGTGTAAGCTGTGGTTGGAAGCATTATGTTATGCAATATCTAAGATTATCTCAGGCCTTGAGAGGATTTCTTAAAATAAGGCACAGACATCCACTTGGACTCATGGATTAACCATGGACCCTATATAAAGATTGACAACATTACAGCTCCCCAAAAGTGGAGTCAAAACATCCTGTTCGCCGCCTGATGGCTGGCTGCAGTACAGTACATTTTTCACCAAGATGGTTTCTGTCATTTTAGGTGGTTCTTATCATGCTTATGTAGGCTCAGGTGTAAATTTTTCTGCCAGGTTTCTTTTTAATTTGTCATTTGATGCTATGAAAAGTGGTGGGGGTGACGACATGACTGACAGCTGTGTGTGCCAGTCAGTGTGTTTGTGATCAGTGGCGCTGCTTGCAGTTGGTTGGACAGCGGGAACTCAATACTGCAGAGATCACTACTGTGCGACTCTGGCTCCAAATAATGTCACCAGTGCAAGATGGCAGCAACCGTATCTGGGTCATTTTGGCTTTATTTTTGTACAGCCACAAGAGAGATGCGTAGTCCATCTTGATATGCAGTCATTTGGTTGAACTGATAAGAATTTGGTGGTCAAATGTCACTGGGACCTCACAAAACATGTTTTTGGCCTAACTCAAGAAATCATATTGATATTCTGACAAAACTTTTACACAAATGTCTAATAGGATAAAATTATGAAGTGATGACATTTTATATCTCCAAGGTCAAAGGTCAACTTCACCGTGATATCATAATCTCCAAAAACACTTCTCTGGCTGACATTTGGTCATGTAGTGAATTGGTGACACTAATCTTAGGTGTCTATCTTAAAACTGTGCTTTTTGTGTGGATTGGGGGGGAAGGGTGTGAAGCATCCACATTTTGCAAAAAAACAAAACAAAAAACAAAACACTTAACACCCTCTATGAATTCATTCAAAGTCTTCACTACATACACAATGAGTCTGTAGAGACATGGGTTGGAAGAGGCATACAACTGCAAGGTGGTTTGAGTATTGTTTGAGTATCAGTCCTAGAAGTTGTTGGTCTGAAGAAAACTACCAGTTTGACCTTTTCTGATAACAGCAGGTTAATAAGTAGTAAACAAGTGAACTTCACCTGTTAGAATGTGTGTTTTTGTTATATATATGTGTGCGCTTTGAAGTGTGTAACTGCAGCCAATTCAGCCTTGGCGAACAAGCTTTAACTAACAGTGGGGTAAATGTTTAATGTGGGAAAACAAAGGTTGAGAAGAGCAAAGTATCTCTTCAATCACAAAAGAACAGAGAGACACAGATATAGACTTTGGGTTTCTGTGAATTCCTTTAAATAAAAAAGTTTTATTTTTTCCTGCATCAATAGTTGAATCAGCATACCGCCTTCTCTCATATAGCAGAAGTCAACAAGAGAGTGTTTAAAGGCACCACTGTCACATCTGAAGCTCATCTAGTTACTGCTGTTTGCCCAAAACACGCTGACCTCATCGAGTGTTCTGAGTTTGCTATTCCGGCTCTTAGTGACCGCAAATAGAAATACATTAAAAATCCCATTAGCGATAACATCAGACAATCACTAACAAGGAAATTAGAGACACTTATCAACAGAATGTATATGTTTCATGCTATTTTCCTTTTTGGTTAAGCATCTTGTGGGAATTCTAGTGAAAGCACTCCAGTGGTTAATGACTTTGATGTTTGTATTATTGTTGATGTGAATAAAATAGTGCCACCACCAACTGTTTGCAGGCACAGTGGTGACTGCAAGGCTTAGTTCTCCCCATTAACCCCTCCCCACATTTCAGTGAGCTTCAGAAAAGAGAGCTGCCCTCTGGATCATGGTGAAAATAATTTTGATATGGAAAAGGACACCACATGTCATGAGCTGAGAGTTGAAAAGCAATGCCTCTGAGATTCATTGTGCGCACATGTAATAGTTGCTGATCAGACAGCATGGACAGACAAAGACAATCAAGAACAGCATAATGCTGGCACCACAGCAGTATGTTCACAATGACAAAAGACTGCAAAGAATTAAAGGTAGAGAAAACCACTGCAACAGAACATAGTATATAATGGCTGTATCACAGTTCCATATTACTTACTTTAAGCAGGCCGCTGCGCTGACATTAGCTGTGGCTGGAGACATTGTGTTTTAGGATTGTCTGTCCGTCCGTACACATGTACTTTAGTACGCACTTACGTCTCATCCTTGTGAACGCAATATCTCAAGAGCGCCTCAAATATCCAGGTCAAGGTTACTGTTACCTCAACTATCTCATTCTTGTGAAGATATCCCAAGAACGCCTTGAGGGAATTTCTTCAAATTTGGCACAAAGGTTGACGCAACAATGAACCGATTAGACTTTGGTAGTCAAGGGTTTATCGTCAGTGTCGCCATGACCTTGCACCTTATTCATGTGAACATCATATGTCAAGAACAGCTTGAGGGAATTTCTTCAGATTTGGCCCAAACATCCACTTGGACGCAACGATGAACTGATTACTTATTGGTGGTCATAGGTCAAAGGTCAAGGTCACTGTGACCTTGTCTGTCTCAATTTTTGAATGCGATATCTCAAGAACACTGAGGGAATATCTTCAAATTTGGCACACGTTCACTTGGACTCATCGATAAACTGATTAGATTTTGGTGGTCACTGTGACCATGTCCAGCTAATTCTTGTGAATGCAATATCTCAGAACAGCTTAAGGGAATTTCTTTAAATTTGACAGATACATCCACTTGGACTGAAGAATAAACTAATTAGAATGTTGTGGACAGAAGTCAAAGGTCAAGGTAATGTGACCTCACAAAATTTGTTTTTTTGGCTACAACTCAAGCATTCATACACTAATTTGGCAAAACTTCACACAAATGTCCATTAGGATACAATGTATAAGTGATGGCATTAAAGGTCAAAGGTCAGCTTCACTGTAACATCATGATGATCTGCATAAAACACTTCTCTGGCCATTATTCAATGTCGTAACTCGTAACTCCACCTTGAACCTGTGCTGATTGTGTAGATCTTCTGTGCATCTGATACGGATGTAAACTGCAAAAGACACTTGACTGGTACGCGGAGGCATACAACCACGGGGCAGTAATTCTAGTTGTGCCTTAGTGACTAATGTGAACAACAATTTTTGAAAGTGGTCCAGTGTTGAGAGAGAGGGCTGCAGCTGACATCTGCACAACACCTGCAATGTAACCAGATGGGGCCAGATGGGCACTGTCACTGTATGTCAGTTAAAAATGGTTATTTTTGCCACGGACAGGCTCAGGTTGTTATTGTTAGAACAGGAAGACAATGCTGGAAAAGCGAGTGAGAGGGAATGTGTGTGGTGTTGTCATTTAAAAAGTGCAGCTTAATGTTATAGAAAAGATTTTCAGTGTCTCGTTTCTAGTGTTGTCCTTTTGTACCAAGTCCCATCTTGTGAGATTTAAGAACAAGACTTCTTGAGGGAGATTTAGACACAGTAACAAACAGACGGGATCAAGTGAAAGATTAAGAGTCACTTCAGACACTAGTAATAGCCACTCTATTGCAAAAATAACCACTTTCAAAGGATACACTGTGACACATTTGCCCCATCGGGTAACCAGGGTTTCCGCTAGAAAAATTTGGCACCGAACAATGTGACCGGCAGGTTTTCAATTTACCGGACAAATGTTTGAAATTCCGTCAAATATTATCAGAATTTATTGAGCTTAAATCTGGCCTGTAAAGTATACCCCCGCAGCCTCCGCACGGTCGGGGGGGGGGTATACTTTACAAAGGGCCTTGCCCGTGCTTGTCAAATTTTGTGCGGACTGAATTTAAATAGGGTGGTACGGGAATTTGTTCAACGATATGCCAAAAGATCAGAACATGTATATAGTCTACTCACCTGCAAGCCTGTAAGAAAACGTAGTCCTGTTGCTAAGTGAGCGTGTATTCACAATTGATGTAATCTTTGTCGCTCTACGTGATAAACCGATTTAAAATAGAAATAATTTGGTCTTAGAAACATTTGTTCTATCTTCACAGTACAGTTGTGTAACAATCTGAGTGGACTGTTTACAAAAACTGATTATAAAATCCTGCACTGTGCGTCAATGAATAATGAGGAGTCAAACAGCAGAGTACCACGGACAGCTGCCGTATAATGACAGTCACCTTGACAGCGACTATGACACTTAGGCTCTATAGGGTGATCTGTCACTGCCTGAGTGAATAGCCTCATGGAAATGATATTTTACAATTCTTCACATTATTTACTAACGAAATTCGTTAAGGCAAGTAATTTGGTGCTTTTAAAGTCATGATATTAAGCTGACATGGATCCTCACATGTTTACGTTACGGGGCTGGCTTAAAATGATAAATCAGTGTTTCCCCTACCATTATATTAGGGGGGTGCCACCACAGCATGTCATTTCTGTCTCTACATGGTCGTGCATTTACAATTCTCCTCTGCTCTCTGTATCATGCACGGCGGAGTTCCGCCCCAAACACACACACACACACACAAACAGACACGTGTGCACACACACGTGAGCACACTAGAGCGCGGCTCGGCCGCATTTTCATGACCGAACCCGAGACAGTTATAAGCGAGCCCGCTCCAAACTCAACGCAGTTTGTTACCTGACATAGTTATTGTCATAACAGTGTGTAAACGACCATCAATAGGGGAAACACTGTAAATGATATGAAGGATATATAAGAATGAGAATGACACGTGGAAATTGCTTTTATTTTTTAAGTCAAATAGTGCTTGGAGGGAAAATTTTCACCGGACATTTTGACCGGCAGTGTTAAAAAATGTCGGACTTCGGCAGATTTTACCTGTCAAAGTCCAGTAATTACCGGATAACGAAAACCCTGGTCTAGGGAACTGGGGCCAGTGGTGACCACACTGGTTCAGGCTCGCCGCCAAGTTTGGCTAGCTCAGTCACCCCTCACAGAGGCGTGCAGGAGGACCCCTCTCAGTGTGGAACCGTGGGAGTTGTTTGGGACGGCTGCTGTTGAGGCGCTAGAGCGGACCATCCAAGCCAGACAGACCAGGCAGCATTCCTTGGGTCTACACAGGAGCATCCCTCCCCCTGCCAGGCCTAGAGGGTCTTAAGCTGCCTTGCAGCACCGCTCCCAGCCACAGGATTATCCTAGTGGTCACCAGTGGCCTCAGGGCCCGGTGCAGCGACCCACTCAGCGGGCAGCCCAGGACTTTCGGATCCCCGATCACTGGCCCTCCTGACAATCCCCCCAGGGCCTCCAGAGGCTGGGGGGCCAGGAACTGAGGCCCGGGGGCAGGTCATTGGCTGCTTTTCCCAGCAGCAGCTCAGTTATTGGGCTGCTTACACATGAATCCCTGGGTGGTCTCCACCCTAGCCCAGGGGTACAAACTGCAGTTTGGACGCCGGCCCCCAGCCTTCGGCCAGGTAAAAATGAGCACCATACGCGACCCGGCAAAAGCCCTAGCCCTGAACCAGGAGCTGTCTGCCCTCCTGGTCAAGGGTGCTATTGAGCCGGAAGATCTCCTGTCAAAGCCTGGGGGATACTACTTGACGTACTTTCTTGTGGAAAAGAA
>JAPZEB010000004.1:17826586-17839001 GCA_029783705.1 Chaetodon striatus
TCTTCCCGTGTAATCAATCTACCATTGTTTTTCTCACAGTAATTAGTAGCTAGTTCCTAAAATGTTCAGGTAGAGGGTACTTGCTGTAGCTCTGGTTGAGGGTGAGTGGCTGTCAGCAAATAGTTTGTTGACTGTAGGATCACTAAGAGTGCCACCAGCTGGTCCAGGAGCTTTGTCTCGATGATGGCCGTTTCCAGGAATATATTAGGATGACTCAGGGGCAGTTTGACGACCTATTGTCTATCGTCAGGCTGTATAACACTGAGCATCCTGCAACCGCTGCCACCAGTTTCTCTTCCATTGTTTACAAACTGTAAACTTGTTGTCATGACCACCACAGAAGGCCCGCCTCTCAAATCATTGGATTGGACAATGGGAAAAAAGATGACGTGGGGCACATTTCTGCTTTGAATTGAACACCAGGTGCCTAGAGCACAGAAACACGAGGTGCAATGCAAAAAAACAGCGAGCAAAAAGCTTCACTCTTATTAAGAACAATCACAAAAAGCCAACTCCAGCTGCTAAAATGGTTTCTGTGTGATCAGGGCCTAAAAGGGGCCATAAAGAAGTCATGTGGCTCCCTAAAATGGCATTCAGATTTTTGTTTCAGTGGTCAGTTAAGCTGTTAAGATTACAAATAAATTTCTTCTGTGGCCTCCCGAGAACCCCCTCGAGGGTTGGGTTGAGGTACACGTATAGAGAAGGTATAGATTGAAAATGGCCCGAAGGTGATACTGCCTTAGTACAAAATGAATTTGTCACCATTTATTCGCTCTTATTTCATTCTGTCTTTACTAAGAGATGATATGGTTACCAGAAACACCATTATAATGTTCATGGTAACAGTCTTTGAAATGAAATTCTACTCTTTTGTTAGCCAGTGTTTGGTTACTGTAAATAAAACACTGTTCCATTTTAATGTCAAAATCACACATAATCCTCCTCTGTGATGTGATTTAATTGTGTTGAAGCGTAAAATATTATAATCCTTTAGAGGTGGGTAAATATTTGAATCATTTAAAGTGCAAGCTTTAAATAAACTATCATCCCTCTTGGCAGTTCCAGCCCCATAAATTAGCACCTTGTGCTTGAGAGGTGGTGGTCAGCTCCAATCTCACTCTAGTTATAATGAGCACGGAGGTGCAATGAGAAGCCTGATCTCGTTAGATAAGTGACATCAAATAGGCCTATCAGAGAGGGTGACTAAGAGCACGCGATAACTGTACAGTCTGGCATATGCCACGTCGGAGCACGATAAGGCTCCTGCCACAAATTGTCTCATCATTTCACTTTAACTGGGCTGTCGGGACTTCACTGCTTAATTGAAGTGATTTCAGGTGTTTGGTTACACATGTGACAGACAGAGGAAGTGTCTTGACTGAAATCAGCCACCTTCTATAAATATTCCCCTCCGAGCCATCTCCCCTGCCTGGGTTCAACTCAGATGAGAGGTAAGTGTGACACCTAGTGGCACTGACAGCAATAACATCTTGCTTTTATAACAGCCTCTCATGAGGGAGATGCAAATGAATCATATATAATTAGTGACACGTAAATGAAGAAAAAAAAAAAAAAAAAACAGGACATGATTGCAGTCACTTTCATGAATACATCACAATAATTTGAACGCAGCCTGTTGTATGCAGACACATGCACATGCTGTGTCTTAATTAATCACAACCTAAATTCCATATATACATGACCTGGTTTGTGCTCTCCCAAGACACACGATGAAAAAATCACTTTGTCATGTGCATTCATAGCAACATAAATATCTCGCACGTGCCATTTAAAACTATAAATCCTGAGGCCGAAGTCAACAGGGGGTTAAGAAGTTTCTGTGTTCCACGTTCTTGGCAGCTGAAGGCACCACTCCATATTGAACTCAGATGGAGCCAAGTGTCCTCAGACTCTCTGGTGGAGGGTGAAAACACCCTATCTGGAGAGATTGTTTTCACAGTATGCCGAAAACTAATTACAAGCAATAAATTAATTTCACGCTACTGCTTTAGAATTAATTGCATCTTTACAGAAGTGACTGGAAGTGATGGCTCAAGCAGCTCTGATAAGGGTGGACACACAAAGTGGTCTATTGAATTACGCGGCTTATCAGTGTCATTGCTTTTACATAGGGATGCACTAGATAATCCTCAAAGAAATGATCTAAAACTCGGGTTTGTGGTCCTGTTAATTGCTGCGAAGGTATTTTTGTCATGCAGCTCCCATGGCACACACTCACCATATGTTAGGACGGCGTGTTGTTTTGTGCAGTAAGCCTTTACAGAAATGTTGCTTTTGCACTAGCTGTGTTCTGTGTGAAAATATAATTCAGTGTTCAGCAGAGGCCAAATGAGGCATCTTATCATATGAGATCTGCTATCGGCATGTCAAACTCTTTCCTCCTTGGCTCTCAGTTTGGACCTCCGTGATACATTTCACACCCATTGAGTGGTACGCATCTATAAATAAACTGTGTCAAATGATTTCTGCTGTTCAAGTAACTCCTAGGTCTCAGTGCTGTGTCATCACTGTGACTAGTTTGTTAGTAATGACACAACAGAGAGCATGAACTCTCATATCCACAGCATGTTAAATACCTGGCCCATGGTTACCATGGTAAATGTGTTTCCAAAAAAGAAAAAGAAATCCTAGGAATTTGAATCATTGAAGCTTTTCATTGCAGATTTGTGGAATACCAGATATACACAAAAGCTTTTATTTCTGCAGAGGATAGTAATTAAAAAGGAAAAAAAAGACTATTTATTAGTAAAATAGGGGTAATAGAGCTGCCGTCTGTGCTTCGAGTGCCTTCTTTAGATATTTGGGTTAACTGCTTATTTTCATTATTTTGAGTTAAGTGACTTTTCGAGATTCTCCTAATTGGCCCCGGTGGGATTTTGAGCAAAAACCCTTGATGTTCCCATCTCGTTTACATCCTCCCATAATTGTGACAGTATCATTGTAATCTGTGCAGATAATATTGTTGTATTTTTAACAAGATTCCAGTGTTTGATCGTACCGGAGACCCCGGCTCATTCCAAGATTTAATTTCCCTTTTTTTCCTCCTGCTCTCTGCTGTCATCTTTGATACTCATCACCACAATCATATGACAGATGGTCCGTTCTAGACCCTCTAATTATATTTCCAGCTTCAGAATTGTAATTCATCACACTGATGCATGATCTGCATGTCATCTCAACAAAAAGTTGGTGTATTGTTTGCGAGCACCGATGCTTTTTTGTATTATCTGTAAATTAATGACCCACAATTGGCCTAAGTGTGATACCATCAAGAACTCATGGGGGATTTCAGTTTGTTATACTGTATTATTTATTCATGGAGGTCTGTGCATAATGCAGCTGAGCTTGTCATCTACAGAATCCCACCATTTTAAATGTTTTATCAATAATTAGTTGAAAGCAACTTTGATTGGATCTTACAGTGAATTTCCTGTTAGTGGAAAATCTGTCTCAAAGTTGTCAGGTAGTAAAGTAAAGCAATATATTAATATTATATAGATATCGTGATTTAAGACTAGATATCATCTAGATATCATTAGTGTTTTCTTTTCCTGGTTTTAAAGGTGGTATTACAGTAAAGTGGGGGAAAGGGGGAAAAATCGATACAGCAAAGTATCGTGATATTTTTGTATGGCGATGTATCGTCACATGGACATGATTTTTTTTTAACTTTTTTAATTATTTATATTACAAATAGAAATTAGACTTATGGTAGCCTACTAGAATAATATAATTAATTGCCTTGTCCACTAGTTACATTTTGTTGCAATAAAAATGACTACAGTGAGAGGAACAGACTGAAAACTTCAGAAAACTTCTTTTATCTTATTAAATAAAACAGATGTTGATAAAGTTTTCCTTTGGGGACTAAATTTGCCGTTCAAAAAAAGTCATAAATTGCAATATCTTGCATATTGCAACATGTTTAATATCGCAATAATATTGTATTGTGACTTAAGTATCATGATAATATCATTTTGTGATATTGTAGCTCTGTTTTGCAGTTAAAAAATAAAGTCATGTTGTAGCTAAAGTTTGGGGCAACGGGTACAGCATTGTTGGCATGGAGAAAATTGCATTATTACAGGGAAGGCACAATGATGAAAAATACTCCATTTTCCTCTTACCTGCTGTGCTGTTCATCAGTCTGGATTGTTTTGGTGTGAGCTGGCGAGTGCTGGAAATATTGGCCTTGGAGATGTCTGCCTTCTGTCTGATATAATTGAACTAAATACTAAACACTAACACTCAGCTTGTGCTGCTCAAAGTGCCAAAAAATACATTTGAAAAACTCAACAGCAATGTCTCTTTCCAGAAATCATGACCCAGTTACTCAAGATAATCCACAGACCTTGACATGGGTAGTTTCATGTAGGAACTATTGTCTTTCGACTGAAGTACACCAGCCAACCTAATCACAGCATAGAGGGAAGTGTGGTATGTTTTCCTACGAAAAGCAATATACTAAAATTCATACATATCCCACGAAATGCTGAGCCAGTAATTCTTGCATAAAGTTATATATTTTGGAAAGTTGCGATCAAGTGATCAATGGGCTGATGGGAGTAAAAGTGGTCCTGTGTGGTCCAGTTAGGGAGCAGGTTGCCGTGGTAAATGGGTCACGAAACATGGGACATCCCCCAGGAGACTGGTGTTCAGAGCCATGTGAACTTTGAGTTAACTTTGAGACATTTTAAGGTACACCCTCACCATGTTTTTTTTCGTAAACCTAACCACAGTAACTTTACTTTCCTAAAACAAAACCTCTGTAACTTAATATTAATTACATAACTTTACATAAAGGATGTAACCTCAGTCATGGGGTGCTTTGTCATAGGATATCATACAAGCCGATGCATGAGGACACGTTTGATGTCACATTTGATGCAATATACATTTCTACCAATGTTTTCTTTAAACTTTTTTTATATAGCATTTTTCAAAACAAGGTTAGAAAGGGATTTACAAAAAAGAAAGAAATAATCAGGTAAATGAAGAACTTATAACACAAATATGACACATAAAGGAGTAGAACACAGACCATCAGGTCAAATATGAGCTATAAAAAGATAAAAGACTTTAAAGTACATTTGTTGAAGTAACGTTTTAAAAGAGGCTTAAACAAGGAAACGGAAGAGCGAAAGACCTATCGCTCTGAGTAGGTATAGCTGCAGCTGGAGCAGCTTCATGACCCGCCCACCATAACCTACATGTCACACACTAGCCCCCCTCGCTCCTTGGCAAAGCAGGAGACAATGCTAAACTAGCATTTAGCTAGCTATGAAGCATTAGGCTGAAAGAGAGGTGGCTGAGGTTAAGGTGAGGGTCATGGGAGGGGTTACAGCTTATCTATTTAAAGGTGAATCGTGTCTTCATGCATGATGATTATGAAGTGAATCATTGTTATTCTTGGCCCTGTTCATGACACATGGTGTTGTAGCAGGGTTCAGCTAGCTGTCACATTGGTGGGCTTGTCTTGTTCTAGTGGTGGGTGTGGTTTGTGGGGGCGTGTCATGTCCGCTAAAAATGGTATGTGTCTGCAGCTACACGTCTCCATTGCACCCTTCCTCTGATTAACAGGTGTCTGTGAAATGAAAAAGAAGACTACCTGCACACAAACATGGCCGAAAGAAAAGAAAACAAAACAAAACAAGAAACATCTACTCTGCAAATATTTGTTGAGGGAGGAAATGTTTTCATTGTGCCTGTCAGGCCTCTAGAGTACAAACAGTTCGTTTGGGTGAGTGACAGTAAATGTCAACAGAAACTTAATTTATGAGAAAACTCCACGGTGCACCTTTAACGTCCCAGTAAAGCAAAATTAAATACGTCCTACCAGAGGACAAAGTGTTGCAAGGCCCCAAACCAAATTTGAATGACTGAAAAAGCAACTAAGTTTATAAAATTACAGGCCATACTCTGCTCTGAGATGCTGAGGGTGTGTCCGCTGGGTGCACCTAAGCCACGGCCACTCGTGGGAACGCTGCACCCTCTTTTAATTGTACCACTACAATGGATGCCTCGTCTAGCAGCTGTATCGGGCTTGTATAGCCATATATGTTTGAGCCACCGGAGCCAGAATTAAATTACAGAGCCAGAGGACACGGACCTGCCTGAAAGTTACTCTCAGTCTGCAACAGAATGATGACTTTTATTTTTTCAAACAACTACAAAACTGTACTGCAGAACGCCTTTGATTCTTCTATGGACACAGAGATGTTTAAAATAACAGTCTAACTCCACAATTCAGCTCTATACAGGTTCCTGGTCTTTCTACATGTTTACAACAAGTGTATCCTAACATGTAAAATGTGTTTAGATGTAAATCTCAGATTTTTCTTTACCTCAACTTTAAATTTAAAGCTTTAACTTTAAGTTATGAGTTTAGTATTTCCAATGAAAACTGCTGCTGAGGGCCACGACAAAAAAAAAAATATGGCAAAATTTGCTTGTTTGTTTGGACCAGTATCTAAGAGTGTCTGCTCCGGCTGATGGTTTGAAATGTCAATAATAACAGAGACACAGTAGAGTGGATGAGATGGACTTATTTGATCCCACACTGGGGAAATTCACTCGTTACGACAGCTCAAGAGTCAAAATCAAAGAAAAAAATGGAAATAAAGTGAGTAAATATTAATGAACCAAAAAAAGGCAAAGAAAAAAATAATAGATAAAAAAAGAATTTAGTTAATTAATTAATTTAATTTAATAAAATGTATATAACAGTGCAGTGGTAATTGATGAGGTGGGTAGGTTACTGAGGAGGAAGTGGGTATACTCATCTATAATCCAAAGGCTTTTTGGCTGATAGGTGAGCATACTGTAAATGGACCACCACTGGTTTCACACAGACATGTCCATGATGGAAAACTGCACAGAATAAGTAGCTGTAAGTAGCTGTATAACAGATGTATGATCTGTGGGGAGATTTTTACTTTTAGAGAGGGTGAACTTCACTATAAACTTAAACAATGTTAAAATATGTATTTATATTTCTGTATGAACAGCGCTGTACAGAGTTAAAGGTAAACTGAGTGTTTATTACTTTTATTACTTTAAAAAACTCTGACGTGAACAGATAGAAGAACAGACACCATTAAAAGCAACGGTGCAGTCTTTCTGTAGAAAGCATGGCTGAACTAATTTGCTCTGGTAACCCAAAATGTGTTTTTCCTGCTTAGCTTTGAACACTATTTATACACAAACAGCGGAGACATTTGCACCAGTCGGTAGATGCCCGTCAACACGTACACATACAGCGTTAACTTTCAAGGAAATAACAGCCAAAAGGTTATGAAGATTAAATGTGTGTTAAGGTCTGTTTGCAGTGGTGGAAAGGAGCTAAGTACAGTTTTGAGGTACTTGTATTTCCATTTTATGCCTCTTTGGAGGCCTACTTGCACTCCACTTCAATTCAGAGGCAAACAGTTCAGGTTAATAATATAAGATGTAATCAACAAAATAAATCATGATCTACTTTTAGCCTATACGATAAGACTTTATTGATCCACGGGGGAAATTCACAAGCAGCCCAGAGGATGAAGTATATACCGTAAAACTTCAAATAGCTCGGGCTATTATTTGCTTGAATCACTGAAATGAACAGGCCTGTATTTGGGTCAGGTGTCTGTATGGGACAGGCCTTTAATACCTTTCACACAAAAATGTTGCTCAGCAAGGATCAGGAAATACAAATTGTTTATTTAACCAGCATTACTTGTCTAATAATTAGGCGTTGGCTCATAGATCAATGATGAGTCATTCAGAGACAAAGACAGGTACAGCACTTGAGGATCACAACACCCAGCATACCGACACAGCACCACTTTATCCTATTAAAAGTTTTATTTATTTATTAATCTGCCTTTTATTTTCTATCTTAGCCTGTCCTACCCTTCTGTTTGATCTATTTTATTGTTGCTTCTTCGTAATACACCTTTTATGTCTGTTATACCTCGTTATTATTACTCATTTACTCCTAGTATCTCTGTTTTTTTCCTTTTATATAGTCTTAATATTTTACTAATTTTTTTTTATTAGCTCTTTATTTTATTTTGTTCCAATCCTTTTTTTTTTTTAATTTATTTTAATCTTACCTCTGGTGTTTCCTCATCGCAGACTTTTAAGAGTTACGATGGCGTTTCCTGAGTCCCCTGTTGTTTGTTTGTTTGTTCTGAATATGTGAGGCGCTTTGTGTTACGTTGTGATGTATGAAAAGAGCTATACAAATAAAGTTTGATTGATTGATTGAATCCTCACAACTTGGATTAATTTTTAAGAAACACCCTTTTGATTCTTTTGACCTGAGGACCCTTCCGGACTAAAGGAATATTAATAACTTACAGGGTAATCAAAGAATGGACACCTAATTTGGGGTAGCCAACAACCTGGTTTTATTCACATAAAGAACTTCTATAAGAGAAATGAACTGCTCCACCAGACCAGGCCTCTAATTGAGACCGGCCTTTATTTGTCAAAGTGCGTAGCCACACTGGGCTAGTAAAAATGACTGGGTGTTAAATTGAAATTTTATGGTGTAAAGTAATTTAAATTAGCCCTATTTCTACCAGCTGAACATTTAAATGGTTGTTCTTATTGACGCATCAACAATTATAAAACAGTAGTATTATTAAAATTTTTGAAATGGCTCATTCTGCAATGTGAGTACTTTTGTAGGTATGAATGAAGGACCCTCCACTGTGGTGGTGCTACTTTTACTCAAATAAAAGACAGTACTTCTCCCAGCACTGCTTATTTGTTTAATGATCACATGGAAATTACAGCTACAGCTTCATCTCTGCTGAACAGCTCATGTTAAGCCACCGTATATTCACTGTATTTGAGGCGTTTTAGCTGCAGGCTTCGTGTGGGACATTTGCATCGAGCTGAGTGGAGACATTTGTCCTGCGAGGTGGTGAATGACTTCTCTCCACCCATAGAAAGAGGGAGGGAATTAGAAGTCAAATTAGGAGAAGGAGGGGGAGTTTGTAATGAAACCAGAGAGGGGAAAGTAGTGTGGAGTCTGTGAAGGACTACCACTAAAACCTCGACAGGGAAGAAAGGAAGCAGGGAGAGAAGGTTTAATTCAGGGGTTTACTGCCTACTAATCAACAACAACAACAACAGCAACAATCAGCTGTCAGAGCAGATTTTTAATCCTCACTTTTTTCACTCAGAGCAACAAAAAACATCTCAAGCATTTTTTTTCCTTCTCTGAAAAGACGCACAACTGAAGTAAGTAAAATAGTTTTTTCCTCAAATATCCACCGTATTGCTTTTATGTGTGTGTGTAAACTCAGTACAGCAGGCCTGTTCACTGTAATAACGTTTGTGTAAAGTGGCGGCATGAAGCCACAGCAGGACTAACCGGCTACAGACACTCACACGTGGCATGAAACTGGGACGTCAAATACAAAGAGTAAATTCATCATACTGAATTATCTCTGTGCACAGTCTCTGTGAAACCCGCCAATATGTGTAATGGGGAGAAAAAAAGTCTCTGATTACGTGCTTTCACACATACAGAGAGAGAAAGTGTCAGTAGAAACCACAAGAAAGAGGGTGAGTAACAACCTGAAAGCAGCGGACTGTTTAGGAAGTGACCATTTAGATGTGTGGCTGCTCATGCTGTTATAGTGGCTCCTGTGTTTATCTTCCTTTAAGTGGTGAACTCCTGCTTTGGTCAATTACATCATTTGTAAGTCTGTAATAATCACACAGCTACATCTGTTTTATCACACTATAATTTAAATGTTAAATTACAGTTTGAGACAGCAGATGTGGGCAGACACGTTTGGGTTAGTGAGATAAAGACACGGCCTTTGTTGCCCTCAGGGGCAACCCTTAAAGTCAGACTTTGTATAAACATAATGAAAAAATGACTTAAAAATTAAATATGCATGTATGACAAAGTGTTTCAGTGTGTGGTTGAAGTCACTCAGAAACAGAGATGGTGATAATTATAATGACAAAAAGTAGGCTTATGTCATGCTAATTAATCTTTATTCGGGTCCCCATTAGTTTCCACAAAGTGGTCACCAGTCTTCCTGGGGTCCACTCACAAAACATTAAAAACACATCAATTTAAAATCACACAGAATCACTAACAGTCAATATCTATCCAAAATTAAGACAAAAAATGCATCGTCACAAACTAGCTGCACCAAATAAAAACTAAAATGAACCAAAATGTTCCCAAACTTCCATGTTTGATTGCCAAAAAGTGTCTTAAACTGGGGCTTCAGCTGTTATTTTTGTTCTTGATTAAAATACATCCTCAAAAAATAGTGAAAATGTCCATCACCATTTATCCAGAGCAAAATGTGACACCTTCAGATTATTGTTTTGGAAGATATGTAATGTACAGTGTTATGAAATGCATTTATAATCAGTTAAATAATTAATAAGTAACCAGAGTTGCTGGCATTTCCTTTTCTTTTGATCGATTAATCAATTAAACACCCCAGCACAACTATGAGTCAAATTTTCCTCATGTTCTTGTCTGTGCCTCCTTCACTGTCACCTGTAAGTATGCGTGGTATCATGGGAAACAGCAGCACTTTTGGGCACATTGGAGTTTTCCTTGCAGGCTGTCTGACAGAAATCTATTCATTTTAACCTTTTTTTTTTTTTTTTTACCTGAACCAAGAGATCCCTTTCTGATAGAAAGCCCGGTTGGAAACTCCCAACTGCACCTCTTTGGGGTCTTTCTTGCGCGTTGAGGTCACAATTCCGACTTTTCGGACAGCACATGAACGCGGCAGCAGACTAGCTCCGGGACGGGTCTCTGCAGCGGCCGTTCCGGTAACCGGACCCCGGGCTGAGGTCATGCCCGCGGAGGGACAGCTGCTCGCCGGCCGGGGAGCCTCGGGGGTTGCGTTTGTGGACTCCTCGGGGAACAGAGGCTCCTGGGGTGCGTGGTTTATTTTGTTGGGAACTTGTGAGGATAAAGAGTTTGGCCTGCGGTCCTTTGTGTCCGGCAGAGGTTGATAAACACGGCTGGTCAAGGTCAGCATCATCCCCGCGGGGAAAAAAGAGCAGGGCTGAGTGGGAGCATCAACACAGAGACATGAAAGAAGGCAGGACACGTGATCACTCAGATATGGTCATCTTAGAGGAAAGGTTTTTATTAAATTATAACAATACAAAATATAACACAATGAAACTCCACTATAAATACCAAACCTCTCTCTGGTAGTAACAGACTTAGTCATTGCAACATTGCATCAGCTGCTTGTGCTCAGGTATTTCAGGAAGCAGCTTCCTTATTTGGTGTTCAGTTCACAGCAGGCTTCACCTGCTCTTCATACACACACACACACAGACACACACATGCTCACATGCACTCACACACACACTTCACAGTGTTATGACAAGGGCTCACAACTGTGTGCCAACCCCAAAGAGTCTTCGGCTTTTTGTGTTTCAGCTTGTTTGCAAGACTTTGTTGAGTGTTGACCTTTCCCGCGTCTCCACACCAGGATACTCCTTAAGGACAACGTGACGTTACCAAATAACTGCTGCCCCGACAAGCAGCGCAAAACTGGCGGGAAATCAGAGAGGAGGAAGACTGTGTGGAAACCAGAAGTGGCAGCATGCCAGATGGTTGTATTGAACTTGTATGACTTCTCTTGCGTCGGTCCACGTGGTTTTATAACCTGAGCTCAAACACACACTGAGGAGCAACTGATACCATCCTCACACACACACATGTGCTCTGTTGTCGTCGTAACACCAAGGAGCCATGACTCTGTGTTGCATTAACAACATTGTCTCCCGAGCAATGAGTGTGTGTGTGTGATGTGTGTTTGTTGTGAGCTGCAGCCACAGCATCGTAAATCCAGTACATGTGACAGCGGGCTCTATACTTAGGCCTTTAATGGAGTGTGTCAGTTCATGTTTGACAGACTGCTCGCGCTGTCCGTTCTGACGCATTAACACATTAACAGATCATTTTGAACTGTTCACGTCTACAGTGTGGACACATCTGAGATAACTCTGCACTTAAAGCGACATCATGCAACTTTTTACTTTTAAATAACGACTTGTAATAGGGAGAGTGGCGCCTCTGCTGTTCCCACATTCCCACGCCTGTTCCTGCATTATGTCACTTTGGTGAGTGGGGCGGATCACCAGAACACAACGCTGCACGGCACCAGTTAGCTCGGCTTTCCATAGCCCCTTTTCCACCAACATTTCCAGGAACTTTTATTTCCAGGAATTTATTTACCTGGGTAAAAGAACTCCTGGTAATCTGTGTGGTTTGCGTTTCCACCGCACCTCAAAGTTCAGGAGAATTTATTCAAATCAGGCTGATGACGCACGACTGTTGTGCTCCTTCAGCTTCTTCTAATCTCACTTAAGTTCCTTCAACTTTTCACGAATGTGTTTCAGC
>JAPZEB010000004.1:17842436-17852781 GCA_029783705.1 Chaetodon striatus
TATATCTTTTTTTTTTTTTTTACTGTAAAACAACATTACCTGGTGGAGATAGCGGCCATTTGTGTGCCAGTTGTGGAGGAAAGATGAGTCCTGGGCAAGGTATCTGTTGTCAAAGGCCACACCGCTACCCAGAAGAGTGCCTCCATACTGCTGAGCACCATACTGGCTATCATACTGGCCAGAATAGAACTCGTGCATATCGGTTGTGACACCAGTCTTGTACATCCCGTTCTCTGGTCCGCCGATTGTGCTGGAGCTTTTGTTCCCCAGCCATCCTGGATTCATCATTGAGCCCTTAACTGAGCCCTTCACCACTGGTTCAGCCCCGATGGTGGGAACATTGATGAGACTTGAATCCTGCAGAGAAAAACAATAAAACAAAAACGAGCAATCAAGTAACAATTAAAGAAATGATGCCAAAGAGAAAAAAAGTAAAGAAAAAAAAACAAGGTTCTTTTACAAGGGTACGAGCCCAGGCAATGCCTTCATTACTACGTCCTTACCACTTCGTCCCCTGGGGCCTCTGTGTTTGATTTGAGCAGGATTCCACCGCTGTCTCCAACGTCTTCAAATTCCAGCTTGTCGCTCTTTGTCACACAGAAAAATGCAAGCAGTGCACCTGCAATAACAAAGCAAGTATGTTAGTTAATGTAAAAGCAGTGCAGTTTTTTAACAAATAGCGCTCCACTATCACAAGAGTGAGCATAACGGTATGATTCACTGTATAATACCTCCACAAATCATTGCTCCGTGCCCAATATACAATGCATAATTCAGTGGCAGAATCTCTAACTTTCACTCTTCTTGCGCTTTTACACATGCATGAGCACAAAATTCCTGTTTTATTATCTACACAGTGAAGCCTACATAGTCCTGCTGGAGAGAGTATAGCAGTCGGGGACTCACCGAGCAGTAGGAGGAGGGCCAGAGGCAGCAGCAAAGCCAGTATACCCAGTGGCCCTAATGACACAGAGCTTTGCTTGGCCAAACAGGCTCCATTCCTGCACTGGCAGATCCTCACATTGGCCGTCTGTTCTTTACTATGGCCCTGCAGATCTGAAACCTCCATGGCAACATGGTGCATCCCTGTAGGAAGCTCTTTCAACTGCTGCAACGTAATCGCTGTGTCTGAGGAAGAAACACGTGGAGCAATTAGAAAGATTCTCACAGGTTTCTCCAAAAAAAATGGCAACACAAATTATTTTAGGACGGATCACACAACAAGTTCATTCTGATGTTTTTAACAAAATACTTTGCCCAAAGATGTCATTTTCAAGAGCAAAATTACTTGGGCACCAACTTTAACGACAGCAAAACATATTCAGTACGTACAATCTTTTTCTTTTATGCATACAGTCGCCGTTAATGCTGTGTTTACTATGACAATTTTATGACCTTATGATGACCTCACCTCATGCACTGCAAGGGCAACTTCCTGTTTGAATCTTGCCCCACCCACTTACGTGACATCACAACTATGAGGGCATGCAGTTTTGAAAATGTGGTTTCACAGCTGAGCAAAAAATGTTTGTTTTTATTTTTCACTCATGAGGTGAGAAAATAAAACCTCTGCAGTTATACAGTCCCCTTTGACCTTATGTCCCAATCACACTACTACAGCCCAACTGATAAATCGCCCAGTCAATCTGATTATCTAATATTATTTTACATATTATCACATATGTTGCCTGATGATAAATTGCTGTGCAGAGGGTGTTTGAAGCATTTTATAAACAGTGTTGACATTACATAGTTTGTCCACCAGGGAGCACAGATTTAGTTTTCAACTGTAAAGGTCCCCACTGAGTTCATTTCATGGTTGAAATTCATAAAAAAATAATAACAATGAGGAATTTTCATTAAAAACATAATGGCTAATATAACTCCTTTAATGTCTTTCCACTCCTGGAAAGTAACTTATTACCTTTACGAAGTTCTGGTTCATTTTCTTTGCTATATTTCCAGGCAAACTTTGTACTTTTTAGTTCACTACTTTTATTTGACAGCGATAGTTACAACAAATGAAATGAGCTCTTAAAATATGTTACGGAGTAAATCAATGATATTGATACAAATATGCAAAATATTATGCTGTGAGAGTAGTTTGCACGTTTCCTTTACAGCTGTTTCAGTAATGTTTTGCTGTTGGTAAACATGTCTCTAGTATTTATTTTTTCTGTATTTTGTTTCAAAGACACTCTTTAACAAACGTAGATCAAATACAAATACAGCCACCTACCATTGAATTTTTCTAAAGACCATTTGCCGTCAGGATTTTTCAAAGTGAAGCTGAAGGGGGCTCCATAGGGATCTGCGTCGTTGTCTTCAGCCACAACCACCACAGAGCCGAGCTCTCCCTCCTTCTCACACAACACCAAGTCGCTGGTGGGGATCAGTGGCACGTTGTCGTTCTCATCCTCCACCACAAGGATGACTGTTCCTGTTCCCGTCTTGGAGCCTGAAATACATTAGTGTTGCGTAACTACATTTAATAGGGAATGTCCACGCCGACAGAAAACTAGATAGACCAAGTTGGTCGGGTTCTGACATCACTTGGCTGTGAAGGATCCGGAAATTAAAAAATTCTGACAAAGATATAGGGTATGAGCCCGATTTTCACTGCCACATCAGAGGAGTGTGAGTCATTGTGACATGTCACATCACATCAACAGGTGTTCTCACGAAACACACAGGCAGGGCATGCCCTCACATACCAGTGAGGGTGGAGCTGGTGTTTTTGGTAACTTTCAGATGGTGTAACAATGCCACTTACAGGCGAGAAGGTGACATCTGTAATGACTATACATGTGGACTAAACACTTTCTCAAACCACAGATCTCTGTGACAGCCTGATGGATATTTGCCAAACCCAAAACAGACAGAGTGAGTATATAATGCAGGTGAGTAAAGCCTTAGTCAGCAGCATGTTGTTAAAGCTCGTGATTTTTTTTTCCTTCATCAGTCAATTAGTTTTCAGGTAAGCACAGCACTTGGGTTTATGCTATAATCTACACCATAAAAGTATGTTTGCGTTACATAAGATCAGTTTGGGTTCTGTATGGAGTCCATGACTTATAGAAATCATGGGAAAAGAAGCACTTAAAAGCAACTTACTAGAATCAACAGCCTTCATGGTGATGGTGTACCTTCCATCCTTGACCAACTGTGACTCCCTGTCAATAACGTTTGCCACCCTCAGCTCTCCATTATTTCTGTCCACAGCCACCCAGGAACCCGGGTCTGTGAGCTTGTAATACCTGAGAGAGGGTATGAAAAAAGTACTTGTGTATTAGGAGCACATTCTTCAGTTCAGCAGTGAAAGTCTGCCCTCCAGTGTTAAAGAGAAGTAACATAAACTTGAGTTGAGGGTCTTGAGCATTGCCTGTGTGATTGTGTCTGTTATCAGCCATACTGTACCACAAGAAAGCTAATCGCTTCTAGACAGTTATAAAGTAAGACTGCTTACTTGATGCCGTCGCTGCTCTTGGTCTCAGGATCCATGGCTGTGTACTTTCCAATCAACGTGCCGTTTGGTGTGTTCTCTTTGATATTGAAGGTGACAGTAGGAGCGGAGAATGCCGGACCTTCGTCGTCGTCTTGTACATTTACATCCACAGGGATGGACAGCCATTGGGCCGTGGTGCCTTTCAAGTCAGCTTCATTACGTGCCATAATCTCAAGCTTTACATTTTTGTTCTTCTCATAATCTAGAGGCTAGAAGAACAGGTAGGGAATATATTGTTAATATTGTCACTGCTGTGTTATAGGCCTTGACTTTCCATGATAAGTAAGGCTCTATATGATATTTATAGCTATATTAGTGCTAATAATTTGAAAATATTACAAAATCGTACTTACTTTTGCAACATACAGAAGCCCCTCGTTTGTTTTGGGGTCAGTATCCATTCTGAAATTTCCATTTTCATTTCCTTTAGATATGATGAATTTGGTAATCCAGTTTGGTGAGTTTATTAAATCCTTATCCTCAACGGGAATTCGGAGGATAAGTTTTTCTTTTTCATTCTCTTTGACACTGGCTGCATACTAAAGGAAACAAGAAGTGCGTTATTTTAATAAAACAAGTTCACAACACACTGATGACAAAGACGATATTTTAAAGATGTAATTGCTATTCACTTACAGATGTTTTCTTGAAAGTTGGTGCGTTGTCATTGATGTCACTGACAGATATGGTTGCTGTTGCTGTGCTGGACAGACCATTTACTGCACCATCCATATCTTTGATTTGAACTGTCACCAGGTACTTGTCTTTAGTCTAAAGAACACATTTTGACAGAATGATGCCAGAGAAAGGTAAACAGCACGTTTAGATGAAGCAAGAGACCAAGATAAAGCAATGTTATCACCTAAATGACGTATTCCAGAGTAAATCATGAATGCAGTGCTGCCAGCGCTCACCTCTCTGTCCAGGGTGTTAGTTGTTGTGGTGATGACACCTGTGGCTGGGTTGATGGCAAACAAGTCTAATCCATCCAAGAGCGTGTACCTGATCTTGACATGGAGGCTCCCTGGCTCATCGATGTCTGTAGCATTCACTTTCCCCACCGGTGTCCCTGTGGTGTAAAACATAATTGTCAAGTTTACTGTCGGCCACACTTAAGGTAAAATACCACAGGCTTAATGGGGTGTATTGCAAGTTCATGTGTTTCACCTGGAGGGCTTTGCTCAGGCACAGTTAACTGTAGTGAGCCGAGGAATGTTGGAGCGTTGTCATTCTCATCATCTACATTTATTACGACATCCAAAGGCAAGTCTGTCTCCCTGTGTGTATCTCTTTCGAAAACTCTGGTTGTTAACTGTGAAGAAAACAATTACATTTTACAAAGTTAACTCTCTCAAAAAAAACAAAGACGTGCAAAACACTTTTTAAAATGGGATCAATAAAGTTTATCTTATCATATCTTATAATATGTGGTTTGATTTCTTTTCAGTGTCAGATAAGTCATTTAAAGTAGCAGTGTCTTGCACTCACTGGTGTTGTTTGTAAAAATTTTAAAAAATCACGCTTTTTTTTTAAATGCAGTGAATTTCCAACACAGAGCTTTTATTTTGAAGTGCCGAGTGACTAACCTACAGCTAGCTTAACAGACACCACAAGCTAGCTCAAAGACATGGCCAAACACAAGTATGACACTGAACTGTGGGGACCTTGAACTAATGACTAAGAGGAAAGCTGGAACCTGTGGCGGGACCACTTGGGAACCACTGATTTAAAAGGCTTTTAAGTGATGTACTGCTACAAATATTATTTATTCCACTTGAAATTTTGCATCAACTCAAAATATTTTGTCTGACACCTTGGGCCTTAGGAAACTGTGACATTTTCCCCTATTTTATGGCACTTACAGACCAAACGACTGATTCTTTGAGTAGATCGCAGACAGCTGTGTTTCATACTCACAATAAACTTTGGGTACCGCTCACGATCGACTGCCTTGTGCACAACCAACATCCCTGTCTCTTGGTTTAGAGAGAACACTCCCGCTGGATCCTGATTGACACCAGGTCCAGTCATGGTGTAGTACACTTTATACACGGATTCTGTGTCCGATACAATCTACAGCAGGAGGCAAAAAACACGTAAACACAATTAAATCCATATTTCAATCTCAAGCCTAGTGCAGGTATTAAAACATCAAAGGAATTAATCATGCTGTTAAGTCAGTGGAAAGTTATGTAATTATTAGGTGTGTCTGGGTGTGTGAATCTCACAATCTGGGAAAAGAAAATGAACATCAGAAAGGAGAGGCAAGTGCAGCAAGAGGAAGATGAGGAGAATTTGTGGACTTGTGTTGCAACTGTTGGGATAAAGACTTAATAGACATGTGGGCTAATGTAAAAAATTATATACACATAACAATGCTCAAGCAAACTATATTTAAAAGATTACCTTTTCAATGTTTTTGGGGAAAATTCCCTTGTCATTCTCTAATATGTTGAAGGGTGGAGGACTCCAGCGCCTCTTGGAGCGCCTCAGGATGTCAGTGGGCTGTGACATGACAACAGGTCAGGCATGTTTAGCAAACAAAAAAAGGTACTTCAACACTCTGACATGTATAAACCCGTTGCAAAAGAATAATATCATGCATCATTTTACCTGTCTCTCCAGTGTTTTACTGCGAATAATGTGAACTGCCATCTCACTTTTCCGTCCATTGTCCGGAGCCCCCGCAGAAAATGTCTGCCCTCCTGTTGCCCATTGAAGCTATAATGGACAAAAGTGGTCGATAAAGAATAAATAAACAGGTAATAAGTGAAGTAACTGTTGTTATTTTGAGTTTGGACGCAGTTGTTTGTGGTATAAATATGTACAATGTGAAATATGTACAATTTGACAGGACTCCACAGCAGACAGGAACTAAGGTATAAAGTCGAGCTTAAAGTCACTTTCACATATAAGCGTATCGAACCACTGCGTAATAAACTTAAGTAAAAACTTCCCCTTTAATAGCACCTAAATACATTGTAACAGAATTTCAATGTGGCGACACTTAACACGATGGTTTAAGGTTACATTTGTATAGTTTCTTGTTAGTACGGAGGATATAAAACCAAACTGAAAGCACTCACCAACACCAGGCAGCAGGTCAAAATTAAAACATTCGCCATTTTTGATAAGTTTTGATTAACTTTGTCCGACAGAGGATGTTGAACTCCACCGGTGGTGACTCGTCCAAAGAGCGGCAGATGATAGATTCGCTTCGAGGTTAAAAGCTCGGACGAAAACAAATACCCGTCTATTCCTGCACTTGTGTGCCCAGTGTGGGAGACGGAGAGAGTTTTTTACTCTGAGTATCTGTCTCTGCTGGCGGTGAGTCAGCTTCAGACACACCTTGGCTGCCACACCCAGACTGTGAACCCTCCCTGGTTGAGACCCGCAGGCGAAAGCACCTTTGGGCTGTGCTCCGTATTGTGTTGCACATGCACTGAACACGTCAAGTCGTAAAAACTTTGCATTTATATGTGTGTGTTTCTACCAGCAGGGGGAAATGTTGCTTAAAGTAATACTGGGATTTTAGAATGTTGCAAGACATCAAAACAGATATAAACACTATAATTTCCCATTGATTTATAGTGTTCTTAAATGAGACACAAATTCATATAAAAGCACTGTAATGTTGTGTGTTTATAATGCAGGTATGTGATAATGCTGAGCAGGTGCTTTGAGTTGTGGGAGCTATGGAGTCAAAGTGTCCATGGTTTGGGTTCTTGCACTTTGCATGGGATAATTGTTTGTTTGTCTGCTTGTTTTTCTGGTTTCAGAAACCTCTCCCAGGTCCACTCAGTGTTTGACCCCTGCATGCCCCTCCTCTCTCCTCTGCCGCACCACTGAAGCATTCTGGTAGTATGAACAGAATTGCACTCCTCACTTAACGCCACAGGAATGTTTGCTGAATGAAGCCTGGTGTGGGGGAGGCTCTGCTCCCACAGCGAAAGCGCTCACTATCTCTATAAACTGCTGATAAAAGGGAGACCGGGCAGATCCAGCAACACTAGGCCTGTGTCCTTTTTTTAAAACATGTTCCAGTCCAATGGATCTACTGTACCAGGGGTTAGGCTTTGTTTAAAAGAGCATAGGGAAGTCAGACTACGTGGGGCTGCAACAGGAAAGGTGAGAAAAATGTCAGGAAGACTGCACTGCTGTGAGTCATGGGCGTGGACATAATGAAAAGGCTCAGGGCTGGGAGTCTTAACTGTAAATGGAAAACAGACTCAGCAAAATACCCTACTGTATCACTTCCAAGCAAAAATGAAAGTGAATCATAGTTGTACTAAGGCTTCAGTTTGTGTGGGGAGTACACAGAATAAGTATGTTTGAACAGATAAATGTGTTTGGGCTTATTCTATTGGTGACACAATGTCTGACCTCTCTCTCCCACACTGTCCACTCAGTGTTATAGTCACAACAGAGGCGTTTTAGCTTCTTCCGATAAACAAAGTACTGCTTAACAGACTTTCTGTCAACTGGTCCAATTTTAAAGGAATCAAAGATGAATCATTTCACCGGAAGACCCAAACTTCAAAAGACACAAAATGTCTTAACGTCACTGTTGTCACTGCATGACTAACACAGAATTTACCTGCTAGACTGCACTGTGTCGTAGCAGGGTTTGCTTTCTCCTTTTAAAAACACCTGTTTGTTATTGGTAGTATTGTCCCAGGTATTTCACAAGATGTATCAACGTGATGTTGCACAATATAGTTTGGAGCATGACGGAAACAAACCGTGAGTGCTGCCAGGCCGCAATATGAATGCCAGAAGGCATACAAGATGTTTTTATACAAAAAAAAAAAAAAAAGCCATAAAGGCAAAGACGATCCAGTTGTTCTGTTTATGACAGTGACATATGCTGTATGCCTGAGGTAAGAAAGTTTTTCACCTAATGCAACTGCTCCACCCTTTGCTCCACTTCTGGTGTGTGAGTGCTAGCGAAAGGCGGGGAGGAGCATTCACGTCATGTGTGATGGTTAGTGCTTGGGTGAGACAAGTAGCTCAGTGGTGTTTCTCGAAAATAATGTGACTAATAGCCATCTAATTGTCAATGTGTCATTGCTCACTGGTATGATTGACGTGCACGACAGGTTGTAATCGAACATCACAATCCTACTATTGTACACTCACCAGTTCCCAGTAAAGTTAGTTTGGTTAGAGCCAGGCGCACCTATCTGAAACCTAGATGAACGTTAGGTGTTCGAGTTCTGTTGAAACTGTTGCAGAAAGATGCACTTGTGAAGGCTAAGAGGTGCCAGGTTTCAGGAGCAAGTTAATTGAATTCATTCTTCTGAAGACATCACAGGCTGTTTGCTGTCTGATTTGTAAATGGATTAGCATTTTTAAAATGTACTTGTGTAAATAGTCAAGCAACACAATTAGTAAAAGTCACAAACGTCTCTTGTGTGTAATGAAATTAATTGTTACAGTAATGTCCGGTGGACGACCTCCCATGTAAAGCTTAATGGCAAATCTGTTTTCTGTAGCTGCTTACGTAATATAGCTCGAATGTGTGTTGATGCCTGACGCTTCGTTTACCATCACATACATTTCGTCATTTTCTCCCACGTGCCATCTTTCCCTGCATGTACGCTGACTAGCTGCAGGTATGTCTGAACAGAGTTTGATTCTGTGTTTGAACAACGCCAGGCAAGTATGGCAAGAGGAACAAAGCTGTGACAGTGTGATTCAACATGCAGGGTCATGAATCCCAAATTCGTCATACCTATGCTCCACTAATACTTTTAAATGGAGTAAGTGATATGGGTAGCCTAGATCCTTTGATTGTCACTTGGAGTGCCAATGCACACTTTGAATTTGTTTTAACTGCTCCAACAGTAGAGCGCAGTGGTACGAAGGTACTGAGCGTTCTGTTTTCTGAGCAAATTAATCAATGTGACGGCCAAACTGTTGGCTGTCACTCCCCCACTTTGGAAGTTCTACAGCTCAGTGTCCACAGACGGCCTAAAATGATATAACTCAAACATAGAGTGCAGTGTACCACACAGTTCTGTTTGTCTTATACATTGTGAATGATTATAGAAATTGTATGATAGGTCCTTGAAAAGTCATGAAAAAGTTTTTAAATTTTGTCAATGAAAATGTGTGGGAACCCTGACTACACTGCACAATTGCAACTAATGCCAAAAATAATATCCTCACTAATATCCGGCAGCTATACCCCCACACACTGTATACAGTTAATAGTGAGTCAGTTGTGGGTGACAGTGTTGTCAGAGTGTGTGCTCAGGAATGTTACCTAAGTGATATGGCCGCTTAAACTGGACAGACATGACACACCCAGCTCATGAGACACAACTTGCTCTGCTACATTTTCAGAATGCTCCAGACACAATTAAGGTTATGATTTCAAATTGTTTGTCTGTTCTCAAACTTTTCAATTGTCTGTATCCTGTCTGTGTTATATTAATGACTAAAGCTGGTAGCTTCAGTCTCAGTCTCACCCTAACCCTTGTTTTTGCTATTAATAGGAAGTGTACCCAGAAAAAGTGCTGGATCTTGAGTTAAGTCATACGAACACTAATCTCCTTTTTAGCATTCTCTCAGAAATCCAGGGTCTTTGGGCTATCCCAAAATATATGTATTAAGTCCCTGACCAATGCATAACCCCTCCAACATAATTCAGGTGTGTTATTACAATATTTTGAAGAAATAGATGGAGTATTGAAATACAGCATTTTCGCCTTCCAATCACATTCCCTTTATTTTTGTTTTATTTTGTAATATACTTTATTAATCCCACGAGGGGAAATTCAATGTTTTTTTTTTTTTAATTTATTATATTATTAATATAATTAATAATTATTATAT
>JAPZEB010000004.1:17852881-17864537 GCA_029783705.1 Chaetodon striatus
TATTTATTTATATTTATAAAATTTTTGCTGAACTGTTAGTTTAGTGTTTTCAGTGTTTTCTCCAACTTGTCATGTGTTATTACAATATTTATTTCCACCTCCCATTGTTCTTTGACAACCATGTTGTTATCCTTAGATTCATGTGCAAGTGCTTTATATATTTTTGATAAAAACATGAACAGTTTCTTTAGTTTGGTGTTCTCAAATGCTCTCTATTTCCCTATTTTCTAAAGATAAAGTTGTATTAAACTCCTTTGTACACTGCCCAAATGACATCATGCTTTTTCCATTGAAAACTTTCATGATTTCTTCACTCATTCACCTTTCCTCTCATGACCTATTGCGTATGGACACCGATTAAGAAAGTCAGTGAGAAATTATTGCCCAAAAAGCAGGCGCTCTCATTCTCAGGAAATGCAGATGTTGCAGAATTTCATGTGACGATTGCTGGGATAAATACTGTACGTCACAATTTCCCTAGAAACTAATGCTTTGATCATACAAGATAAAAGCGATGGTATCATTTCCTCTCCCACACACCTTTAACCATGGGGAGTAAAAGTTTCATGTATCCTGGCAACGCAAACTCTTGGTTTTTTTTTCCCCTCTGTGTTTCTCTGTTAAACAAACTCACCAACGCCTACATGCACTAACACTCCCACAGTCCAGTGTGCAGCTGCATGTTTATGCACTCTGGGAATTTCACAGGCTCGGGTGAAGTTTCACAGATAAGTGAGAAAGTTGGTCCAAAAGCACTCTGATACATTTCTTTTACTGGATATCAAAATCATACATAAATAGCAGACTGTAAATGATAATGCAAAGTCAAGATAGGGATTAAATCCTTTCAAGGGCGTAGGTATCGGTGCCACACTGGGGGCAAAATACATGAAGCAGGGAGCTGGGTAATTTTGAGCATCAGGCACCTAATTTGTGGCATTATGTTGAATTTTTAGGCACCACTTTTTGGCCTCTCTGCATCAGTGTCTTTAATTTTGTCAAAATAAAAGTCATCTGTTTATTTATTGTTTTTATTTAGTTTAGTTTAGTTTATCTGCACATATATGTAAAGAAAATACAGGAAAAATAAATTAAAAGTTAAAACACTGTGCAGGAGAGGTTAGAAGCCAAAAATGGCTCATGACGATACCTCCCCAATTAAATAACAACAATCATACATAAAAAGAAAAAGATAATAGAGTTCCAAATAGTTAAATTGATTCTGAATCAATGTATGGAGTAAATATCTTTAATTTTGCCAAAATAAAAGCCCTCTGCTGCTTTTATGTGTTTATTTAGTTTACCTTTGCTCAGTTTATCAGCATGTACAGAAAATACAGAAAACTAAATAACAATTATACATAAAAAGAAAAAGATAAAAATGAAGGTTGTAGAATAGAATAAAAGTTCCAGACTAAGAAGTACTGCAAAATTGTCAAATATGTACCATTTATAAAAAAAAAACACACACACACACACACACAAACAAACAAATTACAAATAAATCAATGAAGAGTTTTGCAAATTAGAGTCATTTTAAGATGTTTAAATTGTGTTTTATTGGGGGAGACATGCACAAATAAATCCTATTGTTAAGTATTGTTTTTGTCCACACACAAAAACCATTTGACTCACTGCCCCTCCACATTCATAATTAAGGCATGTTTTGGTCTGGACTCATTTAGGGGTGATTTCCTCTCTGTCCAGTCCTCCTTTGTGTGTTTTCCACCCCTGGCCACAGACAATAGGTCACACACAAGTATTGCAGCTATGCACACAGTGGACATGAGCACCTCCTTTCTCCGCCTGTTATCAGCAGTAGCTTGTGAGCCATCGACCCGAGAGAGGAACCGCCTATTGCTGTAAAAGTTCTTCCTCCTCCGCGAATGGTCAAAGTCTGCACCAAGACAACACAGTGTATACATCGGGTTGGCGCGGGTTTACTTCAACAGGAGGATTACTAAAGTTTTTATATATATATATATATTTTTTTTTTCTTCCTCCCAGATGGCTCCACCGCTGAGATGCAGCCTTTTTCTTCTGCTGGCGTCCCTCCTAACGGTAAGTAGCCCGCAGCGATTCACAGTGTTTGGTGTTCATGATCGTGTTTGAGTATCGGATCTTACACAGGTGTGGCATCAAGATCACCGGGTTCACTTGTGCGCAAAGTTAAAGAGTTAAAGTTAAAGCATAGGTATGGAGCGAAAGACACAAAGTAAATGCGCAGTTTGTTCACATGGACACACGTATTGTGCTGGAAGGTCATAAAACAGCTCCCTTTTTTATTTCCTCCCCAGCAAAGCAGCTTCCCATCATTCCTTTCCTAAATACAGGATGTAGGAAAACTTTTTCAGGTTGTGATGAAGTCATTATCACATGTGGATTTCCCCTTAACAGCAAATCAGAGGAGGTTTTAAGCTTTGTGACAATTAAGATGAAAACAGTGACTGGAAATGTTCCAAGTATGTTGAGTAAAGTTGTGTAGACTTCTCACTGTAAAGTTTGATGTTGACAGTGACAAATCAATTTGTGTTTTGGGCATTAGAGCACACATTTAGTTGTATTTTAAGATCCCTGAGATCACCAATGGATCTAACCTTATGATGTAAGAGAAATAATGTGTAAATCAGGGGTGTCAAACATACGGCCCGGGGGCCAGAACTGTCCCGCTGAAGGGTCCAATCCGGTCCACTGGATGACAGCACACCTAATATTGATACACGTCTGAAGGCTAATGCGGAATTCATACTTCTGCGTTGAATCGACGCCGTAGCTACAGCGTAGGCTCTGTGTTGACACGGAGCCTTCGCCATAGCCTACGCCTAAGAGGTGCCAGGTTTTAACAGTGAATAGATACTTCATATAAAATGCCGCCTCAGAGGCTTCTCCACCCTGACGAGAACACAGCTGTCTGACAATGAATACTTACTGTGGTCGTATTTAAAGATACTGAACATTGTGCAAAATATTGCCAACCAGCATCTTCATTACAAAAGAATTTGTATCTGACTTTTATCTGAAAATAATGTTGGTGGAGCTTTGCTGCTGAGGCACTGACAAAACCTCAGATTGTAAATGGTTTTTGAGGCAGGGGACGACTTTACCTGCTTCTTCAACAGCATCCACTTAGATAATGCACATGTGATGAAAGTAGTAGTGGGCTGACTGACTGTGAAAAAAACGGAGACATACTGTTGAATTTGCACTTATTTTTTGATAATATCACAGGCTGTTCATCATCTGTTTTGTAAATGTTTTCAGAACAGACTTCTTTACTCTAAAAAAAGGGGAAACATTTGAAGGGCTTATTTGTAGGTTATTGTGCAGTGGTTTCACTGGTCCAGCCCACTTGAGATCAAACTGGGCTGTATGTGGCCCATGAACTAAAATGAGTTTGACACTCCTGGTGTAAATGCTGACATGTGTTACCCTTTAACTCCCAACATTTAAATGCAATGCAGTGCACATGTTTTTAAAGTGAATAATCCATCCTTTTAAAGTATTTATTCTAGTTTCATATTTATTTATATTGTCTGTCTTAATTTGTCTTATTACTTGTGTAAATTTCACTGACCAGAAGAAGCACTCTAAGTAGCACTCTATGCTAAACTAATTCCATGTGTGTATGAGTCAGGGGCAACAACAATATGCCATATGATTTTGGCATTATTACACAGTAGTTATGATCACATTTTTCCTCTCTCTTTGTTTACCTGCAGCTTGTTCCTGTGGGGGCAGAAGGGAAAGGGACAGTGTTACAGAGGCAGAAAAGAGAGTGGATCACGGCTCCCAGACGGCTGGTGGAGAACCACGATTACACCGGCCTGCAGAGTATCGCTAAGGTGTGTACTTTTGTATTTCTTTGTAAAGAATTCTATTAAAACTAATATCCTGATTCTTCATTTTGAATGAGTAAAAGCATGTTTTTTTTCACAGTCACGCGTGTGGTGAATGTTGGCACAGCCATATTTCATTCCTTACAATAATTACGACATTGTCAGAGTTATTTGATTGCGTTTCCCATCTCACTGGTTTTTATCCTCAGGCGACCTTTGTTGATTCAAAGCCTAGCTTACACTGAGTATGTGTGAAAGCAACTCCCCAGACACTGGCAAACTTCCATGTTCATAATGAGTCAGTTCAGAAACACCGTGTGACAATGAGCACAGCTTTGTCTGATATGTAGACACACACTCACCTGTCTGTTGATCTAAGGCTAGTCTAGTTTCGTGTCTCAGCTAGATATTGATTTATACCTTTAGGATTCGAGCCATGCTGCGATTGTCGGATATCATCTAATGAGCTTGGTTTTGTGGTTGTTCTCATTAAAGCGAAAACAGTGTGGGTGCCATATTTCAGTTTGATATATCAGTGGTGGAAGACGTATCGTTTACATAAGTAAAAGTAGTGATATTACAACATAAAAACACTCCATGAGAAATAAAAGTCCTTGTTCCAGAGTTTCACTGAGTATTAAAAGGAAGTAAAAGTGGCTACTGTCAGTGTTATAGCATTATATGTTTGGATCATGATTGTTGCTGTATTAATAACTGCTGTATTAATTAAATAAGTACATTTAATTTAAGTGATGTATTTAAATCTAATTTGAGGTACTTTTACTTTAGTTGAGTTTTTCCAAATGATTCATGGGGTTAGTGTATAATGCTTAAAATAAAGAAGTTTTTCAGCATAATACATTTATTTCATGAATGTGTTTACATCACGTGACAAAGTATTTGAAGAAGTTGGTCAAAATCAGCAATATTTTTGGCATTTTTTAGTAGGATGGAATTAAAAGAAATAAGTTAGAATAGATCAAATAAAATACTTTGCCCACTAAATACCACCACAACATTTGGATAATATTAGGTTGGTTCAACTTGATTAAGTTTTTGAGTTCAAAGCAAATCATTCTAGTTGTACTAAACTAATTGAGTTTTGTCAGATTATACGTATTTTTTTTAAGTTGAACCATTGGATTCTTTTTTAGAGTGCGCTCTGTACTCCTAACCCACTACATCTCAGAGAGAAATATTGTACTTTTAACTCCACTACATTTACCTTTAGTTACTTTTTACTTTGCATAGTCAGATTATTACAGGTTAAACCACCCTGTAGTATATAAAGTAATAAAGATAAAATCTACTTTTACCTGCTGCAACATGAAAGTGATGAATTTTTGTAACTAAATTTTGGTATCTTAGGTATATTTTTATGCTCACAGTTACGTACTTTTACTTAAGTAAATTAAGTAACACTGACATCATCTGAATGCCTCATACAATACAGTTACTTATAGTTAATATGCTATTTTTACACTTTGGAAAGTCTTAAATTTACAGAGGTGGATTCATTTTGTGTATTTAATATTTTTCAGATCCGCTCTGATAAGGAGAACTACACAAAGATATTCTATTATCTAACGGGGCCTGGTGTTGATCAACCGCCTGAAGGAATATTTGGTATCGACCGTAACACTGGCTTTGTGAAAATCTTTTCCATTCTGGACAGAGAGGCGACACCGTTCTTTCATGTAAGAGCATTTGAACATCCTGTTTTTTTTGGGTTTTTTTTAAATCTAATGTATTTAAAGTCATACATTCATGTACAGGAAATGGTGAAGTAACTCTGATATCTCTTTTGTAGTTAAAAGGTATAGCAAAATTCGCAGACGGGACGAACGCAGAAAGAGATCTTGACCTTAAAATTACTGTTGTGGATGAGAATGACTGCCCACCAGTCATTAAAGTACAGCAAGTTGGATCTGTCAATGAATCGAGTGCAGTAGGTATGTTAAAAACAGTGTGTTTGTGAAGGCAGATTTTTTTTTTTACCTGCACTCATTGAACTGATACATAACTTCATTACCTTTGATCATTTTAAGGTACTGTTGTGATGAAGGTTATAGCTACTGATGCTGATGAAGCGGGCTCGATCAACTCCCAGATCTACTACAGAATTGCGGAGCAGAGTAACTCTGCTGGGATGTTCTCCATCAACGCTCAGACTGGAGAGGTCCTGGTTCGACAGAGCACTCTGGATAGGGAGGTGAGGCAACACTGACCTGGAATTCTTCACTTGTTGTGTAACACAACAGATTTGAAGAGCTTCAAACTCATGACACAGTAGTCAGATCAGTTTCACAAAATGTCCAATTAGAATCAACACACTACAGTACGTAATCATCTTCTATTGCTCATCATAAACACGAGTCCCTGTCACCTGTTGAATCACAGCCAAGAAGCATTTTGTACATTTTTAGCCATTTTTAACCAAATATTAAGACAGAATCTTACTAACGTTCATCAACAACTTACTCTAATCAATGTGCTGTATATCTAATCTATTTCTTAAGAGACAAGATACATATACGCTGACTATAATAGCCTCAGACCTGGGCGGACAAGCAGGTGGAAATACAGGAAGCGGAGAAATTACGGTCAAACTTCTGGACATAAATGACAATATTCCGACCCTGGAAAAAGAATCGGTAGGTGTGACGCACAACAAACACTTCTGCTCTTCTTTTATTGACTTTTATAATAATGCTGTTCTAAAGCAACTGTCGGTGTGTGTTTTATTTGCAGTATGAAGGGAGTGTGAAGGAGAACACTGTCAGTGTGGAAGTAATGAGGATCAAAGCCATCGACATGGATCTGATTCACACTGACAACTGGCTGGCTGCTTATGAATTCGTATCAGGGAATGAGGGCGGATATTTCACTATCACTACGGATTCTAAGACCAATGAGGGAATTATCATGATCAACAAGGTAAAAGAGAGTACTTTCAATTTGATGGACTGAGATTGTTAACATTACTATGAAGTTATATACAGTATTGTTTTACCCTTGAATCTGCAGGCCTTGGACTATGAGGAACTAAAGATGCTCAACTTGGAAGTGGCTGTGTCCAACAAAGCAGCATACAATTTTGGCAGCAGGGGCCCGATTGGGCCCATAATCCAAAAATCGTACCCCATTAAAATCAACGTGATCAATGAGAAGGAAGGCCCACGATTCCAGCCAAGTGTCAAAGTGGTGTCTCTCTCTGAAGACCACACCTCCATCTCCCTTCACAAAGTCATCGCCAACTATGCTGCTATTGACAGTGACACGCTGCAGACGGCCACCAACGTAAGGTGCGGCCACATAGTGAAAGATGAATAGATATCTCTCCTTGTGTCTCTAGAATTGTGTGTTACGATTTGTTTTTGTGTCCTCATGTGTGGATCTTCATATTTACAGGTATGCTAAAATCAAAGATGATGACAACTGGTTGATCATCGATGAAAAGACAGCAGATATCAAGCTGAGAAAACTCCCCGACCGAGAGTCCAAGTTCTTGATCAATGGAACATATTATGCCAAAATTATCTGCATCAGCAGTGGTGAGTTCTGTAAATATGACAGTGATCATTTTTCTCCAGTAGACTGATAGGGTGCAAAGTATTCATCTCTCTTTTGATTGGCTTTTTCAGATACTCCCTCAAAAACCGCCACAGGGACCATAGCCATCCAGGTGGAGGACTTTAATGATCATTGTCCGGAATTGACCGCTACAACTCAGACCATGTGCCTCGGGGATGAAGTCATCTACGTCACAGCTGTAGACAAAGACGAGTTCCCGAATTCAACGCCGTTTGAGTTCACTGTGATTCAGGGGAGCAGCAAGGGGAAATGGACAGTGGAGCATCTTAATGGTAACATTACAGTTACCTTACGGATTGGCAAATGTCTTGCAAATCATGGTTAAATATGCCAAAGTGTTTTTTAGGGTTTACACAAAGAAACATTTTTAGGCTAATTTCATTTCAGCTCTAGTCTTCATTCGTTTCATTGGCTTCAGATGGTACAAATGTGTGTGAACACAAACATGTTATGTTGCAGCAAATGCATTATATTTTAAGCTCCAAAAGCACTTTACCAGGGGTGTTTGGCTCATTGAGTGATTGCAAAAATAATTGGAAAGCACTTTACTTTTTACTGCATTCCACTTCATGTAGTAAAAGTGCTCTAGTTTCAGGGCAGTGCTCCTGTGCATGTTTAAACACTGCCATAGATTACCGAGACAATCAAATCAAATGGAACCGTCATTAATTTTATTAGCCTCAGCTCTGCTTTTCCTGTCGGGACGAGTAAATATCTGTCATGAAAAAGGTTTATCTTGGTTTATCACTTGTGTCTAAAGAAATGAACCACCACTACATTACTTTTAAAAGTGGATCTCATCTTTCTTCAGAAACCACGGCCATTCTGAGAGACCAAGCCAAATTGTGGCCAGGCACGTACAAAGTGGCAGTGGAGGTCAAAGACCAGCAGGGAAAGTCATGTGCTGATGTTCAGATAATCGACGTACTTGTGTGTACTTGCCTCGACGACACTAAAACCTGTGTGGACCGCATCACAAAGTCTGCGCAATTTGGGGCTTCAGGCGTCCTGCTAATGCTCCTGGGACTGCTGCTTCTGCTGTGTGAGTGCAGCATTACTTATATCCTTTCTCTTCCTGGTTGGTTATCATGATAAGAATCACCAACTTACCTCTACAAGGTTGCCTAACATGACATGTTGTAGCGTGCTCGGAGGGATTAACCAGCACTTTGTGAAAGAGGATAATTATGACTCTATCATGTTTTGCAAATATTCGTAGTGGTTGCTCATACTCTTAATCCCTCTTTTTGATGAAAGTAATTCTCTGATTGATGGTTGGACTGTATTTGACCTTTTTGAGAACTTTTGTTGACGTGATGTGTTATGTGTCATTTTTAGTGCTGCCCCTCCTGCTGCTCTTCTGCCTGTGTGGAGGTGCAGCAGCTATCGGAGATTTCAAGGCCATACCATTTGATACGAAACAACAGCTCATCTCATATCACACTGAGGGGCAGGGAGAAGACAAGGTACTTTGATTAGTAAACAGAACTCAGACAATATTTCGATATATTTAATTTCAAACATCATCTCTGACAGAATCTGACATTTCTCTTACAGGAAGTTCCTCTTCTGCACGCTCCAGTGTACATTGGTGGTGGCACAATAAATACCAAGGACGTCAACACCTATGGGGAAAAGGGGTTCCTAGGTGGTATGACTGAATTAGGAGGCGCAGCAGGTGCAGGAGCAGCCATGGGAGGTGCCACTTCCACCTTGACAGCTGAGAACATGCACCTGTACAACCAATATAACCAGTCCGGAGGGCAGATGGGGATGGACTACATGGATGCTGGGATGATGACAGGACAAGAACATCTTTTCTCCCGATACGGGGCTGGGGTCTTTGACGGGATGGCTCTATCTGAACATTTCCTGGGGGATTATTATGCAAGTGTGAGTATATAAGTCTAATGGTTTTTAACAAAAGCTGAGAATTTGGATTTTTAAGTTTGTGTTTATAACAAGAATATATTCTGGTTCTTCTTATTTGCAGAAATCCAACCATGCTGCACTCCAGTCCCAGCAGAAGGACAGTCTGCTGGTTTATGACTATGAGGGTCAGGAGTCCCTGGCAGGTTCTGTAGGTTGCTGCAGCCTTCTTGAGAATGATAACGACCTTGCTTTCCTCAACGACCTCGGGCCTAAATTCAAAACCCTAGCTGAGATTTGCACGGGGTCAAGCTTGGTAACCGAGTCTGTAGATGCAGGGCTTTCTATTTCTCCACCCAGACCAGTGTCTCCTGTCTGGCCCTCCACCTCCACCCACACACATGTCCATACTCACAGCGAAACGATAAGGGACAGGGACCACATCAACGTCAACGCCCTTAACACCTCCAATATAGCGTCTGAATCCTCCGCCATTGTGCAGGAGAAGCGAATCACTGAGAGAGCCCAGGGTTCCACCACCGTTCCCACGGTACATGTCCAAGACAAGATCATGATTCCCAGTCAGACGCTGCTCATACAGCAGCCCGCCATGTACTACGCTGCTACACCCATGTATGTCGTCGAACCCAAGCCCCAAATGGTGCTTGTTTCAGGGGGCGCCCAGCAGGCAGTGGGTCAAGTAGGCCAAGTCGGCCAAGTTGGGTTAAGTCAGGGCCTAGTACAGGTTGGTGGCCTGCAAGGTTCTCAGGGTGTCGTCCTTGTAGATAGGCAGGTAGGAATGGGTGGTGTGACAGGGCAGGTAGCACAAGGCCTTTCGCAAGGAACCCTCTCCAGGTCCGCACAAGTGCTGGTGGTGGAGAATGGTTCTTCAGGTGGAGCGCAAGGTGCACACCTAGCACAGGGCCTTTCGCAAGGAACCCTCTCCAGGTCCGCACAAGTGTTGGTGGTGGAGAATGGGTCCTCAGGTGTAGCGCAAGGTGCACACCTAGCACAGGGCCTTAGTCAGGCAGGGCATGGCTCTGCAGAGCAGGGTTCAAAGATTCAGACTCAGAGTTACTCACTGGCTTCGTGTGGCTCCACAGGTTCAAATGAGGACTTTGCTCTGACAGCCACACCCAGAGTGCAAGGCAGCCAGAGAGTGGTTGTGCAACGTAAAAAAGTCTCGGTCACAGAGAGAAATATTGAATCCAGTACAAGAGCGTAGCACATCTGCTAATGTCACACTTGTTTGATATATACTGAAATATGTATTTTAGTATACTAAAATGCATCACAGTATATATGTTCATACACATAGAGTGTGATACATTGTGTAAAACTGATAAAAATGGTTTAGTCTGCTTGACCAAAAGTGCAATACTGTATATCTTCATCTAGTGACAACACTACTGCTTATATTACAAGTAGTTAACACATGGTATTGACTACATGATGATCATGGCCAAAAAGGGCATTGGATTCCCTCACTACTGCCGTTTAGGAAAATGACTGACATTGGCATTCATTTCTTGTGTGCTACCTTTTAAAACAAGGCTCTGTCAGCATTAGCTGAAAGTGTATACAGTATTAATGTTAAGTATAGATTGGGACAAAGCAACAGATTTTAAGAGGCATTACATGACTTCTATCATTACACCCCAGTCGAGGGAAAACCTTGGCACGAAATGAAGTGTGATTCCCCTCTTTCTCTGGTCCAAGGCATGAGCATTTAGGCACCGAATGACAGCCCCAAAGACGTGCTGTGTTTATTGTTTAAGGTACAAAGCGAGTATGGCTTCAGGGCACGAGCAACCGAAGGAAACACAACAGAACTAAACAAAAATTTGGAAGCTCTAATCTTATCTCCTGAAGAGAAACTGGAAAAGCAGAGTACAAACAAAAAGGTATCCGCCCCCTACAACTACCACTGCAACTGTGACAGTGTCAACTAGAGTTTAATCTTTGTACACACTCCTAAAGTCTCACCAGGGTATTATTATGGGTGTGGAAAGTCAGTTTTAAAAGCTGAATATCTCAGCAACTAGCAAATAGTCCTGTCATTTTAAATCTGATTTATTGCTCTTCTAGATTTGAACAAACAGAACGTGGAGCTTACAGAATCCTTACCTTTAGTCACTTGCCACAAGTCTTGTTAAAATGACTGTAATTATAATGTCAGTATACGTACTGTTAGTGTTGAGAAGCACGTTTATTTCTAGAGTAACAAAAGCAGAGGTGAAACCAAGTCGCTATAGCTACTATAATGTTGCATATAGGCTTTGAACACCAGATTCAGTGGTCTGAGTACTGTTTTAATCGTGTGGTTTAGGTTTCATTTCATAGTGTTGTAGCTTTTT
>JAPZEB010000004.1:17897785-17910001 GCA_029783705.1 Chaetodon striatus
TCAGACCAGGCAACGTTTTTCCAATCTTCTATTGTCCAGTTTTGGTGAGCCTGTGTGAACTGTAGCCTCAGTTTCCTATTGTTAGCTGACAGGAGTGGCACCTGCTGTGGTCTTCTGCTGCTGTAGCCCATCTGCTTCAAAGTTCGACGTGTTGACTCAGACCAGTCCGTCTGACACCAACAACCATGGCACGTTCAAAGTCACTTAAATCACCCTTCTTTTCCATTCTGACGCTCGGTCTGAACTTTAGCAGGTCGTCTTGACCATGTCTACATGCCTAAATACATTGAGTTGCTGCCACATGATTGGCACTGGCAGTTAACTTGAATGTTCTGTTTGAACATTAGAGTTTACATAGCTGATTGCTTTTGATCGGACAGTGCTACAGGTTTTTCCTGACAACCTAATTTAGCCCATTTAGTAAATTACTTGTCTGAAACTGGCTAGTTATTAGTAAGACCTTGGAAGAGACTTTATACTCTTTTTTACTAATTGCTGGTGCAACCCAACCCAGCATTTGTGTCAACAAATCATGGGATCTACACTTTTGCCTGTTACCTGTTTCTTCCTGATGCTGACAGAAACAGCTCGAAGCTGATGAATCAATTATCAAAAGACAACTCCACCTCTGACTAGGTGAGGCAGACAGGCCAGAACATGATGCGATTAAGAGGCGTTATCGTGTACACCACTGCATTTCTTGGCAAGTACTGCCCTGCTGTGCTCTGTGATCGGCTAGTACTACCATTAACCATGACCTCTGTGCCCTAACCCTGACCACCTCCAACCTCGACTGTCAACGTGATGAGTACAAGCCATTCATACGACGTAGAACTCGCCAATCACAGCACAGTTCCAGCGCTATGACACGATAAAGAGAGGGTTACTTTGGTGTGATACTATGCAGACATAATTCCCTGAGTTCGACTTTTAGGTAGCGTGGCCAGTCAAGGAACTGCAGTGTCTGGCACTCCCACATGGGCTTCACTTTTTAGCCCCAAAGGTTGCAGCTTGATTAAACCAGCATTTGAGCTGCAGACACCCAAGTTAAGAGAACATTTAAGAAATGCATGTCAGTTAAGGCTGAAATATTATCAAAAGAAAATTAATAATATTGATGAAAGTGTTATCAATGACATAATTTTTTTACATCACTTAGCCTGCAAAGATGCCAAACTTTGCTGGTTTCAACTTCTCAAATTTAAGGACTTGTTGGTTTTCTGTTTTAAATCAGTATAAATTTAATCTTCTTAGGTTATGGACTGTTAGTTGGACAAAAAAAGCAATTCACAAGGGTTCTGGGAAATCTTGAACAAATTTCTGAAATTTTATAGACTAAATGATTAATCAATTAATCGGAAAATCAGTTTCTCTCTTTGTCAAAAGCTTTCTTTCCCTTTTACAGCTACAGTGTAGCTGTAAAACTACAAAACTGTATGACAAATGTTGTGACATTAAATGAAAGCGATAAATCACCATGTACAGTTGTTGTTTGGAGACAGTAGACAGGCCAAGACAGTAGGCTGCTGTGAGGGTGAACTAGCTAGAAAGAGGTTCCTTGTACTCAATTCTCCTCCATCAGAATGGCACTGATTCATTCACCCAGCCATTAGCATGCACACCACACTGGCAGCCAGCAACCACAGACAGTCCAGCCCTTTAGTTACTGCAGTGTAGAGGATGGCTTCACATCAAACCATAGAACAGTGAACAGCACTGTAATGCCGCTATTCCCGTAATGCCCAAATCTTTTGTCGGGCTTCATTCGTTCCTTTTTTGTTGCACTTCACTATTTTTTTTCTAACGGGTCTTTTTTTGCCCAAGAATGTGAACAGTCTCCAGATGGGCCTTTCAAGGTGACAGGGCCAGCATAATACAGTGGGTGTCGGCGGCCCCGCTTCATTCCAGTGGAAAAGACCGGAATTTCAATTAGGACTTGCCCCCTTCTGAGGACATGAATAATGCTCTCTGTTCACAGACACTATCGCAGCTGGAACGACAAAGCCAATGAGCTGAGAGCGGGGCGATGGGTGCAAGACCTGCTGAGTTTGAACCAACTAACCTCGGGACCCCTTCTCTGTGTACCGCTGGGAGAAAAGTGACGGTTCACTGCTTACGGACTGCATGGGATTTGAATTCTTCAGTTATGTATAAGGCGTCATGTGCACTGAACAGGCCGCTGCATTGTGACTGGAAAAGTACATCCTGTGGCGAGCTATGTAAAAAGTGCTCACACGCATGGACATATGACAGTAAAAACTATATCATCAATATAAAGCTAATAAATGCCGTGCAAATATGTATAAAATATGGCACATTCCTTTCCAGAAACACAAGTTTTCTGGAAAGGAAAGGAGACCTGAGCTCCTTACTCCTGCTGACCCTAATCCTCCACAACCCACTAGATCAGCATTCCCACAATGCCCTGCTGCAGCCTGTGTTCTACTGACATAAATCTACCACTAACTAATCTGATGACACATACAAGAATCTTATTGAAGGTGCTAACTGAGGATCTCTGGGGTGACAAAACAAGTGCGACATGCAAACTATTACAAAAAAAGTCCCATTTAAATGCATTTGGTCACATACTGTACAAAGTGGAAATGACATCGTCAATCATCAAGCCAATAGCCAATTAATAACAATGATAATCCCCAAAGAAGCTTTGGCTGGTTTGCTGACTACAGCAAAACAAGAATATGAATCACACTCTCTCGTACACGCCACAGTAACTCACTAGCCTTCTGTCAAGTACACAGCTCCGTCAAGGAGGCCCATTGTTTTACATGTGAAAGAGATTGGTTGACCACGAAATACACTCAGTGCAGCCACTCCCTGTACCCACAGGCTAATGTCATGACCTTCTACTGGTCACATGAGGTTCATATGGCCCAGCGCCATGATTTAACTGCCTAATCCTGGCAACTCGATCTGTTAAGTATTACTTAATGATAAAGAGACTGAGGCTTTTTTTTCCCGTACTGAGAGATAACAGAGGTTTGTTTACTGTGATTATTTTTTTATGACATAATAATGGCTTACACCCGAAGCTGCAAGCCTTCTTGCAGGTGTCACAGGTGAAAAGCAAAATGCAGCTGTACTGCAGTTGCCATCCCCCGGCTCTGTTCCCTCTTCTCCTTCCACCTCCTTTACCTCTTCTGCAGTGAATTCTCCAGCCTAAGGATCAATGCAACCAGATGGTCTCAGACCTCTGAATCACTGCCTACATCTGGGATTGGTTCAGCCCAGTGACTGTCTATTAAGATGGAAAATATAAATTCACTTCTCGCACTGTACAAAAATGAAGAACTATCTCAGATTTGGCCGCTGCCATTTTGCTCTGGTGTGATAAGAACTGCCTAAAACGATGTCAACTGATAATTTGACGTGTGCTTTGAGATTTTGGTTTGGCCCACGCCCCATCCGTTAACATGGAGGGGAAATGATTGAGATGTTTTGGCTTCACTTTTAGGGAACTATTTCTACCATTTTAGGGTTTCTTTTGGGCTGTTTTCCCTTATCCGCTGTGCGGGTCCAAGGAGAGAGGGATGTCATATGCTGTAAAACCCTCTGAGGCAAATTGTTATTTGTGATATTGGGCTTAAAATTGAAAATAAAATTGAACTGAATTGAATTTATGTCATCCATTTTATATACAGTCTATGGTTCAGCCATAAAAATAAGTCTGGTGTGGTGTGGATTCCCTAAAAACTATGTGTAAACGTCCTGAATTATTTTAGTTTGATGAAAATGAGTTGGACTACGTCGCAAAGTATGGGCTAGTTTCATTTCTAAAGCTTAGAAAATTAGGCAAACTAGACACAATACAATAATACACGATACAATTATGAAGGCATACAGCATATACTGATCATATTTTTCTGTAATTTGCACATTTGGTCTCACACCTACGTACATGGAAACTGCTTGTCTGCCTTGCGAGTCCATTTGGCCATCTATTGATGCAAGATACTATACTGCTATCAGAATACAGACATGAGTGATCTCCTGTTGTTGGACATTATTTAGTCCAGCTAAATGTCAATATATCGTAGCACTATGTAGCTGTACTACCTTACAGTATAACGTTGTCATAGTTATTTGTTTCATAGTCAGGTAAAAGTCATTTGAAAATTTGCAGGGAAGTCCAGTTCTGGTTGCAACTGTGTAAGCACATAAGGAAAAATCTAAATCTATTTGTAAAGCAATGATCACAAAAAACAAAAAAACCAACTCTGTTTGAAGTTACAGATAAGCGTGACGTCTCCTACAGGTTTAATCCTGGCACTAAGGCAAAGATTAGGTTAATAAACAAGACGACCCAATGCGAGCCAACAGGAACACACAGGCACACAGTAGTCAACAAAACATCATGTGACGCAAGTAGTAAGCACCGGTCCCAAAAGTTCAAAGGTCGAGGTATCTTTATCTTCACTTACGGGGAAATTGGTTTAAAGCCAGGATTCATTCAAAACACACTCATACTGATAGAAAACAACAACAAGACAAACAGTAGTGTGCAGAGTGGGTCAGTAAGAGGCTCTTCAGCATCCAGGTCAAAAATACAAGTAAGCAATTTAAGCAATCAGTGCAGATTAGCAATCTACAGACAACAGTTAGGTATTATCTACCGTTTAACATGTAAATGGCTGTAGGGACAATGGGAACATTATATCAGTAAAATCCCCAGTTTTAGGTAGTCACTGCTGGTGTGCTCATTACCTGTTGGTTCCTCCAGGTGGATAAACAATCAGACAATCAAAGCTTTGTTGATGGGATTAAAAAAGGGGACATCATCTTCTTAGATAGCTCTCTACAAGGCCACATTCATTAAAAATGGTGGCACTCAGGGTAGGTAAGAAACCTAACATCCAAAATCTCTTACGTGTGTGTAATTGGGTTGAGATCTGATGACAAACTCAAACCAGGACCCCTTTGTGACCTGTATGAAAACACAAGCGTCCAGCTTTTACTTCATCATCCGTTTCCTGATAGATGCTAACGGTCAAAGTCTAACTTCCACATAGTAATGTACTTTTTTTATGTAAGCTCACAGGCCTGCTTCACTTTCATCCAGACCTCACTGGGGAGGTGAGCCTCCACTGCTGCTGCTGCTTCATCAATACAATGTGAAAGCTCCACACCTTCAAAGCTGTGGTCACAGATGAAAATGCTTGACGAGACTAAACTCATTTCAGGCATGTGTAAAGCTGCTGATGAGTTTTCGGAGAGCTTCCTTTGAGTGACAAGCCGGTGCCGCCTTGTCAGCAAACAGCACTTCCCTGATTAGGACCCAATGAACCTTGGTCTGGAGTTACTGCAGATCGAAGAGATTTTTTGTGTGAATGCAAATTGCACCCTCAGTGGAACATAGTGACCACACAGGAGAAGAAATCAAACTGCGTGGGGGGCTGAGCACACAGCACTGGTTAACCCCCAGTTGACCTACACCGTCTCTGAGAACAGGAGACATTTCTCTTAAAGCTGTAGTTGGTAATAACTTTTTTAATATTTGCTGACACTGTCAGCATATACTCACACAGCACTACATGAGACAGATAATCTGTGAGAAAACAAATAGTTCTCTACCTCTATTATCTTGTAGTGCGTCTAATGACCTTACCACATGTAAACAAAACAACCAATCAGAGCGGAAGAGTCTCTAACGTAGCTTCAATCATGCAAATCACGGCTTGTGAACTGCAAACTGTCAGACTAGGCAGCGCTAATCAAATATGAATCAAGATTCTGTTACTGCCTGTCTTTCACCTCAAATGTTTTCAGAAACACATTTTAGTGTACTGTTTAGCTGTAAAATAAGAAAGTTGGTCTAGTCAGTGGGCAGTGCTTGGTACTTTGGTGGACTGTTTCCAATAGCCTCTACCCTTTATTCCCTTTTCCACTGTGAAATGTTGTGAAACCGTGCTGTACCATCCCCATCTTTGGTCACCCCTCTGTTGGAGTGAATCCATCAGCACACCTTAAGTTTCAGTACGACAGCTTGACCATTTCAATAGTTTTTATTGACATACACTTTTAGTAATGAGTGGATCTTCAAGCGTTTAAAAATATATTTGAATTTCGACCAGATTATTTGGACAGCATTTATTCTAATCCTTAGGGAAAAAAAAGTGTTGCGGAGAGTTGTTCCTGTGGGCTCCAGCAACACTAAACCCCCAAGCTTGCCTTGGAAGGACTAAATGCACAAACCTGCTATTTTTAAATATCCCATGGAGAGAGTCTTTCAGTGCAGCCCATTTTATTTTGTTCTGAAAATGGTATGTAACAGCGTTCTGTGGACGACAAACGAGGTCCAGATTTCCATCTATGTTACCGGTGCTGGATGGAGCAGTGAGTGACAACAACCCCGCCCACTTTTAAAAGTACTGTTTGTGGTGGAAATGCTTAGCGGACCTAGGGTCTAGGTACCACGTCTGAAGGGTTACTTTTGGTTCCGAAGGTACCATACCGAAAGTGTTTAGTGGAAACGCAGTTAATATGGTGGCCAGGTCACAAACTTTGAGTTTGTGTAAACAACTGAGGCAAGAAATATGCAATGCAGTAACTGAATCCTGATTCATATAGTATGATTGGCACTGCCTAGTTTGACAGTTTGACTGCAGTTCCTGTGCAGTGATAGACATGTTTGACAGCTGCGCTGGGGACTCCTTGGTTGTGATTGGTTGTTTTCAGTATGCCATAGTAAATTCTAGTGAATGCCATTAGAGGCAGTGGAAAAAAGAGGTATAGGGTGTTTTTTTAGAAAAAAGACTATCTATCTCATGTTCTTTTTTCAGACTATATTGACAGCAAATATGACAAAAAGTTATTTTCATAAAAGTTACCAACTGTACTTTTAAGGTTCCCTTCACGCATTTTAACTGAACCTAATCATCCGAAAAGCAATGCAGAAAGCTAATCCTACTGATGGTATATCACTGGGACTGTGGGTTCACATGGGCAAGAACAAACTGCTGCTTATTTACAATTACTCTAGCAAATAACTTCCAAAGAATGGTCCAAAGGGAGATTCCACAGTCATTTTTTCTCACTTTGTTTATATATAAGGTGATTGTGTTTGCACACAAATATCCTGGGGGCTCCTTCTGTATTTCAAGCGCCGAAAAGGGGCTATTGACTAAGAATAAGGCCATATTCATTGATTAGTCTCTTATCTGGAAGTGCGAAGAATGCCAACTAGCCACATATAGCCACGGGCTCCTTCCTTTGATCTGCGTGCTTAAAGTCTGAGCAATTACAACATAGGTAAAACATCACCAGAGGAGTATTATAGAGATAGTGTTTGCGTGTGAGTGTCTCTGTATGTCCTAACTATCCCACTACTTCCTGCCACCCTCCTTCCTCCCATACACAGAAAGATCAGCACAAAGCCATGTCACTTGTTCTGCAGGACACACAGAACAGAGTGACTGATATACAGCTTGCACTCTGACACAAATAAAAGCTCCAAACTGCCCCAACACAAGAAAGACATCAGCCTGACCAAAGAAGAACTGAAACAGCAGACATTTTACACACTTCAAAGGACAGTGCAAAGGTTGCCTACACTGATTTTGACAATCACTGGACTTCACTCAGGAATTTGCGACGTGAGATAGCTTGAGGTTATGTCATGCGATGTCTCTCAAAAACAACAAGGGTTAAAAATTAGACCACAGCCATTAGGTCACCCGGTGTGCTTTTAAACAGGGAAGCGGCCTTCTAAAATGAAGACAAAGAGGGAAAAAAACAGATGTAGGATATACACGTAGCCTAACGTGTTAGGGGAGGAAATCTGCTGAGCAACCGAAAACGCAAACTCTGCACAAAAGGGAACTTTAACCCTGCTTAGACGGAAAAAAAAAACTGAGTGTGCACCTTAACCCATTTATCAGGAGACAGCTGGAGCAGATTGTGTGGAAGGATGACGACGGGTCAACCTGTGTATCATGGAAAATACCTTTCTCTGGCTAAAAAGTATGTGCTGCATATGCACAGTCTGCTTCTGTGTCCAACCCTGCCTCTCTGTACACTTCATCATCATTTTAAGGCATTTCTTAATGTTCAGAATTAATAAAAAGTTGCCTTTGAAAAGCCCATCTGATGGCAACACAGTGTCTTTGTAGTGCTGTGAGACAGACCCGGCTGCTGTCCTCAGGGAGGCATAGCCATATGATGGGAAATGAAAAGCCTCTCTCTTCAAAGTCCAGATCTGGCACACACACCGCTCCGGTCAGGCCAGACTGAGCGATATCCGAAAACAGCAAACAGTTTAAACAAAGACAGCGAGACAGGTAAGGAGAGGGAGGCAGGCAAACAAAGCATGCCGTGCCGTCTGTCAGACTGTACCAACAGGAATCTGTCATTGCCACAAAGGAAGCCATTTACACAGATAAATACACAGAGCCTCCATCTTTCTGTGCTGCCCCTTGTGCCTCACCTGTGTGCAGAGAGATTAATGCCCGTGGAAACAGGCAGGAACCATGGAGGAAAAAAAGGCCCTCATTACAGGCAACACAGGAACAGTGAAGAGGACAAGACTGACAAAACACAGCATAGCACTGCAGCAGGAAGCATACATCACAGATCATCCTGTCTGAACTGAGGAGCATTACTCTACTGTCACAAGGGAGGAAATATGCACACAGACAGCTGGGAAACACCAAGAAGCAACCTCCAAGGCTGAAAAATGAAGCCAGGCCACAGTGCTAAAAACTGCAGTTCCTTGAACACCATTAGAAGCTGGCTTCAGAAGAGAGACAATCTCCATAGGCCTCCATGTTAAAATGCCCGACTTTACAGGAGATATAAACATGTTCACAGCCTGGCCTTGGTCTCTATGGCTAATTTTATCATTTGTGACAACTGTGCGGGGGGGTAACTCACATGTTTAAATTTCACTAAGGCCTCAAGTTATACTTTATTAAAGACATGGCTGCTTTGAGTGACAGACTGTATGCTAGGCGTCTCCTCAGCTAATCGATCAGATACACCCCTCGCTCTTACCCAGCTCCACCCTCTCGCCCAACACTCCATTTAGTCCCACTTCCCCATATTCATGTACCCTTAGCCCTTAGAATTACGCAACAGCATGTGTCGCAAGGAGGCCACTTGGAGAGCAGAGAGAAAGTGAGCGAGGGGTGAAGCTGGGAACTGAAACAGGACGCACTTGCCCTTGTTCACTTTAAGCCCAATTGTCACGGATTGACTGCCGGTTATAGGGTTAGCACTATACTGCTTTCTCACAAATCATCAGAAACACCTGATAACTGCAATACGCCAGCACTTGGTAATTAGCGTCATCAGTTTCTGATTTAGAAAATTCTGTTTGTGATCTGTATCATGATTATCAGCGGGGTTTAATTCAATTCAAAGTTGCTTTATTGGCATGGGAAAATCATGAATTCATTGCCAAAGCAATTGTGATCATCTACTAGACAGTTACTTTTACACGTCACTGCTGATTGGATAACACCTCTAACACACTCACCGAACGACAGGAAACATACCCTAAAGCCTATTGCACACAGTTTCACACTGTTTCAAAAAAACATGTCGTTAAACTCAGAAACCATAGCAGAATGGTGCACAAGGATTTGAGATTGAACGTGCTCCAGGTTTTCAGACAAATGGAAAGGTCTGTATGATGGCAGCAGTTATTCCAGCAAGGGCATGTTGAACGACAAATGAAAAGCAGCTTAGATATGATCACCTGGGGTCATTTCCGGCTCCAAAACCCCAAGATGGTGACAGCCTAAATGTCAACTCAAGGCTTCAAAATGGGAATCTGCAAACCAATGGCTGATGTCACAGTGGCTTCATGCATCATTTGTACACACGTGACTACATACACTAAATCACATGGAGGAAGAACAGTTTAGATGAAAGGATGTAAGTGAGCACTGTCATATAACCAAATGTTTGGCTTTGCATACTGAATATGATTCCTAAATAAGGAAATGCTCTTGAGTGCCCTGACTGCTCTATATTTGAACATTTTAACTTACACACAGTTTAAAGAAAAGTAAATACTATTTAAAAATGGAGTATTGCTGAGTATTGCACAGAAGTCCTTTTAAAGTTGCATGATTTATGTACCGTATCATATATGACCATAGCCTATCTCTGCACGATCCATACGTACACATACTGTATGGTGCTCATTCAGTCTGTGTACACAGAGCACTGATTTCTTCAGAGGCTGTGCCAGAGGGGTTGCAAGCTTAGATTGGATTCGTTCTGTAGAATCACATGAGCAGAGCAAACCAGCAGACTGAAAAGCATGTCACTGTTGTAATGAATGATTTAAACTTTGAAGTTCTTACTGAACTGAGGTCATAACCAATACACTTGTACATCACTTTCACCAAAATAAGCACATGTACGCTGGTTTTCTAAACACAGGAAAACCTGCTAACAATAGTCTGCATACTCCTTCCAAGTGCAAGTAGATCAGAGCCATGTACACAGCTCTGCAGCAGATGAGCCTGCAGTGGTTAGCATTGTCGCCTCACAGCAAGAGGGTTCTTGGTTTGAGCCCGGGGTGGGGGGTTCAAACCCCTTCTCTGTTGAGTTTGCTCACGTCAGTGTGGGTTTTCTCCAGCTTCCTCCCACAGTCCAAAGACATGCAAGTTAGGTTAATGACTCTAAATTGGCCATAGATGTGACTGTGAGCATGAATGGTTGTCTGTCTCTATGTGTCAGCCCTGTGATAGTCTGGTGACCTGTCCGGGGTGTATCGCGCCTCTCGGCCAATGACAGCTGGGATAGGCTCCAGCATCTCGGCATCCCCTTAACAGGATAAGCTGTTACAGAAAATGAATGAATGAATGGTTTGTCACATTCAATGTCACGGATAGGCCAGAAAACAGGTTAGTAAACAGTAGAAAGAAGCATAAAGGCTTGCCGAGACAGTGGTGTTTAATTCTTTTTATATATCTCTTAATTATTCAGTCTCTCTTTCAAACCCAGTGCAGAATTCACAGGTCACGGGTCTTGTGATGGCCCCCAATTGGTTCCTGCCACTTTATTGGTGGGGCCATACCTGCGAAGTATATTTTGAAAGCCCTGAGGAAGACCTGCAGTGGTCGAGAACATGTTGGCTTTTTCAATGATTGACACAAGGTTTTTTATCTATATTTCTATATACAGAGCAACCAGTCGTCCCTCTTTTTTTCCACTGCAGACTTATTTGGAACTGGAATTTGGTGTTCGTGTGAAGCTTGGGCGGAGATGGGCGGTATTTTGTGGTGGTCCATCATTGCATCTTGCCAGTAAAGGGGCTAAAATTACACCCAGGTGTTGTGTTTCCATCACTGCCGATCGGAGCCAGAGCCGATTAACGCCTGTAACTACTGCAGAGTCATTTGACCCAGGTGTGAATGCCGTTTGTAACCTTTCTCATTACATACAAAAGCCGAAGGACAGTTAAATTATAACGTTAACACACAACTGTTATGGAAAAGTACAACAGAGTGCTAGAATACCATACATCATTATATCACCTTCTTCCCTTCTCTGTGTTTCTGGTAAAATGTAGTCCTCTGTATGCACGTGTGTACTTGATCACTACTGATACTAGTCCAGTTCATGTACAAAAGGAGTGACAGCGAACACCACACCACACAATCAATACTGTGTCTGGGTGTGTCAGCAGCAATATTACTATATTGAAACAAATACGAGACAACTTTCTGTCCTCTTAGAAATAACACTGGCTAAAGTGGGGTCATGTAACATTCATGGGCTGGAAGTAAATGTGATACATATAACAATCACTATTTGTCTCTCTTATGCTTATGTTGTCATTTTTTCTCTCTCCTTGTTGCTACTTGTTTCTCTCTCCCAGACGTGCCATGAGTCCATAAGCAGCGACCAGATTTATTAACAAAATCAAAGCCTCTTGGGACAACAAAGATAATGTATGCAGTGTGCTCAATACAAAACCACAAATCAGCCTGGAAAACAAGGACACTTCTGTGCAACGGTTGGTACCATTAATGGCATTTTATGGCACGTTGCAAAAGACGAGGTTTTCCAAATCCATTTCAAAGTGGAACTGATTCTGTATTATTGAAATGTTGAATTATCAAGAAGACTAGAAACCAAATCAGGAAGAAAGACCGAAACATAAGACAGTGGGAAATATCCCTTGGCTAGTTCTCAGAAATGATTCTTGCGTAAATATCAATAGAAAATGAATCAAAAAAGAAT
>JAPZEB010000004.1:17936479-17961962 GCA_029783705.1 Chaetodon striatus
TCTCTTTGCAGCCCTTCACATCTCTTTGTGGTCTTTTTGTGTCTCTTTGTGGTCAGTTACAGTCTGCTCCTGGCCTGTACATGCTAATTTGAGTAACATGTTGCAATTGAGGGCCAGAACTTACCTTGGCATTTAGGGCCCCTGGGCTTGTGTCCTGTTAAGCCTGTTCTGCAATCCATCCATGGGTACACCTTGAAATATAAGAAAATCCAATGGATCTCATGCAGAGACAAAGATGGTCAAAGATGATTACACGCCTCTGACATTATAAACTGTCTAATTTATGGGATGTTTTGAAAGATGGCAGACAATTGCCCTTATTGTAACAACACAGGCTACTTGTCATAATAACCACAAATGAGGAAAAGTAGCCTATCTATTAAACTTCAAGTCACTTTCCCCAGCTTTATGTCTTAACAGACAATAACATAATCAGTCATTAAGTTAAACACATGTTGTATTTCGTCATAATTCAATTGAAAAGTCAAAGTTTTGATTGCAACATAACTTTTAAGCAGAAATAAATGACAGCCCATAATCTTCCCACACAGGCAAGTGGGTGCAGGAGTGTTTCGTAAACACAGCAAGGTGTGGTTTCTCTCCAAAAGCGGTCAGCTTCCGTCTATTCACAGCAGAGCATTATCTGCGCAACAGGAGACGGGGAGTGGAGAGGCGCGCGGTCTGTTCTCTGTCTGGACAGCAGACAACTACCAACTTTATTCTTTCCTAAAACATCTGAAAAAAACAAGTCAGCAAACATGAGTATGTACGGCTCCAGTTCAAAACTGGCCACCATCGGCCAGAGAAGCAACTCGCGGCAGGATTTGTCGAGTCCAAGTTTTAGAAACGACGTGTTCGTCGGTGGAAACGGCTTCCAGGGGGATTACCAAGTAGGGGACAGCGGATACACCTACACCTTCTCCAGGACCTCCATGCACGGCGGAGGTGCACCGAAAGTCAGCATGGGTGGAGGTGGAGGTGGTATGGGAGTGAGGTAAGACTTTAAAAATCACCGGTTGCTTTAAAATGAGCTCGACACCAGAGTGTACTTCAATTGGCCATTAACATCCATGTAAAAAAAAAAAAGTTCAGGTCGTTTTCCTAACTAACTAAATGCAACAAAATGTGTCCAAGCAGACACATTAACCCATTTGGAAATGTTTTAGAGGATTGTGTCGTTACTATAGACGCCATTAAAGAGAAAAATGTCATCAAACAGGTTTCCAAAAAAGCTAGCTCACCACTGACTAGCACAGACAGGTGAAGTCTGTCAGTGCTGCAGAGCTAAGTGTACCTACAGGTACGTGAAGTAGCCTACATTTATTTTCTTCTTCATCCGTCCAAACGGCTCCTATGTCTTTGCCTTAAACCTAATTTAGTATAATTCTTTGTAAAATGCGTTTCCAAGTTATTCTAGTTGCGTCACTTCTGATACCTTGCTCATTATTCTCTATTACAACATAGGATATACGTGTACACGCCCCTTAAAATGTCCTCCAACTACTATCATTCATCATGACGTAGGTGTCAACAGTCTGTGCCAGAACTTTTCAAACTATTTTCTTTTTAAAATTCCTTTTTAAATGCTTAACTCCTGGTGTACGAAGGTTAAGTAAATAAAAACAAGTATGTGGAGCTCTTTAAAGAGAGAAAGTCAAGAGTTGGCTTTTTTTTTCCATTTGGTGACCCATTGATGACACATTTCCATGTCCCATGACCTATACACACACTTCTAAAAACAATGAATGAAATTCAAGTGTACAAGTTTGTGTTTTTTAAAGGATTATTTCTCATCAGGAATTACTTTGTTCATTAAGAACATTGGATATGATATTTCACCTTAATTTCCATGAAATCCAGTGATAATTTACAAGCATTTATACCAGTCTAGTAACTTATTAACTATATTAACATTAACTTAAAGCCAAATGAAGATACTAGCTGTATGTAATTGAGTGCTTAAAACACCTTGATGTTATTTAAAGCTGCATTACAAGCTCTGAAAATGCATTGTTTTGTTTTCTTCACGTGCAGTGCAGAAGCAATTCAGCAAAAAGCTTTGTTCCTGAAAAGCCGGTGCCACGAATACCTGCAGAGAGCCAAGATGATTCTCCAGGGTGTAAGTGTAGCACGCAGATTACACCGAATATAACTGGTATCATGTGTGTGTTTTCACTTCAAGTGATAATTAGAATAATGTGGCATCATTGTTAAAATTTTGTTGTTAAAACTAATAAAAGCCACTGTTAAAGTGAAGTATAGTCTGGCAGGTGGGAGGAGTTCAGTGTGTGTGTATTGTTTGGTTTTATAGGGGGGCCCAGCCATGGAGGCAGACAAGCTGTTGATCATGGCCGCAGAGACCATGGAGCAGATGAAGGTCTGCGGCAGAGACCTGCAGCAAATGCGCATCCCTAATGACGTCTTTGCAAGGTAACACAAGATGCAGTGTGTGTTTGTTTGCCTTTGCAAAGTGTTTGCTGTCTTTGCATGTTTGCATTTGCATGCGTTCATTCATGAATGTGCATACGCCAATATGCCCTAAAGGTTAAGAGGTAACACAAGCTGGTATTTGAACTTGTAGAGTAGCATCTGAATTTTATTTTTTAGTCTGACCAAACCTTATAAAGACAAAGTAATACCGAGGAGTTACATGCCAACATTCTTCGTATTCAGCCGGATTTGCCCAGCTGAGCTGTTTGAAGCCGAGCGCTCGGTGCGCCCCTGTGGAAGATTCACAAAGTATTTTCCTTTTTTGTACAACCCTACAGTGTAGAACAGATGCAGCACATGCACGGTGCTATCCAACAGCAATTAGTCGGTGGCATGGGAGGTATGACCACAAGACGGAACAGAGGCAGCGTGGGTTCCCTCGAGGGGGGGAGGATCTTTAATGATGCCATGGCCTGGATTGCCCAACAGAAGGTGAGCTCTACATACGTCAGAGACATTAAAGGGTGATATGGTTGAAATCAATATTACAGTAACACTTTTTCTTTTATTAATGCCTGTCTCAATGTCGTAAACGAAGGTAGGAATCATATATACAATAATAAATATGTGTAATATGTGTTCCACTGTTATGGCCTCAACACCTGAAACATGTAGAAACAAAAACTTTAATCACTCTTTTTCCTTTTTAATTACACTTGTAATTACTAATTTGTAACATCATTAAATCATAATAGAGAATTGTTACCAGCATCAGTGTGCTTGTCTGACGCATTTCCCAGCGCCCAACAGTTGTTTCATCAGTTTGAATAGTCACACCTGCATGTGTGTGCATGCCGATGTGCCCGGGTGAGTTAGGGTGCACCATTTTTTATGTGAAGGCAGGGCGAGGGGGGAGGGGGATGCACTTATGCTATCACTTATTCTGACCTGCCGTAACTGAAACCATCTGGACACGCTGCCAAAACCTGATCCGTGAGTGAAAGAGGCCAGGGGAGGCGGAGGAGGATTGAAACAAAGAAGAGGAAAAGAGCTCTGCCATTTGAGACAGAGACAGCAAGAGAGGAAGGCAGACAGAGAGAGAGAGAGAGAGAGAAAGAGAGAGAGAGCGGGGAAAGAGCGAGGCAGATAAAGACGCTGTGGGAGCAAAAGAAAAGTAGAAGTAAAGCAGTGTGAAATCTGACACTCACCACTGAGTCAGTTGTTATGGGACAGGGCAGTTCAGCAGAACTCTAACATGCTCATGGGAAAACGCCCTTCGACTCTCTCTACCTCCCTAACCCTCCCACCCGACCTAAAACACACCCTGTCAGTCTGTCACCACTTCAAGCCTCACCCTCTATATTTCATCATTCATCCCTTGTCACCAGATATAAAAAAAAGCTCTTAACATGTTTTTCTGTCACAGTCTTTGTACTTTTATTTTGCCTTTTTTAAATCTCCAAACCTGGCAACATATCACCTGATGATACTGCTGCCGTGTTAACCCACTGTCTCTATCTAATGTTGTTCATGCCTGTAGTCACTGTATCTAGAGTCTAACATAAAACATTGTTGACCTTTCCTCTCTGAGCATAAGCTGTTCTGCTGACAGTCTCTTTACAGTCAAGTTGTGTGTGTAGCTTCAGCCAAGGAGTCATGAAGGAAAAGGGAGTGGTGAGAGAACAAAAGCCTTGAGAGAGAGACAGAGAGAGAAAAAATGCGAGTAAAGAGCCCGGACTGGCTGAGGTCGGTTTGCTGGCTGAGCTCTTATCAAAGCTGAGAGCTGCTAACAAGGGGGGGAATAGTTGGGATAGTTTCCTGCTTAACAACGGACATAATGATTATAGGCTGACACCTAGAGGACAAAGAGCGGAAGGACGGACGTAAGGTCGGGGAATTCAGAGCAGGGACGGCACAGCAGTGTATCTGTTGAGACTTAGCATTATGTTTCCCTAAAAATAAGGATGGCTTACCGTGTATTTTTATTATAGTAAAAAAAAATTAAAGCAACTTTTGGATACAGTGTGGAAAGAATTGGAAATGCTAAGTTGGAAATGAAGTTTCTAGGCGTCATGATAGGTTATAAACTACGCTGGAAGCTGCACATAAATTATATCAAAGCTAAAATTTTAAAGTCAACTGCGACATTATGTGAAGTTAAAGATCTTCTAGCCTCATTATAAACCTTATACTGCTTGTTTATTCTGCCATACATTACTTAATGTGTGCGAGTGTGTATAAAACAAACACAAACCCAATACTCATACTTCAAAAGAGAGCCAGAATAACCAACAAACTTATTAGTTATTAAACTAAATACACATAAATTTGAAGACTTGGTCGAATTTTGTACAAAGCAAAAAACAATGATTACCTGAAAGTCTTCAAAAGTTGTTTGAAAAGAGAGACAATGCTTTGAGAGGTGTTTTTGTGTTCAAAAAACATTGGTGAGGACAAATACCAAACTACATTGTATCTCAGTTAACTGAAAACATGTAGAACATTAAGTGGATTTAAAGAAAAGTTTAAATATAATGTATTAATCCAATATGAAAGTGGATGATCAGACTGTAGCACTGACGTAGAAGAACAGGGTACAGGAAGTGAAAGCATGTAAGCTCCTTTTTGTTGCTATTTTGCCTTGTTAGCTTGTTTCGGTTTGTTTTGTTGTTGATTGCCAAATATATTGTGCTGTTTAAAGAGTAGGTGTTATAGCTGTAGCTTCAGCCTACACCTTTTTCGGACTGCAGTCGCGTCTAAGTTATGTTTAATTACTTTATTGTAATGTTTTGCACCGTCCTTTATAAGTATCTGCCATTTTCTGTGAAATGCTGTGACTTTATTTACATGAATTTGTAGATTAATACATGGTGTTCTTATTTCTATTTGAAATAAATTCTAGACTAAAACAACGAGTTGATCTCACTTACACTTATCACCTTTGTGGCTAAAGCTAACAAACCTATTCCTCTGTGCTCTAGACCGTCATTGTTTTCCAAAAGCTATTAAAAACACACCAGCATGTTCCTTCATTATGATAAACATGGGCAGTTCAGCATACACTGTCCTGCTGTTGTAAATAGTCACTAAAGCACCAAATGTGTATTAATTTGCGGCAGAAAATAGTCCACAACAAATGCATAATTTACCGCTGTTTGAGTAGTATTTACCAAAACATACAGTGCCCGGGTGTTTTAGGAAGTTACTGAGCTCTTTAAAAAATGAAGCTATGTATTTGTGACCTATTTTTAAAGATTTATGTCCTCAGTAGGAATGATTGGGCTTTGGGTGGAGAGCAGGGAGGTTAGAAAGTATTGAGAGGCGGATTTTGCTTTGTTGTTTTCAGGGAGTTTGTTGACAATAAGAAATACCAGCCCTCTTTGTACAGTTGGTATGCATATGGTATGAATTACTTCATAAACCGTTGTACAGTTATGTTCCACAAAATATGTTATTTCCCTTCACTTGAGGTTGATTTTGACATTGTAATTGTGTGCAGCAGTTATTGCATTTTCAAAGGTAATTAGCTGTAATTCTGCAATTCTTGTAGCGCATGATTGAGACGGCCCCATGGGGGGATGACGCCGAAACCATAGACAAGCAAATCATGACCCACAGCAAAAACCACAGCTCTATCCAGAGGAGCCAGGAAGTAGACCGCGCCAGAGATGAACTGGTAAGTGGTCGTTCTGTTTCCCTGTTCTGAAGCTGATGTTCTGAAGTTGCTTACTTTGACGACAAAGGATGATAATATATGCATCATGTGTTCACAAGTTTTCTAATCTTATTAAAAATGAGAAAAAAACAAAATCTCTTTTTTTATAGAACATGAGGGGCGACAAGTACAACCTGTCCATCCTGGAACAAGAATGGGAAAGCCTGCAGGTAGAACCAAACTCTTACAAAAAATACTCTGTTTTTACTTTCAGCAACTCAATTTCTTTACTTCTTTTTTTATCATATTCATAAATTCAACTTGTCTCTGTGTCAGAAAATGTCCCACAGCCGTGTGAATCAGCTGCGCGAGCTTCAAGGCATCATCGATGAGATCTCCCGAGCCATCATGTGGGTGAATGAGAGAGAGGAGGAGGAGCTGATGTTTGACTGGGGAGACAAGAACATCGACCACTATATCCCTCGGAAGCAAGAGAGCTACTCAGTAAGCATCTCTAGCTAAACCCTTCCTTTCTCATGTTGGGATTTTTCCATCTTAGTGTATAGGTGTGGTTTTAGCTTGAAGCAGCACGTCAACCGCCAAATAAACATTTGTATATCAATTACTCACCTCATGTTATGTTGAATTTGTGAAGAAGTCTTTGTTTTCTCACATGCCTCCACTGTGAACAAAGAATCCAAAAAGGGAGAAATTCTTGATGAATTCATGTCTTAAGCAACTACATTTAACAACAGCAAAAACAAAATCAAAACAGCTGTTTACAACCTCTTACACACCTTGTGCAGTATAATCCAAGGCTCATTTATCCAGTTATATGCTCAGCACTGTCAGACAGCCCTCTCTGATGGGGAACTGAACTGAAAATGAAAGGTATCTCTCTTAAAAGCCAGACTCCATTGACAAAATCAGTAATTTTACATCTCTCAGCCTGGGAGCTGCTGGTTTATCGCTGCCTCAGTCAGTTAGTTTGTTTTTGTTGCTGTGCGACTTTGGTGTTTTAAAGGGTCATTTCGGATACACCGAAGTCACACAGTAACACAAACAAACCAGCACATCAAAGCAGTGGTAGAGCAGCAGCTTCCGTTTCCAGGAAAAGTAAAATTAGTGTTTTTGTGAATGGAGTCTGGCTTTGAAGAGAGCATAGATAAGTTTCACTTTAAGTTCAGTTTCCTGTTGTTAAGGGCTGTCTGTTTGGGAAGTACTGAGCATAAGACTGGATAAATGAAGCTTGGATTATACTGTACATGTTGTGTGAGAGTTTGACTTCAATTCATCTAGAATTTTCTGATATACAAATGTTCATTTTGGGAGTGAATTATTTCTTTAATATTCCATATGCTTTAATTTCCTATGCCAACTATCTACAATGACTCTAAAAGTTCAAAGTCTAGCCTATGGGGTACCTTACTTTCTGTTCTCCTGACAGGGCCTGATGAGGGACCTGGAGGAGAAAGAGAAGGAGCTCAACAAGCTGAAGGTGAAAGCAGATGGTCTCCTGAACAACAACCACCCTGCCTCAGACAAGATTGAAGTAAGTCGTTTTGTCTTTTCTGTGTGTTTTCTACCTTAAACAGCAAATGATTCAGTGGTTTTGTAGTGATGACTCCGTGTGCGCCCTCAGGCCTACATGGACACCTTACAGACCCAGTGGAGCTGGCTGCTCCAGATCACCAAGTGTATCCACAGTCATCTGAAGGAGAATGCGGCCTACAGCCAAGTAAGTGCTCAGTCTGTGCTGTGAAAGTACTGCCCCGTGTGTTTTCATGTGAACGCTGATCAAAGCTTTTTGCTGCCACCTTCAGTTTTTCAAGGAGGCCAATGAGACCTACGCAAAGCTGCAGAAGGAGCACGAGACTATCCGAAGCAAGTTCTCCTGCGACAAGAACACCCCGCTGGAAAACCTCAATGATCTCCTGAGAAACCTGGAGGTATCATTATACTCTGTTTAAACTTAGACATACCTTTTTCCCTGCAGGTGTAAAACACAAAACTGGCTTAAACAATTTGCTGCGTCGAGTGGCATGGGTGAAAACAATTTGCATGTCTGGTAAACTGGTTCGACCAGGTGGAATGCCTCTTCATGTCTCCATTCATGCTGTACACTGTAGTTGGGATCCTTAAATCATTGTTGCCATGTTCAGTGGCTCAGAGACACTACAGGTGTACTACAAATTTTTTCATGAACTGATCAATTTCAAGATTTTGCTTCTATAACATGTTTTTTTTTTTTTAGATTAACTGAAATAAAATGTTTAAAATACACATTTAGGTGTTTATACTAGTTCAGATTTCTGTTTATTTAGTCAGATAATGCATCATTTGTGTATTTAAACATGGAAATTCAGAAAACGTGTTAGACAAAAAAAATAGTTCACTTAATGTAAGTAGAAAGTGTGTACGTGTCATGGTGATTCTATTAGTTAAAATATTTACCTTAGTCACCTGTAGTGTCTCATTTCTCATCTTAAAATGGATAAAATTTTACAACACATAGCTTTAAAGGCCATCTTCTCAACATTTTCTCATACTCTGAGTGAGAGTATGGCTGTTGACTATTTTCTGATTTATGGCATGATAAAAAGAGATGAATTCCTTTTATAAAACCTTTGACCCAATGAAATCAAAACAAGAATTTTGTACCCAATAGAAATTGGACAAAGCCATCTGAAAATTTAGATAAGTAAGTAATAATGAAAGTAATAAAAATAAGTAGTGAGTCAGAAGTCAAGTCAGAAATAGACAAGTAATAAATAGTAAAAGATAAAGTGCACACAACAAGTTGTAAAGAGTATATAAAAAGTATGATAAATACAATATTAACTCCACCTGCGGGGCACTCAGAAGGTATTTCACATTATGGGTATTGCATGACGTGCATAGTCAATGAGATAATGCCTCATTTGCATATTTATACATACAATTTCAGAAAACTTTTAATTCAAAAAATAATTGTCTTGATGTAAGTGATCAACTGTAGAACTTTCATATTGGTATTCATTAGTTAAGAGCTGTACCCTCTTCACCTAAAAAAAACATACCGATTTTTGCACATTGACAGATCAAGAGGGAGCGAATCATGGAGAACAAGAGGCAGGTCCAAAGTCTGGTCAGCAAGTCAAAGACCATTGTCAGGCTGAAGCCCCGCAACCCCGAGGAGAAGAGCAGCAGCCCCGTCATAGTGCGGGCCTTATGTGACTTTAAACAAGACCAGGTGGGATAAAAACTCTCTCTCTCTCTTTCTCACATGGGCACAAAGTATGTTCTGGAATATTGCAGATATAATGAAGTGTTTCCCCTGTTTGTATGTTCTGTTCTGTGCTTTAGAAGGGGATTTTAAAAGGGAACGAGGGCATCCTGAATGATAACTCGCAGCGCAGCAAGTGGCTCGTTACGGGACCTGGAGGTCTGGACATGTTGATTCCCTCTGTGTGTCTGCTGATCCCCCCACCAAACCCGCTCAGCATTGGCCTCGCCAACAAGTAAGAACCATTCAGTCAGTGTGGGTCAGTGAAAATCCTGTTCAGGTATTGGTCAGGACAGGGATTTGTAATGTAATAAATATACTGATTACATCACATTTCCTGGATAGTAAAACAAGCTTTGTTTTTGGATTGTAATATATATTGTGTTGTGCAGTAGATTGTAAAAGGTTTTGATAAGCCAGTAATCATTCTGTTAAAATGAAAACATGAAAAACAGTTTGATAAATATTCCATTGTGTTTATCATGCACTGTCTGCATGTTAATTTCATGTGCTGTTCCCTAGGAATGAGCAGTATTATGACGCCATCATGAGCATCTGGAATCAGCTCTACATCAACATCAAGAGTCTCATCTCGTGGCAGTACTGCCTCAAAGACATCAATTACATCAACTCCCTCACTGTCAGCATGGTAAGATGTTACCAATAACGCAGTGAAGTTACAGGGGAACTACGGCCATTTTCAAAATTCATACTTGTTATTCCTGTGGTTAAAGACAGTCCAAAATTCTTAGTAAATATAAACCCTCCCAAAATAAAAAACAAGAGTGCTAAAACTCAAATTTGTGATGTCATAGGGTGTAAAGTCTGGTGCTGCTCCATAGATAGTGATTTGGGAAAGCGTTCTGAGTATATGGGTACATTTTCTGTTATAGAACTGAGAACACTTGAACAGATTAAAGCTTATTTGGGTATAAAGAAGAAAACAGAAATTCTGTAGGTCCACAAAATGAGGCTCCCATTCATTCTCTGTGCCCAAAATAGCATGCCATGCACTACATATGTCCTTCAATATAGTTTTGTGTAGATAAACAGAAGTATGTATCTTTTTGGAAGCACTGAGCTGTAATTACCACTGCACATCATAAGCGCCTCCTTGCCATTTGGAGACAAGTAACCATGGTAACCCCTGGCAACCTAAGCTCTACTGGGAATTTAAACATCATTTAATAATCTTACACTTCTTACATTCTTGCACTTAAATTGAACTTGAAAAAGCATTAATGATGCTACCAAGCTGACATGGTTGCAGTCAGTTATGAATGTTGTCCTGTACTGCATTGCATTGTGGGATGTTTATGCCGATATACTGTCCAGTGTTTGCATACTACAATATTTCACCAGAAACAGTGTGCAACTCACTTACAGTTGGTGTCATACTAAGGCTTCAGACATACTAAAAAAAAATCTCACATACTGTTTTAGCCCACTAAGTAACATGCTAGTATGGTATTTCGGACAAAGCCATTGTTTACAGAGCAGCTCGTTTGAGACTTACATCTCTGGTTTGTGGCTTTCAGTGAGACTAACTCATGTTCGCAAACATTGGTTGCACTTTCCAAGGCCATGGAAATAACACTTTGGAATTCTTAATACAGTTTTAGTTTTAGTGTTACAATAAGTCACTGTTTTCATATCAAGCAAAGCTGAATTAGATTCTGTTTCCGTCTTATCTGAAACTCTGTCTGTGGGAGTTTGCTCAGCCTCTCTGTGTTCTGCTTAACCTCGCCCCTCTCCATTATCTCGCAGCTGTCTAAGATGCGTCCTGAGGAGTACCGCAGTGTCATCAAGAGACTGGAGACTCACTACCAAGAGTTCATGCGTACCAGCCAAGGTTCTGAGCTGTTCGGGGATGAGGAGAAGAAAACGATCCAGGGTCACGTTGACCAAGCCCAGACCCACTATGATACACTGATTATCCAGCTGCCCACTTACAGTGAGTGTAAAATGTCTTTTCCTCATCCCTAAATTGTCAGGAAAAATACTGTGTTTTTTTCACTATATATACATATTTATACTCCAATTTTTTTTACTCACCAATAAAGGGGAAGAAGTTGTGAAGGTTGAAGTCCCACAACAGGAAGTCCCCAAGCCTTCAACTCCCAAGATAACCAAGGTTGTTGTTGAGAAGCAAAAAACCCAGCCTCCCCCACCCAGTTCTACCCTCAGCCTCACCCTGCTCCATAGTCTGCAAGAACTTCGACGCAGGCTGGAGCTGGCTGAGTGCGGTCTCACCAGTCATCTCCATGTTCCCCTGGGGGAGAACAGTGTGCACGAGTGCTCAGTGCACATCCAGAAGCTGCAGGTGTGTAACTGCTCATTTGTTTTATCTCATTAAATGTGAGGTGGTTTCAAAATTTGCAAAATGTAGTTAAAATATAACTAGCACTTCGTAAAAAAACAAAAAAATAACTTCTTGTTTTGAACAAAGTGATCATGCTGAATGTAACTTATTACTACACACTGACATCCAGAATGTGCAACAAGACCTGGACTCCATTCATGACGAGTACCTGCGACTAAGAGAAAAGATCGTGAAGCAGCTGGAGGGGTTACCTGCAGACTCTGAGCAAGCCAGGTTCCTCCGCTCTGAACTGGAAATCATCAACCAAAAACTGGGAACCCTGCAGGGTCTCTACCCAGCCTACCTTCAAAGGTACACAATTAAAACCTTGTCACATCACATTTTTACTGATTATAGCTCAGAATAACTTTTTTCATAAAAGGCATTTGCAAGAACGAGAGCATGTAACGTAACACCTTTGTGTCTTTAACAGGCTGTCGGCTCTGAAGGCCTTGCTCCACAGCCTCCTCCAGGCTGAGGATATCATTAAAGTCCATGAGGCCCGGCTGACAGAGAAGGAGACCACCTCTCTGGACGCCCGAGAGGTGGAAAACTATCGGAGCACACTGAAGGTTTGAAGTGCTTTTTATGTTTAATTTGAACTGCAATTCCAGTTTCAGATTCCATTGGCATTCTTTAGTAGCACCCACTGAGTCCTATTTGTCCTCTGTGGGACATGAGGCTACATGTAACACACCACATATTTTATATTGCTGTGTCGTCATATGTTGTGATATACTTCCTTTTTTGCATAATAAATAGAGAAACTTGAATATAGAGGCTCATTCTTGACCTTGGACATAACATTTGTGACAAAATAATATGAACTAAAAGATCCTCTTCAGCTTTCTTCTGAGCTTTCAACCACACCTTGCAGTCTCGCCCTGAATCTATTTTGTAATTCTCTGTTAAAGCAAATGAAGAGTGAACTGGAGCAAAAAAGAGACCTGCTGACTGCTATGGAGTCCGACCTGGCTAAAGCAATGCACTGGAATGGCCAAATCTCCGAGTCCTTCCACAAGTGTGACGTGGACTTGGCCAAGTACTCTGACCTGGTGGGTCAGATGTCTGACCGCTGGCGCCGCATCCAAACCCAGATTGACAGCAGGTAGTAGATAGATAGTCTGTGCATGTACACACATTGCTGTAACACCTTGGAATATTTCTCTGCATCCTCCATTCGTCATTGCTGGTTAACAACACCAAAAATATCCTTTTATCCTTCCCCCCCCCCCTCCCACGCTTTCCTCTTCAGAGTGTGGGATTTGGAGAAGCAGGAGAAACAGCTGAGTCATTATCAGCAGAGCAGCGGTCTCCTGGAACAGTGGATAGACAATGCCAGGAAACGCCAGGATAACCTTCAGACGGTTAGGCTCAGTGACATCCAGACTCTAATGGACCACCTCAACCAGCAGAAGGCACGTCTTTCCTTGTTTACATCAACATGTTGTAGTTAGGGCTAGGTGGTATGGAGGAAATCAAACTAAACACCTCGATATCTATATTGCAACAATATTGTACGGCTGACTATTGGTGCTTTCATGAAATATTTACACAAAGATATTTTTGAAAATAACCATCAGTAATGTGGATATAATTGACTAAATGGGTACAAGCAAATAATAGAATGACTGGAACAGTCTGGTACGTTCAGAAAATACATCACTTCACTGTAATGGAGCCTTTAAAGGCAGGATATAATATCAATATATTGCCCAATGCTTATTATAACCAATAATAATATTTGAACTAAATTGATTTGATTTTGAATTGGAAATACCCACCATTTACTCTTTAATTGAGCTGCTGACAGCTGTGAGCTTTGCTGTAGGTGTGTGGATTTTATACAATACACAGCAGCATGAATGGTGTTGCAAAATGTTAATTGTGTCTCAGATGATTTATGAAGTTTGACCTATGAGCCCTTGAGACCGAGAAAATGAATTTGTTGATTAACTGTCTACATCAATATCATTTAAATTCTGTCTATTGCTATAATAATATCATTAAAATTCTTGTCTGGTAAAGTAATTCATCTCTCAGAAGAAGCACAGGCTGCAAAGTGTCATGTCAGATTAAATGAGTGAATTTAATGCCCCCTTTTGTTGACTGCACAGGCACTTCACACTGAAATCAAAGGAAAGAAGGAGAAAGTAGAGGATGTGCAGAAAGACGCAGACACTTGTGCTGCCTCCATTAAGGTAAGAAGTCAATTAATGTGCACCATTTTCCTGTATTCAAAAATTTTTTTATACAAGTTAACAAGCTGATGGACTCAAGCAAGTGTGGTACAAAAATAATAAAGTCCATTTTGTGTTCAGGACTACGAGCTGCAGCTGGCTTCCTACAGTTCAGGCCTGGAAACTCTGCTGAATATTCCAATCAAGAGAACAATGCTGCAGTCCCCCGCTTCTGTGGTCAGACAAGAGGTATGAGTGCTGTCTCTCCATTTAGTCATACTAAACCTATTTTCAGTTACACATAATGAATACACATGTTAGTCATGTTAATCCTCTGTTTATACCATATTAATTAAACAATGGGTATTTCCTTTGGATTATGAGCTAATGTAATCCCTTATTGCATCTGTCATTTAAAGATCTCACTGGTGTGTAATGAACATGCAAACATTTGACATCAGTATTCATCAACTAATTTTAATTCCAATCAGGCGGCTGATCTCCAGTCCCGCTACATAGAGCTACTCACCCGCTCCAGTGACTACTACAAGTTCCTAGGGGAGCTGCTGAAGAATATGGAAGAGCTGAAGGTAGGTATCAGAATGTATGATGCCATTTAAGTCAATAATACTGTGGTAGTAAAACAAATAGTTTGGTTTAACAATATGAAAGTAGGTGACAGAGGCTCCTTTTGTCTTTGTCTCTTCAGATTAGGAACACCAAGATTGAGATGTTGGAAGAGGAACTGAGGCGTCTGAAGGAGGAAATTCATGATCGTGGCCAGAAAAACAAGTCTCTGGAGGATGCGTTGGCCCGCTACAAACTGGAGCTCTCTCAATCGCAAGACCAGCTCATTTCTATGGAGGAAGTGAAGAGAACCACAGCGATACAAGTTAGCACTACCAAGGAGAGCCTGGACAGCACACAAGGCCAGCTTCAAGAGCTTAACGACCAGCTGACCCGCATTAAATACCAGCTGGATGAAGAAAAGAGGAAGAGAAGGTTGGCAGAGGAACGCTACACTAGCCAGCAAGAAGAGTATGAGGGGGCCGTTCGCCGCAGACAGAAGGAACTGGAGGAACTCAACTGGGCCAAGATTGACTTAGAGAAAGCCGTGAAGGACAAGGAACGTGAACTGGAGAGGCTGAAGATACTGCTAGAGGAGGAAGCGGCACGTCGACGAAATGCTGAGTCTGATATCTCAAAGGTAAGAACACAGTGCACCCAGGAGCTTAATCAACTTAAGCAGACATACGAGACACAGATCCACGTCACCAAGACCACCATCCTGAAAGCCTCTCAACAAAAAGAGGAGGACGCAGCAGAACTGAGACTGCAGGTTGACAGACTCACTGCTGAGAAGAGAGATCTGGAGGAGGAGCTGATGAGACTGAGGCAGAGCATGGCTCATGCAGAGGAGCAGCAAAGCAGAGCAGAGCAGGAGGCCAGCCAGCAGAGGGCCTCAGTGCTGCAAGAAACAAGGATCCGCAGTGAGTTGGAGATTCAGCTGAGATCACTCAAACAGCAGGGCGGAGAGGATGAGCTCAAACTGAAGGAGGCCACCAAAAGCAGTCAGGAAAAGTCCAGGCAGATCAGTGTGCTAACATTTAACCTGGAGGAGGAGGGGAAGAAGAGGAGAGCGCTGGAATTGGAAATCAACCGACTGAAACAGGCCGAGGCAGATCTTAAGGCAAAGAACGCCTCCTATATTGAGTCTATTAACAAGCTGAAAGTGTCTGAGCAGGAGATCCGCATCACCCGAGTAGAGCTGGAGAAGCAAACCAGTGAGAAAACCAAGGCTGAGCAGAGTTCAATTAGGCTGCACAGCCGTATTCGGGAACTTCAGTGCTCTCTGGATGGATTGGAAGCCGAGCTGGAGAAGCAAAAGAAAGCAACCCAGGAGGAGTTCACGCGTAGAAAGAGAATTGAGGCAGAGTTGGAGAAGATGACAAATACTTGCAGAGAGCACACCACCACAATTAGCACACTGAAATCTGTCCAGATAGAGACCACCACCCTTGGCAGGAAGTATGAGCAGGACCTCAGCGCTCTCCAGGAGGCTCTGAACAAGAGCATTAGAGAGCATCAAGTCACCAAGCAGGAACTGGCAGCTGTCACAGCTGAGCTGAGGACGCTGAAGCAGAAGCTCCAGCAGGAACAAGCTCGAATTTATGAGCTCAACCAACGCAACGAAAGCCTGTATAAGACCATTGAGGAGAAGAGTCGTCAGCTTAACGAATACACCACAGAGATCGAAAAGCTGAAGACTCTGACGCAAACCCTGACGAAGGAGAGACTGAGGTTGGAGGAGGAGCTGAGGACAGTTAGACAGGAGAGAGATGAGCTGAAGATTAGCAAAGATGCTATTGACGGAGAAAGTGCCGTTCAGATCTCAGCCTTGCATGTCCAGCTTCAGACTAGCGCCAAGAGGACAGCGGAGCTCCAGGCTCTCATCAGTGACCTGACCAAGGAGAGAGAAAAGCTTAAGTTGGAAATAGACAAAATCCAAAAGCAATCAATCGAGGTATTTTTCAATGGGTTGAAGGATCATCTCCACATAATCTTACTAATTTTTTTTCTTCTTTTGCATGAATGGCTGTAGGTGCATTAAGACTGAGCATGATTTCAGAGTGGCCGTTTGATATTAGTTACACGTGATCTATTTTCCGAGTTTCGCATGAAATTCGCTTGCTTACAAATGCTTTCGCTTAGACATGCATGTTGTCACCCTTTTATTTTGCACATCATGTGACTAAACTTAACTCATACAACAATCAGCATAACTCACTCACTATGTACTAATAAATTTAACAACTACAATGTAGATATCTTTTTACATACGTGTGTTATCAGTGGATTTAATCCATACTGACAACTGATTTGACATTACTAAACATTCAACTGGCCTGTGATATGATAAATTAAATTGATATTGACAAAGAGAAGTTATATGTTAATAAGCTCTGACAACATGCTGCTAAGGAAGGCCACGTGTAATTAATTAATTAGAGTTGTGGCTCTTTGCACAATCAGATTTCTGCTCTGTGCATCACTTATTGGTATTTCTTTACACACACAATAATGTGTTTTCTTATCTTCCTCCCCAGACATCCATGATGGTGCAAAGCTCCCAAAGCCAATACAGCGAAGTGCTGATGGAGAGGGACACTTTGCTATCTAAGCTTAAACTGCTAGAGCAGGACAAAAGTCGTCAGCAGCGCATAGAAGAGGAGCTCACCCGCATCAAGCTCTCGCTAGAGACCGAGCTCCGCAACAAGCAGCGGCTGCAGGATGAAAAGAATGCCATCGTCAAGGATTTCAACTATATGAAGAGCCAGTATGAGCTGAGAGAAAGCCAAATGAGGCAGTTTGAGTCAGACCGAGACAAGGCTGATCGAGACAGGCTCTCCCTGAAGAATGAGATCGAGAGGCTCATGAGGGAGCTGAAGACTGTTGAGGAGAGGTACAAGAGCCGTCTGTTGATCTCTGAAAAGGAGGCATCAGAGCTGGCTCTCAAGAGAGATGCCCTGGAGAGAGAGATACAGAGGCTGCAGCAAAGACCCAGCACTCTGAGCAGGCAGACCCAGACGGATGAGAAGGTCCCAACAATTGATCCCTCCAAGCTGGTATTTGATGGGGTGCGCCGCAAAGTCACAGCCCACCAGCTTTGTGACTGTGGTATAATCAGTAAAGCCACGCTAGACCAGCTCCTTAAGGGAAGAAAGAGCGTGGATGAGGTAGCTGTGGATATCCAGCTTAGCCTTAAGGGTACTGGTGTGATTGCTGGCATGACAACAGCTTCTCAAGGGAAGATGCCATTCACTGAAGCGAAAAACAAGGACCTCCTCAGCTCAGAGAGTGCCCTCATGCTCCTGGAAGCTCAAGCTGCAACAGGCTACATAGTGGATCCTGCATTTAATGAAAAGATGCCTGTGGATACCGCCTGCTCGAGAGGAATTGTAGACACACAAGACAGAGACACCTTGATAAAAGCTGAAGCAGCTAGCCTGGGCTTCAAAGATCCATACACTGGCAAAGTGTTATCTGTGGGTCAGGCTTGCAAACAGGGCCGCATAGACAAAGACACAGCCATCCGCTTGCTCCAGGCTCAAGAGTCTGTTGGAGGCATACTGGACCCTGTTCTGAGTGTTTTCCTTCCAAAAGATCTGGCCTTGGATCGCAATCTTATTGATGAGGAGCTCTACAGGGCTTTGAACAAAAAACCCACCTGCTACCTGGACCCAGCGACAGGAGAGAAGATAAGCTATGCTGACCTCAGAAAGAAGTGTACAGTGGAGCCTGTTCATGGTTTTCTTCTGCTCCATGGTCCAGAAAAGCCCATGACAGTGAAGGGTCTCCGTGGTGAAGTCTCTGTTACAGAGCTTGTCAAATCTGGACTGCTGGATGAAACTGATTTGGTTAAAGTCACTGAGGGCAAGCTCACCAGCAGAGAAATTGAAGACAGGCTAAAGAACTATCTCTATGGCACTACCTGCATTGCAGGGATCTACGATGAGGCCCAAGACCGCATAATGCCTTTCTATCAGGCAATGAAGGAGGGTCTGCTCATGAGAGGAACCACCCTGGAGCTTCTTGAGGCCCAAGCAGCTTCTGGCTTCATTGTTGATCCAGTCAACAATGTGTTCTTGACAGTGGAAGAAGCTGCAAAGAGAGGCCTGATAGGAAAGGAGTTTAAGAATAAGCTGTTGTCTGCAGAGAAGGCAGTAACTGGATACAAAGACCCAGCCACAGGAAAGACAATCTCGCTCTTCCAGGCTATTGAGAAAGATCTCATTGAGAAAGGTCATGGAATCCGTCTTCTTGAGGCCCAGATTGCCAGCGGTGGGATTATTGACCCCAAAGAGAGCCACCGTATTGATGTCACTGTTGCCTATCAAAGGGGATATTTTGATAAGGAGATGAATGAGATCCTGACTTATGACGGAGATGACACAAAAGGGTTCTTTGACCCTAATACTAAGGACAACTTGACATATCTTCAACTGAAGGACCGGTGCTTAAAAGATCCCAAGACAGGCCTAATACTCCTGCCACTTAACGACAAGAAGAAGGCCCAGAAATCACAAGAGAGTCGTACCAATGTCCTTCGCAAGAGGCGGGTTGTGATCGTTGACCCAGACACAGGGTTGGAGATGTCAGTGAGGGAGGCCTATCACCGGGAGCTAATTGACTATGACACTTTCCTGGACTTGTCGGAGCAGGAGTGCGAGTGGGAGGAAATAACCATCAAGGGATCTGATGGCTCTGCACGTTTGGTGATAGTGGATAGGAAAACAGGAACCCAGTATGACATCCAGGACTGCCTGGAGCGTGGTGTCATTGACCAGAAGTCTTTGGATCAGTATCGCGCTGGAAAGCTCACCTTGACCCAGTTTGCTGATGAAATTACCAGCAAAACCAGCAGCACGGAGATGTCCATTTCAGCCATCAATGTTGATGACATGGTCACATGCAGCAGTCCCACCCAGGCCGCACCATCTTCTCCTACCGTCCGTAAACGCTTCAGCAGTATTTCTATTACTGTTTCTCCTCCTGAGATGTTTGATGACCAGAGCCCTGTGGGGGCTATATTCGACACAGAGACCTTGGAGAAAATCACTCTGTCTGAAGGCCTCAGAAGAGGCATAGTTGACACTATTACAGCACAGAAGCTACTGGAGGCCCAGGCATGCACAGGGGGTATCATCAACCCTGCCACTGGCGAGAGACTGTCGCTGCAGGATGCTGTCCATCAAAGCATCATCGACGAAAGCATGAGCACTAAGCTGAAACCTGCCCAGAAAGCCTATCTTGGGTTTGAGGATGTGAAGACTAAGAGAAAGATGTCCGCAGCAGAGGCAGTGAAGGAGTCATGGCTGCCCTATGAAGCAGGACAGAGATTTTTGGAGTTTCAGTACCTGACAGGAGGCCTGATAGAGCCTGGCACTGGACGTCGTATCACCATTGAAGAGGCTATCCGCAGAGGCTGGCTAGATGGTCAAGGTGCCCAGAAACTTCAGGATACACGGAGCTACCAGAAGAATCTGACCTGTCCCAAGACAAAACTGAAGATCTCCTACAAGGAAGCAATGGACAGCTGCATGGTGGAAGAAAGCAACGGTATGAAGATGCTGCAGGCCTCCTCAATATCCACCAAGGGAATCAGCAGCCCTTACAATGTCTCTAATCCAGGATCTCGCTCTGGGTCCAGACCTAGTTCCCTTGTCGGCTCCAGGAGTGGATCTCGCAGAGGCAGCGTGGATTACTCCTCTACATACAGCTATACCTTCTCCTCCACCAGTACCAGCTATAGCTCCAACACTCACTCTTAATACACAACATAGAAATCACAATGAAACTAGACTAGTTATCACCAGCAGTGTCTATGCAATTTGAGTACTTTTCTTAACAGTTTGCTTTTCTAAATGTTTTTCTGCTATCTATGCATTTTTGGGATGTTTGTTTAAATACTGGATTTGACTCTGAATTTATTCAAGTGTTGTGATTGTTTGCAGTTTTGGGTGATTTGGTGTTTCAATATTAAATCTTACGCAGAGTATAATTAATGCTAGTATTCAAAAGCATAACTGTTGAATGAACATATTTGTCATAGCTCACTTTAATATATGGCTTTTTTTTTTTATAATTTAACAGTTTGTTACTTCAAAATATGCTTGTTCACGTCAGCTTCAACATGCAGTTAGAATTAATTTTGCTGTTTTTTTATTCTTAGTTTTATTTTGCAGCTTTACTTTTTGGAAAAAAAAAACATTTTTTTGTTAATTTCAAATGCTGAGGTTTTATCTTAAAATACTGACTTGACAATGTAATCATCAACTATGAAAATTAATGCCACTAAAATGTTATTCTCACATGATTGAAAATAAAGTTGTCATAACAATTTTGAGTCATTAATTCATTCATTTATTGACTAGACACATAGATATCTGTACTGTGGATTAAAAGCTGAAAGAGGTAACAGCAGTGTCCATTGTCACCTATAGATGGCGCTAATTGTCATGCTAAAATGTTGTAGTTGCATGGCTGTTTGCTCCCCAAGCACAGTTTACATTATACCAGAGAGGTGGGAAACAAAATAGTACACTTTGGTTACAGTACGAGCAATACTGTAATGTTGTAATTATTAAGGTGCTGAGAGAGAATGTCACCAGCAATGCATGAGCTGTTATGTTTGAATTTTGATAATCATGGTCTCTGTATACCTATAAATATATGAACAAATCTGGAGATCAATTATCAGGCATTATATATTAATGATATATTAACTGTTGCCTAAACATAATTTAACTGTGTCAAGACAACACTAGAGATTGGGACATTTTACCACAATAGACCTAATTTATATGATAATTTCAGCAAAAAAAGTAAATTATCTATGAAGTAATACTTCCCGACACAAACCCAACACTGTTATTGGTAACAGAAATTGAATGTACCCCTGAGACATTGTTCACTGTACCAATGAACACCAGAGTACAACAGAGTTTATCCAACATAAACACATAGACGGATGCAGGGGACACAGGAGAGTGCATTTGTCTTCCCCAAATAAAAACATTCAAACCTTTAATTAAGGCTTAATTAAAAGAGACCCTCATTTTCAATTATGCCAAGCATGAGTAAAGACACTAAAAACAATCAATAAGCAAAGAAAGAAGCACCATGCACATCAATTATAACAGATATGAAATCATACAAAACAAACAACTATAGTGATGGATGGTCCCTAAAAGTAAAAATACAGTGTGATAAACATGGTGTAGATGTAAGGTTAAAGGCATACACTCAATTAAAACAAGATCAGAAACAAGGCATTTAAACAGTAATAAGGGTGGCAGAGTGCCCAAGTTTAAGGTCTTTTGCAGATTATTCCATGTATAAGGTGCACTGTAAGAGATTGACATTCTCCCTAGTTCAGTTCTGATTAAGGGAGTGTGAAGCAACAACCTATTTTGTGTAGGAGTACCAAGATTATCTGAGGTCAGAGGTTAAAGGGGTGAAATATAGGATGGAAGCATCTGCAACAAAGCTTTATAAATGAACAGATACCACAGGCAGTATTGACAGTCCAATATTAGAGACATCTACAGCCTAAATTGATGCAAAAAAATTACCCAGAATGCAGAAAATGAAGTGTGAGATGCTCAAAATTGTCAAGTGGAGGGGCCCCAAGCCCAGAACGAAACCTACGCCCTTGCATAACATAAAAGGAATAAATTAATGACCTTTTATACATTAGATTAATTTTTGCTGAAGAAATAGACCATACATAAGTTGTAAAATTGAAGCCTGGTGGTATGTTCAACTTTTAGCATACTACTACTATCACCTCTACACAAGATGATAACATGTTTCATAATAACTTAAATTTAATGGACTATGCGCACAACAAAAAGCTAAGATTGTTGCTACTTATTTGTCTGGTGAAAACAAGTGAGGAAGTTTTGGGGGGTCCTGTTGGGGGTGGTGGCTGGAGGAAGTCCCCGTCTGCGTGTGAGGGGTGAGGGTGAGAACAAATGGAGACAGGCGGAGGGAGGAGGCCGTCCAGAGGGGAGGTTAGACTGGAAGGGGGAGGGAACAAGGGAGACAGCCCTAGCGGCGCAGTGGGAGGACTATCCCATGCCAGGACTTGTGGCGGCTGCAGCGGCAGCCCGGACTGGAGGAAGTGTGTGTGTGTGTGTGTGTATGCATGTGTGTGTGTGTTGGGGGGGCTGAGCAGCAAACAGCAGCAGTTCAGGAACCGAGCAAAAGGCTTCCATTTTATCACCGACAGCCACAGAAAAGGCCGAGGAGAGCACCGGGTCCAGCTGAGAGCGCATTCCAGCAGAGGAACATGAGCCTCTCAGCCCGCACTAAGCCTGTGTGACGGGCTGAGGGCTTCTTTGATCAGGACTTTACCCCAAACTCCTTCTTTCTGCAGCTCTGACTGACAAAGGGACACAGAGGAGGAGGCAAAAAGGAATCAAAGTACTCGCTTTCAGTTTGAAAAGGTAAGGCAGAGAACTTTTCCACGGTCAATCATTGGCAGGGAGTTTTTTTTATTATTTTTTTAAAGTTGGGTTGGTCAGTACTTAAAAGCAGGATTAGACCTCCACACACTGCAGTGCCCTTTCCCCCTTCTCTTTAGCTCTTTGCTCTGTCACATTTCATTGAGTTTGCTCATTTATTCAAAGTGCAAAACAGGGCACTGCTCTCTGTATTTACTTTGGCTCTGAGTCCTACTAAAATCAGGGGTGTGTGTGAGAGAGAGAGTGTGTGTGTTTGTGCTCCAGCTCCTCCAGCAGCACTCTGAAAACAGAGAAGGGACTCATTCAAACTGCCCCAGCACTGATCTTGTGATTTTTTTTCCCTCTTCTTTTCAATGTGAAAGAGTATTATTTAGAGCTTTTCAATTGAACTCCGTAAAGCTTGGCTTGAACTCTTTGGGTCTTTTTAGCTTTTAAATGTCTTCCTCAATGAATTGTGTGTTTGCAATGGCTATAATTTGGGGTTCCTCGCTGCTGTGGGCTCTGGTGTACTGGAGACCTTTTTATAATGTGAAACATATGGGGCCATTCTTGTGGAAGACTTGTACCCAGTAGTCTATAGAGAAAAGAAAGTCTTTGTTGACTTGATTGGACTCCTCAGACGGTGGATACATGATGGAGACAATCAGAGGGCTCTTTTTTTTTTTTTTTTTTTCTTTGAGCTACAGCTGCTGCGTGGTATTTGTGGCCCTTGGGCTATGCTTCTCAGGCCGCCATTGTTGATGACATGTACAAGCGTCCTTACATCACAACGGCAGCTCTCTTCACCTGAATATCAGTCCCTCCCTTGCTTGGAAATCAGACACACACCTGCATTTACACCCTCTTGTGCACCTTTCTTTCAAGCAACATAAACCATGCAGGTTGTTCAGAACATTTTGCAGGGTAAACTCTTTCAAGATTAGCTTTAATTACAGACCCAGCGAGACAGGAGAAACATTTTTGAACTGGCAATTATAGCTTTTGTCGGTGGTTCTATTTTGAGGTCAGAGCCGTATGAACAATATCTTGCCTTGCAGGGCGAAAAGAAATGTGTGTGAGAAAAGCAAAGTGTCAGGCGGTAATTACAAAGGGCTGGCAGGGCGACAGATGAGTGGGGATCCTGATAGTGTGGTTTGGACAGGTGGATTGGTTGGCACAGGGTTGGGGTTTTGTGTACTGTAAGCAGAACACTGTGATCTAACCCTGGGAGGAACAGCATGGGACGGAGCACTGGGCCATTTCACTTTGTCACAGCAGTGCCACGGCCACTTGGCTGACATGTGTAAGCCATTAAAGGGAGAGAAGGAGACCTGGAGAAGGGAGGAGAATGGAGGTAATAAAGGGGAAAGAATGACAAGAAAAGAAGGGAAAGAAAAAGAGAGATGGAGGGAATGAGGGAGCAAGAGTGGGAACGTAGCCTAATCCATTTTGGAACGCATTCCACTATGACCTTGGGATAGAAAACGGTAATTAGGGAGTACTTTAGGAGCCTTAAGGGTGCACAGATTTGCCCAGGGCTGTCATTTTTATTCCCTTTAACATATCTCATGAAAACACGGGACAAATACACGTTAGAGTTCCAGGGTTGCTAAATAAACTTACTAAAAATACCCAGCTCCCCCTCCTATTGCTTTTTTTTTTCTCAATAGCTCTCATGGTTTTGTTTATTTCAGTTCTTCAGCAGTGAATGGGTGTCAAAGCCACAGCGTAAACATATAGAGCCCCTGACAGGAAAAGGCCAGAACAAACTGTGGCCTTGTCCCTCTCTGGGCCCTTCAACCAGCCTGTTATGTCACTGTGGACAAGTTATCCCGCAGTATGAGGCGTGCGCTCGTGCCAAGTATAAATACAAGGCGGTTTGGAACACTGCAGCTGATGGTATCAGGGTTATTAGGTGGCTATTAGATGTGAATGCTAAATACCAACTGGGGGCCACAGCCAGAGGACAACGGCAAGAAACAGATCTGTTCTGGTTGTACAACTCCTGTCATCTGATGGAGGGGTAAACAGGCATGAATAGTTCTTTTTATGTGCAAAGAAATAAAGCCAAGAGGAAAAAAAAATAGCAACATTAAAGGGGCAGTTTGTAAAATTTAGGGTGATTTTGTGGCATCTAGCAGATTGCAACCAGCTGAAACTTCTCCTGGTTAGAATTCCTTCAGTGTCCATTGTTCAGAAGGTTTTTGTCCCTCTCCAAAATAAATGGAGCTGTGATTAAAACCAGTTAAAACACTGAATAAAGCAGTTTCATGTTGCAAATCAGTGTTTCTTTGACACTGTTTTGCATGTGTGAGATGGGCTGCTAAATGTTGTTACATTGTGAGATACTCGTGTTAAACGATGCCAAAGTGTCAAATAATTAAGTTTGTGCATTTGGACGTGAGCCCTGCAAGCTGTTTAGGGTGGCTCTGCACGCTGTGTTTTACTGTCTGTTTTTAAAAGAGTAGCCACATTGACGTCAATGCATGCCGGACTCAACTGGGCATGCCCAGGAATACGCCGCAGCGGTAAACAGGAAATGACAACGGCTAACGTTACTTACCATTCAGAGACGTCTAGAAG
>JAPZEB010000004.1:17981104-17993482 GCA_029783705.1 Chaetodon striatus
GGGCATTACACATGCGCAATGTAACTGTGGCTGCAATGTTGGAGGGTTTTAGCAGACAGCGCCAGAAGTAAAAGGATGGTGTCCACTCAGGTGTTCTTTGGGTGCATAGTATCACAATATTTTTGTGTGGCAATATTGTATCGTCCTACAGTGCTAGAATAATACTAGTCCTCATAAATTACTTTTTTTAGTCAACTACATACATTTTGCTGCTACAAAAATATGGCTGAGGTGAGATGAACAGACTGGAAACTTATTAAATAAAAGAGATGTTGACAAAGAAAGCTATTAAATAGCAATATATTGTATCGCAATACTCAGCATATCGCAACATATTTAAAATCGCAATAATATTGTATCGTGACATAAGTATTGTGATATATCGTGTCATGGATCCTCTGGTGATTCCCACCCGTAATATCTTTTCATATAAAATACTACTTTTCATACCTAAGGCCTTAGTGAATTTTGTGAAATTTGGCTATTTATGTGTGCGGATAAGATGCAACCCTGCATTGCGTAGCCAGTGTCATACCACACAATGTTCTTGAAAACATCAGTATTAATAAAAAGTAGCAAAAAAGTTGGAAAAAGACAGAAAACAAAGTCTGTGGTGTACTCAGAGTAATTTAAATGCTTCTGCAAGGAAATGTTGCTGTAGAATTTTTTAAAATTTAAATTTATTCAGCTTTATGGTATTGGTAAAGTAAGTGATGAATATCTTAAAACTTTCTGCATGGCAAGATACCACTAGGGGGTATATGAGAAACTGTAACATAATGGAACTCTTCCATAGTGGAGTTTTCCCTCCACACACTTTCTATATGTACAGTATGTCCTGTACAAACTGCACACAGACTTTTATGAGATAATAATTCCCAGAGGGCTGTCGTCTACACATCGGAGGCACATGTAGAAGCTTGGGCGGAAGAAAATGAGGAGGATGATGATCATTATGCTTTCGACTCACGGTTTTGGCATTCAGGAGGTGCGGGATGGTAGTAACTGAGAAGGAATGGGAAGGGTTAGGTAATTGCATATCCATACACAACCAGACCTCCTCCTGCGATACGAGAGCAGCTTGAGGAATGGTTCTGGTTTCGCCGCTCTCTGCACTGTAATTGGTGGATTATTCAGGGACTGACCATACCACAACAGCCAACATGATGAATGCTGGATATAAACGCTTTGACTGGTTTTCTTAAGCTAAGAACATACTTGGTTAACCATTCATGGGTTTGTTAACGCCAGTGTAATCCCGATAGGTAAAACAGTTTTTGAAACAATTGTCGAACCCCGTAATTGAGTTTAGGGCACATCTGTTTTTTTGCTGATATTGTTCATGTGGACGGAAGGCATGCAATTTCATGACACACAAGAGTGAGAGAAAAACAACTTGGCTGCTGCTTTCAGAGCTCCAAGTACAAGGCAAGGATTGCTTTAATTAAAAAGTGTCTTTTTACAGAGTGAAAAAGTCTGGAGCTGCAGGAATGTTGTTTTCTTTCTCTGATCCTCTGTGGGCCGCCCTCTCTTTTTCTTTCTTTCTTTCTTTCTTTCTTTCTTTCTTTCCCTCTCTTCTCCCCCCTTCTCTCCCCAGTGGGGTAGTCCCCTAATGCAGGGCAAGAGGTCGGGTTACTGCTTTCCTCCAGCCCGCCTCCTACCCATAGTCCCGCCTCACTTGTTTACATTCCTCTGCCCTTATTTGGAGATCTCAAGGTCCCCCCTTGTGTGGAGTGCAAACACTCTCACCTTCTCAGCAGAGGAAGAAAGCAGGGGCCAACTTCTTCGTACTCTCGATTTTACCCTGACCATTATCTGGTGGTTAGAAGCCATGACTGCTCTCGTGTGTCTGTGTTGCCTCTCCTCTGCAACTTTTGCTTTACCGGAGACTGGGATTGTGTTGTGTGCTTACCTGGTAGTGGCAGCGAAGGTAAGAGACTTTTCTTCTTGAGACAGATGGGTGGCCGTGAGGGGGAGGGGAGAGAAAAGGGAGGCAGGAGGATGACAGGGTTGACAGAGAGAGGAAAAGATGGCCAGCACTGAGGGAGAGGGGAAACATCTGTCCCAAAAACCTGCTTGCACCTTGCCAGGAGGAATGTTACGAGAGGGATTTGTTGGGAACCTCCTGGCGGAACTGACCTGCATGGAGGCCTGAGTCAAAGCCGTCATGGCCGGATGCAGGTTCAACTAGTGTGTTTGTGCAAGCAAGGTGGGGGGGCGAGCTACACATACAGGAGCGTTTGGAGAGGGGGAGGAGGGGGAGCCTTTATCATGCGTGTCTGGTATTCAGATCCTCCAGTCATGCTTTGACTGAAAGGCAAGTACTCAAGGCGGCAGATTGAGGGAGACGCGTAGGAGTCATGTTCCAGCTCCTCTTTTGTTGAGGAGAGAGTGACAGTGAAGCAGCGAGTTTTACTGACTTGGCAACGCTGCTCACACGCACTCCTTCTCCAGCCCTCGTTTTGCGTGAGTCCAGGCTTAACTTGATTTTGCTTGTTTTCCTTTGTGATGGATTTGACTCTGACTTCTGTGACTGTTCATTCACTTCTGAGGATTAAGGAGGTTGTTTGGACATATGCTGGGGGTCAGGGGGCAGGTGAGAGCGAGCCGGGGGGCTTAATCACAGCAGGGTGAGGAATGCAGGGGTCAGACTCTGAAGATCCACAGTCGTCTGACTCTTGTAGCAGCATACAGGAGGCTTAACATCTATTATATAACCTGAGCATGAGGAACACCTTTGTCTACAGCGCATGCTGCATACACAAACACCTTGGCAGTTCACCTTGTAGCCTGGTGGGAGTTGGAATGTATTTCCTCAAGTAATAATTTGGGTAATTGTCCGACACACCCAATTAGGTAATTTGTTTGACATGTTGATTCACATATTTTTCTTTGTCACTGTACTAATATCTTAGTTATTTGTAGTCTGTTTGCTTTGTATTGTCTGGAATGTTGTCTTTGTCAGGTGAGGTGTGATTGTGAGTGTTTGAGCTTTGTCTATAACAGATTCTGAATGATGGAGGTTATGGGGTGACGTGACTGTGCATGTTTAACCGAGTCTTGTTTTGTCTGTGGTTTTGTGCCGTTTGTATTCGTCTGCTGTCTGTCTGTGTGTCTCTGTGTGTACGTGAGTCCATACCAGCTGACCGTATGAAGCGCTGCATCTCTTCTATTTTGCAGCGCCACGCTCTCAAGGCCTAACCCAGGACAAAGCGGCTAACAAGAGAAGCCCCGGCGGAGGAGAGGCGACGCTGGGCAGAGGGGCCCGCACGACCTCCGCCACCTCCAGCCCCGACCACAGCGACCACGCCCTCTCTGTCAGCAGCGACTCGGGCCTGTCCAGCACCTCTCTGTGGGCAGACAGACCCACACCTGTCCCCGCCACCACCGTCAGGCCTAACCAGGGCCCCAGCCAGCAGGAGAAGGTCCAACTGAAGCGCCTGTTGAGTGGCTTTGGTCTTGAGGACCCCTTGCTGGGGGAGATGGGTGATCAAGGCCCCAGAGTGGGCATCCAGCATACAGTCCCGGCGCAAGTGCACATCAACGGAGACCCCAGACCCAGAGAGAGGGAAACGGACATCCTAGATGATGAGGTCATAACGGGTCATGATCTGCACAGTGTGGACAGCTTGGGGACATTGTCGTCCTCGTGCCACAAGAGCAGCCAGAACTCCCTGCTGTCAGATGGTTTTGGTAGCCCTGGAGGAGAGGAGCAGCAAAGCCAAAACCAGCACCACCTCCACCACCCTGCACCCCCTCCTATGGAGGAGTATGAGAGAGGCTATGCTGAGGCTAGAAGGGGCTGTATGAGCTCCAGGAGCAACTCTGTGGCCTCTGCTAATCCCAGTAGTGCCCCCATGCCCAAGCAGCACGTCTACAGACAGGGAAGCTATTCCACACAGTCCTGGGTTCGCCAGCAGCAAATGGTCGCCGCACAACAGTTTATCTACATGCCCGAGGATGGAAACGATACAGAGAGATACCCAGGGAACAAGCAAGGAGGCAGTTCACCCAAAGCAGGCGTACCCTCTGAACCCCAGGGCCCTACCAGGGACATGACAACAGATGCTCTGAGAAATACGGCGCCCCACAAGGAACAGGCGACAATGAACAATAACAACAACAACAAACGTGACGAGGAGTTCAAATCTCTAACGAAAGACATTGACAACTCCATCGACCAGCTCAACCAGCTAATCATGGACCTGGATCCCACATTTATGCCGGTGTCGAGCCAAAGCAGCATCAAGAGGAACGGCGGGACGCACGTGAACGGCTCAGTCTCCAAATGCCCGAACGGCATCAATCTAAGATTCAACGATAATAATGCAGCAACCCTGAAAAACACACAGCAGACAGGTAAGACCGTCAGACAGTCTGGGTGTGGTGGTGATGATGTGGTGTGGTCTGGAAGTGTGGTCGTGAGGAGAAATGTGTGACACTCATTATGAATGCGGTGAAGTTGTTTTGCTGGAAATAAACGAGGCGGAGATACAAGTAATAAAGCAACTTTAATTAACATGCTAGGAAGATTCCAAAACAGAGTCTCTCCAGCAGCATCAGCTTTTGTTCCCCTTCACTGCAGAGTTAACTTAACAAAGCACTCCTCCTCCTCCTCTCCCTCTCCCACCTGGCGTGTTTTAGTGGCAGAAATAGCAGGGTTGTTGCCAGGTTTTCAGATGTTTTCAGTATGAATCTGAGGAAAGAGCGCCGTCCAGACTTGTCTGTGTAGCTATCTGACTAGAGGATCAGTGCGGTACACGAAGCGAGGGAGAGCAGCTGTCATCGACCTCTGTGAACATTGCCGTCTCTCGGTGTTTGATTATAGAGATTGCATACTGAGGAACACAGATATTTACCAAATCAAAGTCCTCAATGTTGTGTTTCCCTTGGAACTTCCCACAGACTGACTGCTCATTGTTGTGTGTAGGAGAAGAATTTAAGAATTGTGTAAAACACATGCAGCATTTCCTTCATTTAGTGTTTGTCATCTTCAATAGATGCTCTCTGTATTGTTGTTTTATGTCTTTCTATCTATATGTTACTATCATTTTAATATGTCTCCTTTGATTATTGTTGTTTGGTTTGTTGTGCAGAGAGAGGTTATGCAACAAAGTTGATATCTCCGAAAATTACTGCTATGTTGTTCATGTCGAAACTTATTCCAGGACCCTATTTAAGGATGCAGGCTATGAGCTTAAACACTGCAAAGAATTTACAGAATTTGTGTCAGTAATTTTATGTCGTCTTCTACCAGCAACATTTAAAATGTTAGAGAAATTTCAAGCTTACAAAATTCCTCTCTGACCAATTCATTGTATCAGAATTGGCTCACTCTTACAGGTTATCAAGTTCAGCACTATTGACTTCAAAATATACATACTAGGTGCCGTCTGCCTCTTTTTTTTTTTTTTTTTTTTTCTTTTCAGTCTTTAGCTAAAAACCAGTGAGGCATTAAAAATGCACAAAGCTGCGTGGGTGTTAGCAGCGCATGAATCACACTCCAGCATGTACATGTGGTTGCAGGGGGCACAAGATGGGGAGGCCTGAGGAATTTCCAAGGGAGGAACAAGTGAGGCCGGAGGCAATGTTTTTTCCATTCGATTCCAAAGGCGTACCTGTCTGTGCAAATCAACTACACAGAAGCACCATTCCAAGAAACAAATGCCGAAGGCTATGACTTTTTGCTAATTTGCGAATAACCTATAGGAAGTAGTGGATTGTTTTTAACATAGGCTTTCATCAGTGTTTGCATGGGTGATGATAGGAGTAATGGCTTGGAGACGTTCTGCCCTGCTGTGTTATTACATGAAGTTGGAGGAAAAAGCTATTTATCAAAAAGGAAGGCTGGTTTAATTATACTGATTTTATGAATGATTCATGTTGACTGTTGAAAGCAATTCAATCTGCAGTGATGCTTTTTGGCTTAAATTTGCATACAGTATCAGTGTAACTAGACCAGTCGTGCTTTTCCTGCTGGCATCCTCGCATCATTGCACCACGCCTCCGTATTGTTATTGTTTTTACTGTGAAGAAGAAGAGAAAATGGAGATGGATGAGGAAGGTTAATGTATCATAATGTGTCAAGGGGACTGGTGCTGACATACAGCAACTGATGAGAGGTGAAGGTTGGAGGTGCTCTCCACCTGAGGCTAAAGTAAAGCTTGCAGGAGAAGTGTGGTGCATTGCAAAAGTCTTATTTTATATCTTCAGTAACTTCATGACTTTCAGGAGGCAGTAACGTTTTAGGTACATTTTTTATTAGATTTATTTTATCTTTATATCACTGAACAGTAACTGTGTATTTGATCAAAAAACATAACATACATTCAATTTTACATTAAATATAATGTGTTTGTGAAATGCACCTGCAGCCATTATATATGTTGATATCAGAATAAAAGAATATCCAAGTTCAAGATACCTCTTTGGGGGGGATGGGTGCTGTGGATAAAATGTTTTATTATAGTATGTTTCATATTTTAGCACTATATTATGGTAAAGTACATTGTCAGAAAATCATTTCTAGCTAAATAATCTGATGGGACTGTCACAGGCAAATGCAATCAAAGGAATACTTGACACATTAAGGAGTAAATCACATGGATACAAAAGTGCTGTAAAGCCAATGTAATCTTAAAGGGACCTGCTATGCTTCCATATTTTCTTTTGTATAGGTCAGTGGTTCCCAACCCGCAAAACCAGAGCATTAAAATTACTTTTTAAGTACTTAAAATGAATCAGTCAGGATTGATGCAATGGAAACGGAGCCTTAGGAGATGACAGTTCTCTCTGATATCAGGCAAACATAGCACTAGTCAAAGGTTGTATGCCTCTGGACAGCAGTATCTGCCAGTGAAATAGAAATAACAAGCTAGGTATAAGTTGCGCGCAGCACACTGGTATAATAAAGTAGTCATTATTAGCAGTGGTATTTGTTAAGAAAAAAGCTATATGTCGGCGAGACTGAGTATATGAGAGCGGAAAATGAGTGGCATTTTGTGTATTAGTGCCATAACCCTGCAGAATAGCAGCAGCATAACAAAATTGACATAGTTACCACTCAGAATTGACACATGCCATGAGAAAAACTGCAGCACACCATCAGCCACTTTTCCATCTCAGTGTTGCTGTCAGTTATAATGTTTAGGTTCATTACACAACTACTACTGTAGCATGCTGTTGCCATGGTTGCCAGGACTTTAACATAAGAGCACGCTGATGTAGAGTAGTGGTTAATCTCTGTAGTCTTACTATCTTTCAGGTGTTTTGATATGTGAATTTTAAGGGACACTTGTGCCTTAGGGAGGGCCCTCAGTGTACAGTATAAATATTTAAGAGTTTTCACATACTTAGTTTTTCCTCTCCTCACTTTTGCTAACTTGACACTTCACCCCTTCTGACTTCTCATAAAATATTAAAGAATGACCAAAAAAAAGAGACATTGCAGTTGAAATGGACAACAAGAAGCTGTGTTTCTGGAGGGCAGTCGTGCAGTTTATGTGAGGGGCCTACGCACCTGACTGTGTCAATCTTCATCTTGCTTCTTTTAGTGTTTTCCCCTCAGGTCATGTTCCAGGTACTCATGTGGATATTCTGCAGGTGTAGACATTCCAGGCAGTTCACGGGTTTTTATGAGCTGTGAAACTAAACTGCCCTTATCATTAAGGCCCTAACAGTTCGAGTTCAACTTAAGACACTCCATGTGATCTGAGTGGCCCCCAAACCCTGACCCTCCTCATGTTGACTTTTAATTAGCTTCACTGATGATCGGACTACGTTTAACCATCACAAACAAACCGTCCTATGTCACAGCGAAAGCCCTGTTTTTATAAATCCTTCCTTCCCAGAGAGAACGTGGTTTCTTTTAGTGACTATGCATGCTGTTTGTTGAGCCTTAAATTTGGTTATATATTCCTAGTTTGTTTGTAAAGTGATTTTCTCTAAAAAAATAAAATCTCCATCCTAGAGCTGAGCAAGTAAACAAATGACACATAAGTGCAATAAACACATTTTACTCCCACAATTGAATCACTGCACTTTAACATCTAAATATTTTCTGTTTTTTTTGTGCTTCTGTTTTTACAGCAAAAGGTTCCAAGAGACGCTGACTTATAAGGTATGCTTTTAAATGTGATTAAATCCCTCTATTACATTTACTGTTCATTTGCACACTGTAAAATATTAAGCTCGGAATATTGAATTACAGCAACTCAAGGACTGTGTTTGAGATTCAGTTCACCTACTGTATATGCACATCCAAAGTCGCCTTTGTGGGTCATGACTTATTCTAAAACATCATGTTCATTAGAGGCTTACATATGCTGTCGCAACAAAATGAGACAAGTTTTTCTCCTTGCTAACTGCTTCTTATTGAGATGCTGCTGCACCAACAGAGGTATAATGAAATCAGAGGCATTAGGTTTGAAAGTTATAGTATTATGTAATGGGATAAGAGCGCAGTGACCCAGTGAGAGGTGAAGCACCACAATCGTCGCCACATGGCAAACACAGAAACCAGAAGAGAAACAGATAAATGTTCAGACAAATGACACTGGGTTGGATTAGGTTGCACTAGTTATTATAAATCTGCTCTTAGGTTTCTTAGTGACTTCTGGCAGAGTTCAAACTAGTGATTTGTTAAATAATGTTGCACTGTTAAAGGGGAACTACGCCCATTTTCAAAATTCATATATGTTGTTCTTATGGTCTAAGGCAGTCCAAAAATATGAGTAAACATGAACAACTCTCTCATAAATCCAGAATCTAGAGTGCTAAAACATAAATTTGTGATGTCATAGGGTATAACTGCTGGAGCTCCTTCAAGGACAATATATGGTGAAAGATGTTTCAGATGAAACTTAAAGCACCCAGGGGAATATTCTGAGTATATGTGTACATTTTCTGTTTCAGGACTGAGAACGCTACAATAGAGCAAAGCTCATTTGGGTATAAAAAAAGAAAACAAACATTCTGTGGGTCCACAAAATCGGTCTCTGATTCATTGTCTATGGAGCCCTAGACTTTATACTTGATGACATCACAAGTTTGAGACTTTAAGACTTTGAGACTCAGACTAAGTAGCATATCATAAATACTTTGGACTACTTTTAGCATACTTTAAAATCATGTCGCTGAGCTCATTTGTCTTGGTCTTATATTTCCATGGCTGTGCATCTCTTCTGCCATTGTCATGTGGCAGGTGAAAAAAAATGAGATGCTTGCCTCATAAGAATTTACACTGTGCCCTGGCAGCAAGCGAGCAACGCTTTCTGTCCATATCGAATCCCTTAAAAAATTACCTCCCATTACGCCATGTGAACAAACCTAGTAGGCTACCTATCAGCTGTGCGCTTCACTTAGAGGATGGGTGAGAACTTGCTATTGTTCTACTTTTTGTACTTTTTAAACAGGAAACACATGTTGCTATAGTTACTGGAAATGACATACAGTACAGCCAGCAGCAAGTAGGTAGTTCTTGTTAGCAATGGTCATTTACCAGAAACTTTCAGCTCCCTGGCGATCTCCCTCCAGCCAGCTGCTGCCTTATTTAGGTTTTTGCAGTTAAATGAGGAGTTGTTCTGTGTATAACTAAGTTCAACTTCTGTTCCTCATCCATTGCTGAACTTTCACTGCAAGAATCAGGGATAAACAGAAACAGGGCATCCGACAAAAGTTCATCTTAAAATGGCAGCGCTGTGTCGCTCACGGCTGGTTGGAACATAACAACAGAAAACAATGCAATCAAACCGACACTCATGTTGTATTTAGTAAGGACAAGGTGTTAGAGCAAACAAAAACACAACAAAGTAATCCTCTCAAGTTATCTTTGAAGACAGTAACTGTATTCACAATACCACCAATTTACACTACAGTTGTAATGGAATACAGTGTGTTCAACTCTGCCTGCATTAAATAGCAGTTAGCATAGTAACAGCTAATCTCTCTGTAATGTAATAATGTAGTGATGCTTAATCTTAATTTAGTACTTAATCTACATGTTTTACCTAGACAGTGTTTTACTCTACGAAGAGTGCATGCAACCAGCTCCTTTTGTAATTTGGACACATATACCAAAGCTATAAAACACTAAAAATGGATTGTCATTACTTCATTTTATTGGGCATGAGTAAGAGCTCGTTTTTGTGTTGTTTTCCTATTTTGTTATTTATTTTTTAATTTATTTTATGGGACATTAAAAAAAAAAAAATCAGATGTCTGCGCTCTCATCACTGTCTTAGAGACTAAAGATTCCCCAGGCAGTTACAACAGGGAGGCTCACACCCCACCCTCCAGTCTCTCAGTCCCTTATCGCTCAGCACAGACACAGCACTGTACTCTGGGAGGGCCCAGCCCACGATGATGTATGGGACCTGTCAGTGCCCCTGGGGAGAATCTGTGCAAAAGTTGCTGCAGGTCTTAGCCATGGCAACCTCAAGAGTTGACTTGTCACAACAACGGACCACCTCTAACTTCTTTTCTTTTGTGCACCAGAGGAAACGGATTTTTACAGACGTGCCGCGAGAGACACAGAAGATTATATATTATTTATGAGACACTGGGTGATTGTACTGCTCTGTGATAGTTGTGATTTTTTTTGCTGTTTGTTCAGAAGCCCAGTAAGCAAAAAGAAACACAGCTGTGTTACTTTCTGTCTGGAAATGTGAAGCCGAACATGTAGCCACACAGCAGTAGAAATCTATATTCTATTTAAACCAGCAGACACATTATCTGCCACTTTAAACCTGAGCTCTGAATCTTGCCTGCCTCCTCCTATGGTTTTGCTTTCAACAACCATGTTTGGTATTTGCTATTCATTTGAACTCAGGGTGCAGAACCCCACTGTTTCCTGTGTCTCTGCTCCCAAAGCTCCAGCCGACGCTTGCAGACATAAAAGCAGCAATACGTTGTTTTATAGCAGAACCATAGTTGTCCTTCCTGAACTCGAGTAGTTAAACAGAATGACAGCACATTGACGAATGGTGTATCGCTGGAATAAAGGGCTAATGGTGTGAGATATTGGTGCTCAGCGCTAACTTTAAGCACCTGCTCCATGGCCTTGCATTCAGCGTCGACCTCGTGGAGTGAGGAATCGAATCAATTAAAGTAGAAGCAACTTAGAGCTGACTAACCGCTCTCCCCATTCGCTTGTTTCATGAACCATGGCGAGGTGAAAACGGGGCAGAAAAACTTGTCCTTTGGTTGGAAATAAATAATCAGAGTTCATGTGGCCTTTTTGTAGACTTTACAGGGCTGATTTTCCTCTTTATGTATTTTGCATCTTACCTCTGGGCAGCTAGTCTGACATACTGTTAACTAGTCCGCAAATGATGCACACAATGCAGAGAAATCTATTTGGTCAATCACTGTTACTCAGTCCAGTGACATTGTAAAGAGACATTTCAGTGAAGCAAGGCTGAGAGTCTACAGCCATGCAACTGGCCCTGAGAAGCTGTGTGCTATTATCAGCATGCTATCACAGTGACATTGCTAACATGCTGATGTTGTAGTAGGTAATATTTTCCAGATTCACCTTTCTAGACAGCCCAAAAGCCAGAAAAATGTTGGCATTGACCAGCTCTGCAAACCACAGATACATTACATTTGCACATTATTTTCTAGTGGGTACAGTACGTTGACACTCTGTGTTTCTCAATAACTCTGTGGTGAAGGTGTGGTTAGGTTCAGGCACAATAATGGGTATAGTTAGGAAAAAAACATGTTATGGCTTAAAATGCCACCTTCAGGGTTTAAACCTCACTTGTCTGTAGAAAAACACTGAAGTTCTTTGGCTTAAATGTAGTGTTGCAGTGGTTTCAGGGAATACTGTGGTATGGACATTGATGGTTATCATACCGTGAACTTTTGCTAATCTATGGTATTGAAAAAAATGCAACCGTGTGAAGGCTCACACCTTTATTTTCCTTATTTTCAAGAGGAGGATTTTTTTACTTTCCAAGTTTCAAGTTCAAGTTTCAGTTATAATAAATGGTTTACTCAACCAAAAGAAGAAAAAAAACTTTCCGTTTGAATTCCTTTTTATGTCATTGTATTTGATAGTAAGAGCAACAGCAACATCAACAACAGCAACAACTGTGTAATCATGTATTACATATACTGTTTACCTTGAAACCGTGGTATTTTTTGAGATGGTTGTGTACTGTGAAAATCTAATGCAGTTGCAACCCTACTCAAACGCCACTGGGAAACGCTGCTGTGTGTTGATGAAAAAAACAAGCGGGTTTGGTGCCACAAACACAGTTGGAAACGCCAGGAAGGGTTGCCAAAGAGCAACGTTTGTTGTTGTTTGTTGGTCTCGAACAGTAGTCTGCAACTTGGATTTGCCTTGGTATCGCGCCATCCCCCATCCCGTCCCTC
>JAPZEB010000004.1:17999083-18010764 GCA_029783705.1 Chaetodon striatus
CTAATGTTCGTCTACTGTATGTTTATGACGTTTATTTGTTTCTAATAACTTCAGTTCATCCACAAACCAGTCCTGGCCAGAGCATCCCGTCCTGAGCCGCCACTCGTCTCTGAGCAGCTACCCCTCAACCAGACAACCGCCGCCGCACTCCATGTCAATGGACTATGGCCACCACTCTCCTCCCCTGCACCACCCCCACATCCACCCTGCCCCCAACGCTCACAGCTCTCCCCGAAGCAGCCAGCGAAGCCGCATGGCTCGCTACGCTCTCAGCCATAGTCCCGCGCAAAGCTTTGACGAGCAGGATGACTCAGGTCTCGGCTATGGCACAGACTGTCCAAACACCAACTCTAATTTGCTGGGAAATGGAGGCATGGACAGGGAACTTTTGACCTCCATGGATGGGCAGAATCAGTTACAGCTGCCCCAGATGCAGCCTCCACTTCTGCCCGAGAAGAAGAGGACATCAGATGGAGAGCATTCGCTGGGAACAGCGTCCCCAGCCCTCAGTGGGTTCTCCAGTCCCCACAGTGGGAGCTCCCTGAGTATTCCCTTCCCCAACGTATTGCCTGACCTCTCAGCTCAGACGATGGGCACTGCCTCACCTCTGCCAGGTAAACTACAATCCTTGAAAGAAGCTGATATTCTCATTGGTGTCAGATGGCTTGTTCAGCCCACTCAAATGAATACTGTACTGACTATTTGGCTGATGATCGTGTGTTTTCCAGATGTACTGGCCGGCAAGCAGGTCACTGTAAAATTTGTGCAGGACACATCAAAATTCTGGTACAAGCCAGATATCTCAAGGGATCAAGGTAGGCTTCCAGTGTCCACTTTTGTTCCAAAGTAATAAAAGAAAGGAAACTTTAAAACAGAATTATTGAGTCTTCTCACAATAATTTCCTCTTTGCTCAGCCATTTCAGTCTTGAAGGACAAGGAGCCTGGTTGCTTCATTGTGCGGGACAGCCATTCATTCAGAGGGGCTTATGGGCTGGCAATGAAGGTGGCTACTCCCCCACCCTCAGTCCTCCAACAGACCAAGAAAGGTATGGTTGGTTTATACTTATATGGTTTCAAATAATAAGACCAAGTTCAGTATACGTGTCACTAAAGTCTTTTTTGCATGTATTAGAGCTAAGTCTATACTTAAGACTTAGGTCCTATATTCTGCTCATTTTCAGGTTCTTACTTGTATTTGGGGTGTCCACTAGAACATGCTTGCATGGTTTAATGTTCAAAAAACACTTTATTTTCCTCATACTGTCTGTGCTAAAACACCTGTATTCACCCTCTGTCTGAAATGCTCCGTTTTAGTGCCTGTCTCTTTAAGTCCCCCTCCCAAAAAAGCCCTGTTTGCTACGATTGGTCAGCGTTTCTGGGTACCCAGGTCTCACGTCTTTGCACTGTCATTGCAGCCAATGGGACGACTATAATGGCAACTGTACTGGCACTCTCTACGTTTATAGACTGTGTCATTGCTATGCTATAGCTATGGCAACAGCTTTGGTCCCTGTTTACTTCCTGTCAGCAGTGCTGGCCCTAGCACATTTGGTGCCTTAGACGAGTCCTAGTTATGGCCTAGTTATGTTGTTGTGGCCTCAAGTAATATTTCAAAATAGTAGTAGTAATAGTATTAGTTATAAGTAGTAAAAGATAAGTATTTTGATTTTTTTCTTTCCCTGTTTGTGGTGCCCCCTATGGATGACGGCGCCCTTAGCATTTGCCTGTACTGCCTATGCCCAGGGCTGGCCCTGCCTGTCATCTACCACATTAATAAATATTACAACAGGAAGTACAAAGGGATCCATTTAAAATGTTTGTTTTTATGCTGAAAACAGTCTACATAGTATAGTTGTGACATCACATCTTCACAGAACTCCTGACAGCTCATTGAAGGGCAAAGTTTCTAAATGCGGACTACGTGCATTTCTCTGTGAATTGAGCGTTTTGATACTTTTAAAGTATTTGTATAGCACCTACACCTGCTTTATAATAAAAGTAGATAAGGAACTCAGACTTTTTTACAATACGGGACCTTTAATATTTTAGGAAATATACATTTTTGCTGGCTTCCAATGCAAAAATTGATACCGCTTTCTGTCTGTGTGTTAAATATAGAACTAAGTGTGTAGAAAGAAAGAAAGAAAACAAATGCAAATTTCTCAAAAGGTTTAATTATTCTTTCAGTTATCATGGCGAAGATATCAGAGATTGGTCCAGTAGTACAGATTTCCTGGGAATCATTCATCACACAATCACACACAAAGCCATCTACAGTTACAGCCTACTGTACTCGCCTTAATGCTGGAACATGAGAGTGTGTTGTGCGTGAAAGCTCTTCACTGTGTTTCTCTCCTGGGCATTACCACGATGAAGCCAAACAGACCCCTTCTGCCTGATAGTCTTAGATGTACAGCTAATGTTTCACCCCTTAACAAAGGATGTGCCGGGTCCATAAGCCAACTCTGATCCCAGGGCCTTCTCCTGGGAAGCTGTCTGCCCCACATAACTCTGTCTGATGGGTATGTAACATCCACAGAGTGGGGTCAAAACAGGCCGCTTGCTTATTTACTTGGTCGTGTGTTTGTTTTAGCATATTCAGGAAGTAACGTGGAGGGATTTTTTGGAAAGAAAACAATGTCTCTAAAGGGATCTGGCCAAACATTCTCTGGCCATGCTTCAATGTGGAAACAAAGGCTGATTGAGCGATGATAGAGATTCACACATCACTTTTTCAGGGCCAGAGGATGTTAAATCCCACACGATGTGTATCAGAAACAAGTCCAGCTATTTATGAGGAATATTTTCCGTCAAAAGCAGCACAGAAGGCCTCAAAGGATGCCCTCCTGCCCTTCTTGCTCCAGCCCACCACAGCGCTCAACCCTTTAATTTTATCTCCCACTCACACCTGTCCTTTTGTTTGCCTTCACCCCTACGCAGTCCAGCGGCACCTGTGGTGACATCATGACACGGTCCTTCCCCACATTTTCAGCTTAGGGCATTGTGGCTCCTTATAAGTGTGAAACCCAACCCACCTTAAGGAGCGGGCCTTTCTCTAAGCTTTTGTGTGGGGACATTCCTCGCATAGACTCCTCCTGCCCCCTCAGAGGCGCCTCTGTTGAATCATAATCCCATTAATCTCTGAAGAGATTGAATGTAGCGATTTAATATGTTTTTATGTAACTCTTCAAGGCTGGGAAATTGTGTGTTGTGCTGAGATAAATGCTTTGAGCTATTATTTAGGTCAGAGTAAATCTAGGGTGTCAGATAGAGGACAGACCACAGACTATTATGAGGAATTCATCATTTCATGTATCTGTGTCTTCTGCGTGTCCTTCTTCCCAACAGGAGGTGACCTGTCTAATGAGTTAGTGCGCCACTTCCTGATCGAGTGTACACAGAAAGGAGTGCGGTTGAAGGGTTGCCCCAATGAGCCCTATTTCGGTGAGTACCAATCCTGTAGTAACATTGCAGCTGGTTAACAATAGGGACACCTGCTGGCTGTTTGACTACACTGCACACAGTGAAAGACTTCACACACCATACTGCCCTCTAGTGGTCTGTGGTGCATTGTATCAGCGGCTGGTGATTGGTAATATTGTCTGCAGCATAACATGACAGATTAATGCATCTTATAGTACATGTTAAGTGTTTTTGTCTGTCCCTTTAAACTAGAATAATTATATTCCTTTCCTCCTTTAATTGTATTTGCATGTTTTTAGGCATTTATTGGCAATATCTTTGCATTTTGTTGCTCTTTTCTTTCTTTTTTTTTTTAAATGTATAGTATGAAAATATTTGTGTGACAGTTGCAAAAGTCATGCAATGTAAACAGCTGAATATTCTGTGCACTCTTGCCCAAAAATTGCCTGAATTATGTACTGAATGAGGTATTAGTACATATATAATCTCTAAGAAACTTTCCATTTTATACCAGGGCAATATAACTAAAGCGGTGCTGCAGAAGGAAATTAATTACTTGGTCAAAATCCTACTCACAGCTCGCACGAAGGCCATTATAAGAAACTGATTAGAAACAGATCCACCCAGACAGTGGTTAGATATCGTACAGGAAATATTTTTGGTGGAAAAAATACTTACTCTCAATAAGTTTAAGAAGATTAGATGGAAAAAAATGAAATGGATTAAGTTCAGAAATAAAGACACAGACCAGGGGTGTCAAACATACGGCCCGTGGGCCAGAACCAGCCTGTCACAGGGTCCAATCTGGCCCAACAGATGACTTAGCCAATAGGTGCAAGGCTTTAGGAGCAAGTCAAACAGTCAGTAGCTGCTATAAATATTGCAAAATATTGTCAATCGGAAGCTTCAGTACAAAAGAATCTGTATCAAAATTCTATTGTAAAACAATATTGGTGGAACCCTAAGGCTTAAAGGACAGAAATGTATGGATATTTTGTGATGGTTTTATTGGTTCAGCCCACTTGACATGAGGTTGGGCTGTATGTGGCCCGTGAACTAGAATAAAATGACACCGCTGACATAGACACTGTATAATTTCATTGGCAATAATGTAAATATTTGTACAAAAGTTTTAATAAGGACAAATAACTATATATTGCATCACTAGATGTAAACTGTAACCCCCTCTTTACACTTGTAAATTTCAGTGTTGTGTCTTGTCTAATTTGTGTGTGTATATTTTCGGTAAAGATTAAAATGATTAATAAAAAAAAAAAAATCATGTGCACTCTTGCAGTAAAATGTTTCTGTCAAATCTCACTGTATTATGGATTTTATATCTTTTTGCTTCACAGGAAGCTTAACTGCTCTGGTCTGCCAACATTCAATCACCCCTCTGGCCCTGCCCTGCAAACTCATCATACCTGACAGAGGTAAACGTTCAACACACAGTTACAGACCTAATTTTACAGTCAGAAGAGAAAGTGAACATTATTTAGGTTTTGTGGCTACCTGTATCTGTTTGTCTTTTAGCTGTCTGGCCGCTTGTTTATGAAGCTGTTGTGGTTTTTACCAAAAAGTCTCACTGACGTTTTTGCTTTTCTCGTTCATAGATCCTCTGGAAGATGTTGTGGAGACTACCTCACAATCAGTCACCAACTCTGCTGCCGAGCTGCTAAAACAGGGTGCAGGTAATGAGGCGTTTAAGGTCACTTGCTTTGAATAGACACGATGACAAAGCGATGATGGCACTGGGCATAAATATGGACACAATCCTCGTGTGCAACTGTGTGACACACATTTTTTCCCAGTCCTGTTATTATGGACTGTGGGACTTGGTCACTGAATACCAGAGGCGGAGCCAGATGGTGCAAACATTTGGGGCCCAGGCACGTTAACCCTGGGACATTTTGTTTCCCATATACGGCATCTATATGTGGTATTTCTTAATCCATTTGTGATAATAGACTGTCTAAAAATCTGCTTTATTTGAATCAATGCCATAATAACCTGGCCTGCTCTAGTTGCAAACCAGTGTTCCCCAACAATGCCTACTAAATGCGGTCTTCAGTACTCTGAATTTCAGTACATATGCTTTGTAGTCATTTGACTTTAGCAGCTGTGATCCAAGTGTAATTTGACAATCTGTGTGTTCCTGCAGCCTGTAATGTGTGGTACTTGGGCTCCGTGGAGATGGAGTCACTAACAGGCGTCCAGGCGGTACAGAAAGCCACCACTATGTCTCTGAACTCCAACCCTCCACCGACCTCCACTGTAGTTCACTTCAAGGTGTCCTCCCAGGGAATCACCCTCACTGACAACCAGAGGAAGTGAGTAACACACAGGCACACTAGGGCTGTGTTTCGGCAAGAATCTGTCGCTACATTATGTATCAGGATTCGGGGTTTATGATTTTATATATTGTGCTGTATTGTGATTTTGTAAGCAGGGCAAAATATTGCAGTTTTTGTGTTATAATTTTGGGAAAACTGTAATAATTGAAAGAACACACCACCATATGCATACATTTGTAACGCCATAAACCTTTGCATGTAAACTATGAATTTGATAGTGTAAACACTGTGTAAACACTGTATTAAAAATCAATACAGTGTTTTTAAGAATCAACACAGTATCACAAAATATTTTCTGACACCCCTCACACATACATCACAATAACCACCTCTGTCTCCTTCCAGGCTGTTCTTCAGGAGGCATTACAATGTCAATACGGTCATATATTGTGCATTGGACCCTCAAGATAGAAAGTAAGTATCGCTGATTTAAAGGATTTAAGGGTTTTACAGAAGCTGGTCATGACTATTGTTAGTCATTATTAGACATTATTATTATTTCAGCCAGGTGTGGTATTTCAAAATGTATTTAAGAAAATCACAGTAAGGCCAGGAAATAACCTTTTTTATTTTATTATTTTTTAATTTGATTTATTTTATTTTTTACTTATTTTATTTTATTTTTATTTTTTTATTTTACTTATTTTATTTCATGTTTTTGTTTATTTATCTAATTTTATTTCATTTTATTTTTACATTGTTATCAATTTTGAAAGTGAAGTTGGAAAGTTCTGCTAAGCCAATAACTATTGTCCTCACTGCTCATAGGTGGAAAAAAGATGGCTGCCCTTCAGCAAAGTAAGTAAATGATTATATTTTTTTTTGCATTGCAAGCAAAGCAGCATTGAGGCAGTTCTTTTTAAAGGAGCCTGGTCAGGCTGAGGTGAATGACAGTTCTGCTATTAAGTATTTTTCTCCACCTCTGCAGGATCTTCGGCTTTGTGGCGAGGAAAACCGGCACTTCCATGGACAATGTGTGTCACCTATTTGCAGAGCATGATCCCGAGCAGCCAGCAAGCGCCATTGTCAACTTTGTTTCCAAGGTGATGATTGGCTCACAGAAGAGTAAGTAGGCCTGGAGTGAGCCAATCACCTGGACAGTAGAAACAAGGAATAAAGACTGAAGGGCTGAACAAAGGACAAAATATGAGGACTGAAGATGGTGACGGTAACCCTGGATATTAACTGGATACTACGTACATAATGATCACTTACCAGCACCGGGATATTTAATAACATCCTTCAGTAGAAACCTTTTACTCTGTTGTTTTTCTTTCCTGTAAAATGAACTGTAAAGTAGCCGAGTAAGGAAACAGCAAAATCCTAATTATATCCAATACAACTGTCATGTCTTACACAGTTAGATTTATTCTCAACATATTTTAAGTTCATAACACAAAAGCTGCTTTTTTTTAATCATGTGTGGCATTTTTATGGACAAATCATGAAAACCGTACCTTGTTGCATGTAAGTTTTTTTCTAATATTTAACCAAAACAAACTTCATTTAAGCTATTAACATTCTGTAAAGTTGTAGTCAGTGTAGAAGCACCTCTGTGCTGCATCTGTCCAGCATGCAGTATTTGTTGTGGAGTTTAAGATGGTGGAAAAGCAGAGCAGCAAATATGTATAATTCAGTTTTTTGGGACAGGCTACATCTCGTACAGGATTATCGTATTTTATCTATGCAATGTAAATTTTTATTTTTTTAAACCACGCCTTCTGTACATGCGCAGCATGAATGTGGCTTCTCTGAACCTGTTAAATAATTTTTCTTCTAAAGATGTATGTGAATATGACCACTTATAAAGCGACAGTTTAATAAAGGTGTGCGTGTGTGTTGAAATGAGAGGAACCATAGAAAACTATTTTAATGAAACCCTAATATATATACATATGTATTGATTTGACATGAGTTGGTTAAAAACACATCAGTACATTGCGTAGAAGATAGTACACGTGGCATTACGCTCACAGCTGCCAAATTTTTTTTACTGTTTCGCCCTCTAACAGCACTGCAGTGTTTGAGCGTCAAAAATATATCAGTATCCTCCATTTTGTATGTTTCGTTTAAATTTTAAAAAAAGACACAGGCTGCTATATGGATTGCACAAATGCTACAATTGTGTTGGTGTAAAAAGTTGTGAGAAGAAAGACGAGCGCTCAGCGTTGCACAAATTAGGATTTGACTCCCCATCAGTCAGTGACATCTACAGTATACTCTGGGACCAAGATAAAGCTTGACTGAAGCTGTTCATTATTATACGAGATCATGACCATAATTCCTCTTAACTTTTCGTGTTGGGCAGCCATTTTATCCAGAGAGGGACCTACAGCCACATTAAAGTTCTGTTGTTATTTTTAAGATGATTATGTACACAATTGTTCTCTTGTTATCTATTATCTGTACCTCATACTTATCTCATACAATACTGTGCCTCTGTGTATAACATGCTACATGTGAACAGTTTATTTGTATATTGATAATGCATTGTTTGATGTGTTCTGTAAATAAACTAAATGAAACGTGTATTTAATCTTGGTAATCAGTATAATGGGGACCTATAAGCAGGCGACCAGCGGGTCCGGACAAACAGCTATATATCAGCGAGCTACACACGGTTGTTTACAGAAGCTTTATACAACATTATGAAACAAATAGGATGTGTTTTTTCCCCAAGAGTGTTCTGCCTAGTCTCACTCTAGTGTTGTGATTGGCTTGTACTAACCCTAAACTAGCGCCATCAACCCGAATTTGCTCTTTCAATCACACTGCCTTGGCCATGACCTCTTTGCCCGAACCCTAACCACCTCTGACCTTGACGCTTAGATGTGACAAGTATTAGCCAATCACATCATGCTGTACCAGCCAATCACAGCAGTTTATGCAGAACTCTATTGGGAAAATGCAACCCACTAATCTAAGGTTAGTTAGCTCATGCTAACAAAACAATGAATACGCACATTTGGCAAAATGTCAAACTTTATTGTCAACATAGTCTTTTACTTTGCCTCTGTTTCAGTGGGTTTTTGTTTTTCAAAAATCTTACTCCACTCTTCTGACAGCATTACCTACATTAAATTTTCTGTTTTGTCCAGCTTTGTATTGAAGCTTTTTGATGTTTAAAATATTCAAAGCTAAGACTCCATGTTGTGTAGTGTTACAGTTGCACCATTCTGTCTAACAGAAATACTGGAATGTATTGGGCAACAGTTATATAACTTACATTTCTTGAAAGTCAGGCTCATATTTGGTAACTTAGTAAACTTTTGGGCCTCCTATACACTGTATTAATGAAGTGTACATGGCTACAGTGATGTCACCCATGGGTTTGTGGTCTACCGTTTGAATCCTTGAGTTTGGCATTTTGGCTGTTGCCATCTTGTTTTTTGGGGGGCCAGAAGTGACCATATTTGGACAAGAGGATGGAGCCCTGAAGCAAACCCTGCTTTATTGTTTATTTTTCTCTTAACGTGACTGTAATTTACAAAAGGCATTGACCTAAGGAGGACAAGCAACTGAGACCATAACCTCATTAGGAACATTTTTACTTAGGTAATAAATCATGTGAGAAGAAGGGTCGCCCCCGGAACGCACTCTCTTGTTTAGGTTTCAAAAAAAGATCACGGTTTGGATTCAAATGTAAAGATTCAAATCCCTGAGGCCGAATTTCTCCCATTGTGCCATTGGCTTCACGTTTTAGACCTGGAGGGCACATCCCTGTCTTTATACAGTCTAGCTGTCTCAACTACAATTTTTAAAAAAGTTTGACGGCACACCAAGCATTGGTTTGACTGACCCACCAGTATCCTGCTATTAAAGGGGCTAAGCACACTGCTGAACCAATGACACCATTCACAGGTCTTCCTTCTCTTATAGTCTCAGCCACAACAGTATTCGGAGTTTTAGCCACAGGCTGGCTTCAAGCCTCATGTCTGTTGGTGTCATCTGGAGCATGTGAGAAATAAGCAGATCACCACACTAGTGCCCAGGGGTCAGTAATAAGGAAACTCTGCTGGAAACATATTAAGAGTAGAGATTAAGAGACAGCTTCAGTTCAATCTCCAGCCAGCAGAGGACGCTATTAACACAACTCTTTTGAACCTGAGCATGTGGAATCAAGTGGTTTTGTGACGTGGCTTATTTCCCCAGTCAAAATTAACTTTCTTAGCTGTAGCTTAAAGGTGAAACATTAATGGTGACAGACCTGAGTGGACCCCCATCCCATGTTTTTATACATCAGCACTGCTCATCTGTGTCTTTCTGTCTCAGTACGTATGCACACACATGTCCACTGTCTCATTTATGAAGTGCAGTAAAAGAGGATTTTACCTCCACACAAGCCTGGACAGGTTTGCTCTAATGGTGCTGAGAGGGAATAAATTGCATAGCCTCGCCAAAGAGGGAGGAAAGGTGTAATAGGGTAGACCCCCCCGCCCCCTACACACACCACTGTCCCTCTGCAGGTGGTGAAAGTGAAGAATTCCCGGGGAGGGCAGGAAGGAAGTGAAGGCCCAGGTGTGGTGACTGCAGAGAGCCCAGAGCCCAATCTTCCTCTGTTATTTAGTGTGGAGTGGCCCCGAAATAAAAGAAGCCAGGGAAAGTCCGAAAACCAACATTATTAGACCGCAGAGGAACCCTGTCAGAAGACAATATTTCACACAGGTAATAACAGTGTGTGTGAGCATGAAAGAGCCAAGCAGGCCTAACTTGATACTGCAATCATTTCCCATCAGACTTGATTTATACGTTGTAATATTTACTGTTACAAAGCTAATACAGGAGAATGTATTTAAAGGAAAACATGAGAAAGAGCCCGAGAGCAGAGTCAGGCTTATTTCCAACCATTAACCTACACATGGAAACCACTGATGAGCCTCTGTAATATAATCACAGCCATTGTGTTGACATTCCTGGCCTGAGCAAGGACCCGTAACAGACACTGATTAAGCCTGTCACATACAGTATGCCTGTCTCAACAAATACCAGCTTTCCAATAAACTTCGCAGATTTACACCAGTCTCTTCTGGCAGGCTGACGCCAATCAAGTTTCACTCTGCAGATAATGTGGAGGTGAAAGGCCGTGTTTATCGGGCTGACAGAGCTCATTCTCATTCCTCGAGCACCCCGGCTCTGCAGCTTTTTTTACGGCCACTTAATTAGAGGGGCAGGGCTCATCTCATTCCACTGAGGCAGAATAAAGGTTGGGGAGCAAAAATAGAAAGTGCATTCTGGCATGGCTGCACAATTTGAGGCCCCCTCAATTTGCTTTTCAGCAGACGCCGAAACCTCAAAACGCACTGTGAGATTAATTGTGGGCTTTTCATATCAGGCCACGTAATAGTTCAGACTGGGACAAGATACATAAATGGATCATCAGTTGTTAACGAGTAATACAGTATAACTATTCTTTGATTTTAAAATGTATGTTAACAGTCAAAGCTGCACATGTCTGTGCTGCACATAGAGAGAAACCAGAACAGTCTGTGATGTATTGCTTTCATGACCGCACTGAAAGGTCACCCATTAACTGGAGGGATGCAAGTTACAGAGCTGACGGGTGCTAGGTGACTCCCAATCTATTACAGATACAGTATATCACTGACTACAGCTGTGGAGGGGTCTCAATAGGTCATAGTCATGGCCACTGAACTAGCAAGAACACGCAGTGAGGTCAAGTGCTGCCTTTGTGATGGAAATTTGTGAATTTGAGCTCAAGTATTCCATCAATACCACCCACCAAGCTCCTCAGACGCCACAAAAACATGTTGGCATGGTACGCTCTTACAAACCGCGACTATGTTACATTTGCACATTTCATATCTATCATTTCAATGTCTCTCAAGTGCTGTAACATATGAGCTGACTTTGTCAACAGGGGGTGGAGGGGATGGTAAATGGTG
>JAPZEB010000004.1:18010864-18021393 GCA_029783705.1 Chaetodon striatus
AGGGGGTGGAGGGGATGGTAAATGGTTAGTCAACCAAGCAAGACAGCTGCCAAGCTGCAGACCACTATTCAACGCCAACTAACAACAAGAACGATTATTTTTTAGCGAGTCATTGCAGTGTTTCCAGGGGCTTTTTAGCCCCCAAACCTGGGTGTTTTTTAGCAACCTGTTGCTATTTTTGCAGCAGCGTTTTAGGCAACAACTTTGGGTATTATTTAAGAGACCTGTTGCTATTTTTCCAGCAGCTTTTTAGGCAACAAATGTGGGTGTTTTTAGATATCTGTCGCTGTGTTTTCTGCTGCTTATTAGCCTCCAAACCTGGATGTTTTTTACAGACCTGCTGCTGTTTTTTCAGCAGCTTTTTAGGCCTCAAACGTGGGTGATTTTTAGAGACCTGTCCCTGTGTTTCCTGCGACTATTTAGCCCCCAAATCTGGGTGTTTCTTTAGAGACCTGTTACTATTTTTCCAGCAGCTTTTTAGGCAACAAACTTGGGTGTTTTTTTTTTTTTTTTTTTTTAGAGACCTGTCGCTGTGTATTCAGCAGCACTTTAGGCAACAACTGTGAGAATTTTTTAGCAACTTGTTGCTGAGTTCCCTTTAGCTTTTTAGCCCCCAAACCTGGGTGTTGTTTTAGCAACCTGTTACTATTTTTCCAGCATCTTTTAAGGCGCCAAATGTGGGTATTTTTTGGAGACCTGTTGCTATTTTTGCAGCGGCTTTTTAAGGCAACAACCGTGGGTGTTTTTTTAGAGACCTGTCACTGTTTCCCGCAGCTTTTTACCTCCCAAACCTGGGTGTTTTTTTCGAGATGTCTTGCTATGTTGTCTGCGTCATTTCAGCACCCAAACGTGTCTTTTTGTAGAGACCTAGTGCTGTATTTTGTGACCCGTCACTACTTTTTTGCCCCTCAACTTGGAGTTTTTAAGCAACCCATTGCTATTTTTTTTACAGTGGAGATAGTAGCATCAAAAAGTGGTTGTTTTAAGACAAGACAAGAAACAAGAAGACAAGAAACGTTGAAACGTAAACGTTTCGGCGTTTCCACTACACAATAACAGGCAAATATAATGTTTGCAGAAACAGACAACGCCAAAAATTTTTCTGGTGATTGGGTACCTCATTTACCTTTACTTTCTCTCCATTGGCTTATCCTAATTCACTGTAACATACATCAACGAAATAAACTACACATATAAGTGTTTAAAAAAGCATGCTGAGCCTACAAAAAGTAAATTAGATTATCTTGGTAGACCTGTCAGAGGCAGCTAAACATTTAACACTGACTGTGATAAGTCTCTGTCTTTTCTCTCCATTTCAGCATCAAACCACATCTTGCAACCACAGACCACCATCACTTATAAAATAAATGGAGCATTGTAGGGCCTGCATCTGCGAGGGATATTCCCTCCTCCACCAGCTATAATTTTGTCTTTGTTTACCATGAGTAATGGCGTGTTGGTGTCAGTTAGAAAATGATACGTGATTGTGCAAGAATAAATTACATGTACTTGTCTGTTTCATTTGTATTTAAATCCTTTGACGCCATTGTTGTGGATCACAAACACTCAGAGAAAAAAATGATAAATGAAGCATGAATGAGAAAGTACTTTGAACTCAACTCGAAACAGCTTTATTGACAGTGCGTGTTTACACTAAAATCAGTGCTTTCCATATAATCCAGTCACTGTAGTTCCAAAATAATATGGCTCAGTGACAGAGTGACCGAAAGAGAGCGAAAATGAGAGTCAATATGTTTTGCACATGTGAGGCAATGTACATACATGTGTGAATTCATGTTCAAAAGCCCTAATGTGTCTACATGAGACAGAGAAATACAGACATAGGAAGTGATACTGTCTGGGGGGGGATTCGGGGCCCAAAGTGAGCGGCGCCACTCTCAGCCCACTTCCGAGCACTCTGCAATCCGTCAGGCTGAGTGCTGAGAGCTCCTCTCTCTCCGTCCTCCACTTCGCTCAGGCCTAATTACAGCCTTGGACTGCCTCGGGGGCCAAGCCTCCAGAAATGGGGACCATGACAGCTCCACGAACAGACCACTCCAAAAAAATAATTAACCGACCCTGGAATCAGATGAAAGGTGGCCTTTGCTCCTTTTGGCTCTTTATTTTGTCCCCCATTCAAACCACATCTAATAATCGGATAATTGTCGAAGCTCTGTGTGGGTGCCAGTCAGAGCGGAATCAAAGGGAAAAGATGATCATATTAATCATAATAGAGACCTTTGCATCCAATTCATCTGTGATGAGAGTCTGCACCAAAAGCTCTCAGACAGGGGCAATTATACGAGAGACGGTCATGAGACTAAAGGAGGGAAAAAAGAATAACAGTGACCGTACCAGACTTGTCACGTGATCTGTGGCAGCCTCATTCCTAAACAGTCCCACCCCTTCCCCTCTTATTCCAACACACCTACATACAATATGTACCCACACTAGACACACTAGACCCCCACTGCTATCCTGAATTCCAGGTAAGAACGGGGAAAGAGCTGGTTGGTGTTTGAGAATGAAGGGCATGCACACACACACACATGCAGCAGCGTTTTCCTGGGTTAACCCAGACATGTTCTGCAGACCTCCAGCTGATTAAGCTATGTGCTTCTCAGTCTGTGAGCTTTGGCCCTTGCTGCAGATTCTTGAGCTGTTCGCCGTCACTACAGTAACACCATCCGCTCCATCAGACAGAATAACAGTAACAGAGCCAGCAGTGGGGAAGCTACTGAAAGGAAGCATTATTATGACATACGTCCAAACAATGATGAAAGGAGTGCTAATAAGACATTCTGCTCACACATCAGTGATGGAAACTTTCTTTCTCCCTGCCCATGATGAATTATATCTAAAAGGAACATCACATCAACATAAATTTTGTTTAAAGGGTCAGTTCACCCAACACAAAAAAAACTAGGGCTGTTAAAAGAACATGTTGATTTCAATTAGTTAATTACAGAAAAAATGAAATTAACACTGATTAATCAGTTTCCATGAAGGCCACAGTGGCTTTGTCACATGACTGAGACAGACGAGAAGACGCTGCTTGGCCCCATGAATGAACATTTACGTTAAAAAAAAAAATGCTCAGATGGAACTGCTGATGGGAGCACTGTTATCTGCAGTTTCTGTTGTAATGAATTTTCGTGCCATTGGAGTACTTCAAGCCTGAAATATCACCTCAGCCCAAAGCATTTAGCAGCGAACCAAGAGGTCTGATGCTAGCGTCAGCCTCGTAAAGCCATGCTTGACTCAGGCGCAAACTGAGCAAGTCTACCTGTGACCAACTAACATACTCCCTTGCAAAATGGATTGCAATGGACAGTGGACCAGTTTCGGTGGTAGATGACAGGGGGACAATTGTATCCAAAATCCAGCAGCTTTACTACAACACACCTGCCAAAATTCATTTGAACTGAATCTTTAAAAAAGTAAAAAAATAAGCCGTTAGAAAACGGATGGATGGATGTAATTAATTAGATTAATTTAGCCCTAAAAAATATTAGCTGTCCCTGAGAAGAACAGCCCAAGCCACACCTTGGTCTACACCAATGTTGCTTTGACAAGTCGAAATCGCATCGTCTTTCCGCACATGAAATATATATATACTGAGTAAATCGTGGACTTAACTGTGAGCCCATTTGTCCATGTTTTCTTCCTTTTTTTTTGTTACAAACTGTCTTTGGTGTTTTGTGTTAGCTGTGTGACAACAGGTTTTTAAAAATGGCGGTTGCTGCTGCTGCATTGGCTCATGTGTATGACCAACCACCACACAGTTAGGTCATGGGATTATTTCTTCTGAAGTAGCTAAAAATGTATCAGTGGAGCTGAGGAAATATCTTTTTTCATAATTTGAGTGGACTGATCCTTTATTAATTGGAGTTTCTGGGTTATGATGCCAAACACAAAGATAGAAATATAATAATAAAAGCTACAGATGTAGAACTTAAGTCAGATTTAATTTACTTGTCTTTGTCTTGTGCGTCGCTGGATTCGGGCAATGCTTCCTTTGAGCTCAGCACGTGCTGCCATAGTCCACTTACAGCAAGATGCTAGCTACCTCAGCTAACGTTACACGGCAAAATGTCCATGAATTCCACCATAATTATACTTGGTTTCACCAACCACAAAGACGGTTTTGAACAGGACTCAGCTGATCTTGACTGGTCTCAACTGCCTTTGGACTTGGTCTCGACTTGGACTTGATTAAGTTGGTCATGACTGCAGCCCTGATAGTGGCAGCATAATGACAATAACTGCTCACACTGACAGAAAGCAGCAACCTACGGCTTTTATAATACTCGAGATGAAGTGAGAATACCTGTGACATCCAGAAACAGGCATTCAGTAGCCACCTCATATTTAACCGAGGGCTTCAGTGCAGCAAGTGACAGCGCAACTGCTGGAGCCAGGGAAAGACCACTCTCAGAGCTTCAAGTGAGTGTGTCTGATTTGTCCAAATCAAGTTAAAACAGTGGAAAATTGCTCCGGATTAGGATTTGACAAGCAGTTGCGGTTGGCCAGCGTAGCCTTTGACAGCAGGTTATGTTAAACACATGTACAGTAATATCCTGTGTGTGCAGAAGCAAATTCTTCACACTCCCTCTTTATTGAGTGGCTGCTCTGCGGGACGACATTCCTCCACTACATTACTCCCTGTGCCCGACGCTCTCCTCTGCTATGCTGAATATGCACAGGTGGCTGAGAGACCCCCTTCCAAAGAGCTCTGAGCGGAGGAGAGGGAGGAAAATCAGCAGGCTTTTTTCAGCTTATGAAACAAATGTTTGGCATTCCACTGAGCACTGCTCTGCTGTAGACCTGTCTGTTAACAGGCGGCAGTACGCCAGGGCTTGTTGGCAACTGATTTGACATTGGCTTCCAAGAAATTTCAAAAGCAGAGGAACTGTACACCTCGCCTCTCCTGCTGTTATTCTTTTGAGGTATTTTGGACATTTTGTGCCGGTGTATTCCCTCTCTCCTCATCTGCAACCGATTAATATGACCTAAAAATGCTACAGATGTAATTACTCAGGAATTTTCTCACTCACATGTGTGGTATGTGTCCTTATTTTAAGGTCTGCTTTGTAGCACTGACAAATGACCGCAACAGGCCTAACTATGTCACACGTCCTAACAACAAGTTCAGAGACCACTGCTGTATACTATATGTTAGAAGAACAGATACATGAGGTGCATTTTTGGCGAGGGTCAAAAGCACCGAATGTCATTTAGGCAGGTCACCTTGAACTATGTTCTGCTTTTTAGCCCCCAAACATGGGTATTTTGAAGGGTCCCATTGCTGTGTTTCTTGCGGCTTTTCAGCCATGTTTTCGGGCTGAAAAGCCGCAGCTTTTTAGCCCCCAAAAACTTGTTCTTAGCAACCCCTCACTGCTCTTTAGTGGCATGAAAAAATGACAGTTTTTTACCGAGACATTTACCACTTTTCCAACAGGAGGTTGTTTTAAGTTAAAACATGATCTATTCCTAACCATATCCAAGTCATTTTTGTGCCTTAACCTCACCATATGTTAACCACAGCATTGTTGGAATGTAACGCATCAACGCATCTGCTACATAACAATGTGCAAATGTAACATAATCAAATTATTACCTTGAATTACATTGAATTAGCTTCAGCTGGTGGAACCAAATTGATTTTAATCATGAAACCCGTTAACCATAAAATCTCATCTTTGTCCTGTTTATGAAACACCATAGAGTACAGTTTGATGCTACACATGTGCCCACTTGACCCACTTTATGAAGCCACAGGTCAATTTGAGGGAAATAAATACAGAAACTTTATCTACATCATTCAAGCTGCGTAGCTGCATACAAGAATAAATAAGGGACCTGTGGAATCTCTCACATTTAATAATATCAATGAATTCATGTTTTGCAGAAGTAAACTGTATGTACAAGTTTCACTATCACAGGGCTGACACAGTTTAGAGTCACCAATTAACCTAAATGTCTTTGGACTGTGGGAGGAAGCTGGAGTACCCAGAGAAAACCCACACTGACACGGGGAGAACATGCAAACTCCGCACACAAGGGCTCCAACACCCAGGATCAAATCAGGAACCCTCTTGCTGTGAGGCGACAGTGTTAAATGTTATCCTAAGTTTTTCGTCTTGGTTAATGCAAATACTGAAGGTCAATGACGTGAACTTTGTCAGTAACCAATAGCTGCACTCCCTACGGCACCAAACAGGAAGCAGCAAATTAGGCAGACATGGAGAGGACTCTGGGGAGGCGCAAGAGCGTGAACAAGTCCCAAGAGTTGTGGAGTGAACAGGAGTCAGTGTTTAATTCGATGTGTATCTGATCTCCCACTGGGCACTTATTTTAATGAGAAATCTTAATCTTTGAAAAGGGCTGACTCTCATTCCCACAGTCTCCTCCCACTGAAGCAACGCAGCACACCAGTGGGAAATAATCCTAAGATGAATCTAGTCGCAGTTTTGCAAATAGTGACCCTGCGAGGTCTCCAGTCTTTGCAGTATAAGTATTGTCAACTTTTAAAAGTATTTTCAAAGCCTTCTAGTGTATTGTAGGCATTAGTGGCACGAAAGCCTTGGCCTTGGGCCAGGGTCATCTGTAGCCTTTGACCTCCTCTGACAGCAGGCCTGCATATGAGAGACACACAGGCTCCATCCTCCAGCCTTACACATTCATACAGATAATGTTTCTGATACAAATAAAGCAGCCTGCATGTGAGCACAGAGAGCACATGGGAGCAAATACAGAAGAGAGGGCAGAACGAAAGGAGAGAGCAAAGAAAATAAAAAGAACTGAGTTTTTTATCACTTAATTCTGTTATTTAGTGTAGCAGAAGTTTGAAATATCTGGGGACCTACTCATCAGAAATATTAAGTTACTGAAAATCTAATTTTGAGCTTTTTCCCTGTGAGGCAGAATGAAACCCGCTGCTTGCTCCAGAAAATGTTATCATGAAGGACGTTGGCAGCAATTATGTATGACAGCGTATTCCATTATATTTCTTATATTCTGAAAGGCTGAAGTCTCTTTTATATATATCAGGCTACTTTCTGAAAATTAACTACTGTCCAAAGCTGATTTGCATCACACAGACTGTTGATTCAAGTTATAAGAAACCAGACAAAGAAATGTGGCTGAGAAACAGATATTAAAAGTGACACTTAATAATACATTTCTCTTTTACCATGAGCATACTTTCAGTTGAGCTGCTGCTGTATTTAATTACATGGAAATGCTGTAGATTATTACTGTGCACTAAATGTCATTTCCCGATGAATGCAGCAAGAGTCATCAGAGCTTCTGCTGCGATCATAATCAACTTTTTGAAAACACGTCGAGCCGAGTTTGACTGCGCGTTTTGACTTTTAGGTATCGCTTTAATATCGAGCAGCTCAGCTGTAATTTGTGAGATTAAGCGAGTCACATCCTAAACAGGAGACAGACAAGATGTAATGATGTCGTGTAGAGATGAAGCTCGTCGACGGTGAATAATGCAACAACTGCTGAGACAAAACGACAGCAGCCATGCTGATTTTCTTGGGCTGCGGGCACATTTTCTAACTCACCGCTGGGAGCCCTACATTCAGATCAAACTCATTTGGATGGAATACCTCAAACCAAAAGTCTATTAGCTTACAAAGTCAATCACTAATTCAAAGTCAATGGACCAACTGTCTCCTGTCAGGGGAAAACTTTCACCTGATGTCTGGATGCTCTGAATTCCATTTTAGAGGAGCTCAGTGCAGTTAGTATTTGCACACTGACACCTTTTTTTCTGTTGTGCCGGCTCTTTAATCAACCACTCTGCACTTGGAATGAAACAACGACTTTGAAATTAAAGTGACAACTTTAAGCTTTAAATCAATGCTGTTCAAAAGATAGATAAGCTCTGCAGGAGTGTAGTTATTGTTGTAGTCCTCCAATTTTAGGGGAAAAAAATAATTGGACAAAATAAGAAACTTAGTAAAAGTTTCATATTCAATATCTGATGCCAGACTTTTTGCGGTAAATGGCAGTGTGTTATGTGTCTACCACCAATAGACATTTGGTGTCCTTCCTGTTCATGGCCTGTGATGCAGCTGTCTTCACTGATCCTCAGCATTCAAACTAGTGTCTGAAATGGGACTCATTGGCATTGGACAGCAGCACTTTTGACTTCTGTCCACATGAATACCTTTACTTCTCATAGCGTACCACCACAGCCCAGGTTTGAGAGTCTAGATACGTCTGCACCCCTGACACCTGCCTAACTGCCTCTCTGGAAACAGATATTAAGCTTGAAGGTCCAGTATCCAGGATTTAGGGGGATATACTGGCACAAATGGAACTGAAAATAATAAGTATGTTTTCTTTAGTGTATAATCACCTGAAAATAAGAATCATTGTGTGTTCGTTACCTTTGAATGAGCCGTTTATATCTACATAAGGAGTGGGTCCTTGTCTGCAGAGATCGCCATGTTGCGCTGCCATGTTTCTACAGTAGCCCTTTATGGGTAAACCAGACAGTTGCTCTACACAGGGCCATTTGCAACCCCAGAAAAACTTTCACTTCACTCTACTTTCACTGCTTTATTCCATGTTTTCACCACTTTAAATCACCAGGTCAGTTTGTTCTGGAGAGGAAGAGACCTCTGAGGATAATTTGGCTCCTGGCAAAAACCTCCTGAACAATGAACACAGAAGGAATTCTAACTGAGAGAAGTTTCAGCTGGTTGCAACCTGCAGTCCTCACCACTAGAAGTCACTTTATCCTCCTAAATCTTTCACACAGCTCCGTTAATGCTGAGAAATCAGAGCTGAGAATGTCCTTTTAAAAATGGATGAAAACACCAAAGAAAAACAAAACAAAGGACCAGTTAGACACGTTAGCGACTGACGAGGGATTCCTCCTGAATGCTCCTGCTGCTATATTGCATCGTTTGTGGCTAGCTGCAGTGCAGATACAGAGGCTGTCAGTACTTGTTGCAGCAGCACAAACACTGAGCCTCCCCTGTCAGCTCCCAACGACCCTGGCAGCAGTGACACTTCACACGTTGGGCACAGTGCATCTGACTGCTGGACGAGGGACCAAGCTGACTGTTTCTGCAGGGCAGATGATTGGCTCATTGTGAAAGATAAGACGCTTGGGTGCCAGTTTTGCAGAGAAGTGTCACTGTAGAGAGGAGACTGTTGGATTCATTGTAGCATATATGCAATTATATATTTCTGTACAGTTTCATTTGTATCAATAGCCTAAAAATAAAAGTTTGTATCACCAAACATACATGAATTTAGAAACTGTGGAAATCTATATGTATTGTAGGCTGATGTAGTGAAGGGCATACGAAAATACATTCATGTCATGCAACTGCTGAAGTAGGTTACTGGCACCTTTTTTTTGTAGCAAGTCAGACACTCATTGAAACACGTGATCAGTTGGATTGAAGTTAGGTGACAGACTTCGCACTGAAGAACGAGAGATTTATTTTAATTACAGTCTCAAGATGGCCTGCTTTACTGTCACTGACAATGATTTGGTCCATGTGGTAAGAGACTCCAATGCACTGATGTTTCACCTACAATCAACACTAGAATGTTTGCAGAAAAGACATTTGAAAAAAGCAAAATGTTGGACTAATTTTGGTCCCCTAAAATTTAAGAGAGAACTGTAGAATATACTGCACAAAACGGTATAATGTGACTTCATATATATTCCTGAAAGTCAGCATGTTACCCTGGTGTCATATTACATTCAAAGTCCAATGTGTTGGAGTTAAAAGGAAGTGTCACGTCTAAATGCTGATGGAAAACACTGCAGCTGAACACGTTTATATTTACTGTACAGCATCACTGGATGAATTACTAGCAGGATAACTGGAGGACAGGTAAATGCCTGCCTGTAGGGTTTACAGAGCAGTGGCAGCACACACACATCTCTCCGCTCAGTCACACAGCGTGGTGCAGACAGGTTTACTACTGTACCCAGACTCACAACAGTAAAATCTACCTAGTAACAGCAGTGCGCGTGTGTTTGTGTGTTTTCAGGAGGAGACAGGCTTTCACACATCTTAATAAAGAGGTGTCTGACACCTTGTCAGGGAGTGATGCTGTCAAACTGTTAAAAACACAAACACACACAAAGTTACACCGCTTTACACACAGGAACACACACGCACACCGCCAACTAAACCCAGAACACAATGGTACTTGTGCCCGCTGAGGGGTGTGAATTGTTCTAAATGTTAAGGAGACAGACTGTGCCAGGAGGGACAGCTGACTGTGACTTGTTAAAATGGATGTGTGTGTTTTTGTGTGTGCACGCTACCCGACTTTACCTCTCACTTCTTATTTTTGTTCCTCCTCCTCTTTGTGATCATGCGGTACTCGCAAGACTATTTTCTGCCAGTGATCTCTGACCTTTAATGTGTTTGTTAGTGGCCGTGCATAACGCTGGTCAGGCCTGTACTGGGCCTCTGGAATACCAGGCGCAACTTTTCCTGGTTGGCCGGCGCAACTTTTTATTTTTTTTTCAGTCTGTC
>JAPZEB010000004.1:18046029-18064112 GCA_029783705.1 Chaetodon striatus
AGACACATATTAAAAATGCTGCGAAAAGGCTGTACATTTTTTGTCATATTTTGACACGTATAAGTAATATAACATCTCACGTTTACTTTAACAGCTGTTTAAACACAAATTATTTACTCTGACATTATAATAAACAGATTAAAATGTGCCTTGTGCTTCCTCCTTGCTTCATGGTCAGCCATGCTCGTTGTAAAGGGGGTGTGGCTCTACTGCAGTCCACTTTAGTTGATGTTAAACACTATGATTGGCTTCTAGACATCCAATCAAATAAGATTGGCCATTTAGGCATAGTCAGATAAAAATAATCATAGATCCAAATCTCCTAGAAAAGTTATGTCCATTGGAACAGATGGAGGATCTGAACAAGTGAGCGGAGCACCCCAAAATGAAAGCATCAGTTTAAACTGACATCTTATACGAGGGACAGCAAAAAAGGTTATAAAACAAAAGAAAAATCTTTTGTGTCTTGTATCCTTTGGTGGGCTCATGGAAATCCAAACACAAGTATCTTAGCTAAACTTTAACTAAACAAAGCAGTTTTGGATTATACTCCCATGAAGGATTGCATTGTGTGCTGTAGTTGTAGTTTAGCAGAAATTGTTGCTCTATTTTTTGGATGCTCCTTAGAGCCATTCGATAGAAAACTTTTTCTGGGACCACAGAGAGTCTAAGAAGGTGAGAACTTCGTACAATTTTTATTGTTTTTGGGTGTACTATCCCTTTAAATAAATACTGGTAAGTAATATATATACACATTTTTCTTTACATCAAAACGAAACATTAAACTCAGGACAACACATAAATGAAAGAGCTTAAATATGCTAGAAATTTTGGGCCGCACAGTTTTCACAGTATTATAGTTCTTTATGAAGTATGACTGCATCTAAACAAAATGAGCTTTTCAAAAGGGATCTTTATCTTAATAACCTTAACAAATTCAACGTAATCACTTTTCAGAGGCCCATTTATGATCTGAGCTCCAATAAAATTGGCCAGGCCCCTCGATACTGGGTTGAAACAACTAACGCGCTCCCATCACCCAGCCCACATTGTCCTTTCAGGCTTCTGATTTGGAACTAATGAGCACATGTGCTGCTTCAAAGGGTGGAAAATGAAAGAGTGTGTGGGCTGCAGACAAGCAAAGACTCCTACACACACATACATCTCAGCACATGTACTGTAAATGTTCTTCCAAACTCCTGGTTATCCGTCCCCTCTCTGAATCAAACAAACACAAAACTGTAGCTTGACATTCTCAGCCAATCGTTGACTCATGTAACTTCCGGAAATGACAGAAATAAAAAGTGCAAAGAAGCCGTGTTTTGCACGACTGTGTGTGTGTCTTGGTGTTTGTGGTCATGTTGTGCCGTGAACCTCTCACCCCGCAGTCTTGCGAAAGCCGCTGAGCTCCAACACGGTGACATACAGCACCCCCAGAAGGAGCATTAGCGCCATCTTTGGCAGCCATGACACCCGCAGGAAAAGTGCCAGGGTGAGTGTGCCCACCACGCAGGACAGGAAGGCGTAGCGGGCACCGTCACAAGGCAACTCCGCCATGGTGTGGTTGGCGCCGCTGTCCAAATCGATGATGACGATGGAGCTGTTGGTGTTGGCACTACCCCACAACCAGGGCATACAGCCCACCTGACAGAGGCAAACGGAGGATGCATAAAGATGAAAAAGTAGAGAATAATTCAATGGTAGCCTTCTCTAACAACTCAGCTGATATATAACTTCAACAATAAACATCTCACCAGCACAGTCATCCAAGCATACCCTTTTTAAACCAAAAGGGAACTACAATTACAGACCAAACCATGGCGACATTTTTCTTACTGGTTGCTCATATTTAGTGGCTGACATTTTTACTGTTGCTGTTCCCACTTACCACACAGGCCTGGGCAACAGCGTAGATTAAGAGCACTATGAGAATACAGAGAGCAGTGCGAATCTGAATGGTCAGGCACCCTGGAAAACACTGAGAGACAAGAACAAAGGAAAGTAAGGTGAAGGAGACCGACAGCATGAAGAACATTATATAATATACCTGAAAAAAAAAACATTTACTGTATATTGTACATGTGTAAGGCTGGATATGTTACGTACAGGTGTCAAGATTACAACAGAACAAAATGTGTTAGTAGCAGAGTTATTGTAGTTTTGTATTTTTCATTCAGTGAGTTTCCAGAGCGGGTTTGTTCATTTTAATTTGGTTCTTATTATGTAAAAATGTTTAGTTTTTAGTAATTCATTATTATTAGTTTTTTTAAATAATAATTTGGGGGCGCATTTGTCAAGGACAAGATTAAAGAAGCATATAACAGGTATTACAATACAAACACTTTGTCAATGCAGTTGACTCACAGTCACAGACATCCTTGTCTCAATGAACATAAGCACCAACGCCTCCTCATGTTTGTTGTGTTGACAAATTTGACCATATCAACAAAGACTAAAACTACAGACAGTTCCTGTATATTTTATTTCAGTTAGTTTTGTGAGTACACAATATCGTTTCAGTAACTAAAATGTTTTTTCAAACCTAATTGTAGTTTTTAAGTTTAGTTTTAGGTTACTATAATAACCTTAGTTAGTAGCTGTAACAATATTCATCAATATTCATTCCATGATTCATTCATTCATTTTTCATAACTGCTTATCCTTTTATGGGTTGTGGGGTGGGGTGGGGGGTGGTGCCTATCCCAGCTGACATTGGGCGAGAGGCAGGGTACACCCTGGACAGGTTGCCAGACTTTTACAAGGCTAATAGAGACAAGCAACCATTCACACTCACATTCACACCTACGGGCAATTTAGAGTCACCAATTAATCAAGCCTGCATGTCTTAGGATTGTGGGAGGAAGCTGGAGTACCCGGAGAACACCCACGCTGACACGGGGAGAACATGCAAAGTCCGCACAGAGGGACTCTCCCACCCCGGGGTTTGAACCCTTCACCCCAGGGTCGAACCAAGAACCCTCTAACTGTGAGGTGACAATGTTAACTGCTGCACCATTGTGCCACCGATTTTTATTTCAATTAATAAAATGTTTTTCACATCCAGTTGCAGTTTTTAGTTTAGTTTCAGTTAACTATAATAACCTTGGTTAGTAGCTGTAAGAATAGTACAGTGGAAACAGCTTATAGTGATCACAGTTACAGTGATCAACAGTTTATATGGATCAAAAAGCTTGGGCCAGAATCATTCTTATACAAATGCTGTATAAACTTTTTGCTTTTGGTGATCAAGCAGTCTGCTTACAGTGTTCATTGTGACTCTTTTCATACATGACCACTGCAGAAATTCTATTTTCTAACTGTACTGGTGGTTGGATGTGCTGCCAAATGCATGGAATTGACACTGGAGACAGCTTATGGTCGCAAAATGAACGTTCAGTTCACGGGCAGTAGCTCTGGGGGACATTCCTGCAGTCAGGATGGATTACATTAGAAGTGCTCACTAACATTGATTTTTACAAATTGTGACCAAAATTTAAGAGAAATTAGTCTTTTGTGTGCATAGAAAGATTTAGATCTTTAACTTCAACCTGTGAGAAATGGGAGCAAAAACAAAAATGTTGCATTTAAATGTTTGCTCAGTGTGATTTGAATGACAATAAGCTACATTTTGTATATAGTACTGTACTGTACTGTAGTGAATTTGAATTATGCACATTACAGTCATTTGATTTGTACAGTAAAAGCATTTGAAACAGCTGAGCTGTATTTTGAAACATTTAATAAAATTCTCTTAATGGTGAAGCTGTCCTTTTCATTACTTTATATACAAATGTCAATTAGATGATAGTCTGTAAGCAATAAAGAAGAAGAATTCGGTTATCATATATATGGTGTTTCCACTGTATAAAAAAAGGCTTGAAATCAAACAGCTGATCGAGGTAGCAAAGGTTATAAAAGAAAAGAGAACATGAACGTATAAAAGCCACAAAGGGCAAAAAAAAAACTTTTAAACTGATGTGGTCAGGAGCTTTGAGAACGACCATCAACCTCAACAAAAGCTGAAATTAATAGACCAGCTATCTGAGTTTAAATACAGCACAGAGGCTTAGAAAGTAATCTTGAAGCCAATGAATACTGAACCGTCATTACAAGGCTGTATAAAATACATTTACATATTTCTCTTTAGTCAGCAAAAAGAGAAGAATCATAGTAGAGAGAAATTTAAATGAAGAAACTCGCCGGCTCTCTTAGGCACCAGATCAGAGAGGAGAAGTTAACGTGTGAGTAAAAAGTGAAAGGAAGACAAGGAGGATAAGACAGCAGCTGTATTTACCTGTACTCTAGTGATATGCAGGTACATGATACAAGCTACTAGGAAACAGATGCAGAAGACGAGAAGAACAAGTACCACTGTGCCCCTGAGTGGGAAAAAAAAGGAGAGAAGAAGATGGCAGGGTTAGTTAAAAGACCTGAGTCAATTAAAGAGATACATGGAGAGAGAAAAAGCAATAGAGAGATGAAGGGACAACGAGAGAATCTGCTGTACATACTGTGGTATAATGAGAAGATAGACAAGGCCAAACAAGGCAGCTAGGATCAGAGAGAGGACCACTGCGCTGGTGAAGTACTCATCAGGAACCTGGTGGTACTATGTAATGCCAGAGACCAGATAAGAGTGAGAACCCACATATTCATTCAGAGGCTTCATCCTCAACATCTCACAGTACAGGTGTCTGCAGTCTCTCACCCTCTGCTCGCGCTCAGAGCACTTATACATGAGTGTGAGGAAGTTGAGGTCTGCTGTGTCCGACTCGGTCTGGCGGGCCTCGATCAGACGACCGATGTAGCGGTTGACCCGGGTTCTGGGGCTGCTCTGGATCACATTAGCCTGGTTTGTGTTGGAACGATTCCTCAGCTTCTGTGGAGCCGTCCGCATGGCCCTCCGCTGGTGGAGATAAAGAAGAAATCTTCACTAAAAAATGTGGAACTTGAAAAACAACAGTGTGATAATAAATAGGCTGCAATGCAGCGCCCTGTATTCTCTCCACTACTGGAGGATTATCATATTAGGAACAAGGGTGAATAAGAGTCAACAATAAGCACGGGCAGCTGATTATACTTTCAAATCAGGACATTGCCTTCACACTTAACTTCATTACTGAATGCACCCCACTGTGTCTAAGTGTCTTCGGCAGCCAAAGAGAGCAGCTTTGCAAAACATTGGGCATTGGAGCAAAGCCAGAGAGTTAACATGGCAGAGTGGATGTTTGTGTATGTGTGTGTGTGTGTGTGTGTGTGTGTGTGTAGGTGGGTGTGTGCATGTAAGTGAGCATGCTGGATGAATTGTGTAGCTCAGTGGCACAGTAGGGGAGCAAAGGGTGAGCAAGGATCACCAGACTGTTCACGAGTTCATGACATGACATGAATGTGTACAGCTCACTGACTTCCTTGATTTCCTCCTTTTCTCTCTCTACTTCCTTGCTTCCTTCTACTCTTTCTTATTTCGTACTGTATCTCCCTGTTCCTGTCTATTCCTCATTACTTCCCTCTCCCCTTCCCTGCTTCAGTATATTCATCATTCCCTACTTCTGCATGTTCTTCCTTACTTCCTTTATTTCTTGTTTCCATCTATTCTTCCTCATTTTCCTGCTATTTCCCCTGGCCTATGTACGCTCTTCCTTCTTTCCTTCCTTCACTGAGTCTGTACATTCTTCCTGGGTCTCTCTGTCTTTCCTTGCTTCAGTCTATTCTTCTTTACTTCCTACTCTCTCTCCCTGCTCCCTGTCTATTCTTTATTATTTCCTTTTCCCCTTTCCTGCTTCAGTATATTCTTCCTTTCTTCCCTACTTCCGTATATTCTTACTCATTACCTTCCCTGCTTCACTAGTCTCCTCTTTACCTGCTTCCGTATATTCTTCCTAGCTTCTTTCTTTCCTTTCCCACTTCAAAATATTTTTTCTTAACTTTCCTATTTCCTTCATTGTTTCCATCTATTCATCCTCAGTTACCTCCTTTCTCCTCTACCTCTGTATATTCTCTCCTCTGTCCTTTCTTCCCTGGCTCTGTTCATTCTTCCTTACCCTCTCATTCCTTCCCTGCTTCTGTCTATACTTCCTTACTCAATGCTTCCTTCCTTCCTTGCTTTTGTATATTCTTACTTTCCTTGACCCATTAAGTTCTTTCTTCCTTCCTTTCCTGCTTTTATATATTCTTCCTTAGTCCCTTCTTTCCTCCTCTGTATATTTTTCCTTCCTTCTTTTCTTCCCTGGCTCTCTACATCGTTCTTTAATTCTTTTCCTTTTCTGCTACCGTCTATATTTCCTTACTATATTCTTTCCTTTCCTGCCTCTGGCTATCCGTCCTTACTTCCTGCTTTTGCCCCTATTTCCATCTTCTTTCCTTTCCTGTTACAGTATATTCTTCCTTCCTTCTCTGCTCCCCTATATTCTTACCTAATACCTTCCTTAACTGCTTCCATGTATTCTTCCCTACTTCTGTCTGTCCTTTCCCACTTCTGTATATTCCTCCTTATTTCCTATTTCCTTCCTTGTTTCCATTCATTCTTCCTCCGATCCCACCTTTCTACCATCTCTGCATATTCTTCCTTCTTTACTTCCTTACCTCTTTACTTCCTTACTTCCATCTATACTTCCTTACTTCATGCTTACTTACTTCCTTACTTCTGTATATTCTTACCTTCCCTGCCCCATTACATTATTTCTTCTTTCCTTTCCTGCCTTTATATATTCTTTCCTAACTCCATCTTTCCTTTTCACTTCCACATATTCTTCCTTACTTCCTCCTTTTCTTTCATGTCTCTATCTCTCCTCAGTTCCACCTTTTTCCCCTGCCTCTGCATATTCCTCCTCATTTCCCTCCTTCCCTGCCTCTGTATATTCTTCCTTCGTTCGTTCCTTCCCTGCCTTTGTATATTTTTCCTTTCTACCTCTCTTTCCTTCTCTGTCTCTGTATATGATTCAGTTCTTCCCTTCTCTCATTTTTGTGTATTTACCCTTCTTCCTGCTTTTCCTCCTCGGATTTGTCTGTTCATCCTTACCTCTTTCCCTTCCCTGCTTCATCTTTCCCTCCTTATTTCCTTCCCTGTTTCTGTTTATTCTTCCCTCCTTCCATCTAGTCCTTCTTCTTCCATCATCTTCCCATTTCCACCCCTTATTCCTCCGTGCCTCCCTTGTGCTTTGGTTTTGTGTTATTTATGAGACAGCAGCACAGTGACCTGCAGACGCCGACTTCTCCTTATATTCCATATTGTGCTCAACGTAGCACAGCCGTGTCTGCTGCACCAAAAATCCTATTCATTCATCCCTTGTCCCTTATATTGCTCCTCTCCGTGCCTTGAATGCATATGTCATTTCACACCATTCAAGTGTGTGTGGTCTGAATGTAAAATAGCCATTCAGCACAAGGTGCATGTATGACTTAACCTGTCGCCACTTTTCGATTTGTCTTTCATTTTATACTAATCTGCCTTCTGTCTATGATGTGAGGGTGTTGTCATTATTTGAAATGCAGCTCTAAGAGGTGACACTATCATTTAGTGTAAGGTGAAGATCTACACTGAATGCAGCTGCCGAGGGCATTGTTATTAAAGTGGGAACATGATGCTTAATCAACCTTTTATAATAAATATTTAAAGCACAAATTTAATTCCCTGGATGCTTATCCTGACCATAACCATAACTACTGCATGCTTTATTGATCTGTATCTTTGTCTAAACCCTAAAATAACCTAATGGCAACTATTCTTTGGGGAAGCCGGTCCTAACGTATGATGGTATGATCAGTTGTTTGTCTCCACAGCAGGAAAAATACATAGCCAACACACACACACACACTCTCTCACATACACACACACACACACACACACCTGAAAATCTGGATTAAAACAGGTGGTGCAAGAATTGTACAGCTGCCCAGCCACAGGATTTCTTTTCAGGCACACAAGGTCAAGTAAGCTCTTTGACATTAGGCCAGATTGCCAGTGTCACTAACAGTATATGCGAGGGATATGGTATGTTGGTCTCTGACATGCTGAGGTCATTATAGCTGATAGGATCATAACATCACTCCCTATCTTCTTACGATAGAATATACATCCTGTGAACACCTTATATGTATTTACTAAGAGGGCAAGTTTGTGAAGGCCTTTGAATAACTGAATTATTTTCTCCTAAACTGTGGTTTCAGCAAACTCAAAGCACATAGATAAAGTCTTACATAACACCAGACATTTTAAAACACTGTTCTTTTTGCATATTGTCACATAAAACCTTCTTAAAGCATTCAGTGTAAGCATGGAAAAATATGTACACAAATAGAGTAGTGACTATTATGAAGTGGAATACTGGCTGCAAACAACAATAATTTGCCTCACTGATTAATCTGCCAATTATTTTTTGATAAATTATTCTATTATGAAATGTCAGAAAACAGTGGCCATTGCAAACTGCTCATTTTGTCCAACTAACGGTCCAGAACCTCAAAATATGCACATGCAGCTAACCATAACATGAGACAAACATCTTTTGCTCGGACAGAGAACAAAGTCCTGGAGCTCGGCACCTGATCACTTGAAATTTCCTGCAGACTTCACCACTTAAGAGAGCTGCCAAATCCTGTTTAATTCAGCAACAAAGCTGTACTTATGTCTAGTTTTTAAATGTAATGTTGTAAATGTGCGCTTTTTAGTGTGTACCTTTCTGTATTCAGTTTAACTTAGTGGTTCAAAGTTAATACAGTAGTTGATTAATACATACTCACACATATAAGCACTAGACTCTTTTCTGCTGCTGCTAACAATATGTCCTGCTGCTGTTGCAGTGTTGTTCTATATGGAATATGTCCCTACTGCCTCTACTACTTTTAAAAATTGTATGTCCTTTCATATTGCATCAATTGTGCCTCAAGTTTTAGCACAGAATCAAATATTTGATGATCATTACATTCTCATGACTAAAAAAATCATCTTAAAAGCATTTCTTGTTGATGTGTTCAAAGTATTTTAAACTGTATGCCCTGTTTTTTTTGTGTTTTTGTGCTGTTTTTTTGTTTGCTTTGTGTGCTTTGTTGTATTTTAGGTAGCCTTGTGTTACATCTTGGCCAAGGGACCACAGATGAAAAGTAACCTTTTGGCTAATTCTGGCATTTTTATACCATGTGTTTTTATTAATTTGCACTGCCCCTTCTTAGATAAAATAAAATAAACTGAACAGTGCAACCCAGCTTTTGTCAAGGAGATATATGGCATATGCCACCTTTTTGAATTTAACGAAGGTTCTTTTTTGGACATGGGCATATTTCTAAGGTAGCAATCACTCATAAGGGCCCATTCTCCACCCAACACGTTGGAGGGCCTGCACCCCCACCACAAAGGCTCAACTGCAACCGCACTGTCTACATTTACGTCCCTACTTTAACTTCTTTTTACCTCACTGTTCTGGTCTCTTAGTTTCCTAAAAGCCATTCTAGGATTGGGTGTTGCAAACTAGCATCTGCTATAAACACTAATAGCATAGCTGTTTTCAGTTTGTCCATGCATAATGTGTCTGTCTCTATCAAATGAACCATAAATAACTAACTAACTAAATAAAATTGAGTCACTGATTATCACATTTTTTTGGTTAACAGATATATCTAGTATTTGTTTCTGAGCCTACAACAGATATCCGTAGGAGACAGAAGGAACTGGCTGTGCTGCAAATATCGCTGCGAGAGTGCAATGTACAATATTCAGTGAAGTGACAGAGAGCATTAGTGTAACAGCTATGCATACGGGAGCATCTCTTACACATGCTAGTATCTACTGTATGTCCAAGGGTTCACATTAAGAAAACCACTAAACCATGAAGGAAACCACAAACACACATCATTGCTCCTCTAATGTTTGCCAAAGGCCTCATGGATGATCCAATACTCTGTTCTGCTGGAACAATGTTCAATAGAGCTTTAGCTCATGTCTTAAAATGAAAAAATTGTGGAACAGCCAAATGCTGGTGTTACAGTGAAGCTTTTGTACAAGACACCCAGGGATATCAATTAAATATGAATGTTTCATATGAAGGAGATTAGCTTTAAATGCCTCCTAATGGCTGTGTAGTTCTACAGAAAACATTTGCCTGAAAGATATAAGTAGTTTTCACCACTAATGTCCTTATAACTTATACTGTATGGCTAAACAATACCATCAATAAAAACAACACAGTTTCAATTTGTGGTTGAAAGGAAGACATCAGGCCACATTTAGGGGCATTTAGAAATCCAGATAAGTCAAACAAGCGTTCACTACTGAAGAAAACTCTAGACATTCAGACTGTATATATCTTCGTCACTATTCACGTAAATCACAGCACGAACAAACACAGAAACGTCAACACAGACACTGAGAGTTTATACCTTATCACCGTCCTCGCAGTTCATGACATTGGAGAAGGGAATCTCAGCCTTGAACATCTTCCTGCAGTGCATAAGCTGCACTAGTAAGTAGCACACAGTTTTGAACTTCATCTTTTTGGCGGGCTTTATATCCGAAAGAATCAATCCTGGGAATATCTGTCACCAGATAAGAAACGGGAACAAGGATTTAGTCATGATACCCCACACAGTAATATGTATTATGTAAGGGTCTATAAATCATGCACAGGCATTGGACAGTATGCACGCGCACACGTGCTCATGCACACACACGCATGCAGAATTACACTAGCAAGTGGTTAAAATAAGGTAGGTCAATCCCTTAGGTGATTTTAATAGTTTTAGGACTCCGCTGCCCTCATTTCTCTTTTATAGGCTATTTTAGAAAATGTGATAAAGATTAATGAGTTTGAGGAACTGTCATTTGTAGTAAGACACCAACAAGTCCTCCAACCCATACGACCACAGAGGTCATTTGTTCCTACCCTCTCATACGACCCACAGGAGCGTTCCCTTAGAAATATATGTTGAATCGATACACAAAGTTGGAAGTGTGTCCCTGAGCAGGAGTAATTAAAGGCACAATAGCAGAGTGAGTATCCAACACAGCTTAGTTGGGGCACATCTTTCTCTGAGCCATGTCTTTGATGAAGCCTAACCATCAGCTCTATTAAGAGGATTAGCAAAGTCTCCGGCATATAGAAGAAAAATACACGCAACTGGGATGTTACAGGTTCATGTACGGACCCATGTAACCTATGTGCAAGCCTTATATTGCATAACATGAAACCTGCTGCAAGAAATAAAGAGGGGATGGGGAGGGAAGAGAGAAAAGGAGAGGAGAGGAGAGGAGAGGAGAGGAGAGGAGAGGAGAGGAGAGGAGAGAAACAGAACCAAGACTGAAATTCCCTCTCCAGCTGCTTTCGGCACATCTGTTGGAGATGTGCATGTTTACGTGTATGCACTGACACACACATACATCTCTCTAAGTTTGTAGAACTGTGCAGATTTGAGATGATAGATGCCCCAGGCTTTATAGCTCCAGTCCAATCCATTACAGGCTGGAAGTGAGATCAGCTCAAAAGCAAATGTGTGAGAGCTCCATCATATGACGCTGGATTCTTTAGTCAACACTATATTTCTATTTGAAGAATGGTTTTATAGTCGATCTTGGCGTAGAGGTAGACTGGTCAAGATAAATCTGCTTTTTTTTACCTAGCCTACTCTGTATGGTGGCCCTGAGAGCTCAACACACTGCGAGCTAAGGAAACACATGCTAACAGACACAACTGCTACACAAGTGTGGTCACACTGGTGAAGATGTTTGTTTGTCTGCACGTGTCGTCTTAATTCGGAGCGCGTCGAGCTCTCAGGGCCACCGTAACTCTGACTTACCACATAGGTCCAATAATACTGATTAGCATACGTCCTGCAGAAGCTTTGCTAATGTGTACACACTGTCTAGGTATTAAAGGGTTCAGCTAAGGCCAGCGTCTTATAGGACGTGTAATCTCAAGATACAACTCATGCTGTCATCTGAATCATTCCCCTCTGCTGAAAGCTTAATACGCAGTGGTATACATTCGTCAGCACAGAATTACAATACAATACCTTCCGTCGGTGAGATGGCACTATAAAGAAGGTTTCAATTTCATGTTTTTGGAGGAAGGCGTTCCTTTCATGACCGTTTCCAGGCTCCACCTCATAATCTCCATTTAGGCACTCCAGTGTGGATCTGGTGATGTGGACTTTCCTGTGGAACAGAGATGGGACAGGATAATACACAGCACAACTGGTGTTATAACACCAGTGCAACAAGCTAAGTGTAACTGCAAAATACAATCATAGCATATATTTTGGTTTTGGATGCTTACTTTGTGCTAGTAGGCAAAAATGAGATACAAAATACAAAATGAAAATGATAAATACTTGTTAAAGATACTGCATATTGCAGCAATGAAACAGATAACAAGAAACTGGCTTCAGAAATCACGTCCCTTGATAGACAAGTGGAGACACAGTTTAGCAAATATATCAGATGAAGAACTTCAGTCTAAAAATGTTTGTAAAAATGTTTGTATCATGTGGAAAAATATTAATGAATAAAAACCACTGGAATGTCACTTTTACTCTAGGTAAAGGTATTTTTGCTTATGGTCAAGCCTTAATTTTATCTTTATGTAAACAAGTAAAAATAAAAAAACACGTGGTTAAGATTGGTGCACTTGTTTCCTCAGCATTTCAAAAACACTAGCATTAAGACAGACTCTTGGTTAAAGCATATACAGGACAGTGTTAGCAATAATCACACCTCACTGTGTGACATGATTTCATGTGGCAACTCTACATCACATAATTAGTGTGCATGTGCAGTGTCCGTAGCTGTCGAGGCTTGTATTCATGTAGAATGTCCAGTACTGACCCAGGTAGTCCTCCAGCCTCCATCACATTTGCTAGGGTCACATCATTGGACCACACATCGTACTGCCATTTCCTGAGGCCCAGCACTCCGCACAGCACCCGACCCGTATGCAAGCCCACGCGCATGTTTAAGTTGACTTCTGTGGCCTCTGCGACTGACCTGCAGGGGCAGAACACATGGGGTGTTGAAGTGAGGTCATAAGGTCATATCTATATTTATATCTCTATCTCTATCTCTATCTACAGAACATCTATAATTAGGGAGAGAGTTAAAAGGCAGCGGACAAAAAATCACACAATGTGACATTAAACATTAAGCTAAGGACACTGACAGCAATATTCACCTACATTAGGTACACTATTACTTTACATGATCTACATTACTACTTTTCAATATCTTGTTCAATATTCAGGCGCAGTCTGCCTTTTTCCACCATTTTAGTTCATTTTTAGTAACTCATTGTACTTATCTTACTCCTGTTTTTACTTTATTAGACATTGGTTTTACTTTGGCTCATTGAAAACACTTCTTATCTCATATATTTGTATATTTTGCAAGATGTTTAATACTTTATTGTTTCTAAAACTGGGCCCAGTGAGTGACCCTGACCTGGAAAACCTACTGGTTGTTCTGGTTGTTACTGGTTGTAAACATGAAATTGTGGTTACTGTACTTAGTGTTACTGTAATATGACGCATTCTCCGGCATAATATATGTCTGTCAAACTAAACTCTATAGACACAACATGAGAAATTGCTGTTCAAATTTTCAAAAGTTTTTTTTTTATTTTCAATTTAATTTAATTTAATTTTATTTTATTTTATTTTATTATTTATTTATTTATTTAGCTATTATTAATTTAATTTAATTTAATTTAATTTAATTTAATTTAATTTAATTTAATTTCGTTTTTGGCACTTTGAGCATCACAAGCTGAGTGCCATCTTATTTCATTATATTTTAGAGAAGTCATACATCTCTACGGTTAATATCTCTGACACTCAGCAGCTCAAACCAAAGCAATCTGGATTGATAAATAGCACTAAAGGTAAGAGGTAAAATGCATGTCTTTGATTTGGGGGTGAACGGCCCCTTTAAAGACAATTATCAGCATGTCTTTAAACAACATTGTTGCTGTACCAGTGATGAAAGCAATCTTCATGTATATTGATAGAGGTCAGATACAGGCAAATAATATAAAACTATAGCATTATGTGTAAATAGATGTGGCAATCGGTCAACAAGTGCACAGGGAACAAACACTGTTCAAAATGGACTATGAACAAAACAGACTGCTAAAATGAGCATTCCTATTTAATCAGTGTTGAGGAAAAAGTCTAATCTTAATTAACAGGCTTCTAGTCAAGTCAAGTTTCTGATTAAATCTTCTGCTGCACCTAAATCTCTCACTTCTTTTGGTCTTTTTCCCCCCGACTTCCAAACTACACAGAGTTTGCGAGGAAAACAAGCTCTTTCAAGCTCAATAAAATATCTTATTTTCTTTCCCCATTAAGTCTTTTTTCCTCTCAGCCAACTGTACTTCTGCTCACTCAGATGTTCAGTGTTAGAATTCACTCGCAGCACACATGGCTGATCAGGCTGCAGCTTGCTCTACTTGAAGGAAATATCTTAACATGGACTCTATTTAACAGTGTTTAGAATAGAATGAAGATTGAAGGGAAGATTTCTTTAGCTTCTATTTAGAGAGCCTGTTCCACTGAATGGATGGACAGATAAGGATTTGTCCATCTGTCGTTTGCACGACTGAAATACTTTCAATTTCTACAATTGTCACTATCACAAAGCTGCATAGAGTCAACATGTAATACTGCAAATTAACAGACTCAATCTAATATGAACACTCACGTGATGGTGTCAATCATGTCCAGACCCATCTCTACACAGCAGTGGGCGTGGTCGGTCTTGGGCTGGGTCAGTCCAGACACGCAGTAGTAACAATCCCCCAGAATTTTGATCCTGCGACAGTGGTTCTCCTGCCAATCAAAAAAGAGACAGTGATTCCTCCAAGAAAGATGAGTCAGTCAGTAACAAAACCATCTTTACCTTACCAAGCAGTGCCACAGCGCCTATAGCCTAAAAAAAATGAACCTTTAATCATTATGGTCAGCTCAGTTAGTGTTAAAAATCACTATAACTGAGTACCAAAATACATCATTTTTTCAGTTTAATCAAAGTTGCACCAGTGGTGTCTGAGAGCAGTGGTGCTTGAGTTAGGAATTCTGACATTTAATTATAGTTTATCCATTACGCTGATCCATATCCTCAGTGTAATTTGTAAGTGTAGCTTCAAGCCATCCATTGCTGAAAGTTCCAAGGTCGATTGAGTTTATGGTGCAGGAGTTATGGCTTCTCAAAATTACCTCATTTGTTATTTTAAACGGAACATCTTCATCACAACACTGTAATGTTTATAATATGTCAAATTCTGAGACGCCTCAAAATTTCAAACAAATTACAGTGGCGATGTAAAACTTTTAAGAAGAATGCTTTCTTCAGCAGCCAGTTAGCTTTGCTAAAGTGCACTGATTAATATAGTGTATCACGTTTGTTTAATCCGTGACAAAATAAAAGTGTGAAAATGTTGTGATTTCACAGTGTGTGTATGTGTTGGACAGTGTGTTGGACTATTTCTTGGCTGGGAGCAGGAACTTGAACTTTCCACAAGCTGCAGGCCTGCCAACCTCAAAGTGATGACAGGACTCTTGGAAATCGCTGCTCCTGGCTGATTAACACTCCAGCACATAACTCTTTGCAGTTTCTAGTCTTCATGCTGAACTGAGCTCTACCTTCATATTTAGCATATAAATATGCAAGTGGTATCGATCTTCTGAATTAATTTAAAAAGAAAAAAGCTAACAAGTGTATTCCCCAAAATGTTAAACTACTGCTTTAAGTCCCTCTTTTTTTCTTCTTAGGGCCCTGACACACCAAGCCGACAGTGGGCCATCAGTCAATATCGGGCTGTCGATGAACGTCTGTCGCCCTAGTTTTTGTGGTGTGTCCCACACTGTTGGCACTAGTTAGCCCTTGTCAATTTACGCAGCATATTGAATTGGTGTCGGAGCCTGCGGAGCCCATTGGTGAGAGATATATTTCTGATTGGCAGTTCAGCTCAGTTAGTGAGAAGAGAAACAGAAGAGAGGAACGCAAATAAACAACTAAGGTTGAGCGGGTGTGAGATCGGAATAAACTTGTTATATTAGGTATGATTTTTTTCAGCCATTGAGCTCTGTAGCAGACACAGTTTGTCATTGTTTGTGTAGCCTCTGTTCTTTCAACATTGGTCTGCGTAACTAGCGTCTTAACTCTGTCCTGTCAGTCTTCCTGTTTCCATTTTTGAATGACAAATACAAATTAAGGCCAGTTGCTGTTACTGAGAGTTACTTTCTCTCATGCAAGCGTAGAATGTATGTGCTAGTTGGCTGCTGGCTGTAGTCTTTGTGATGTGTTCGAGTGCAACCTCTTTGTCGAGACACAGACAACGTGATGCAATGCAACAGTCGGCTTTCATCGCCACTAGTTCTTAGATGTGGGTTTGGTGTGTTTGGGCCATTAAAGTCAGCAAATTGGCCTGTCTAGGAAGAGCGGCTTACACATAAAGCATAAAGCAGCATACACATAAAGCTATGCCACCATCAACACCTGCTGTGAAGTTCAAAGTAACCACTCACAGAGGCAGTTGAAGGCAACAGTGTTACCATAACCAACCCAAAAGACTCGTATGTATAGGAGAAATGAATGTAGTCAAATAAATAAATAAATATAGGCAGCAGGCACATAATCTGAAACAGATTAGACAGTTAGACAACATATATGATGATGCTGTGTGTCTCATCATGGGCTGGTATTTGTGCTGCATGTTCATTATCCCATTTAAGCTCTTGAGACTTCAAACTCACACCAACACAGAAATGGTTCCCACAATGCAGCACTGAATCAACGGATCAGTCTCACTTTAGGGAATAAGGTGAGTCACTCTCTCACTCTTTAGGGACAATAAGCAGTGGCATGAAAAGGCAGCTTACAAATATAACCCATTATTAGAGGATATGAGCAACAGACAGAGATTTTACCAGGGAGAGTGGGTTACCGTGGACGCCTTCTCATAACCCTTTATTGTCTCCGTGGAGGTGATGTGATCAGTGGCCACGCGTATGAGGAGCACAAAGACTCATAATTATGCACATCGGTGGGCACGAGACAAGACGGATGCTCTATTTTTAACATGCGAGCCATGTGAGTTTCAGAAAAGAGAGATAGCTGGGGCTCGTTCGCGGCAACTGTTTGCATGCTGCGGTCATGCTTTCAGGGTGAACAGTGGCATTAAGGCACGTGTGCTGTTTATGTAAAACACAATCTTATACACAAAGGACTCAGTAGCAGATACATGAGGCAATACAGAGAGAGGTATGTTGCAGAGTGTTTAGCAGCTCTATAGTTTAACTGTAGGATACATTCTTGTTGAAATGTTGTCCTGAATATTGAACTGAAAATTGAAACAATAACTATTGATGTCAGATAAGGATTCAAACTGATTTGAGATCAAATAATTAGGTACTTGGATTGACATACAATGCCATTATATATCAGCTTTTTTAACATGTAACTATACACATATTAATCTATATACAATCACCAGCCACTTTATTAGGTACACCTGTTCAACTGGTTGTTAACAAAAATAGCTAATCAGCCAGTCGCGTGGCAGCAACTCAATGCATTTAGGCATGCAGACATGGTCAAGATGATCTGCTGAAGTTCAAACCGAGTATCAGAATGGGGAAGAAAGATGATTTAGGTGACTTTGAACGTGCCATGGTTGTTGGTGCCAGACGGGCTGGTCTGAGTATTTCAGAAACTGCTGATCTACTGGGACGATCTCTAGGTTTTACAGAAGGTGGCCCGAAAAAGAGAAAATATCCAGTGAGCAGCAGTTCTCTGGGTGAAAGTGCCTTGTTGATGCCAGAGGTCAGAGGAGAATGGCCAGACTGAAAGGCAACAGTAACTCAAATAACCACTTGTTACAACCAAGGTATGCAGAAGACGAGATAGATCTCTGAACCAAAAACACGTTGAACCTTGAAGCAGATGAGCAACAGCAACAGAAGACCATGTTGGCTGCCACTGAGGGAAACTGAGGCTACATTTTGCCAAAAATTGGACAATAGAAGACTTATTTTCTTGGCACACTTTGGGCCCCTTAGTACCAACTGAGCATGGTTTAAACACCACAGCCTACCTGAGTATTGTT
>JAPZEB010000004.1:18095983-18106217 GCA_029783705.1 Chaetodon striatus
ACTCTCAAACATTAAAGGATTTATTACCAGTTAGGTTTAATTTTTATAGTTTTGGCCTTAATTTATATGGTGCTGATGAAATTGTACTCACCAAATAATCACTGAGATTATGGTTGTAGGTTTTGTTTCAACATTTGGGGGGACAAGGGGGTGTTTTGAGGGTTCTATGCTAGTAAATATTGTGTGTAAAATCCTTATTTTCCTGCATTTTGGTGCATTTTTCTGTATCATTTATGGTGCAAATGTCTTGAATTTTGTCAAAATAAAACTCTGCTACTTTTATGTTTTTAATGGGTAGGACACACACGCATATTCAAGCTGTGCATTCCACTCCCCATACTACCATACTATATAGTATGCCAGAAAAAGATTAAGTATATCCCAATACATAGTAGGTGAAATGCAGTATGCCTTAAATACCAGGGTGTTCTACAAATCCACTCCGATTTTGCAGTATGCAACCCAGCATGCTTTTCTGGCTCAGCACATGAGAAGAAAAATGAACTTTGGGCACTCATACGTGGAGCAAGAACAGATGCAATGGATTAAGTTAAAAGGCCTTTATCTTAAAATGGCTGCTTACATAAAAACACAGACCGGTTTTGACCCTATGGTCTTCATCAGGGTGCAAAAGGGTGGACAGGAGTCAAGCAAACATTTTATAAGCTTGGTCAGGGGTGTCACCCAATCTTGATTAATAAGTGAGCACAGGTGGGTGACAGCAATGAGAAGCCATTTTGAAAGTGACACTCTTCCACAAGTGTTCTGAAAAAAACATGTTCAAAAATTTAAAATGGCTAAACAAATATCAAAAATATGCATGTAAAAGAGGAACAAACTGAACATAAGTGGAAAAAAAGAAGCGAAAGATTAGGTTTTCTGGCTATTCTGACCCACAATCCTCTGTGTTTTGGATGATGCCACACATCAACTGAGCCGCCAACAGATGACGGCTTGGCACCTGATTGACAGCTGTCAGAAGTTGCAATGACAGATGACAGTGCATTCAAGTAAGTGATGACCAATTGAATAGTAATAATAGGAATATTGATTGTTTACGTGAACAAAATAATCATAAATATCACAAACAACAAAAGGACATAAATATAAAAATAACAATTACTGTTGCAAATGTAACATGTTCGCATCTACAATCTGTGCAGTTATAACTTTAATGTTGATCTACATACATTGCAAAGTAACAACAGCAGAGATCTCCAGGTTGATATCTGCCTCTGGTGGACTCCGTGAGTGGCGTTTGTTTTATCTCCAAGGTAACGGGTATAAAAGCAAGAGTTCAGGGCATAATGTAACAAGAGAGTAGTTTGTCCCGACTGAGTGCATAATGCATACAACAGTTTGTACTTTTTAAGGGCAGCTGCAGTGGCTACTGAAAGTAAAAAGAAAAAGTATGCGATTCAGAACGCACCAAAAATATTTAGGGAAATGTGTCCCCTGTGTCCCCCTTCAGCGTTTATGGCTGTGATCTGGAAACATGGCGACCTCGCTACAAAAGGTCCAATGGGCCAAGACACACAAGCCCTCCATAAACATTGGTAAAGAACCCTCCAACTTGACACTACATATGTTTGGGTAATCATTTTTAACATTCATCTTTGCTTTCTCTTCCAAAAAATGTTGGCTAACTTGGGTGGACTGTTTAAAACCTCTGATTGCTCGTGTTCCTGACTCCACATCGATGACTCCCAAATATCTCAGCAATTTACTTGGTGAGTGGAAATAGCTTTGGAAATATAGCAAAGCCTATCTCAAGTTAAAGTGAAGTGAAATGAGAAAGTAAGAGAGAGGTGGTGGCAGAAATAAGAGATAGAAAAGCTGAGACGGCTGGAGATGCCCGTCCTGCTGGTTAACAAACAGACACCTACCATGAATACTGAGTGGGTCAGATGAGGTCAGTTAAAGAGTACTGATCTGGGAAACCAGCAAAAACAGAGCAGGCTGATTGGAGACAAAACGGATGAGACTCAACAACACTTGGAGAGGCCTAATGTTAAATAGGAGCTGGATATTGAATTTCAAAGACACAAACAAGATTCGGCAGGCAGGGAGGGATGAGCTTCCTCCTATGTGTGCCCTGTGCTGCTGTCCTCATAGGAGCCAAATACTTCTCCGGTGATCAATAACCAGGAGAAAGTGGCCGCTGGCCTTGATCCTAATTAGTGCAGGGTTAGAGCAGATTAGCTTGCACCTGAGCCCCTATCTGAGCCTTTCTCAAACAACAGCTCCCTCCCAGTGAGGCTACCTAGAAGCACCAGCATCAGCATAACTCAGGGAGATGTTGTGGGTGGGGGAAAGACACCTCAGTCGGTGTATGAAATCTTTTTCTCAAATTATGCCTATTGTTCATCTCATTGTGGGAAAATGAAGCTTTCATCGTCAAGAAGACCAAAATAAAGCAACACAGCAGGGTGGGGACAGGTGGGTCTTTCAAAGAGAGGCGTGGGGAGGTTTATTAGTGACATCGCTACTTTTAAATAACGATGGTTCTCATGACAACAGAGTGATTAGCTGTAAGCCTTTAGTATCGCAGCCAAGTCTGCCGAACATAAAGAGTTCAGGGAAAGGTTAGGAAGAGGAGACCACGAGGAGATTAGTAGGCTGTGTTGCTAGCATTCTGTGTTTGTGTGTGTGTGCATGAGTTTGCATTCACGTGAGACAAGCGCCTGTCTCCACTCCAGTGTTGTGAATTGACAGGTGCTATAAATAGAAAATACCTAAGCCTCTGTTGTTCTGTTTTCCTCTGAACAATACAGCCAAATTAAATACTGTAAGCTTGTTTAAAATGCAGTCTATTCTGAAAGTGTATCAATTGATTGAAGCACCTCTTAAACATATATTTATGGCTTGGTTATAATCTGGTTTAAACAACTTTTCAAAATACTTGCAAAACAAAAAAAGAAGAGGAAGAAAACCAAATAAAAAGACACACATTCAATCCAACATGCAATCTGTACATAAAAAGACAAAAATATAAAGTAAATATATACATTATACTTGACAAATAGCATTTTTTTTTTTACTTTATTTAGCTCTCCTCTTTCCACTTCCTTTGTTAAAAGGTTTTACACTTGCTTTTAAAATATGTAAAAGATTCCAGTTATTCATGCCATCTGATAAATTGATGTGAAATACGGCCCTCACACACTGAAAGGATTCAAATCAAGGAGAAACATATCAATTTATTTTGCCTGAATTTTGACTATTCTACTTTAAGTATGCTCTAGTACGCTCAGACACCTGTTAGTGTAAATAGTGTCTGGCCATTCAAACATTTATACACATGACTTGCCTCTAAATACTGAAGCCTGCTGGCAATGTTTAATCATTATAATGATCATAAAATATATTTTTTTATTGTAATCAACATGTATTTTTACTGTCTGTAAGTAAGCCTGTTGTTGCTTGATAAGATTGTGGTAAGAGAATGTATATGTATAGTCAGTTCTTGATTGTATCATACTGCCCTACAAAGGCTAATCATAGAAACTACAATGTTCCAGGTTCAATCTTGTTCCGTTCTGGACAAAAAATAAGGTGGAAAAATCGCAGTATCTACTAAATCCTGTCTTGTGTTCCCGGAGATTTGTGATTCTATTGGGTGAATGTGAGAATAAAGATGATGCCAATGACAAAGTGACTGATACCATGACAATTACCATAGCAAAACCACTGATGAAGATTTAGGTCAAAGCTGTGAAAATTATGACAAAATGATCCTTGAGGGTAGCTTAAAATTTCAAACAGGAGTATATAAATGAAATAAATACAAATTGAATCTTGTGTAAAATAAAACTGTTTTCTTCATACCCAAAAAGACACAAATTGTAGTTACTGCACTTTGCCTTTGCATATAGCTGTTAAAGGTAATACAAAGGTAGTAACTACAATTTTACTACATTTCATAGGTCAAATCACTATCATGGTTTTCAGGCATATAAATTACTTTATGACTCCCTATTTAATAAGTGCACTGCTACTTTTCTACACTTTTGGCTGGACAGTCAAAAAATTTTAAAGCCATTTTCCTCAGTTTTAGTGTTAGCGTAGCTACTGTGGTTAGCCTTTGTAGGTCAGCATAGCTATACTTAACCTTTTCTTGCTCTTCTTAAACTACTGGACATTTTTAAACAGATAATTTTGATTGAGTAGCCCACCAAAGTAGATTACTGAGGTGTGGCCTATGATTTTGACTCCCTTGCAGGTGACATTAAGAATCTGGTCTGAGCAAATTTCAAGTCTGAGGAAGATAAAATGTTACCCATCTGGATCTAAGTCTTACCCAAGTAGTGAAAGCCATTTGTCCATTAGCCCTGTACTCCGTGACAGGCAATGACATGTTGATGTGTGTTTTCCATGTTAAAGACATGTGTTCTCACTAAAGAAAAATATGTCATCATACAGAAAAACTATCAATCAACTGCAGATGTCACATCATTTATATATATATTTATCTCTCTTAGGAAGAACAAGGGTCCTACAAGTGACACCTGTGGAACGCCACATATGTTACTAATACCATACTATACTTTAAACAAAGTAACTATATGTTACCATAGCCAGTAGCCTCCAAGTGATTGTATAACAAATTACTCATTGCATCAAATGAAAATAGAAAAAAAAAAAAAACATATGTGTGATTTGGGATGTAATGGTAGAGCAGTAGGTAGATCTTTCAAATGCCTGGCTGTGATGTCATCACTGCCTTTGGATTGTGTTATCTACCCTTCCAATTATAGCCAGTTCTTTTAGACTTACTCTGTCATTAGTTTTACACATTTTTGGGTGACTATAGGTATCAGACACTTAAATTTAATGCTGACTAAACCAAAGACAGATTTTTGGACAAATCATCTTTTTGTGGTTATTGAAATAGTTAAGTTTAATGTACACTTCGCCAACAGGTAAGTGCAAATGTAACAATATAAAAATTTATGAGGTTCAGTAATAGGTTTAAAGATTTTAATATCAGAAATGTGGACTTTCACGCAGAAGAGCTTGACTCATTTTGACAAAACATTAAAAGATGGATAACCAAAATTAGATAAAATCTTTGTGCCATTTAAGACTCACCAATCCAAGTCTGAGATAATTTACCTTCTTTTAAGGCCTAATATTTTATTTAATCTAAGATATTTTAAGGCTTTTTAAGGACCTGTAGACACCCTGGCAATATTTAATCAAACCTCTTCCATTTCAAATACACACACTGTACTCCTCAAACAGCAGAATAAGCCATGTCTTGCCTAATGGACATCGACAAGCTCTGTGTAACAGTAAAACTACAGTATGTGTATCTGTGCAATGTTCACAGCTCCTCATCAAGCCTGACCTGGTTTAGTCTGACACTTCTGCCGGTCTGCATACAGAAAGAAAAACACACCGGTACAGATACAGCACAAACACACACACACACACACACACATATCCAGCTGGCCATCAAATACCTCTCTCAGCTTTTTGCAAACACAGAGACTCCTACAAAATAAGTCACAGTCAATCACACATACAGACACTCACATTAAAACCAATATATGCCTGCGCACACAGAGATGCCATCTCCCGGTCAATCTACCACCTCATTCAAAGAGACAGAAGGATATTTGTAGACCTCCCACCAATGATGATGAGTCTATTAACCCGAAGGCTTTTGGGTCAGACGAGAACCTTTCCACTCCTCCCCGCTGCATTCATGAATGAGCTGCAGGACTCGGGAGCAGAGTTGTCAGCTCTCTGGCAGCCTTGTTCACATCAGCCCCAGAAATGACTGTATCAGACGGCTGAGATTTCTCTTAAGTGCCCCTCCACGTACTTTTTCCTCTGATGACAAATGGGACTTGGCCTTACCTCTCCTTGAAGGGGAGCAGCGGTAATAGAAGAGGAAATGAGGAAATCCAATCATGGCAATGATGATGATGATGATAATATACATTAACAGCTGGTGATACTTTATGGACAGCCGGAAGGATTTGATTTGGATGCTAATTGTTGAGCAAAGAAAGCAAGTGGTAAGGCGCCACAGTGGAGATAAAACAAAACTAAAGAGGAAATAGTATGTAGCTGTTTTACCAAACTGAGCCAACTGTGGTGTGTTTGTGGTGCTGTAATGCTGTGTAGACTGAAAATGTTATAATGAGAGTGCTGAAACTACAGTGGGCATGAAATGAGCTAACCCTGAGTGACTCCCCTGAGATGCTGGAGATGGATTACGAACCTGTATGTGTGTGTGTGTGTGTGTGTGCTACCCTCCCTACCTCTCACACACACTCTCCCTAGCTCTCTTGAGATAATTCCTTTACGACTACTATTACATTATCATAACACTGTCTAATGAACATAACCTTCCATGGCTAATTTGAATGACTCCTAACCCTCTGTCTCTCTCATTTCCACTGAATGACTTAACCACGTTAGTCCAGTCAGTCAATGAAGATGAACACGTTTAGGAGATGGATTTTTGCCTCCGAGATGCACTACGCAACGATTGTTTCCAAACCCGGGGGCTGGGACCTCCACATGGAGTCGCAAGAAAAATCTGAGATTATTGGGCAAGCAGAAGAGAAGACATTTTTGCGACTCTTTTTTCCAGCCTCTCCTGAAATCTTTGCCCTTTTCCTTGTGAATTACTGATAGTTTCTTCAGGACTCTAACAGCTGTACTAATAAATAAAAAAGGGTCACTCTTTGGTTAAACTTGGCACAGCTGGTAGACATGTTACCCTTCACCAAGTATGTTCCAACACACAAAATAATATTGTAAAGGTGGATTTCTACTCGAGCAATTTAATTAGGATACTTAATTATTTGGGGTTTTTTTTCCCTGTCCATTCCAATGGATGAAGAATCTTAATGCAAAAATCGCCTAGTAGGAAAAATGACAATAAATGGTCCAAACTGACTTTTCTATTCAACAAAAAATATGAGATTGTTATTTTTATTATTATTAGTCAAGTCATATCAATGACTAAAGTGTTACTTTAAAACAAACTGCATATATATTTTGCATTGCATTCATCATCATGACTTAAAATATCCTTAATTTCTGAAGTATCTCCATAAAAAAAGTATGTTGAACACCTCCTAAGGGTAATTTTTTGAGGACATAATTCATAGGATGAATTATCAACTGATCGTATCGTTAGAAAATCAAATCAGAACAGTATCTCCTCACTCATTTTGTGATGACATTCTGATCCGTTCCATTGAAAAATCCTGAGTAAAACCTATATATAGGATTTTTTTTGAGATGTAATATAAGTAATATAACATCTCATGTTCACTTTAAACACAGTTTAAACACAAACTATGTACTTTAACAAAATGATTCATAGACTTGAATGCGCCTTGCACTCTGTCTTTGCTTCATGATTGGCCACGCTCGTTAAAAACAAGGGTGCGGCTCTACTGCAGTCCCTTTAGCTAATGAGGAACACTGTGATTGGTTTATAGACATCTCAACAAAAGAGTCAGATATGGCACTTGTAGATCTAGACATCCTAGAAAAGCTGTGTCCATTGGAACAGATGAGGGATCTGGATGAGATAATTTAAGTGGTCACAAGGCAAAAAGGTTGAGGAAAAACAACACTAACAATTTAAGAAAACAAAAAAGAAAGAATAAAACCCCACTCATCAATCAAAAGGATAAATAACCCCACCCACACATACAAACATTAATAATACTGTGAAGTAGTGTTGCTAAAAAGATCGATACATACTGATTCTGAATATTTGAAACTGTTAACTCATTTTCTGCAGTATCAATACCAACAATACGACTTTCTCACTCTCACATTTCTTCAGCAGCGAGTTAACCCCGACTCCTCTCACCCACACAGTCATTGACTGATGAACTTGAACTGACTTGTTGCTTTAATTTTATTAGTGTTGTGTGAAGGGAGACTGGCAATTAGGGATTTTCTTTATGTTTTAAACTGCTGAGTTCTTTACTGTGCATGACAATAAACCTCTTGAATCTTAAATCAAAAGGGCTCTAATGCCATGGAAAAACATCCGTTTACACTTTCAAAGACAGGGTGAAATAAAAAACAAAGTATGTACAATACCTAAAGATCTGAACGTTTTGTTTAGTTTTTTTACTTGGTGCATTTTAAATGTGTGACAGTCTCAGAGGCTTTTGAACATGTGCTCTACCACAAGAGAAATATTCATTTCCATAGTGTATAACAGTGACTTGGTAAAGCAGTGACTACAGTCATTCTGCTGCTCTCTGCTACTAACCAAGAAAAGTCTTTTTCTTTCCATGTTACAGCAAGAAAAGAAAAAAAGAATAATTTGATGCCCTCAATGTACATTTTTCCCATGTTATGAAAAATGATATTGAATAGGTTATTGCACTGAAGTTAGAAATTCCAGTATTATGCCAACGCTACTATTGAGATCCCTGTAAGAGATCAGCTGGGAGAAAAGATGCCACCTTGTGTCAAAGACTGCTTTTTACTCAAACTTCCATTTTCAGCAGCATTATGATTGAGGCGGATACTGCTTCCTCGGCTCGGCCGTAACAAATCTGAGTTCACTGATGGCCTTAGGGTTCTTAAGTCTGCTTTTCCTCTCACTCATGCATACTAAGAGAAAAATCTAAGCGGATACAATGATGTTTTCTTTGCCTCTTTTGAAGCAGAGGTATGTGTTACTGTATAATCTGTGCTTGGGATGGAAAGCTACATGCTGTCATCTGCTGTTCATTTTGGGCAAACACACTCCACTCTGCCTTCAGTAAAGCCACGGATGCTTTTTTTTTCAATGCAAACAATTAGACACAAAAACAGCAAACGTAGATTTAGTGTTTTAATAATTATGTTCTGTATAATTGCATTGGCAGTTTTCATCATAATAAATTGTGCCCGATATTCAAGGGCAAAACAGTTGTTAAAAAATATAATCATGTTATCAAATATATGACTGCTCTCATTATTAAACAAATCCCATATACAATTGTTGAGCACATATAGTTTTTGAATACAGACACTAAAATGTGTAAAAATGTGTCATGACTAACCCATGACATGTAACTACTGGATATTGGTATTATAATAAACACATTCAAAGAGCATGAGAAGGGAATAATGCTGAATCAGGCCAGGACTGAAGAGACAACATTTCCCCTTCTCTCTACCCTCTCTGTCCTTGGTCCAAAGCAAACTCTGTACACTTGACTAAATCTCTGTAACATTGGTTGATTTGCACTTGAGGTTTAAAGCGCGCGTTTGGTCAAGGTTGTGTAAACAGTTTTGAAAGGCACAAGATTATGTTCCGCTCTGTACATCTGTTCATTCTGTGGAAAGAGAAAAGAGGAATGTTCTCCATTGGCACCAGGAGTAGTATGTTCCAATCTCCAGCAAAATATGACAATCCTTCGCCAGCATCTAATAAGCAAGATATGCAATGACTAACAATACCTGCTGATATCTAGCTGAGATATTATCCTATGCAATTAAGTACATACATAGTGCATTCCCTTTCTTATACCAAGCCGCATAGCTCCTAGCACAAAGCAACAAATTTCCAATATCCCATTTCCAGTTTATCGAGCTATACAGTATATTCAAGTATATTCTTAAGAGATTCATTGCAAAGTCTTAAAAAGCTAATTCTAAGCTGAACTCTCCCTCTACCAAGCACCAAGAGCTGAACTGCTTTTAAGGCAAATATTTGGAATAAAATATGATATGAACCCCCCCCAACCCCACCCAGCATTGGATTGCATTAGTTTGTAGAAAAAGCCACTGGTTGGAGTTTGTAAAGTTGTTCTCTTTACAAACAAGCTTTTAAATAACCTCTGACTCATGCCGCGCCAAAGCTGGAGGCAGCGTAGTTCCACATGGACACTGGAAATGGAACCTGAGCCACAGCACACACACAGAGGAGACAACAAAGGTCAGGATTTTAGGTAAACAGGTGAAAGATCACATTCTGTGCATCCCATGTCTCTTAAATTGCCTCCATGCTTTCCGAATTTGCGTCTTGTCCTCGAGTCTAGCCCCCATCATTGTGGATGCATGGAAGAGCGCAAGGAAACCGTGCGAGGAGCGAGGAAACAAGGAACTGTGTCTTTAGAGAAATTAGTAGGGGTGTGCCATTACATCTCGTTCAGAGAAATACCAGTATAATTTTAAATATCATATGAAAAATTCATATCGTGACACTCGCAATATTTCGACTTGTTGACATATTGACGCACCCAAGATAAACTTT
>JAPZEB010000004.1:18151516-18175936 GCA_029783705.1 Chaetodon striatus
TTTTTTTTTTGCTTTTCTGGCTCCGATATGAAACATTGCATTGTTACATAATTTATAATACAGTTTTGTATATGTTCCAGTAAGTCTACCCAGTGATGTAGTGGAGGGTATATGCAGGTATATGGGGTTGGAATATATATGAGAGTATACCTACTTCCTCCGCAGTAACCTTCCCATCTACATAGTAGTACACCCACCCACTCAACTACCACTACACCACACAGCTGTACACTGTATGTAAACAAGTAATCAGCCTTATTGCATACCCACAGCTGATTATTTGCCTCTCCTCTGACTGAATCAATCACATTCAGGATCAAAGTTAAATATTTGGTGTGAGTGGCAGTTTTTAATCCACATTCAGTGTGTTTTTTTTTTTTTTCATATGGCCCTCACAGGACCATCCTGATGAAATGAACATGAAATTCCAGTTCTTGCACACTATTAATGTATTCATTAAATATTAAACAAAATGTTGTTGCAAGACCAGCCAGTGTTTTAGCTCCCGACTCCATGCTCGGCTGGTTCGGCAAACAGCTGCGTCCATTTATTTTCTTCTTTTTTTTTTTTTGTTTTGTTTCTATGAGGACACAATATCTGTTGATCTGAAGACGCATCCTCGCACGGGCATTTTGAGTTAATGGTATTACGTAACTGTGCACATCCCGTGGCATAGCAGTTATGTCATAAAGCTTTGAGTAATTACTTTTCATTTTGGATGAAACAGCGGTATAATCCCTGAACATATTACAGCACAGCCAGCCAAGTGTCGACCTTTTAGCCCCGGGTTTCCCCACTCTGGCAAAGAGTCGGTGCTGATGTTTTTAAAGAGATTTGTCATTTTGATTAACGTTGTGTCTGTCACCTAAAAACTGGCTTTTTCCCCCCAGATAACCCCTGACGGGGATGTCAGAGCCTCTAACAGAAGCTGAATTCATGCAAGATTTGCTGCCAGAAAGAAGTGTTATTGAAGAACTTGTATTTCATGAAAAGAGATGATATAGAGACTGGAAATATAAACCTTATTGTCACATGGTAGTTTTGTGTTTTTGTGGTGTACATCCCAAAAAAGATATTGACATTAGTAGTCAAAGGCAAAGTCGTCGCTTCTCATTTAAAGAGGGTTGTGGGAGTTTCATGAAAATCGACTGCCAAGGTGCAGAGATTCCTGGTTTTGATTAAATTTTCAGAGTACTACAAGGTTTACTTTTCTCATTATCCAGGCACTGCTCAACTGGCAGACATTATTAATAGAAACCTCTCAGTTTTTTTGAACTGTTGTAAATTTTAATGAAGTTTGAGAATGCACAGGTACAAAGAAGTGAAATGTGTGATGCCTGTGGTGCTTTGTGGAAAACAATCCCGTCTGCATTCGCTCTCAGATAGAAAAATCCCTCTGTGTTGATTCTGGGTCAACTGTTTGATAACTCCATTATCCCCTTGGCTTGACCTAATGTTAAATTTGCTGCATCTTGGTGAAAAAAAAAATCACTTTTTGATGGAACTGCCAGCATTAGCATCCCAAGTAGCATCTACAAATGGCGCAATTTCCTTTCATTTCACACTCTTCAATTTGCCACTTCCTAGGGCTCTGGTGGAGATGATTCTTTGTGCGACATATTGGTGATATTTTGGTCACGTATTTTTCTCCCAAAAAATGTTTCGCTGCTTAACTAATTCCTGGCTTGGAGCTGATGTCAAACAGGCTTCTCTTGGAAAACTTTTGAAGTATTGAGTGATATTGAACATCTGGTATCCTGGAGGAGCTCATAATAGAGCGTAGTGTTTGATGATAGTTGTTCTGTTGCGGTATTTTCGAACACTGAAGCACAGAGGATCCAATTTTCTGCCCTGGAGGCCTGTCCGTCTGACATTTGTGTGGTTCTCATTTGTGTTTTTTAATTTTGGACTCTGAGCAGTTGGTTTTAAATCCACTGTGTTCTGACTAAGGGCAAGGAAAAGAGAGGTCAAGCTGGCAGTGTTTTCATGAATCCACACTGAGGATGTATTAGCATTGAACACGGCGCCCTCTGATAGAGCTGGGACTAGACTCCTGGGTCATATGTAAAGCACACATGGCACAATCTGCGATCCCCCTCTTAAGCAGGAGCTGCACAGGCCTGCAGGGAGATTCCTGCGCCGTGTGCTCAAGTGTTGTTGCTGATCCTCATTTCACATCCTTAATTGGCTTCTATGCAGGGGCAAATTTCAAAATTACTAACATGATTTTTTAACTGCTTTTGCTCAGCCTACTGATAGAAGATGTTAAGTGGTTCAACTTTTGAAGCCTAAAAATAGAAGCAGTAGCTATGGGACATGCTATCTTGCGCATAATGCATTACAATGAGAAGTGTTGTTGGAATAACTCCGCCGTGTTTTATCTCCTTTGTTAATCAAGGCTACGTTTTTTTAGCTGTAGGTGTTTAGATGAGAAGTAACACTTTCATAGATTATCTTTACAACAAAGGATTTTAATGGGGCCATTCTCTTTACAGAACTGGCTTGGAATTCTGAATTTTATCTAATCAAAAGGTCAAAAGAATTAATATTACACATACATGTAACAGCAAGACCAATAACATACTGTAGACACAGTCTTATTTAGATAAATCAGTAGAAAAGTAAGTACAAAAAAATGTAAATTTTCTTAAATGACAGTTTGCTGATAGTCTAAATTTACATTGTCTTATTTTCAAATACTATAAAAAGACAAAACTATGAATTGATACTATTTACAAGTATCACCTGCAAAAAAGATCATGGTTAAAATAAGTACATTTGTTATGTTAACAGTGAGTTAATAAAGTATGCCACATAATGTATGTGCTGTAATTGACACGTATGTCACGTGAGGGACCAAGAAAAAGGTGGTCAAGTTGTGCTACAAGATCACTGGTGTTACTTTAATTAACCTACAGCATCTGTATTAGAGGGGGTCACCTCTAAAGCTCGATCTATTGTCTCAGACTCTCAACATGCCCTCCATGTTGAGTTTCAGATGCTTTCATCAGGGCGGAGGTTTTGCCTCTCTAAATGTTGCACTAAGCATTACAGATAATCCTTTGTTCCATCTGCTATCGCTTATCTTAACCAGCAGTTACCACTAATTGTCCATGATTTACCCCTGACAGTGTGTGATACTGGATTCTGTGTGTTATGTCTTGTACTGTCTGTTTTGTTTTAAATATGTTACGTAGTTTAAAAAACACAATTTTTACTCTCTGTTTCACACGGGACACGAACGCCAGTCTCAAGGGTGAAAGTCCTGAACATGTTTGATCCATTCACCTATGCAGATTTTCTTTGTCTTCATCTTAGGTTTTAGCCCTGGTTGGATTTACATTGGAGTTAGTTAAAACCTGGTGCATCTCATACAGACAATAAAGGGTGACTTTTGTGTTGGAATTAGACGCCAGTTGCCACTGACCAACTGTCAGATTTGACACCCTGAAAATGGCAAAGGGCTGCCATTGCTGTTCAAAAACCATTAAAAAAAACTCCATTGGCCACATTGTTGCACTCTGTGACATGTTTATTCATTAAAATAAACATAACCACTGTAGTTTATTCTGTGTCAATTCCTCATACACCATCCTGCTGCTATTATTACTCAGTAGCCCACAAAACCTGTATTAATCCGCAGCTGAAAATAGTACCCAACAAATCCACTACTTCCTTCTGTCTGAATAATTTATGATAAAAGCCACAGTGCCCAGTTGTTTTATGGTGTTTTTAGGCCCTTAAAAAAATAAGACTATGTATTTTGGACCTGTTTCAAAAGTTGGAATAGAAGGAGCAAATGGTTTTGAGGCTGAGTGCCACAGAGAAAAGACTAATGAAAGCATGGTTAGTTTGGATCTTTTCATGGGATTTGTTGATGATAAGAAAAATATAAAATAATGGCTGCCTTATCTTTTCATCAGCTCTCATGTTTACAGCAAAAACTCTCATAAATGTCTCACTAAAGTAACCAGAAAAATAGTGAAATAATCTTGCAATGGATGTGGAGATTTTGTTAACAGTCATGCTCTGCTATCTTTAAACTCCTCACAGACTTCTAGGTACTGCCTGTATCATTTATGAAAATCTACTAAAAACCATGGCTTGTGATAGCAAGCTATTTTTCCTGGGGATATGGAGATCTTTTTTTAGTTCTGTTATTGAAAGGTTTGACTAATATAAAATTTTTCTCCTTTACCCTTTCAGCTTTGGAGAGGAAGATGTCAATGCGACAGAGCAGAGATGAGCTGATCAAGAGAGGAGTGCTGAAAGAGATCTTTGAAAAAGGTAAGCTGATGTTATACAGTTACAGTCTAATTTAACGCAGTTAGAAACTGTCTCGGTTTTAAGTAGAAGCTGCAAAAAGGGTAGACGTGGTGCGCTAAATTGGATGGTCTTCAGTTATTCATCTCCTCATTAATCAGTAGTCTCTGAAGTGCACTCTTCAAGATTTGGCACAGGGCATCTAGAGATATAATCTTTCATTATAGAAATTTTGTGGGGTTTTATAAACTCTTTGATCTTGATTTGATGTGCCTTAGACGCTCCGTATTCAAAGCCAGAGAATATATGAGTCTGACAGCAGAGTGCTCTGTGCCTCAGGACATCAAAAACAAAGTTGGTGAAGCTGAGAAAGTCCATTGACTCTTGCCAAGATGTGAGCAGAGCAAATGAGGAAATGTGTGGCCTTTCTCTCTTTTTTTCTCTTTGTCAATTGAGCTTTTTGGACAATGTCCAAAAATAGGAAGAAAGCCAAAACAAATGTCTTACAAACATACCCAAATAGTAGAAATCTAAAAAGAGAAGTGTGTTCATTCAAAGCTAGCCACCTCTCCTCCATTGAAGTTTTGTATCACTGTCTGTACCTGCAGTGTTGTGCACTTTTATACCTGATGTTGTTATTTTATGTGGCGCTCTGGGTCTAAAAAAGCACTGTACAAATAAATGTATTGTTTTTATTATCATTATTTAAGTACTTTCTGCACCACACTGTCCAGCTCGGTACATTGGTCAAAACTGATAAATTTGAATAGCTACCCTCCTCTTTTTTTGCACAATAACTGCTGCACTCCTTAGAATGCATTTTAATCAGGCCAGGTGTGCTCATTTCTCCTGCCCAGTGACAACCTAGTTTCCATAATGAAAATAAAACCTGTGTGCATAGTCTGTTAGATCAGCAGTGGTTATTTTTATGCATGCAAATCAAACAGTTAGTATATCTATGAAAGCTTCATTGCTACATTAGCAGTGCCATCTCTCTGATGTATACATATACCACACAATTCACTTTGTTGTTAAATTCCACTCTGGTGTGCTCAAAATAGAAATAGAGCCATAGGAGCAAAAATAGAACTATATTAAAAAGAGGAGAAATCCCATGTTGGCAAAAATGTGTGAACGTTTCATCTGATTGGCTGCTGGATTGTAATCGGCTTTAACTGGTCGCCGTCTTTGACTGGCACCCTGCGCGCCTGGATTTAATGTGGCACACGCCAGCCAAACCCTATCACTCGTCTAGTTTAGAGTTAAATGGTACAGAATCCGCCATTTCTGTGCTGAATTTGAAGATACAATCAGATTTTTTCTTTTGAGGATGCTTCAAAATGAGGCCCTTTCAAAGTCTATCTCCATGACAGCTGGTTACAATAACAACTTATGACTTAAATATGAGATAATACTAAGAAAAAACTCCCTTGGAAGACTTTCTGAATGTTAAAAAGTCTAGAGGCTAACCTTTCTCCCCACATCATACAGGGGTAAGCATTCTTGTGGTGTTCTGTTTAAAAGGCTGTTCAGTCAAATTTGGGAATGTGGGAGAACTCCCAATAGAAATGCATTGTTTGTCAGAATATGTGAGCAGCATTGTGAATTGCACTGTCAGCCTTAAAATGTGATCATGCAAAAACCATCAAATGGCTCAGCGCAGTAAAAGAATTAAAAAGCAAAAGTTCTGTCAAACTGCTCGGCTGACACTGTTCCTTGGTCTGCTTTGTGCTGATAAAAGGCTCTTGGGTCGTTAAACAGTCTTAGCTTTCTGAATCCACTCCCCATTGTCTCAAAACTCAGCACCCGGAGTTCATTTTAAACTTTGTTTGAGCAGTCTTCTCAGCAAGTGTCATTCTTGTGCAGTCACATTTTCGATGCTTGTCAGGCTGATTCTTTTTTTTTTGGTTTTGTTTTTTTTTTTTGTGTTCAGCATCCGTTGAGTTCAGATCCTCAATGGACGGCGGGGGCTGCACTCAGGAGCCCTCTCTTAAGTCATCTATGGTCCTGCCCACCAAGAAATCTGTCACCTACGCCAGTGACCTTCAGGATACCCCCGCCAAGCCGCCGCTGTACCACAAACAGCCTCCTGCTCTCCCTCCAAAGCCTTTCTCTAGGATCCCAAACCATAGCACAGGTCAGTGGTTTTAGTTCATGCTCAGTTTCCCTTTTTCCAAACCAACATACAGCATTTGTTGTACCCTACTCATCATGCATGCTTTTATCTCTGTCGGATATAAGCCTGGTGGGGATCATGTGTTAGGTCGTATGAGTGTGTATATCTGTCTGTCTGCAGCTAATCTCCCAAAGTACTGGGCCAATTAGCCTAATACTTTGTGTGCACTTGTGACTGTATGCACAAGGTCCTTCCAAAGTTGTGGTGATCTGTAATTGCTAAAAAAAAACCAAACAGTTTTATTGACTGTTAAATACCATCATTGACACTGCTCTCAGCCGGCTGGTAGGGGCCACAAGTTTTCTGAAAATCGGCTCAGCTGTTGCAGGGCACATCTTGACCTTCGTCGTGGCTCAAAGCTGACATCCACAGAAAAGTTTGGTCTTATTTTGAACGGAAGCACCTGCAGATTAATTCCATACTCAATATCTTATGATCCACTTAAGTTAGGCACCTTATGAGATAAATTAGTCCCCGTTTTTGTTATCTTCATCCTCGTCTTGACTGTAAGGGAGCCGGGAGGGACAATTCCATTGGGTGCAGCTGACGCCTAGTTTTTTTTCGTGTGCTGCATGGCAGCATACCACATTGGGAGTGTGGAGCGTTTTGCCTGCCCTGTTTTATCGACATGTAGATTTTGTTGATTTGGTCCTTTTTCCTTCATATTTGGCTTTTACCATAAGTAAGTAAGAAGGCTATGTAGGTAAATGATTTCTTTTTTGGTCTGTTCTTGTGTTTATTGTTTTTATTTTGTACTTTGTTGTGCTGCAGCAAAGTCAATATCGTTCAAAGTCCAGTAATAAATTACACAAAGACAGGGCGCATGTTTTTATTAACTTCTGTGATGCCTCTGAAATGCACTGTGGCACGTGCTGGAATTACAAGCATTGTATATAGTGGCTGTGATCAGTTTGGGCGGCTGCTTAGCAGAGATCTGCACACTATTGAGTGCACTTTTCTATTTGTTTTTCACTATCCCAGACTGTGGGAAAAAAATGACATTCTCACAGTAAATAATGAGTTCTTGTTTTGACAAATGAGCCATGACTGCTGTTGCTTTAAGCTCTACCTGCGTTGCCACACATGTGCACAGGATTATAGTAGTCTCATTAAATTCCCCTGTGGTTAGGTCAGCTGAGCTCTCTCTGTCATTGTCAATCTGTCAGTCAGAGGAAAGTGGCATTACCCTGGCCTAATTCCCACTGTTCTGCGCTGACGTCTGAGCCGTGTCTGATTGTCCATGAGCTCTGTTTATCTGTCTGCACCAACAAATTGTAGTGGATGCGATGTATAACACCAGTTAACCCAGTTCAAATGTTTAACAATCCTTCTCTCTGTCTTGATATTTGTTTCTAGATTCTTGCCAGCCAATGAAGTTGCCCTGCATGCCTGGGGGAAAGCACTCTCCACCTCTGCCTCCCAAGAAAGTGATGATATGTGTGCCTCCAGGGGGTCTGGACTCCTCCAACTCCCCTTCTCCGTCCCCCAATCCCCTCTGCACTCTCCCCCAAAAGTGTGCCCCTCCCCAGGGCGTGCCCGTCCACCACGGCACTCTGCTGCCCTCTCAGCTCGCCGCTCTATCCAGTCTTCACCAGAGCCACGGTCACCCGCTCCAGCTTCAGTATGGCAGCTTGCATGCGCCCAGCCGCATCATCGAGGAGCTCAATAAAACCCTGGCGCTCTCCATGCAGAGGTTTGAAAGGTTAGTAGCCATTAGTGCTCAAGTCATTAAATCTGATTGTCCTCCAGTGAAGGCAGGGAGGGACTATGGATTGGCCTCTGTTTGTGTATCTGTCTGTACATCACATAATACCTTGGTTGGATTTTCGGGACTGAGTCATTGCTTTGCAAATCTCATGTCAAGACCCAAGTCCAAATATCCTAAACAAGTCATAATGCACTTTTAAAGAAATATAATACCAATAATTATTTTACAAAAACCATAAACGCTTTTTAAAATTTGTATGTATTTGTTTATTTGTTAAAACAAGCCTGTTAATAATGGTCTTAGTTAACATAAGCTAAGCATTAGCTCACTACATGTTTGACTTGCAACTTCAAATGTTGTTTATTAGTAGCATAGTGCGTCCTGTTTATCAGGTTTTATTTTTGCGGCGACTTGTCCGCCACTCTCAAATATATCCTGGTGTTATTGAGGTCACGTCCTGCCATGTAGTGCTGGTGTACAGGTCTAAATCAGCACACTGCCTCACAGGGCAGCATGGCCTAATTTTGAAGTAAATGTGTGTATGTGTGGGCACAGGCTCGTGGAGTAGGCGTCCCTCCAGCAGTTGGCCTGACATAACATGACCAGCTGCTCTTTACAAGAGCTGCGTTTCCTTCGTGTTTGGAGAAAAGGGACAGGGTAGCGGATTGGACATTATGTAACCTTGTACATTAGGATCTCTTTTTCACCAAAGCCATTTGGGCAGGGATAAGAAAGTAATGGTCCTGACATTGCTCACAATTAGTCTGAGAGCTTGAAAACGGTTACGCAATAGTGGCTCATCGTAAGAAGCTCCAACTAGACTGTGATTAATCAATCTGTCAGATATGCGGCTGGGTTGCACTTGCATGTAAATGATGCATCCTAAAAGTTTATTTCTGTTACCTTGTTTTGAATTATACAAGTTGTATAATCGGTTAGTCTGTTCCTCTGTGTAGTTCAGAGGATTGCATGGCATTGCGTAGGACTGCACAGAATTGTATTTGGTCTGTATTCAGGCTCTTTGTACTCCAGTTTCATTCAGCTGCAGTTATATATCTCCTCTCCCTCTATACTTGGATTAAAAACCCACTAAGCTATCATTAGACTATGTACCTCTTTTATTTTTTAAATCACTTCCTTTTCTGGATTGAGAAGGTTTGTGAGGGTTATTGTTTCACTAATGCTCCATGTCAACAATATTTGCTGACTGCAAAAAGACAATACAGAGCTAAGCTTGAAATATGAGGTTTCCCATGCAAACTGGATTTCAGTTTTGTTGAGGGGGTGGCCAGACTCATCTGCTTAGCAAGGCCAAATGGTATGGCCATAAGCATGACCCATTACATTAATTGCACCGGAAACGCATCTCCCTTTCTCTCCTCCAGCTCTGCATTGCACAGCGCCAGCCAGTGTGCTCCCCTGGACAGGAGAGAAGTGCCGTCTGTGATCATCGACTATGAGGATGACAAGGAGAACATGCCCAACGAGTCCGACTACGAAGATCTCCCCAGCATGTATAAGGACGAGGATGACGATGTGGACGATGATGATGACGACGACGACGATGACATATTTACAAGTAAGTGACAGAAGTTATGGTGACCTTGAGGTGTCTTTAATGTTTAAATTGCACACACGAAAAGAAAGTTGATTGCAAAGTCAGTGGTTTTCTATCAACAGAGCTCCATAACCTATTTAGGATTTTTCTTATCTTTGTTTTCAAAGGCAAAAGCATGAAATTACTTTTAAAAAAAACATCTTATGTCTTGGCAGGAGAACTGTCTTTGTCTGTTTAGTGGAAAAAGATAGCTCATGTTTACAGACACGATGACACATTTGCTTGACTCATCCTGATCGACAGTACTGCTAGCTTCACCTGAAGGCTCAGAGAACGCAGATGTAGTTTGACCTTCAAAGCAGGGCCAAAATGAGGTTCACAGGAGTGTATCCAGAATCATGTGCTCACCCATGGAAACACTTTAACTCACAACCTCTGTGCGAAGCTGTTCATGTCTTTGACACTGTGTCCTTATTTTCTCTTGGGAGCATGTTGGGAGTTTTTAAAGGTTGTGAGCGGCCATGTGTGATGGAATCATTCAGTATGTCACATCATGACTTTAAAGGGACAGTTTACCCCCAAATCAAAAGTACATATTTTTCCTGTTACTTGTAGTGCTACTTAACAGTCTAGATTTTTTTTGGTGTCAGTTGTCGAGTGTTGGAGATATTGACCGTAGAGATGTCTGCTTTCTCTTGAATATATCTGAACTAGATGACACTCTGGTGCTCAAGTGCCAAAAAGTTGAGTATTTCAAATGTATTTTTTGGTGCTTTGAGCACCAGGAGTTGAGTGCCATCTAGATCTGTTATATTAAAGAGAAGGCAGACATCTCTATGGCCGATATCTCCAACGCTCAGCAACTCACACCAAAGCAATATAGACTGATAAGTCTGTCCCTTTAAAGGGCATTGGAATTATGAGCGATATTTTAAGGTACAGAAAACTGTTTTTTCAAGTCTATGTTTAAGTAAACATTTCGTTTATTGTACAGAGCATTAAAACATCAAATGATGGTCAAAGGTTTAAACTATAGTCAGGCTAGAGCAGTATTCCATATTTGGACCTTCTGCAAACATTTAGCAACTATTTAGATCTTGGCGTCATGACAACATGTAAGTACAAACATGGCACGCAGGTGGCAGCGTTTTACACTTATTTATTTACAAGTTAAGTTTAGAGTGTCACCTGTCTTTAGTTTTTGCCCGAATCCAAAGCATAATCTGTTTGGAACAATTGAGAGATACAGTAGAAGGCTAAGAGTGTTGGGGTAAATGAGGCCTCAGATCCGTGCTTCATGCCTGCATCTCCTCTCATGTTTGACCATGGTCTTTGTGTTTAGGTACCCTGGCTCAGAAGGTGCTGAGGAAAGACTCTCTGGCCATCAAGCTGAGCAACCGTCCATCCAAACGAGAGCTGGAGGAGAAAAACATCCTGCCCATGCAGACAGATGAGGAGAGACTGGAGTCTAGGCAGCAGATAGGCACCAAACTCACAAGGCGAGTACAAGATGTGCACGCATGCATTTTTTAGACTTGAATACATCTACACACATGCACAATTTATGGGCCAAATATTCTCAGTAAACCTGGTTGATGTTGCCGTAGCCAACTCAACATTTGTTGCTTGAAAACAGCATCGACCCTTCTCAGCCAAACTGAGCATTATGTCTTACTTTGGGCTGACGATGGCCCAATATCCTGGCTGATAGAACCGTGACTCAGTCCAAAGCCGTTGCAAATGTGAGCCTTTTTTCTATTGAAACACTTTTATATCCTTTCATTTTTTTCCTTCTCAACATCCGATAAGGATAAACGCTTTATATTGTTAAAATGAAGCTCTGAAAATGGAGCTGACCTAATTTCAGCAATGCATCACTCCCCCCCCTTCTCGCTCCTTTTTCTTCTCTTGTCTTCTCTCTAGCGCGCTCTCCCTCTCTCTCCTCTTTCTTCCTCCTGCCTGACTTCCTCCCTCGCTGACTGAATCACCACGGTGATGCATGTGCCAAACTATCTCCACCCGACTCCTCCACACAGCAGCACCACGCAAGCCACTTTATACCAGCAGTTTACACACACATCTCCACACTGGTGCAGTGCGTACAAATCACAGGAATTTGTATACATATGTTGAGATCATAAATGTGAATTCTAGTAATTGAACAGATCAAACAACATAATGTTTTTCCCCAACGGATCACACGCCTCATTTGATTTCACTCCTCTCTTTGAACATGACTTGCCTTTCTGAATGAAGGGGATGTAATGATGCGTTCAGGGAGGAAAAGGCCGCCAAGTGTTTGGGTAAAAATGAAAGCCTGGATAGTATAATAAAATATGAGATGCGGGAAATATGGTTGCAAGGGAGGGATGGAGTATCATCTAGAGACACTGGCACACAACTCACTATTCCCCACTGTGATTGGAACACAGCGCGTGTTCCCAGAAGGCCTGCCTGCTTAGTTGTCATGTTCCCAAAACGCTCGGTCACAGTGTCCTTTGCACGGTGTCATCCGATATACAGTTCCTAATTTCATGGTTTTTGCCAACAGCATTGTGTCCTGTAATGTTGTCGCTTGTGCCAGGCCAATCAGAATTGATTATGATAATGCTGTTCCAGGACTCGCTGACCTCAACTTACTTCTATTGACCTGATTCACTGGGAACACCCTGGAGACCCTTTATCTCAAGGGACAGAACCGAGCAGAAAAGTTTCTGGTTTTACCCTTGAGAAAGTTGAGAAACACTGCTGTGTCTTCGGCTAACTGTTTGTGAGGTGAGCCAGAGGTGGCTGGCTTTCATATGTTTTTATGTATTTTAGAAATGATACAGTGTATATCTCATAAAGGGATAGATTGACAGTTTTGGAAATAGGCTTATTTGCATTCCTGCTGAGAGTTAGATGAGAAGATCAACACCACTCTCATGTCTGTCGGTCAATGTAAAGCCATAGCCAGGTGAGGGTTAGCTTAGCTTAAACCTGAAGAAGGGGGAGACATCCATCTACCAGCTCCTCTAAAGCCTACTTATTAAATGTTATATTCCGTTTCGTTTCGTTTTTGGCCGGGCGTATTTAGCTAGTTTATACCTGGTATCAACATGTGACAGCATTAAATACAAGTGCAAACGACCACCAAGACCCATTGTGAACTGATCAGTCACACCACTTGTCGATGTGGTCAGGATGCATTTAAATATATATCTTGTAAACGCAACTGCGTCCTGATTCATCCCTGACAAGGACTACATCGTTAGCACAGGATGTGGTGTTTTTTTTTTTATTAATTTTTTTAGCAAGGGTACAAAATAAACACAGAAAATTGTAAAGTGCACAACAAATATGTAAGTTTAGCAGAACATATCCATAGTACAGGAACACAGGGAATAATTCAAGTAATCACTGGAAGCTGGATTTTATATTTAGAAAAGAAAGCAGGGAAAAATAAATATATAAGTAAGAGGGTTTAGAAATTGATAACCTTATACAGATTGTATAATTGCCATGCTTCACAGTAAGGATTCACACCTATTTTGGCTCCCCTGCACTGGCTTCCAGTCTCTTTTAGAATCCATTTTAAAGTGCTTTGAATCACATACGAGACTCTCAATGATCTGGCACCTGAGTGTATAACTGAGCTTCTCACACCGTACCGTCCAAACAGGCCCCTCAGGTCTGCTAGTCTGGGTCCTCTAACTGCTCCAGAGTCCAGGTTAAAAACAAGGGGTGATCGAGCCTTTTCAGTTCTTGCCCCTTGGCTTTGGATCAGCCTCACACTGAGCTCAGATCAGCTTTTACAGAATGGCATTTCTTGACAGTAGATAGACTTATTGTGAGAAAATGTGTATATGTATGCATGCATACAGGTATACAAGTTTCTACCTTGGTGTAAGTGTATACATATATGCTATATATGCTTTTGTTTTGTGTTTTCTTCACCTTGGAAGGCAGACGAAGCTGTATTGACACCACTAACATGACTAGCAAGCATGGTAGCAAACAGCTAGCAAGAGCGTGGATCTAATAATCATGCACAGGGTCCTTTGACCCTATAGTATAAGTGACATAGGCCGTAACGAACTAGGCCGTAAATTCCAAATACAGGTGGTCAGCTGGAGACGCAACACAAAAGTGTGAGCAGAAAACATGTAAATATCATGTATAAACAGGCTCATTGACTTTCTAGAATCTTATCTTGCAGGAAACCAGCAGAGACTAAAATAAAACGTTGAACTGTTCCTTTAAAGAGGTGGCTCTGTGGTACAGTGGTTAGCATTGTTTCCTTCACAAGAGGGTTCCTGGTTTGAATCCAGGGTGGGGGGTTCAAACCCTAGGGTTGGGGAGCCCTTCTGCGCGGAGTTTGCATGTTCTCCCCGTGTCAGCATGGGTTTTCTCCGGGTACTCCAGCTTCCTCCCACCATCCAAAGACATGCAGGTTAATTGGTGACTCTAAATTACCCGTAAGTGTGATTGTGAGCATGAATGGTTCTCTGTGCTGTCTCTATGTGTCAGCACTGCAGTAGTCTGGCGACCTGTCCAGGGTGTACCCCGTCTTTCGCCCAGTGTCAGCTGGGATAGGCTCCAGCCCCCCCTGCGACCCCTAACAGGATAAGCGGTTATGGAAAATGAATGAACGAATGTATTCCTTTAAAGAGCTTTGGGGAGCTGCCGAGTTTGATGATAATCCTTTGTGAATTTGTCATAATGAGTTACACCTTTCACATTACACATAGTCATTTCATGCATTATTAATATGAAAATATTTATTAGTGCAGCTTTAAATAAATTGTTCTCCGTATTAGCCACTTGATAGAACCTTGTGTAACTGCTTATATAATCTCATTATGCTCATGTCCCTGCTCTCCATATTGCACAGACCAGGCAGACAGGCCGCCTAAAAATAAACCAGGTTGTGATAGAAATTATTTGGGAAGGAGCATCCATATGGATGTTTGTTGGCCAGTCTGTGCATGTTTATTTACAGTACCTGCGTTTTCGCTGGCGGGAGGCTGATATAATGCTCAGATAGGACTGAGAGGCGGAGAGCTCTAGTCTGAGATTCAGTGTTTTGATTTTTTTCCTGAACAATAACCTCCAAGTGGGAGAAAAGATGACACAGGATGAGATGAGACAAGCCGGTCTGAGCGCAGGCCTAACCCTGCGTACAGTAGCTTACGGGGCCGAGCAGTTCCAGATGGCTGTCAGATCTAAACGAGATGGAGACAATCATTGATCCAGTGCCTACGGTTAGGTCTTCTCCCGCAGGGTCCTGACACAGTGCTATAATAAGAGTCCCCGGTTGAAAGCACTTAGAGTGACCTTTCAGAAATTGCCTTTGGGTATCTTAGTCATTTCAGCCACTTACAAATTGAGGAAATTGGAGATAATGTGTGCAAAATGTATCTCTTCAGATATTGAAAACAAGAAAATGTGATGGGAACAGTGTCTGACTGTCATGTTCCATGTGTCTTTTGTCTGTGTAAGTGTGTGTTAGGTATATTTTAGCCATCTCAAGTGCTGAAACCTTTCAGTTGGCATGTGACTGTGTCATAGTGCCTTGTTCAGCATCAGATGAGAGCTGAGTCTTCAGGAAAATCTTGCTTTTACTGGCCTTCTTCCCTGCATTGCACCAACGTATTATCATGCAGTCCTTATATTGGAAGAGAAGGATTGGTGATCATGGCAGACTAAATTTGTAGGACGTGCACCTGTCAAGCTGTCATGATGGAAAACAATTCAACTACGAGAAAACAGCATTGAACTGAGTTGCTTATAAATAACTTGTACGGGGAGTAAGGAAATGTTGAGTTTAATGTTTATTTAATTCAGTTTGGGACTAACACATTGCATTTTACTCTAAAGCCCAGGGTTGTCAGTTGTAAAAGCACTCACGCTGTGAAGCAAAATGTGAATAACCTTACTGGAACTTGCTGTCAAAGCAGGGAAGTAAAACTGGGCAAAATGGAAGGAAGAAAAAACTGAACTGAGCAGCTGTCTCTGAACTATTTATATCCCAGAAGAAGAACCCGTGAAATGTTTGCACAGATTTTCTTTTGAACGATGACAGCTGATGATTACGTGATATGACATGTAAATTTTGTTGATTTGCATCAGGAACTTTAGCTTGCTGACCTCTTGCATGTGATTATGTGCTGACTGTGGATTTATGCTCCTAACCAGGCGCTTGAGTCAGAGACCCACTGCGGAGGAGCTGGAACAGAGGAACATCCTCAAACGTGAGTGTCTCAATATATTTAACATTATCTCCAAGCTGCTGAAGTCAGTTCACAAATAAGAACAGTTTAACAGAAATGTCAAAGTGACAAAATTGCCAAAATTGCCCTCTCTAACCGTGCGACGCTTCATTAAACGAATCGCAGCCAAGCATGAGTCCTATTTGTTGCAGACTGCGCATGCAGACTTCATACGGTGCAGCCTGGTTATTTTAGAGGCCTAGTTATGTGAAAAGCTAGTGGCATACATCTTTCCCTTTATTCCTCCTTGGTCTGCCGTTTCATCTGAGGCAGGCAGGCAGGCAGCAGGGCTCCCCGAGGAGGCATGTCCAGAGAGGCTGTTTTCTTTGCTCAGACACATGCAGTATCAGAGAGAAACAGTTCTGTTGCCTGGGACTCTGCGTCTCTCACTTCAAAGACTGATTTACCAGCAGTTCCTGCTTTCCTAGAGGCTCCTGCATGATTGGCAGAGAGCGGGAAGAAAATAAAAAGTCTAAGAATTCATGAGTGACAAGTCATGTCCTCAGCATTACTCACACGCATACAATACCAAGGTTAAACAAACAGGGGGGTTCATTTTCCGCAGCTGAATTCAAAACTGTGAGGAGTACTACAGATACAGTATGTGTTCTGCACAAGCACAAATGCAGTTTGACTGTTGAAGCTTTCGCAAACAGGAGCTGTGTCCCAGAATGCCTCTTGTTTACTCCCGTTCTCTGCTTTTAACTTGATCCTCTGAGCTGGAGGTTTTTGTCTCCGTAATTGACTCTGAATATAAATGCAACACACGGGTGAATTTCAGTGAGCTGTAAGAACTTAATGTGATCAGAATTTTTTCCTCGTAAAAGAAAGAAATGTTTATTCCTAAATAGGTTAATCACTTGATCAAGAAACATGGACCAAAAAGCCCTGGGACAACTTGAAAGGAACAAAGCAATCATTCTCCCCTGGTACCCATTCCTAATAGCATTAAACAGCCAGTGATGGAAACTATTTCAGGATTTAAGAAACTTATCCAGTTTAGTGTGAATCTAATTAGCCACATTATGCAAACAATGTGTTTGTTCCCCCCTTTTCAGTAATTTCTAAACATTTCATAGACGGTCCACTGTTTGCACTCGCAGCATAACTCTCATCCTCTTATTCTCTGCAGCTCGCAATGAGCAAGAGGAAATGGAGGAGAAGAGGGAGATCAAACGAAGGCTAACACGAAAGGTGAGTCCAAAATAGCTCCAAAGGTGCAAACCCACACTTGATCTCAAAGCATTCGGAGGGGGTAAATTGTCGGCCAGGATAAACAAACACTGTGACAGTGACTCATCTGTGGCGAGAAGCAAGGCTCTAGTCCGTTACAGGCGTGATATTGTAGTTCTCAGGTCTCCCCCAGGAGACGCTGGCTGATGTCCTTGTTGTCCTTGGCCCTTCAGCACGTTGGCTGCCAAATCCTTCGACCCCATAGGGAGGTGTTGAGCATGTTCCCATCACTTTCAATTAGATTATAGCACTTTCTGCTCACCTGCAGACATGCTGCTCAAAACAACAATCTCACAGCTGTTGGAGGAGTTTACTGTATGCATCACATGCAAAATATCTTTCAAATGTCCCATATTATTCTCATTTTTAGGTTCATACTTGTGTTTTGGGTTTCTACAAGAACATGTTTAAAAGCTTCAATGTTCAAAAAGCACAATATTTCTTCTCATACTGTCTGTCTGAATATACCCGTATTCACCCTCTGCCTAAAATGCTCTGGTTTAGCATCTGTCCCTTTTTAAGCTAGTGGGTAACTTTTATGAAAATAACGGTCATATTTGCTGAAACTGTCACTATATTCTGAAACAAATACATGAAACAGACCCTCCCTCCCTCCATCCTACTGCCTCTCATGGTATGTGCTAGAATCAGACGGCGGCACGGTCAGTAATAACCAATCAAAGCCATGGAGCCTCTAACACCTCTGTCAGTCAAGGCAGTCACTCCTTGAAGTGCTGTCAAACTGTCAAACAAAGCAGCGCTGATCAATATGAATCAAGATTCTGTACCTGCTCTGACTATTTCTCACCTCAGATGTTTCCAGAAACATATTTTAGTGTACCATAAAATGAGAAAGTTGGCCTGGCTGGTGTGCTGTGCTGTGGTACTCCTGTTTAACTGTGTCCAACATGGCGGCTGGGTCACAAGCATTCTCATTTTACAGCTAAACAGTACACTAAAATATGTTTCTGGAAACATTTGAGGTGAGAAATAGGCAATGCAGTTTTAAGAATCTCAGTTCATATTTGATCAGCGCTGCCTAGCTGACAGTCTGACTGCAGCTCAGCAGCAGTGATTGACAGCTGCATTAGACACTCCTCTGATCTGATTGGTTGTTGTCATTCACATGCAGCAAAAAGGCCATTAGAAGCACTAGTAGTAGGCCTGCCATCAGGGGGGTCAAAGGGTGCAGATGACCCCAGCCCAAGGCCAAGGGAAGGCCTATGAAAAGGTCCGTGGTTGACCATTAAATTGTATCAAGTACAACAGTTTACTTACTGCCTTAAATCACTGACAATAGAAGTTATATGTATTTACATGATAAATAAATGTAATTTTATAATTAAAACCCATTTCAACGTGTTATATGATACTCCCACCCACCCACCCAAATGTATGCTTAATTTTGGCGAGGAAAAAAGAAATGTTGCCATTTTTCAAAATGGTGTATTTAAATATTTCTGTGTACTGGGGTCCCCCCCCTTTATGAGGGGGCCCACTGTTTAATGTTGTCCCCTTGCCTGTACTTCCTAATGGCTGGCCTGGCTACAAAGCAGTAGAGTAGGCAGATGAGTATGATTTGTTTTTCACAGATTATCTTCTACATTTAGCACTGTGTGATTGTAGTCACAGTTTAAGACATTAAAAGACATTTTCAAAAATCCATTATTCATATTTGTACACAGCTACATAACATTTATAATTAGAATCCCCTACATTTGATTTTTTTTTTTTTTTTAAGAATGTGAATGGGGATAGCTTCTGAACGGAGCATGTTGCTGCTGAAAAACAAGTTTGCCTGTTTATTCTCTGACGGACAAACTTTGTAACGCTGTCACTGTTCCTAAATTACCTTTAGCATTTATGTACTGCTAATATTGTTCTATATAGCGACCTGGCTGATTTACCCAGATGTTGGAGAATGTCAGAGCTGTGTGGTATTGAACTCCTCTCTGAGGCACCTGCGTAAGAAATACTGGATGTGCAAGTCTCTTCTTTTGGCAATATTTCTATAAGGAATTGAAAATATGCTAATTCTAAGAAGCTGCAAGCCGTGACAGCAACTAGGAATACTCCACCTAGTTTTCTGTACCCTAACTCTCTCCTGCTGTATTTCCAGCTGAGCCAGAGGCCCACTGTAGAGGAGCTGAGACAGGCCAAAATCCTCATCCGATTCAGTGACTACGTGGAGGTGTCAGATGCCCAGGACTACGACAGGCGGGCAGATAAGCCCTGGACCCGGCTCACAGCAGCTGACAAGGCCAGTATCACTTACACTTAGTTCAATTTTAGATTGTTTTAATAATCTTAAGATCCCTCCTTGCCCGCTTTCAAATATATTCAAACACCATCATCTGTTCCTCATGTGACGCAACCCCTAACGCAGGAGAGTAATGGTAGTAGGATGTGTTCCTCCTCTCTTGTTACAGCTAGTTCCACCTCAGCTGTTTGGTTCCCCTTTCGTGAGTAAACACCCCGGAGCAGTCCTGCTGCTCACTGCCCAAGCGACTTTTAATGAGTTCTCGATTTTTGCCGAGCACTGATGCTGCTTCCGTTGTTTTGATGCCTTTGCTTTGATGATGCGCTGTTTTGAACACGGCAGGTCACACCTGAGGAGCACTCGTGAAAATCACGGGGATCCAGCGTTTTGATTATGCAACAGCTCCCCTTACATAATCGGACGAGCAGTGCCTCAGGACCCCTCAGCCGCAGTTCTGCTCTGCTGACATTTTTTTTCCTCCCTCTTTCTACCATCTAGTACAGATTTGAATATTGTTTGTTCTCCTGTCACAGAAGCATCCTCTCCAAGGCTGGAGACATTCTTTTGAGTCATGCTGAATGGCAAACACAATGACATCACCCTGCTGGGTTGCTGTCACACAGAACATTGTAGAGGGGATTTAAGGTTATTAAAAAAGGTACAGCACACCATTTTATTTCCTGGAACTTTGACTCATACGCACTTTGAGAATCTGTTTGTAGTCGTCCTGCCCCCGGCAAAGCACTCAGCCCTCTACAACTCCTGCGGTGCTACTTTGAGGCCATGATTCACACATTATTGTCCTAAACGTGGATGTCTATAACTACATGAATGGAAAACGGTTTGTGCTCATAAACAAACCCAGAAGAGGGATGTTTTTTTTGTTGATTTGGTCCTATATAGGACCAAAAACACACCCAGTTTGTGGTGATTTTACCTCTTTTCTTTGTTGTTCTCATTTTGTGTGTCTTTTATGTTATTTTACCCCTTTTTGTGATTATTTTCTGTCTCTTCTAGTTAATTTTTGAGGCAATTTGTGTTTTTTTTTTTAGTCCTTTTGTGTCTCTATGTAGTCACTTTGTGTCGTTTTTGGTCATCTCGTATCTCTAGAGGTAGTTGTTTTTTTTTGTTTTTTAAGGTAATTTTTTTAAGGTAAATTAAAATGTTTGTGTCTCTTTATAATCATGTTGTGTCTTTTTTTGTCATTTTGTGTCTCTTTTTGGCTGTTTTGCCCCTTTTTGTAATTATTTCGTGTCACTTCAAGTTAATTTTTTTCAAGTAATTTTGTGTCTTTTGTAGTTTTTTTGTATCTCTTTGTAGTTATTTTGTGTCTTTTTGGTTCATTTCATTTGGTTATTTTGCCCCCTTTATGTAGTTATTTTGTGTCTCGAGGTAATTTTTTGTGTCCTTTTTAGTCCTTTTCTGTCTCTTTGTAGTCATTCTGTGTCTTTTTTAGTAGTTTTGTGTCTCCAGAGGTAACTGTGGGATTTTTGTAATTTTTGTCTTTTTTAGTTGATTTGTGTCTTTATCGTCGCTTTGTGTCTTTGTAGTTGTTTTGTGTCTCTCAAGGTAATTTTGTGGCATTTTTTAAGGGAATTTTGTGTGTTTTTTAGTTCTCTTGTGTCTCTTTACAGTCATTTGTGTCATTTGGGCCTTATGTCTCTTTGTGGTTGTTTTGCCCCTTTTCTAGTTATTTGGTGGCTATTTGTAGTCATTTTTTGTCTCAGGGTAATTTTGTGGCATTTTTTTAAGAGTATTTTATGTCTCTTTGTAGTCATTTTGTGTCCCTAGAGGAAACTCTGTTTTTTTATTGGTATTTTTTGTCTTTTTTAGTTGTTTTGTGTCTCTTTATAGTCATTATGTCTTTTTGGTCATTTCTTGTAGTTATTTTGTGTCGCTTTGGCGTCATTTTGTGTCTCTAGAGGTACTTTTGTGGGATTTTTGTGTGTGTGTCGTGGTGGAGGGTTAATTTAGTCTTTTTTGGTCCATTTATGTCTCTGTACTCATTTTGTGTCTTTGTGGTTGTGTTGCCCCTTTCATAGTTATTTTGTGTCTCTTTGCAGTTCCTTAGCATCTCTTTGTGGTCTTAATGTGTCTCCTCCTGGTTAGTATGTGTTAATTGGAATGACATTTTGCAGGTGAAGGCCATGGTGTGGGTGGCGGGGAGTTAGGAGCTCTGGCACTTAAGGCCCCGGGGCCTGTACGCAGTAGACCTGCTCAGTAATACATCCACGACCGTAAAGCTTGACGGTCTAAAAATAAACCTGTACTGGTCGAAACTAAAAATGGTATTTCAGTGTTTTTCTGTGTGTGTTTTGGTTTATGTAAATACCCTGCTATCACCACTTCATTAGAGTTTAAAAACACAAGCTGACAACCCAAGTAGACCCGCAACAGATTGTATGTTATTGTTCATGCTCTTGGATGTCTCAAGAGGAGGAAATTGAGGGCTCTTGTGATGTGAGAAGAGAATTCAGCAGAATCATTCATGGCCTCAAGATAAGCGTAAATGATGCATGAAGCATTCTAAAAGGAGGTAGAGTCAGGGCTTAGAGGCTGCAGTATGTGTACTAAGCCTCTGCAGCTTTTCTCAAATGTTCCTTCTTGTTTGTCCTCTGCAGGCAGCTATACGGAAGGAACTCAACGATTTCAAGAGCAACGAGATGGAAGTGCACGAGTCAAGTCGCCATTTAACCAGGTAACATGCAGAATCTATTCATTTGCATGCGACTGTGTGCGTCTTATTATCAGTTCATATACAGCTAGAGTTATTCTCATACTGATGGTATTGGCTGTACAGCGCAGTGAGATCTAGCTGAGGTGATGAAATGTGCTGAAATGTTTGAAACAACACTTTCTTGTATTCTGTTCATCTTTTAGGTTTCACAGACCATAGTAGACCACCACTGTCTTGAGCAGTGCCGGACCGGCGCTCTCCTCCACTGAGAACCTTAAGTGCTGGACAGTAAAATGGTGCCCGTTTCTACAATAAGGCCATGTCTTCTGAAATGCCTTTTCAAGACCCACACAACTGAGTCGGTACTACGCTCCAAGATGTAGACACCCACTACTCCATCCACTGTAGTAGCACATAATGACTCCAGTTGATTCACATCGCCCCTCTATGGAATTTGCTCGACTGTCTCTTTAACCTCTCCGCTGAGCTCTCAGGCAGGCGCTCAGTTCTGTGGCGATTGGACAGCGGGAGAGTTTTCGTTCACAATTGAAAGACACTTTCGACATCTACCGAGGGCGACCGTACCTTGGTTCATCAATAACACCAGTGGACTTGTCTCAGTGGACATGTTTTTATCCCTCTTCTTTATTATGTTATCACTCCGGACTCCTCTAGTTGTGGACAGCTCTGTGCGATGACGCAGGGTTTGTCAGTTCTGAGCTCTCAACATCAGCAGGAGATCCATCTTTACTGCACCTGCTGGGACTTTGGAAACGGCTTACAAAGACACAGACGGGGAGGGAGGGGTCCAGCATTAGAATTATGTGCAATATTTTTTTTCTTCTGCTTCTCCAAGGCTATAGCACCCCCTAGAGTCCCCTCTGTGTCATTACTATGTAGTCCAGACTTCTGTTCTTCCCTCATATGTGCAATTCTCACTGTACCGACAATGTTGACATCTAATTGCTAACTGTGAATTTGGGAGTTTGGGAAATGCCCGCGCTCTCTCCAAATGTACATTTTGTTTATACTGAAGAAGGAAAGTTACATTTAAAGAAGACTCTTGCTTGACCAAGTTTCATTCATGTCACAATCTTATAAATTTAATGTAAAAATTGCAGCTGGCAGATATACTCTGGTTCCAGTGTGTGCAACAATTATCTGTTTTCTATTATTTTTGTTAGTTTTTAATTGTTTTTGATAGAGGCACTTGGATCATAAATGATTAATTTACATGTTCTAACATGTCCAAGCTCTTTTGATTTGTAACAGAATGCCAAGAGCTGGCTCACCACGTCATTATCCCTTACATTTTTTTTTTTCTTTTCGCAGCAGTGTGTTTTAATGATCTTTGCTCATAATGTGCATTGTATTATACACTTTACTTTTCTACTCGTGACATTATAAGCTTTTGACCAAGCAATATCTGTTGTTTGTAGACAAAAGGTTAAACTACAGGTGTAATCCCCACCATTTTTTTTACTGTGCTTATACACTACGCCTCACTTCAGGGTTTTATTTTTCTTTTATACTTTAATTTTAGAAAGGCTTTATTCAGGAGGATTAGTTTCTGTTTTTTGTTTTTTTTTCTTGACTGAGCCACCAAAAACATCTGCCTCTTAAACAGCTCACAACACATTCGGACAAGATTTGATTCAGTCTCAAATCTACAATTAAAGTGCAGGTATTAGTAAAATCATTGAGTAAGGATTTTTAAATTTTTATTGCTGAAATTCTTTGCACTGTTAAGAGTTTGGCTTTACAATGGTCACTGTTTTAAGGTCAGGGCCCAAGTGTGTAAAATATTGTTGGATATCTGATCTGTGACCATTTTGTCTCTTCACTTTAACGGTCTTGTTACCTGATCACTGATCCTACACCAGTATTCCGATGCTCATAAGCTTTATGTACACAGAATATTTTTATTATTTTTTACTGTATTACTTTTAAAGTTGCAATATGAAATTCTTGTTTGTCAGATGAAGAGAAGTAGTAGAGGCGAAAGGCTGTCGGCCGCCTACTATGATGCATCTGTCTGCAAAGGAAAAGTGTGTTCTACCTTATTTTCAAGGTCTCCATCGGTGACGGATAGATGACCCAATAAAACCTGGGAACTGGGAACATAGAGAATTGTTTTGCACTTTATGGTTTTTATGTGAAATAATAACAGGGGTTTGGTTAGAGTTTGGAGCAGTTTCTCCACAGAATCAGGACACAGGTCACTCTCAAGTCACAATGCTCCTTTTTTAAAAATCCAAATTTCATTGGGTCATCTAATCGCAGAGACTTTGAAA
>JAPZEB010000004.1:18177786-18197360 GCA_029783705.1 Chaetodon striatus
CCTGTTAACTACCATTTCTTAATTACATTATGAACTGAGGAAACAGCTACCTGAAAACACTTTGCTATCTTCTTATGGTCTTCTCCTGCTTTGTGGGCATCAGTCATTTAGTTTTCAGAGTGCTAGGCAGCTGTTTAGAGGAGCCCATGACTGCTGATTGTCTGGAACAAGGTTTCAAGAGTCAGATTATTTGTAAAGCTTCGAAATTTGTATCATCTGGCCTTTGATAACCATATTTGTTAAACAAGCCAGAGCACCAACAAGCCTCATGATGGTCTGAGACCCCTGAGAGCTCAAATGTCTTTTCTCCATACACACACACACACACACACACACACACATATATATATATATTTGTGTGTGTGTGTGTGTGTGTGTGTGTGTGTGTGTGTGTGTAAAGAGAGAGAGAGAGAGAGAGCTAATCACATAGGTTACAAGACACCACAGGAGAAACAGAATCACACTGTTGCTAGGGAACCAGCCTTCCTAATAAATCAAACAATCAACACCAGTATTATCGAAAGGATAGAAGGATTATAAAGCAAAACCAATTTATATTGGATTTAGTATGTACATTTGTTTACAAATATATTTTTCATAATGCATTATGTCACTATATTTTTCGAATCTATACGGATTTTGAATTTTGAAAGACTGGCTGACACCAGTGCTTGTATTAGTGGACAATAGCTGACAGATAGATTAGATATCTAACATATATATTTTTTTTAAATCACAATTTGACAACTTCAGGACACTAAGCTCGGTTGTGAACATGTTTCTCAGGTGTATCAGCTGTAAATAACATTTTATAACAAGATTCAGCAACATCTTGCTATCTAAAACTGTTCATTAATCAAACTTCCAATATTGAAAGCTGTGAAATAAAACAAATCCCCATCATAGCTTTCACATTTTAACAGATTCAAAGCTGATTTGTACAATATTAAGTATTTACATAGTAATAACTGTTCCTACCTTGGTAATGACCACTGCCTCGTTCAGTCAGCTCTTGTAGTGTTACTGGGATCCTCTCACTTCCCTCTTAAAGGCCTAATCCAGACCGACATTGCAGAATCATCAGATTCTCACAAACCCGCCCACACTCCCTAACAACATGACTCTGTCACCCCCTTAGTGTTGAAATGGACTCATGTTGAGAAATGTCACCTTATCTACTCACAACTAACCATAACTGACACCAAATCAGCTGTTCCCATACGAATGAATAACCCTCACTCCTCTAAAAATGTCACGTACTATTAGGATACGTGCTGAAGTAAACATCAACCTACAATACAGGGGCCTTAAGTTGGGTCCTGCTTTATGACCTGATCTTGTTGCTCTGTGAAAGGCAATTTTCAGGAAAAGTAACCACAAAGCAAACTTGGGGTCAGGTAGCACAGAGAAACTGTACATGCGGCACAGAGGGTGGAATGAAGAAGGGCTCAGTTGTGGCTGAGAACATTAAATTGTCCCCGGGGCCCCAACGAAAATTATAATCTGGCCATGGCTGTTAAAGAAATGTGGCTAACACCAAGTGTTTCCAAGCTGTGTTATTGTTGGTGCCACTGTCACAGTGACAACCGGATCACTTTCCATTCTCCTCAAAGCTTAGCAGCCACTACAGTTTCTGCAGTTTGGTTGTTCAGCCATCCACTATTTCCACTACTGAGGAGTAACTGCAATGACCTACGTTGTTACTCTTTGGTAACTGGGGATAACTACCAACAGCTACTGGGATAAACAAAAGCATTATCTTCTTCCTGTTTTAGTTGCACAGTGGTTGACACACTTTTGTGCCATGATTCGAGCCTTTATTTTCCCAGGAGATCGTACCCAGTGGCAGACAGAATTTCATAGCGAAAGTAAGGCTTACAGGGAACCAGTTTAAAAGCTGATGATGTCATTGTTCTATAGCCATTATAGTGTGTAATCAATGTTTACTTCATAATGATGAGTTAAAAACAAAACAAAACAAACAAAAAAAAAAAAACCCTGCTATTTTCATGTCAAACTAGATACATTAATAGTTACTGCAGAGAGCTCAGCCAATTTGGATTTTTATTCCAAATTCTCATATTGATATATTAACAGATTACACTAGCTTAACTTAAAACATGAACACATGTTTCTAAATGATCTCAAGATGCTTGCTTGTACCCAATATGCCAGTGCTTGTAATGTCGTATTTTTCTTACTCTTCTCATAGTTCTAACTACCTGCTCAGGGACAACAGGTGGAAAATAACATTTGTGCACTGCCCCTTTTCAACTAAAGAAACATAACTACAGTACATGCTGACAAGATCAAAAGTCCCCTGACTGATGAAGAGTTATAAAGTAAAATAAATTTAAACATCCTTAAAAAAAAAAAAAGGTAGTTAGTGAGACATAGACATAGACATTTTTTTTGTTCGTGCATGTATCAAATATTAATTTCAATGGCATTCCATACTCAGGAGACGATATATGTGCAAGTTCTATGTACCTTCAGGGACTCTGCAGTTCCTCTGCAGCTCTTCGTGGTCTTTCTGTATGTGTTTGTGGTCTTTTTGTGTCTTGTGCTCTTGTGTTTGAGTGTCTTTCTGGTCAGTACATGTTAATTTTGATGGACGTTTTGCAGGTGAAGTCCAATGGGCCCCCCTCCCGACACGTTGGTCCCCGGGGCCATTTTTAATAATTCATCCATGATGGCGTGGTGTCCTCCAACCTTTTTTAAAGTATGTAGACTTAATTATATTTGATATTCTGATAAGTTTGCATGCTGTAGAAGTAGCCTATAATCTGTGTGATTTGTGTTGGAGATCAGAAGTGTTTTGTTGCTGTTTAAAAGCAACAGAGACATGAACAGAACAGCCCTTTTTTTTACTGTATCTGGAAAAAAAGATTTATTTGTTTCTAGTTTAGGTAAGTCTGTAAATCAGTTTGAAATATGGAGCTTCCCTTATTTTCTCATCTTATGACTTTAAAAACTGTCAGATATCTGCAAAAGTTGCATCATTTTCACAAAAGTCAGTGTGCAAATGATCTAAAGTTTCACATTGCATGCAAACCTTTTGTGCATGTGACAATAAACATGTCTATATTTGGATTTGAACGTCTAAAAATAGTACAACCCCTTTGGTTAAAAACAAAATTAGACAAAGGTGACCTAAAAACCTGAACCTATGGGCCTTCCTGCTGCTCGGGGTCGATGCGTCCTCAACAGGAAAAAAAAAAAAAAGATTAGGTCAAGCTTTGCGGTTGGCTCCACTAGATGGCGAGAAACACAATAGAATAATAGCATGCAGACTGAGCCGGGCTCTGTATGGCCTTGTGAAATGGCTTCCTGATGAGATGGTGCTGAAGTTATTTGCCTCGTCACCACTAGTCCAAAACAAATCGACCTACAGGGAAGCTTCCCACCGGCATGCAGCGGAATTTTAGTAAAGAGGAATAAGCGCATTGTGCGCAACTTCTAACAGAAGCCTGATAAATGACAGTTCAAAGTTTCTCTCATGTTCAACAGTTGACAGCTGATAGCTTTTGGCTGTGCTTGCAGGAACTTCACCGCACTGAGAGATATGCGAGGTTTCTACGCTGTTTGCGCGCAGAGATAACGCCACAGTAGATACGAAGACGCACTTCTGTAGCTGCACACCAAACATTTTATACGAGCTATGTTTACGCCTCTCATCTGTTCACCGCCTCACTTTACTGAAACGGGCGAGAGGCTTCATGGGAAATGTATTCATGACATCATTTCTTCCCCCGCAGCGGCGAACAGCGGGGCGCTCTCCGGCACAATACACTTCCCACAATCCACTGCGTTGTTGTTAGCGACCCCATCTTGTGTCCTCCTCATGAATATATATCAGGCAGTATTTGCGTAGGAGGTCGGCCGACGTTCATTTCATATTCCAGCACTGTATTTCGGTCCAAATGGGACGCACAGTCACGTCTCCGCCCTGATCTGTCCCCGCGCGCCCAGCCTCTTCCCAGCGAATTTCATCGGTAAAATGTTTTTTTCGGAGCAGCGGAGGAGACTCCGACAGGGAAAGGAAGGCAAGAAGTGAATGACTACTAGTGGAATAAGTCAGCAACACCGCCCAGTTGGCGGACATTTACCACGGTGGGCACGCATTCAGGCTTTTAAATGTAGAGGTTGTAGGTGTAACCAAGTGCGCACCGTTATTTATTTAGAGCGGGGGACTTTTCATTGGCAGAGATGGAAAGTGTGCAGGCTGTCGCTGAGGACGGCGCGTCGGATGGAGGCGCGACCAAGTTAATGAAGAAGCCCAGCGGACTGTCTGTCGCCCGGGGGACTCCAGCGGATGATGGCGGTGGACATTTGGCACCCTCCCGCGTAGAGGCAAAGAACGGGAATAGCCTCTCTCATTCCGCCTCTTCAGCGGGATCTAGTGCGTCAAACCGAACTGTGGCGTCTAATGGCCGGGGCTCATCCAGCAACTCCAGCTCCCTCCTGTTGAGACGGAGGCGCTTGAAGAGAAACCTCTCCGCCGCAGCTGCAGCCAGCGCCACCGCCACCTCAGCTGTCACCGCCGCCTGCGGCGCCAAGATGAACTCGGCCCTGTCCTCTGCGTCTCTACATACTCGGAGTCTGGATAGGAAGGCTCTGCTGAAGCACCGACAGAACATGCAGCTGCAGCCCGCCGATCGAGAGTGGGTGAGAGCAGATCTCCACCGGGGCTCCATACATGTCCACGACAGACTGACGCCCTCATATCCCAGGCCGGTTCTTTGCACTATGGACACCACAGCCGGCGAGGTGGCGCTCCGTCTGAGCAAACTCTGCAGTAAGTCGAGCTCTGTTATGCGCATTTTTTGTAAAGATAACCCCAAGACTGACCAAAATGGCAACTGCAATGTGAAGTATGAATATAATGATAACTCGTGCAAGGTGAATGAAGACTCGAGTATAAAATGCAGCCACCTGACTCCCCTGGAATCCACAGAATTAAGGGGCCATCCGAGTGACAGGTTGAGGCTGCTGCTCATGGAGAATGCAGATGAGAGGCAAAAGCAACAGGACGTTGATGGAAAACTTTTCACCCCAGAATCAGAGTCACAAGACAACATAGCCTGTTCACTGTCAGATTTAAATTCTAACTCCAACATGGATACCCCCAATGACGACGACTCGGAGCACAGGAACGGTTTGGACAGCTATGGATTAAACTCTGGCTCAGATGTGGAGAGCAGTGCGTTTGATGACCTGAGCTCCGGGGCCCGGCTCAGCGAGCACAGGGACTCCCTCAGCGATGACATGGTCCTGGGCACAGAGGCGTCCATCCTCAGCCCCTCCTTTGACAGTGCCACAGAGGGCCACGACATGTATGGCAGCTCCTCGGACGAACTGGACCTGGACTGTCCTGCGTCGAGCACAAGCATGGACCCCATCTCGCAACATCACACCAATGGAATCAGTGCTGTCACTGCCAACTACAAACAGTGCAATATAGGACATTTAAGCGACATGACAAACAATATGGGACCAGATAGCAGACTCAACCCACACAGTCTGGGCAGCCTGCCACCCAGCAGTAGTGCCGGCTCATTGTCAAGAGCCTGTTCTACAGGTAATACACCTGATATCCAAGATGCGGACTGTGGCCAAGGTGCTGTACAATCAGGCCTGACAGCAGACCACAATGGAGATTCCAGTGATTCCAGCCCCACACTGTATGTTCAGCTGCACGGTGAGGCTGTCAGGAGGCTTAGCCCAGATGAGAGGCCTCTGCAGATCCAGAATGACTTTCTCTTTAAGCTTGGATTTAAGGACCCTTGGAGAGTTCAAGAAGAAGGGCTTAACACAGAAATTGGCTCCTTGTTACGTTTCTATGCAGGTAGGTGAAATGATGCATTCAGATACAATCACATTCTCTCATGATCATGCTTCTGCTCATCCTAGGACTTGTTGAGGCCTTCTCTTTTGCACACTACGTAGCTTTGACTGCAGATCCTTGGTGTTGTAGTGTTTGTAACAGGTTGTCAACCTGTATCACAAAACATGGCAGGTGCATTCATGCAGGTGTGCAACCTTGTACTGTTAGAGCAGAGCAACAGTTTTTCTTTTTTTGCTGAGCCTGAGTAGAATTCTCACAGAGGGGGGGAGGGCACGTTTCTTAATTTGAACACTGACCAAGCGGTGGGTGCACACATTTAGTGGCATGAGCTCAGAGTCTTAATGCTTTAAAATCTTGTAGGACTGAAAAGAACATGCCCACATGTCCCTGATATTGTGAAATGCTGTCAGGCAAGGTGAGTGCAGCACAAGACCTCTGCTAATAACTGCAGCAGCAATTTAGAGGGTTATTATTAAAAGCCTAAGCGTGCTTCCTAATGACGGTGTGCCATGTTCAGATTTTACTGTGTGGTGGCATGAATGGGTCAGATTGAGGTCATGGTCCAAAGGCTACTGGTTTGCCAGATCGACCTTGCCTCAGGGACTTCCTTTAAATTTTCAGGTCTGGTTTTTTTTTTGTTTCTTTATTCTGTCCTGGACTGTCTTTGTCGGACCGTAGCAGCACACTGTGCTCCCATGGACACGCATGACATCGCCACAAAGCCATCACCACAACTTATGGTGCTCAGACATGGGGCCCTTTCCGGCTTTTGCCCCATTATCATCCTAATGAAAAGGCTGAATGCCTTTGTGGTTGGATGGAGAGTAGGGGTGGGAGCGGTATGGCTGGGAGGACCATAAACCCTCTCTGTGTACCCAGTGAATTCTGGTCATTGAGATGCTGCACAGTGCCTGTCCTATTGGCATCCAGCGCGGCTACTGTCACACTAACTAACTGCCTGCCAAGCTGGGTTAACGTGCTCCTCCAAAGCTCAGGAAGCCCTTTTCTTCACCACGCCACTGCCTCCACCACTGCTGCTATTGCTGTCGCCGCTGGGGGAAGTGAAATGGAGGGTGGGAGGGGTGGAAACTGAGTGTCTGTGGAGGACAGTTGAGGAGAAACTGTTTGTTGGGTCTGAAGTATGGAAAAGAGAGGCACTAACACTCTCTAGCTTCCTGTCCCGAGAGGCTGTTGAACCAGAGGTCACTCAATACGAAGCTGAGAATGGCCACATGTGCTTCTGCTCGCAGTCACATGCGCTTCATGACCTATTGTGCTCTTGAGCACTGGCTTGCTTGAGGTAGAATGATTTAATCTAGATAGCATCATATGGCAGGCTGTATGAGCATGCACACTGGGGCTCATGTGGATGGATGTGCAATCAGCGAAGGTGTGCAGTCAGCTGAGCTGAGCAGTAGCAGCAGCCGCTAAAGGCATGCAAAAGTAGCCCTGATGCCCCTTTGAGGGCCACGCCTCCACATCCCATGTGAGACAGCTTAGCAGAGGTCACCTGAGCTCTCCCTCCAGCCCCCCACACAGCCAACAACACTACTCAACACGCAGGCCGCAGTCTGCACAAAAGACCTAATTCTCATTCAGTCGCATAGAGAAGGACACAAGAGAGCACTTTCATGCACACACACACACACACACACACACACACAGATGCATGCACTGTAAAGAGAAGGCTGTCCCGATGCCCTTGTGACATGTCTGGCCTGCTCTTCCGCCCTTTCCTTACACGATGGAAGCATGGGAGGAATGTACGCTGGCTCGTCTAGAATTTCAGGCACGTCTGCCGAGGAGGAAGTGGAGCGAGGGGGTCGGGGGGTGTACGAGGGGATACCGCGCTGACACATGTTGCGCCGACTTTGAATGGTTGTCCTGCCTAGATAGTGAAGACAGGGCCAGTCTCAGCTGACTTGCTGGCTGACTCTCAGGCGCAGCTGCCACAACTGTAGACCTCAGTCACACTAAGGGCCTTTTTGTCTGCATGTCTGTGCATGCAAAGCGGCCTTTGATACAGGAAGTCCAGTATCTAAACTCTGTTTTATGGCTCAGCGGCTCAATAAGAGCAGTGCGCAATTTGAATGCTATATATAACCTAGATATTAAGTACACGGGCGGCCAGCAAATTGTGCTGTATCTTTAATAAGATTGACAGAAGAGGTACTCAGCACTCAGCATGATTGGGGAAGCAGGAGAATGATGGGAAGAGACTCTTAAGTCAAAGAGTTGCCATGGTGCATTTTGATAGATCCTGTGGACAATGCAGAGGCCAGTTTGACTTTGAAGGGTTCAGGTCATGGTTTGAGTGCATAGAGTCTGCAGTGGCCAGATGAGAGAGCTCACACACAAACACACACACACTCACACACACACATACACATGTACAGAAGGCTGCCTAGATCAAAGGGCCGCTGTCCTCTTTGGCAGCCTGACGAGTGATCCTTTCAGAGCTGCCCACACAGGAGCCTCTTGTAATGCCTAGCCAGCTTTATTAGAGTTTGAGTACAAGGGAAAACTCATATAATCAATACATTCACATTCTGTTGCTGAGAGGCCCCAAAATTCCACGAGTCTAAATAAAAATACACTTCCTTAAGAGAGTTGGGTTAAACAGATTTTTTTCTAACTTCACACTTGAGTCGTAGCCTTGATTTAATTGCCCATTCAGGTAAAAGTGTCCAGGGCACAGGTTAGTGTCGCTCAGTAATGGGGCGTCTGCTCTGCGGACAGGAGATCCTCAGCCCTCAAGTAATGAAGCTGCCCCCTGCTTGGATGGCTCTGTTCCCTTACCCAGAGGTAGTAGTGGTGTGTGTGTGTGTGTGTGTTTGTGTGTGCAAGGAAAGGAAATGGCATACTGAACCCTAACACACAGTGGCACAGGGGTTCCCTAGAGGCAGAGGACCCAAAGTTCTTAACCAAACCAAAGCAGCACACTAAATTATTTAGATTCATTAGCCTACTCGGCTTTGCAAACACTCACATCCCTGCACTTCAGCACTGCTTTTTGGGAGCCTTCTACTTACCTTATTAAAGTTGAGATGTGTGCTTTTTAAAAGCAGTTTCATGTAAATCTAAAGTGGTGTCTTTATAGGCTAATATTAATGACCACTGGCAGTTACTGGCCTGGAAACTGTCAAGGTATTAATTCCTTTTCAGCTCCACTCAGGTTTATAGCTCAAGCTTCTGTGGAACAAAGTCAGGGTCGATAACGGCTTCAACATGCTGCACCCAATTTTCAGGTAATTCCCATGTTGTTTTCGGTGTCTGCCAGCAAGGTGAACTTGGCAGAAAGAGTTTTTCATGCAGAACTAATAAAAAGCAGAGACATCTAATGGAATGTTGCAGATAATTGCTCTGCTTTAACAAAACAAAAGTGTCAAATGTACCTGCTTACACATTTTTACAGCTTTGCACGTTTATGGTAATAATTTGTCAAAAGGTAGTAATGGGGAAGAATTTTTTCAGTCAGTTGAAATAACATATAGTGCACATTTTTATTACCTGTTTTAATATAAAGTTTTCTCTGCAATGATACTGAAAACAAATCGTGTTTTCACGCTCATTGCCTCGCTGTTATTGAGTTGCTTATTTACAAAATTCATACAATAACTTACTCTTTTATTACTTTGGGGCCTAGGTGCTACTCTAAGGCTAACATTGTACAGATTCTGCATTTCTGTCATCACCTGGCTGCTCAGCTCTGCAGCATCCTTAAATGACAGATTAGCATCTTTTTAGGAGCCAAAACACTGTGTTCATATTGAGACTTGGAAGAAATAATACACTTAAATGGGAACTGAGTGTATTTGTTCTTAACTTTTCACTTCTTGCTGACTTTGTTTCGTGTTTTCTAGAGATTATCTTATTTCTCACAAGAGCTGCCGGTATCTCTGACCTAATCTTTGGTCACATTTATCAGACATCCTTTAGCAACTCATTCTCACGCCGGCCTTGTCACGTATCGACGTTTGGTCATGGACCTTCCACATCCAGTGCTGTGAAAGGTGCCCTGGGTGCATTGGTTGTTGTAGTTCAAGGTATGCCTGTTACATGCATAGTCTTCTTTCAAGATACCAAGAGTCTCTTTCAAAATAAACGCAGTACATCCGTACAACAATGCAAATTTACCTTTTTTTTCCTTCAACAACTAACGCACGTGGTTCGGTTTAGGCAACAAAAACACAAGGTTAGGTTTAGGATAAGGAACAGGGCTTTAGAATCTTGTGGGACGCCAACACCGCTCTTCTCAGTGAATGTTGCCATTTGTTGGACCCGTCCACCACCACTCCCACGCACCCTACTCTGACTTTCGCCACCTTAACGTCTCTTCCTCTCCCACTGCAATTCCCTCTGACTCCGCCGAGTACCAGTAAACAATGAAAGTGACCTGCCGCATATCATGCCGACGTTAAAGGACGGCTTTTTCCTCAGTGTCTGACGCTGCAAGTCACAAATCAAACGCTAGATTTCGACAACTTTGGAGTAAGACCGGGTTGCCTTTAGGGCCCTGACACACCAAGCCAACGGTTGGCTGTTGGTCATTGTTGGGCCATTGGTCAGCATCTGTGCCGTCCCCCGCACTGTTGGCAGTAGTCACCCCTTGTCCCTTGCCAGCCAATTCAACATGTTGAATTGGCGTCAGAGATGTTGGAGCCAATCGGTGAGGGTATCACTCTGATTGGCAGTGCAGCTCAGTGGATGCAAAAAGAAATGGAAGTAAGAAGAGTAAACATACGGCTGAAGTCAAGAGGATGTGAGATTGAAACAAGGTTGATATATTAGTTATGATTCATTTTTTGGCCACTGAGCCCTTGAGCAGAAACAGTACGGTAACTATAATTTGTTTTGTTAATGTGCTAACTGGCTAACTAGCATCTTGAATCAGCCCTGTCGGTTTCCTGGTTTCCCCTGTTTGATGACTAATACAGACTACTGTGAAGAGTTACTCTTATGTTAGATGGCCGTTGGCGTCAGTCTGTGTGATGTGTTGAAGTGCAACTTTTTGGCCAAAACACAGGCGATGTGAGGCGACGCAACTGTCATCCTTCATCGCCGCTAGTTTTTTGATGTCAGTTTGGTGTGTCTGGGTCTTATTAGATGGCCCAAGGACGGTCAATGGAATTCTAAATTAACACTATCAGTATTGTCAAATGAAATCATTGAAATATAAAACAGCAATACAGATGTGTCTTTGATGCATGTGTGCCTTTAAATTGTTACCCAAATAAAAGTTTGGATCAATATTAGAAGCAATAAAATAAAAGCACTCAATTTATAACCAGAGAAAAATCTCATCTGAGGCATGAGTAATGGAAGCAGCTTTAGTCCCTCTGATATGATGTCTATGTAGACCTAAGATGTTAACATTTAAAGAAGACAATGAACAGTTCAATTACGCTAAAAGCCTCGAGGAATATCAATTCAGGACTGTATCTTTCCGCTCTTACCTCTGGCTCTCTCCGAGGAGGCAGCGGCTGGTGACGTGATGACTTAAAGGACTCTGCAGGGTTTAAAGGCTTAATGAAGCTCCCAACTTTCTCCAGCAGGCTGTGGCAGCTATTAAGCAGAGAACCACTCACTCTGTCTTGTCTGTGCCACGTTGCTTCCTTCGTACAGTCAGCAGCACGCCAGATTGCTCCCACACTCGCACTCGCATCAACATTTTTAAAGGCAGAAGGAGAACAGTCTGCGCACATTTTGTCATTGTTTTGTTTTTTGTTTTTAATGATTGGTCACTGGTTATCCTGATGGCAATATGGGGATCCCTCCGGCTTAGTTTGAATGAATTTTACTATTCAAATGGATGTGCCGCTGGCGTCCAGGGATTTGTGAATTGCTATATTCAAGTATCAGTGTCACCTGAATGTATATAACGTTTACGTTTACCTTAACTACAGCATCTCCATGTATGCAAACACTCCTGGGAGGACTTTGCAGAAGTGAGGCACTAGGCTGCCCCATCCTTTCTCACATCCATGTCCTCGCCTGACAGCTAATGGTCTATCTAAATGGCCTATTGCTGAGTCATTATGTAATTGTGTAATCAGATTTCACACGTTCCAGAGCTCAAATCCAATACGCATGTGTCTGTGTGCACTGAGATTTTTCACTACTGTATGTGTGTGCCCAAGATAAAAACCGAGCAATCAAAGAATAGATTTATGCATTTCATGTCTCTTCACGTGCGAGCCTCACGTGTAGACGTGGTCTTAACTGAAATGTGGTCATACAGCCCCGGCGTGGAGCTGGATGTGCGCGTCTCCGAGGATTCACACGTGTGTGTCTACTGAGGCAGACATGGAGAGGATGGTGGTGTCAGCTTGTAGCAGTTAAAGCCAGGGGAGCTGTTTTCTGTCTAATATAGATTGCCTTCTTGGCTGACATCCTCCCACCCTCCTCTCGCGCCGAATCTTCCTCCCTCTCTCAATTTCTCTCATGATCGATCCCCCTCCTCTCCTCTCGCTATCTTTCCTCGCATCTCCTCCTCCCTCACACCATCTGACAGTTTCCATTTATCTTCCCATATCTCTTTATCTCTCCCTAGCTTATTGCTTTTCACTCCAAGAATTACTGGTCACCCTCATAATTGTCTCTAAAAAATATTAATAAAAGGCGAAAACTAACAGCTCGGGTCATTATTTCTGCAGGTGTAGCGCTCTCCCCGCTGTGTGTGAATGCGTTGGTGTACAGTTGTGTTTAGTTCATGCCCCCTGTGGAAGAAAGTAAAAAAGAAAAAAGGGTATGCAATTGAAATTCTCATTGCTTTGTGGTAAGCAGCTGAATCTAGGGTTGAACAATGTCATGCTGATATGTCACTCCTGTCTGCCTGCTGGCACATTCCGGGAATTGGGAAAGGGGGTAAGGAAAAGCAGCGACCTGCCTTATGGGAGCAGCCCGGCCTCTCGGCTGTCTGTCAAACCGGCCTTGCTGGATGTTCCCCAGAAACCTCGGGGGTAACAGTAGGTGTCGTTTAGGAGTAAAGGCAGCGAAAAGGTTCCCCGTTCAGCGGGGTCATGGAGTGGACCGACTGTCCCCGCGTTGAGCGCCAGTCCCTGACCACATGCATGAGGGGGGGATTAGAGGCAGGCCAGCAGGGGCTCACTCTCTGCAGCTTTGATCAGCAGCAGTACAGCCTAATACCAGACAACATCTGCAACCCTCAGCATTAAAGAGGCCCAAAAATTCCGATTAGGGAACACACGGCCTGCTTGCCTGCTAGTGTACAGGACAGAACTGTGTCAATTCCTGGATGGGAGGTTTTTAAATACCACCGCTCCAGTGGTGCTCACAGTGATTTGTTTTACAAAGCCATAGTCTCCATAGAGGTTATTTTGCATTGTGTTTAACATTCCAATTTGTTAGAATTTCATTTTCTTCTGCAGACATTTATAATTACAAAAGGATCAGGTCTGGGGCAGCTGTTTTATTGGAGATTTAGTTTATACAGAGACATCTTCCTGAACTGCAGAAACAAAAGGCCAAGTCGATAGAGTGTTTAGCAAATAGTATTGTGTGAAAGGAGTTCAGAGCGTCACCAAACTGTCCCCGAATCTTTGTTTGTGTCATCTGGACACAGCTAGATAAGGTGTGTTTGGGTGGAGCAGAGCTTGTTTCCATGGACTCTGCTCCAATAGAAAGGGGCATAGTCGTTGATATGAAATGACCTAGTTTAAAGTTCATCTCTCTCCAAAAATGCTGAAGCACAACATTGATACTTCCTCATTGGCAAGAGTGACGTAAAGAAAGAAGCTCTGACAGCAAACAGCAAACAGGACGCTGCCACATCCCCATAGATATAGATGCTTTGCACAGTTGTATGCTGGACAGAAATGTTGTTAATGCTCAGGTAATTAAATCCTGGAGGTATCCACAGCACATCTTTCTTGTAGATGCTGCAATTCTAAAATTGTACAACCTATAAATCCTATCTTTGTGTGGCCTAACTTTGTGTAATAAATGAGTTTGTAGCTAGTGGTGGTGCCACAGTGGCAGTGTGGGAAGCACTCACACTGTTTACTCAAGTATAGGTAGTAAAACCACAATATAAAAGTACTCCATCGTGACTAAATGTCCTGCATGTCAGTAAAAGTTCCAAAGTGCTATAATAAATGTGTGGTATCATCGACTCATATGCTCCTCTATAGCCACCTGTCTCTATACATTACATTAACGCACATCTTGAACTTGTATCCCTGTCCCTACACACACTCACCACGCTGTGAACTGTTGTACACCCTGCACAAAACTGCACAGCCTTCTCATCGTGAAATAGCTATATGTATGCATTTTTAATGTTACAGAATTTTTAAAATCCTTTTTTATATTTTTATTGTCAGTTTTCTATTCTGTATTTATGCTCTGTTCCGTAGGCCTGCCACGATAGTTACGTTATCGACTTATCTAGGTCAGCAGAAATGATTGAGGCCATGTCCATATATTGTATGATATTGCCCTTTTGTTTGCATGCATGTTTGTTTGCATAAGAATGTCACAAAAAATGTTGCTAATTCTTATTCTGAACCAGTGGTGTCATAATACTGAAATTCCTAACTCGATATTCAATACCAGTTTTGATACCATGGGGAAACAGTGACATTGAGAGCATACTGTTCAACATATTTATTTAAAGATGAATATAAGAAGGCTGCAATAAGACAGTGCTGACTTTTCTTTTCTTGGTTAGTTGCAGAGAATGGCAAAATGACTGTAATATACATTAACAATAAGAGAGACCGAGAAAGTGGCAGCTCTCGCGATATGTATCTATAAAATCGCTAATTTTAATAACTCTATTCTCATCAAAATATACTTGCTGTAGTTGTTTTTTGTTTAACAATGGATCACATAACCGCTTGTTTGTGTAAGTGGTTGCTCATAGCAACAAACCCACAGCCTTATCCCTGACTCTGCAGTTCCCCACAGCTCTCTTTCTCTTTTAACATCTTCTAGCTCGTTGTTTTTGTTGTCCGGGTTTCTTTGCTGTTTTGATTCACTGTTTCCAGTCGTCTCTAAAAACACACTGTGCGCTACCCTCTCAGCAGAGAGACAAAACAAGTGACTAGCTTGCGAACACAGTGAAGCGTTTAGCAGCTAATAAGACAGATATTTCCCTCAGGAGACAAAAACTGAGCTAAAATGAAAGTGAATATTGGACTTACATTCATCAGGAGTTTATTTATAAAACAATGCGTAGGATCCATACTAAAAATGTACATACGGACAAAAGCCAAAAATGGCATGTGCCAAAAAATATTTGAGAATTTCTGCAATCAGGCTTCCAACTTGCCATCTGCATCGCCAATTCCCTGTCTCCAAAGTGTTCATAAGCATGAATCAAAGTTTCTCCTATCAAGTCTGCTTTTATAGATCACAACTTTTGTGTGGGAATTGGCGTGCGCCTCTTTCGGGCCTAATTTTGTTTATAAATGAGACTCCAGTTATCCGTGACTCCACATGAATGCTGTTGCACCATATTTTCTGGATGTGTAAATAGGAAAAAAAGTGTCAAAAATTCTTCATTTACACAGTTATTTTTATTAAAAATATTAAAGATGTGTTTATTTGGAAGCAGCTTTTATTACTGTTGGTCACATTGGAGCTGTTGGTTTAGCCCAGGGTGAGGCAACCTGCGGCTCTGGAGCTCCAGTGGCTCCCTGTGGCTTTGACATAAAATTATCTGGAAATAAGTAACTCTTATTTTTTAATATTCATATTTTCATTTGTCATTGTTGTAGGCCTAAAGCCTAAAGCAATGTGTCATACATCTAGGACCTTGTACCTTTACCTGTAAATGTTGCTGAGCTACAGTAGCGGTTGCTAACCTGGAGTCTCCTTAACAAGGCTAGCTATGGATTCCAAATCCAAAAAAGGAATAGTCTTGGAGGAAAATAGAGGATTTAATAATGTGCAGACAGATTAATTTGCTTTCACCACCAACATTGCAAAGTTAAAGTACTAAATAATTATAAACAGCCCACTGCAGAGTAGCCACTTTGTAGTAAATCATATTAATGAATGCTAGTTTAGACCTATTCCTAATGTTGATGGGCTAATTCAGACTTAATAGGCTGATACTTTTATTCAAATATGTTTTGCAGCTGCAGGCAGATTTTTTTTTTTTTCATTTTTTTGGCAATAATGACTCTTAGTAAAGTTTGCAGACCCCTGGTTTAGCCTAATCTAAAACAGTGTGTCATATTTTATGAAGTGATCATGTTTTTTTTCATGTGTATCAGGCATCTACAGCTGTCAGATTATTATAGTGAAGTCGAAACTACAGTATTTCTCTGTAATATGGAAGTGCAGCACTTGAGTGCATGTACATTCCACCACTGTGTGATGGATTGCATTGTACAGAGAGATATTTCTAGTAGTCTCTAAAAGTGAACAGCTATCCCCAAAACAAAACACAAGCCAGTTGGTGGGTCAGTGAGGGCTGAGATTTGGGAAACTAAGTGTGGTTTTCGGTCCAGATAGACCTGCGGAGACATCACTGCATGTGCAGCCAGTCTCAGTCATTAACATGGCAATTTGCTTGTCTCTTGCTGTTAGCTGTGCAGTGTGATAATCACCCAGGCCCTGGAAAAAAAAAAGTGGAGCTGTCACCTGCTGCACCAGGAAGCTACTTCGCACATTCTCTGCCAGTGTCCATCCCTGCATTTTATTCTGTTTTCTCTTGCTTATTCTGTCTGTCAGTCTTTATTCTGTCTCCAGTTCCTGTTTCGTTTTTGGTGTGTCTCTCTCATAAATACAGTCGTTTTATTAACTCTCACTCGGCTAACACCCAGTTCTTTTCTTGCTCTCGCTGCCTCCCAGTCCCTCTGGTTAAAGACTTCCCCTCTTTAGTTCTTTTTTTTTTTCTCACTATCCCTCTCTCTCTCTCACTGCCCTCCCGCCCCAGCGCCCACCCCCCCCACCCCTCAGTGCCACTGTGTTCACATGGCCCCTGCATGTGACATGAAGCCGAGCCAAAACACCCCGGATGCCCGCTTCAGCCCTCCACTGTTCCAGACCTTGTTAAATTTTAAACAAAACAAAAGGAAAGGAAAGGAGGGAGGGAGGGGAGAAGGAGAAGAAAGAGAAAAGTGAGCACGTGGGGCCGGGGGAATGTGCAACAACATCACAATCTCATTCATTCATTCGTCCTGTCCCTGTGCATCATCTGGAGAGACCGGCCCTTTAATTCTCTCTCTCTCTCTCTCTCTCTCTCTCTCTTTCCCTTCACTGTGCCTGTGTGAAAGCCGTCCTCTCTGTCTCTCCCTCCTTTCTCTCGGCTCTGAACCGGACTGATTGTAGCTTTAACCACAGATCTGGGGTCTGATTACTTTGTGGCCTGTCCTACTGTGGAATTAAAGAACAACTGACTCTGTAGTTGCTGTCTTCATGGACAACTTCCTTCTCAATTACCCCAAGGCAACTGCTGCCCATCAGATGCATTTTTAATACTTTGTGGAATGGGAGAATAGCTGGACTAGAAATAATAACAGCCACTGTTTATCTTTTGTTATTGCCTGTGCTTGTACCATGTATGAATCTCCTTATTACACTTCCTCTTTTTTCACCATCGTAGGAATGCCACAACATGGCAACCTTTAATATAAAGTCTCTCAGAACAACTGCAACATCCCAAAGGCTTGTTGCCAGATTTAGCTAAGCTACGAGAGTCCTTCATAGCTCCTGATAATGAATGGCATTAGAGGTTAAGTACAAACAGCAACAACAATGTGCTTATCTGTGTGTCTGTGGTCGACCCTCCGGGGAAACTTGGAAACTGGAAGTGGTTTGACTGCCTTTTGTTTTGGATTAGCAGCTAATAATTGTGATCAGCGATACAAATGATGCCTTTGTCACCACACGTACTCGCATAAAGTCAGTTTCCTGGCTTCAAGTGTGATGCATTATTATGAATGATGAATCAGGTGGGCCAAATTTGTTGGCAAACTGCAACCATCTGTGCATTGTTGCAAAGTTAAGAGTTATTTACAGTGATTAAGTTAAAATGGGCCAACTGATTAAACTCAGTGCACATTTCTCCAGCAGTTAAAAAAGTGTGTCAGCGTCGCCGTATTGTGATATCAAATGGCACAAATACTTCACTTTCATATCCTTGTTTATGAGCAAAACAAGTCCCGACAGGAGCCTCAAGCGGCCTGCAGTTTTTCGGTCCTCCCAGCAGAACAGTCATCCCACCAATCACACACACGCTCCTGATGATATTATAGTACAGTACACTGCTCTGATATTCACCCTGTCTCTTGCTCACTCCACTGCTATTCTTGTACCACATCTATGAAAACGTTGCTGCCGCCTACTTGAATCTGCTTTTCTCTACTCAGGAATCTGTCTCCTCGTTGATTGGGAGCACATGCTCAGTGCGTACACAGTACATAAAGTCACATCTGTTTACGGGGGAAAACAAAAGTTGACAGGCCATCTTTTCTAGACACAGACTGTTATATCTTTTATGAGACATGAATGTATACGTGCATATTTGCATTGTACATTTCTTATGCTTCTGTAATTAAAATCCTTACTGATACCTTGAGACAATATGAATCCTTTCAGAACTGGTGCTTGAATTCCTCCGGGTTTTCAGTGTTGCGAAAAAGGAGCATGGCCTTTAGAGCTGTATAACGCACACCTAACACAGTTCATGAATTAGGAGGTTATTTATGATATGCTAAAAATGGGCAAATGTCATATTCATAGTATCACGTCTCAGCCAGCACTGCGACACAAACAAACCGCCTGATTATCTTTTGCAGTTTTGCTCTTTTGTGACCTTCTTCTCCTAATGCAATCTGTGCTGGCATTCAGGCTGGGACAGTGGAGTTGTTGTAAAGTCTCAATGAATGCCTCAGTTTTTGGGTGTCAAAAATAAGATGAAACTCTTTAATTTAATTAGTTGCTTACTGAAATTAAGATAAGTATGCTGGTGGGCCTTGCTGAAAGTAATTCAGTTGATGAGTTTTACTTTCCATTTAAACTTAAAGCATATTTGAGTTTGGTGACATTAGAATAAAGTTTTAAGCAAATCCAACTGTTTACACTGTGCCGATGATATATTCAACTGTGGATGTTGGGATTTTGTATGCGTAAATTAGTAATAAAAGTAACAATATTGTAGTCAACCAAGGAACAATGAACTTGTAACAACCATACATCCTTGTAACATTCAACAATCACATCCCTTGGATTATTTTTTGTGATTGCCGTGCTGCGCATGCACATCACAAGCTAGCTTGAGAGCTGGAAATGCTTACATTTGGTGGCTGGAAATATTTCCATTAAGACACTGTCCCTTCTTGAAGCACCTGCTACGACCAACAGCACAACAACGTGAAGCTCATGGACATACACCCCAGTAACAGTGAGCCGTCCTCAGCCGTGTGGCTTTGCTGAAGCCCTGAGCTTGCTAAACAACCAAAACTGGATTTAGATTGTGGACAGCTGCAAGCTACAAATGACAAAAACTAATGAAGCTTGTGGCTGGTTATGCTGTGGATAAAATGTTGCCTATCTCCACGATTGACTTTTCATGTGTCAGACACATCCTTGGGAAAATACTGGTCACCGGCAACAGAGGACCCCTGACATTAACACAGAGGAGCACATGTGAAATCTGAATTTTAAGGAGAAAGGACACAATTCCTAATTTTGCGTTTGGTATTTTTTAATTTCTCCTAGCTATCTGGGATCAGTAGGACCAGATAAAGTA
>JAPZEB010000004.1:18197460-18212435 GCA_029783705.1 Chaetodon striatus
GTCCGCTTTTGTATCGGAATTGGCTGCAGACTGACTTGGCAGAGATGGCTGCCATCTTGCTTTTACATGGATTAGTGCATTGTGCTCTTACTACCAAAGTGTCCACGGAGGAGGACAACAGGTCTTAGTTAAGTAGAATGAAGTATAAGGTAAGGTAAACCCAAAATGTGCTGTCCAAATATGCGGACACAGGGACTCAGGACGATATAATGAGTAGTGTAGGGAGTTAAAAGTAAAGTAATAATTACCTCTGAAAAGAGTAATGTGTAGTAAATTATATTTGTTTAAGTTACTGAGCCCAACACTGGTCCCCAGTATATTATTTACATTATCAGCTTGTTCCTACCTGTGTGAAGGGACTAATTTTGGACTGTTGCTGTACAGCTTCAGTGTTCTGTCAGTTTTACTAAAAGAGAATTTACAATGCTGCTATTGAAAAGAAGACACTTAGGAAGCACTCTTGGATAAAGGCAATATTGACCATGACTGCGGTCTTGTTAAAACGACCGTGACAATGACGAGGACAGGAAGAGTGAGGGATGGCGAGTGGCAAGTTCTGAATGTAAAATATCCCTGCTTCGTTTCTATCAGCGACAGGCATTATTAATGCAGTGGTACAAATGAACAGGGAAACCCAGGGCGACAAACAGGCGGGAGTCCCTGCAAGCTAATTAATCACTGACATACACATAAACACACACACACACAGGCTCATAAACTCGTGTACGTGCCTATGCATGCACACTTCACCACATTCAGCTCTAACCTCTTTGCACGACATCAAACCTTCACTGGCTTACCAATTACTGTTCTCATCTCACCTCTTTAGCCTCGCTATCAGAGGGAGGTGTTGTCAGCCTCCTCCTTTATCGCTACTCTCCCTTCATCCCTGGCTCTCACATTTCACCCTCCCCTGATGCACTTCCCAGGGGGGTTGAATGCTAGGTGGGTAAGCCTAAACCTCTGTGTCTGGAAGGGGGTTATTGTACTGGTGCTTAAGATGACAATACCTCGCTCCTTTCTCTTTCTCGCTCTCTTTAAGCCCCCCCATACGGTATAAGGCGCCGCACTTTATCAAGGCTGTATAGAGTGCTGCAGAGACAGCCTGCTGCTGTATACAGGCCATTAGCAACTGCTGAGTGACAGAATGCGGAGGCTGAAGTGACACAGTGACGCCGCTGATGAGCAACCGGTGTCCTGAATTATGAGATAATGTAAGTGTGTTTGAGAAACTTTTCACACCATTTCGGTCCATTAAACGACAGAAACTAGAGAAAAATGCCGATCATCATTTCCAAGACCCGAGGTAAAGGCTTCGATTTGCTTATTTTGTCTGACCACTTAAAAAAAGGCAGGTGGGTGGGGGGGGTAATTCCTCCATTTTGAGAGGCTGGAACGACCAAATGCTTGGTACTTTCTGCTTGTGAAGTTCCCTCCACTAATTTTCCAAACCAAGGTTAGTTTACTTGTTAGGAAAAGTAGTAGTCTTTTTGAAAACTGTTGTTGAAGGTCTGCTGTAGTTCTGAGGAGAGCTCTCCATCTGATAGAGTAAAATTTGTGATATCACCAGGGTTATGTTGGCTTTGAGTCTACAATTTTATAAAATAAAAGTGTGCTATACAGAACACTGGCCTTTTTAGCACAGCCTCAAGGATATACCACCCTACATTTAGCTGCATGTGACAGATAAAACCTTTGAATTTATATGATTCTCTTTCTACATTGTCTTGCAGGCTCCCAAATTTTATGAAAATTCAATACAAAATCACTGTAGTACATCTTTATAAATGCCCTGTTCAGTCAATCCACAAATTGATCGATCACCCAATTTTTGCCGCGCTCATCTGGAGTTTCGCTGATCCATGATAACAAGTATGAGTAGGAAGGGCTGGGCGATTTTGTCTAAATACCTCTATATCGACAATGTTGACGGGGTGACCGTTGGTGCTTCCCTTTGCAGTACTATATTTGGCGGTATGGCTCTGTTCTGGGGTCTCTCTGTCTTTCCAAGGCCTATGCATAAAGACCAGGAAAGCCTTTCGACAGAGAGGGCACACCTCTCTGTCCTTCCACGTGTAAACAAGGAAAGTCTGAGGCAGAGGGAGGCAGCAACCTCTCTGCCCTTCCATGCGCCTACATGGAAAGCAGCAGCAAAGAGCCCCCCCAGAACAGAACAGATCCAGCATCAATGACAAACAGAAACTACTTTAATAGGTCAGACTCAACATGAAAAGGAGGAGCTGGGGTGGAGGCGGGTTGCAAAGCGGCTTGCAAAGCGGCTTGCAGAGGAAGCAGCAACAGTAGGCAGGCCACAGCAGTTTAAATAGGGCGCCCTGAATGAGATTCGCCAACTGGTTGGATAGTAGGGAATCATGTGATCTATCAGCTGACTCACTTCCACCAATCAGCTGCTCCATCAGTTGATTGGGCCGCTTGAGATCAGCTCATGGAGCTGGGATGTGAGCTGAACATCGTGTCCTGCCTGAGCTAATGCTATGCTCAATTTTTAAAAAATAATCATCAGTAATGTGGATATAATGACTAAGTGGGTAAGGATAAATAATAGAAAAGCTAGAACGGTCTGGTAAATGCAAAAGATTACATCATTTTACCGTAATGCGGGCTTTTACAACATGAAAAGACAACACTTACAGTATTACGATAACCAAAATATAAGATGATATCTACTCTCATGACACTATATTGATATAATATTGATATATTGCACAGCCCTATGAGAGAGGCTCCTTATAATGGAGCTTACAGTGGTGATGTGTGCCCCAGTTCAAAGCTTGTTTTAAAGCTCCTCCAGGCAGAGACTCTATCACAATGTTGTCTTACATTGTTTATTGGCTTCTGGGATTTGCTTTAATTGCATCTTCACTACCCGCCGCTGCCCGCCTTTATGTCATTGTGCATGCATTGCCCGTGATCAGGCCTGATTATGTGTCCTCATGTGTTAGTGAGAGAGCTGTAGGACTGACGGCGAGTGCTGCATCATTCATGAGTGTGTGCCACCCTGTGCCTGGACTGCAGTGACCCGTAGCTGTCAACAGCGTATCCTTGAGCGTGATGGCACAGGCTGTGCCGAGGACACACTGCAGCGACCGCTGGCATGTGGAGGGCTGTGGGTGTGGCCAGGGGATGGGTGTGCCAGTCCTAGGGTTAGAGAGGAAGCAGTGAAACCAGAGGAGGGGCTGAATAGGACACCGATATTGATGTAATATATTATCTGTCTCTTTTTTGGAAGTTCTCTTTTTCGCTTCTCTTCCTCTTTGGGGAGGTCAGAGAAAATTATCAGCTGTGGAGCAGCCACCTACCTAAGGACACTTAAGCTGGATGGGCCCCGTACTGACATATTTGAAAGGAGGGCCAGGGCTTTGTAAGAATGTGAGGAAAGAGAGGTCAGGTCGTGAGTAAGCTGAGCTAGAAATGGTGATTCCCTGCAAGGACCACGCCATACAAAACCACTCAAACTTTAAATCTGAGCCAAAGAAAGTAGGGAGAGAGGAGCTAGAGTGTGGATGACAGCTAAGAATACTGAAGCCTGACGTTATATACTTTAGGGAATAGGTAATGGAGGAAGATAAGTAGGAAAAATGAGAAATTTCAGTACAGCTGAGAGCCTCCTTGCCCTCTGAAACATTAAAATATGCACACACACATAGTTGAAACCTTTCCGGTCATAACCTGTGTGTGTGCGTGTGTGTGTGTGTGCAAGCAAGACAGAAACACATTACATAACTGGGCACCCTGGCTCTCCTGCCAGTTTACTATCACACAACAGTAACTCAGTTCACACGTGTGCAGGCTTGCTTTATTTTGTGTGTGAAAAGCGCAGCCTCCCATTTGTTTCTCACGCATTCATGACCTGCTGGTAATTCATTAATGCCCGACATGGAATAGCCATCCTCTTCCACACTGGTGAACAAGTTCATCATGCATTTTAACTCAATCTACACGGAACAGCATTACATAAACACTTGGAGGGTTTGACGGAGAATACATCTGACCTTTTGCTGGCAAGATATTAGACGCTCACTGGAAGTGAGAGAGACATCAAAGTCTTTTCTGAGTTGTTAACCTTAAAAAAAAGATAAGCATTATCATCATTTAAATTAGCCCTGGCACTGTGTGATGCAAGGTATTGTCAGACAGCTTGCTCGTTTTCTTTGTCCTCAGTAAATAGGCCGTACAGCTTCTCTTGTAGCATCTCTGCTGATAAAGAAATGCTTTTACTTACGTTTTAAGTAATATGCCTCTACATGACTGTGTGTCTGGCTTTGCTTTTAAAAGGATAATTCAGGCATATTAGAATTTCAGTCTTATCTCGGTAGTTTTGGCCATGATTTCTATCAGTTGTGATATTATACTCAGTTGTTTTCTGAGATTTGGGAATGAGGCGCCATTACAAAAAAGCAGTCTGCAGTAAGCACTACATTCTGAAGTTATAATCCTTTCAGTTCCATTTAAAGATTTCAGTCCTGGTTGTTTTGGCAACACCTGTGGTTACTGGTGGTAGTGCTGAAATGCGGAAATCTTAACATACAACTCTGAGATCTGTTTGAAATGACATGTTTACAAATGACTGAAACTGTAACTCTAGCAGAGCACATATAATTCCTCTTCAAAATGCCTGGGAACAGCTGTTCTGCTCACCCGTGTTACATGATTACTGTATGTGACATATGAGCATGAGCACAAATTATGCAAAATGGGCATGTGTGTGTGCTTATCTGGTGTTCTGAATTTTGTCAAGTGTGCGCATGAGTTGTTTTCTGTGACTCCCTTGTGCATGTGCAAGTCATCTGAATGTGGCGCTTGAATGGCGGACTCCGCCACTGACAATGCAGTCTACTGTATATCGGGGTAACTAATGAGTGTGAATACAGTTTAGTGGCTGTAACAGAATAGATGGCATTTGACATGAGGGGGGGGGTTATAGTAGTCAATCATAGTCATATATACTAATCAACAATCTGAACGTGATCTGACTTTGGTAGGACTTAACTTCTCTTCGTTTGTGTGTGAGAGCTGTGTGTCTGTGTGATAGATAGGGGGAAGAAGAGGTGGAAGGTGGACTATTGCACACAATGTTTTTGTAAGTTATAAGTAACTTCAACGCTGTGGCTCTGGCTGCCTCACCAGATGCAAAGCAAGAGTTTTACTATAGTTGCCATCTGCAGGTAATGTTCCACAATTCATCTTACCTGTTTCTTTTCCTCGTTGGACAGCCATCTTAATTCCTTGAAGGGGAGGTTTAAATGACTGCACCGAGGAAGCTTTCCTCATCTGTATCTGACACTTGCCATCTCCTTTCAGTTTCCTCCACCAGTTTACTGTTTTAGACATACTGATTTAGACATTTATTACCATGACAATTGAAACTTTAAAGCATTCAGGTCAGCCCTAGTAATCATTCACTGTAGTTCATAGAACGTGTTCTTGGTTGATCTTTGACATATTGTACTTGTTGTTCTTGTGTACACATGTACCGGTAGATTACACATTATCATGATTGATCAAAATGATGACCAAAACTACAAAACCTCAGTATTAATAAACTCTATCCTGTAATATGTGTTCATGCATGATTATTCAGTCATACAGTTTTAGCTTTAGAGTGTTTTGTGGCAGTCTTGATATCAAACATTACAGCTGACTGAGATTAGCTCACCTCGTCTTACAGCTCTTTCCTCTCACGAGTCTTTCTGCCTGAGGTGACAGGATATGCCTGTAGCCAATTCCTTTTCTGCCTGTTTATCTGTGTATTTATCTATCTGTACATTTTTTCATTCCTCCATCTTAGCCTCATCTTTCCTCTTTGCCTTATCTTGTTCTCACTTTTCTTTCCATCCTATGCATCTCTCTTTATGTCCCCCCCCCCCCCTTGCCATAGTTCTTTCTACACCAGCATAGCTCCCAGTATCCATGTACTGCAGCACGAACTATGAACCCTCATTATTTTTTTTTCTGTACTTTTATTTATGTATTTTATACACACACTCACCCACAAACATACTTAATAATTTATTTGAGTGCTCTGCGCACTTCCACAGCCTCACAATCAGACTCAGGTTTACACCCATGTATTCAATTGATTGTAGTATGCACAAACACACATCCACCCACACACACCTACACACACACACACATTGTATGCATGAGCAAACACAGGGACACTTTTGTCCACTACGGTTGCATTCACACAAACAATAGGGTGAAACCCCCAAAGCTCATGTGTGTGTGTGATTGTGAGTGTGTGTGTGCTCTGATCAGTGGGCTCGTGTTTTCCAATGTAAGGTTTCGTAACAAACACTCATTACATAACAGCAGCAGGAGTGGAGCTGGGAAGAGGGGGGGAGTATGGAGGGAGCACACATCTATGTACGTCAGCGTCCAACCCTTTCACTGACAGAGGGAATCACTGGGGAAAATCTTCTTTTTTCAAACCCCGATGCCAACACCTGCGATTCGAAGCGTCGCTAAGGCAATCCTCTTCTCTGTCCTCTGCATCTGGGTCTATTTTTAGTGAATATTGATTGAATTACATGATGAAGCATGTTCACAGTGCGGCGGGTGGTGTGAAGGACGGTGCGGCTGATGGAAAACGTGGTTATTTCTTTCACGTAGGGGCACATAAGTTATTTATTTGAAAATGCACAGCTGCACAATGTGATTTATCGACCTCTTATGGGTCCTTTCTCATTGTAGTTCCTCATTCCTGCTGTCAGGCATATGAGTTATGATTGCATATTTACACATCGTTTGCATCCGTTTCTGCTTCTGCCCATAAACACAGATTTGCATCAGGTTAACAGGACCTGAGATGTGAAGATATGACATGTCCTCTGCTTTGCATGAAGTCATGATAGAAATTAAAAAATGCAGAAGAGCAACTGAGTGTGCAAGTGGGTCAAATTCTAGTAAAAAAAAAAAAAAAAAAAAAAAAGAAGGGATAATTCAGCATTACAGAACTCACTACAAATCCTCCTTCAGGTCATCCCCCTGTCATCATGCACTCCCACACTGCCTCTACAGGTGGTGGATGGTAACGCACTGACCTCATAACTGGCGTTGTACAATGCCTTTAATAGCAGAAGGCTGTTTAGTTCCCTTCTCCCCAGGGGCAAAGGGTAATAATGGTTTGATGGGGAAGATATTGCAGGCTGTGACCTCATTTGGATTCAGGATGTGTTTCACTGGACTGAGAGAGGAGGTTTTGTATAGTGTGTGTGTGTTTCTGTCTGATCGTGTCCTTCCTAGTGACATGCTTAAGAGAGATGAGGTATCAAAATTTGAGGGCATCCATCAAACTATTAATTATCCACTCCACCCTCTTTCTGGGGGATGGAGGGACGTCTCATGGTCACCAGGGCCACGGCAACATATTTTCCCTGAGCCCTCTTCCTGTGTCTCCCTGGCCCTGATCCTTAATGCTACATTACCAGCTAAGAGTAGTGCAGACAACAGGGTGAAAGAGAAGAAGGAGAAACATCACCTCCACTGAGCTGTTTAAGCTGAAGGATGTTCGGTGTCTGACAATAGATGGGAGCACAAAGCAGTGCCACTCGGCTTTTCCCTGGAGGAATTGGAAGCACTCCTCAGCACTCTGGCGAACAAAAAAAACAAATACACACACAGCCTTGTCACCTTATGCTGAATTATTGATAGATATTGTTTTAGTACATTCCAGATGATTAAAATTCTGTACAGTACACCCTTTTTTTTTAAAATTCCACACATTCAAAAATGTACCCATGTGAGATGCATAACAATTTAATCATGTGTAATTGTTTTATTAATTAAAGAGATAATGAAATCAAAGCTGTAGCACGGATGATTGAATAAATACTCATCTAGTTAATCAGCTGCTTGTGGCGCTGTCCAAACACTGCAGAGTTTACAGTTTTGTTTATAATGATTTCACTGTTGACTGCACTTATGAGTTGACTTTGTGTTAATACACTGTAGATATTATAGACTCAACAACAGGAAGTTCAAGGTTCTTCTTAATAGAAACAAACTAGCAAAAGACCTGGACACATTAAACATAAGTAACCCAAAGGTAAACAAGAAGACAGATAGCTTCTTGCTTTGAAATGGTAAATTTTTTTTAATTCATGCTCTAGAATATATTTTTTTATGTTAATCAATTAAGCACCTTTGAACAAAATTAAAACAACAATTGCCACTAAAACATGACTACAGGCATGCTAGCAGCTCATAGGCACAGCTATGCTTTTGGGCTAAATGCTAACATTCATTCATTTTCTGTAATCACTTATCCTGTTAGGGGTCGTGGATGTGCTGGATTCTTTACCAGCTGACATTGAGCAAGAGGCGGGGTACACCCTGGACAGGTCGCCAGACTGTCGCAGGGCTAACACATAGAGACAGACAACCTTTCACACTCACATTCACACCTAAGGCAAATTTAGAGTCACCACATAACCTAACCTGAATATCTTTGGATTATGGGAGGAACCCAGAGAAAACTCATTAAACAGTGCTTGCTCCATAAACAGTGCCAACAACGGCAACAGTACTGAAAGAGCTAATGGTGTTGACACCATGAGTTCGGACAGCGCTAACAACAGTAACCACCATATCAGAGCACTGCAGAGTGGTGGCTAACCAGCAGATTACAACACACACAGAGGGACTGTGACTTCATTCTCTGCTCAGGATACCATTACTCCACTATACCTTAACATAGCTACAGGTGTCTGCTGCTATATAAATGCTCTAAATCAGTGATTCCCAACTGGTGGGATGCGGTCCAAAAGTGGGTTGCGGGTCCACTTTGAATGGAGTGCAAAAATGTTGTCAAGTTTGTCAAAAACACACTTTATTTTTAAGGACAATGAATTTCCGACTAAGAATTCTCATTTTGAAGCACTGTAGAGTGAGTGAATAACAGACAGCTACTTGACAGAGACAGCAAACTATCTCGACCACATGGCTAAACGCAAGTATGATACTGAATGTATTACACTGTGTGGAACTTGAACTAAAGATAAAGGAGAAATCTGGACCCTGTGACTGCACTAGTTGGGAACCACTGGTCTAAATGTCATATTCAGCTTCTTTAAAGACCCACTGCTAGCGTGACTAAAAAACACTTCCTGAAACAAACAAAAAAAACAACAACATCCAAGAACCCTCCGGCCTGTCCTTGTTAGATGTTTTGACTGCTTAACATTTGACTTGACTCTTAGCTTTCCCTGCAGTCAAAATATTAAAAAAAAAAAACACTCAATAAAATGCACCTGGGCTTTTTAAAAAAGTGAAGACAACATAGCAAACCGAGCATATTCATGCTGAACACGATTCAAAGTTAGGACACACAGACGCATGTAGTTTAAGCAGTGTCACACAGCGATAATGCATGAACACCTCTTCTATTTTCCCATGCATACACATACCTCATCTTCTTATCACTTTTACACAAAGGACAGCTTGACACATTTCACACATCAACACCTCCTCAGTCCCAGAGGGGGAGGCAGCCCCTTCTATCTCCGTGGACCCATTTGTGCGAGAACATCTGGGAACTTTTCAAGAGGATGTTTGTAGGATTAAGAAGTGACTAATTAAGGATCACTCATTCCGTAAACTGTGACACTGTGGGGCCTTCATGGAAGCCTCCACTGAATTTTGTGTTTTTTCGCCGGCACATTCACAGTTTAACATCGCTGTGAAAAGACGGGAGAGGCAAAGTGTAACGTGAAGAAAGATGTGGAGCACTTAGGTGAGTGCGGTGAGCAGCCTATCACCCGCGAAGGCCTTTGCCACCTTCCAGCAAGGCTCGTCAACCGCTGCCCGAGCGGACAGTCGGCTTAACACGGCCTGTCACTTCGGATCTGAGTAATCGCCACAAGTCATCCACGAGGAATGAGAAAGAGAGGGAGGAGGGATGGAGGAAAGATAAAGGAGTGCAGCGACTTGGGCACAGAGGCCTAGCTGATCAGATCCTTGCCTGAAAACACACACCTTTAAGTAGATACATTTTGACATTGTGTGTGCATGTGTGTGTGTTTTGTAACAGAAGGACAGTGCAGCTATTTGTGTCGCAGAGTAACAGCTGGCACTGTCCTGTCTTACGTCTATTTCTATATCCTTTCTCCACCAACTTTCCTCAACTGTAGTTTGCTCTTTAAGAGTTAATATCTCCAACATGGCACAGATTAGAGTGATGTTTGCTTGATAGAGTGTCTCCTGTCAAGTTTTTATAGATGCTTGCTAATAGATATTTAATGAGATGCTGCAGTTGAGATATATTTCAAAAGAAGCAGAAAAAGCCGATGCTGCAGATATATGAGCTTAATGTAGGCTTACAAGCATTTATAAGTCCTAGAGTCTTGCCATCCGGTCCATCACATCTGTCACCGCCTATAGAATAAGCAAGCGTGTGTCTACGCATGCTCGCGCTCTGCTGTGACTTATGTGGGTCATCGATGCCCTACGGTACGGCATGCCCGGTCCTGTAGTGGAGGTGTGCTGATGTCAGGTTGCATTTAGCAGGGCAGGATGATTAACCAGGGATGTGTCCTTGTTATTACAGAGAAGAGCCAGAAGAAAGAAGCGTTGATCTGTTAAATTAGGAGATGGATGGAGAGAGGTCGGCCTTGGGTACTGATCACTAACAATGATGGATAGCGGGGGGCAGCGGGGCATCTTGGAGGCAGCGTTGTAGCCTGGTAGAGGAAACATGAGCTCAGAATACTGATGTTAAGCAACCAAGAGTTGTTCCCTCTTTGTGGATGTGGTTGACTTTGCAAATGCTACGCCATGTATACTATATAAGTACACACTATAAATATTCAGAGACGTCTTGTTGAAGTTTCACACTGCTAGCAGCAGCTGTTACACATCTGCTTTCTGGTTCTATAATTTGTGTTTCACAGCTATAGAGTCCTGAATTGAACTTAACATGCCTGGTGACAGTTTCCCATTCCTGCCATGCAAGATATACTGTTATAGAAGTAGATGTATCATTTAATCGTTTTTAAAAGTTTCCCACCTTCTCAATGCAAATGATCATCATTTATCAGTAGAAAGCAAAGCTCATGGAAGCATAAATTCAAATAATCTGCCTTTGCAGGCCGATGATGTTATTAGATAGTAGGTTTAAAGGCCACACAGTCTTCCTCTTTGCCTGCAGTCAGCCGTGCTGCGTTCAGTGGCATCTTTCAGTGTTTTAGTTCCACTATGTGGAATCTGTTAAACAAGTCTACACCATAGATTGTATAAATAATAAACATAGTTACCATGATGTCACCCATTGGTTTGTGGACTTCCGTTTTGAAGCCTCAAGTTCGTCATTTTGACGGTCGTCATCTTGGTTTTTTGGAGACAAAAGTGACCATATTTGGACGAGAAGTTGAAGCTGTGGAGGAGCGAGGGTTGGATCTGACTCATAGACTGTAGCAACGCCTCGCTGCCTGTCATCCAAGCAGCCTCACCCTTAAATATGTGTAACTTTACGCCTTAATAAAATGTAAACAGTTGAGTCATGTGACGATTAAGCCCACAACTGTTTTTGTACCAGGGTACAAACATGTTAATTTCCGTTGTAAAGTTGGGCTTTTTAATTGGTGCATGAGTCTATGGGGACTGACTTGCTTCTGGAACCAGCTTCAAGTGGCCAATTGAGGAACTGCAGTTTTTGGTGTTAGCTTCATTTTGCAGCCCCAGAGGTTGCCGCTTGGTCTGCATAGGAACAAATTAGACTTTCAGATATAAACTGAAGTCTGGGCATTTGTATGCTTGATCAATCAAGTGTGTTTTACTCACCTTATTGTTGTGTTGTTTGTTTTTAGTATACATACCAAGGACTTCCTGGAAAGCTGTATAGTCACAAAGTGGGCCAGGGTTAGGGAAGTAAAGTAAATTGATTCACATACACACAAGGAAATTGAAGTATTAGTGCGTCTCCCAGCCAATCATGTTTCACTATATAATTAACTGATTTGAACAAACATTTCACAGCTTTGGAAATGTTTAATAAGTTTGATTTAGTTGTCGGTTCTGTCTGAGAGTGACAGCAGCTTGTGTATATTTCTGTGTGCCTGTGTGCCTGTGTGTGTGTGTGTGTGTGTGTGTGTGTGTGTGTGTGTGTGTGTTTGAGCAGCAGGGGTGCGCACTCATGGGTATTGCAGCTTAGTGTGGAGAGGAAAACTCTTTTCCTGAGCTTGGGGAAAAGGAAGGAAGCCATCTCCAGTAACCAACACACACAGTAGTACTCCTGCTCCTACATACAGTAGGTCTAGGAATAGACTCTGACTTCTGCACATGAACACCCCCACCTTGCACGGCCTGTCTATTATTTTTAAATTCACATTTTATGCATCTCCCATAGATTATGGGATGACCACCATGACTAACATCATCGCTGCTCAAAATATTTCCAGTGTAGGTGGCCCATGGTTCATGCATTTGGAATAAAGAAACTGTCTCTTATAATTTCCTTCCCCTACTGGAGGGTTACCAAGATATCCTGCTTTTCTCTGGCCCACCCCTGTAAACAGGATGCTCACGTGGGTGTCCCACCCATCTCCCTGCTTCCTTCACTGTGCATTCCCATGGCCAGACTGAAGCGTTTGCCTCCATCCAGTCATCCCACGTCCATGTGAGATGGTTGTAAACGGCAACATCCGTACGGGAGAAGCTTTCAAACTTCTCTCATCACAAAAGCAGCCCACTCAAGCTGTCTGTATTGTTCTCCCTCCGCAATATCTCTTGCTGTTTTTGGTCCATCCACATTCGTGGTGGGGGGGGGGCAATTAGATGGATGCACATATGGAGATGGTTAATCACTGTCACTGTGTCAGTGTGTGCATGTCAGCAAGGGGAAGAGTAGGAGGAGGAGTAGAGTGTGTGTCTGTGCATATGCTTGTGTGGGAGAGAGCACGTTCCAACAAAAGGCCTAAAAATAGTAGGAATATACCCATGTGACATATTGAGGCTAAAAGCTTGTGAATAATTTGTCTAATGCAACACATACCCCCTCCCAAGCTCAGTCATGAAAATATGCGCCTGCTGGTTACCTCTGCCAGCATGCAAAGTTGGAAGGGGGTAACACGTCTGTTCAGTCACACCAGTCGGTTTTTCTGACTGTTAGCAAGATGGATTTGGAGGAAATTTGGCAGACGACCTAAAAATACTTGATTAGATTTTGGTGGTAATCTGGAATTTACAATTCAGATGTACCTGTTTATTTTAACCTCCTTTTAATAGGGTTTAGAGCTGATACATTAAAGCCCCTTTATCACTGGATAAAAAAATCCACTGACACCCACAGACATCTGGCTTTAGTGGGAAAGGTTACAATCGGCATTGATTCCCAGGACAAATGACTCTGCAGTAGCCATGGATATTTTTTCGGCTCCAGCTCCAATCTGCAGTGATTGAAACATGAAACCCAGGTGAACAAGCAAATGTTTGCCCCTTTTCTTGTGCACAACTTCTGAGACTCTTAGTCATCACAGCCACATATTATGACCAGCCTTATCCAAGCAGCACTCGAACATCATTCCAAATTAGTTGGCACCAAGTTTGAAAGCGAGACCGAAAAAAGTAACAGATATTAAAAAAGAGAGAACCACTATCACATTTTTCCTGGCATCAATGCTGCTTTCTGTTTACTAACCTTGTTTTCTGTTAAGTTTATGACGAACATGAGGCATCAGGACAAAAGAAAACAAAACAGGAAAGCAAGATCGTCGACTTGCAATGGAACAGGAGTCTATTGCAAATGTTATTCAAATGGTAAAATATCATTTTGTGCATATAAAGCAAGAAAACCCTTTTAAAAAGGAAACCCGAATAGCCACATGCCAATGTCAGTGCATTCATATTAAAGTTGTGTGTCATGTTTTTAGGTTCATGCTGGTCAGTATTTCCCTTTAAACATCATATCTTCAGTTTGCTTCCCTATCTCCTCTTCCTTATCTTTCCTTCCTCGTGTTTCCTCTTAAAGGAATGTTCAGTCCCCTGTTAAACTTGCTTATCTAAACCACTTATTTGGAAGTGAAAACGAAAGTTGACACCTGTTATATTTGTCCGTTGCCTTGTAAAACCATTTGTGCGTTGAACTTTGTACACTGGTTCATATTTATAGGATGTGGCCCAGCAATATGTAGTGGGCATTATTACTCCCAAATAAGTTCATGAGGTTATATGGTTTAAATTTTGTTAGACTGTATAAAATCTGTCTAATTGCCGTGATTGTGTGATTGTTATGTGCTCTTTTTTTTAAAGCTTCATCTTGCTGAGTCTCCTGACATGAGTAACAGTGTTGGTGCATGAATTGCTACTATACTTAATAGAAATGATGGCTAGAACTGTGAAAATAAGATCCAGACTTCCTCCTCTCCCAAAACAATACCCCACAAAACATTTGACATTTTGATCTCAGCCAGCAACCATACCACACGAGTGTACACACACTCACAATAATACAAATACCCAGTCATTAAAAAGCATTTCATGTGGAGTGGATGGTAATGATGACCCCTTAAAGAGAGATAAAAACCTGCAGTTTTGTTTACTCCCTGCACTCTCCACTTGTTTCCGAAGTGCCATTAAACAAGTGGAGATCAACAGTGGAGAAGTGAGGGGGGGCAGGACAGAGAAGGGACAGTTTGGAGGATGTGGATAAGTAAGACAAAACAAAACATCCAGTAACTTTCACTTACTTCTGAAACCTGTCAGCTGAACAGATTCATAGTGTTGTCTAATGACTCAAACGAAACCTACATACCATTTCAGAAAACACTGAACACAGTGTTACGGCCATTTAAGTGTATCAATTGATTTTGATTTTGATACCTTTTTAAGGTAGTAAGTTTGGGCAGCAGTAGCTCAGTCCATAGGAACTTAGGTTGGGAAGCAGCCAGTTTGCCTCCTGGGCCCTTGAGCAAGGCACCGAACGTCCAACTGCCTGTGGGGCCTGTCAATTGGCAGCCCCC
>JAPZEB010000004.1:18212535-18228031 GCA_029783705.1 Chaetodon striatus
AGGCACCGAACGTCCAACTGCCTGTGGGGCCTGTCCATTGGCAGCCCCCTCGCTCTGACATCTCTCTATTTAATGCATGTATAGGTCCTGTTTGTGCATGTGTGTGTATTTCGGGCTTGTGTGTATACGACAACAGAGTGCAAAAAATTGAATGACCCCTCTGGGATTAATAAAGTATATCTTCTTCTTTCTACATTTGGAGATGCTACATTTTGCATTAAAATCATCTTTTTGGGATTTGGTTCACAAATGAAAAGTTTGTTAACTGACATTCCTCTGTCCCAGTTTACAGAAGGATTGGGACAGTGAAACTTTATGTAATTGCAATAGTTAAAAACGTCCTTAAATATTTAATAAGGCAAGTATATCATCTAAATCTAACAAGTCTTTTATTTAGATATGCAGGCGCTTTTCTAGTAATATAATGCCAAATGCAATTTTGGCAGACTTGAATACACCAACCTGTAACTACAGTAAAAGAAAAATGAATGCGGGATATTACTGATGTCTTTAATTTCCTCATAGCTCATTAAAACATATTTATCCATACTTATCTCTAGATTATGATTGCCAGCAGCTTTTGATTACTGCTGTGAAGTGAAGGCAGACTGCCAGAGCACGGAGAGAAATTATGGAAAACAGGTTATGCTGCTTAAATTGTCATATACAGTATAACAGAAAGCTTCTCAGCTTTGTGCACAGTGTGAGCAGCATTTGCTATTATAGGACCATATTTAAGTTGGCATTGTCTGTAGACGGGTTTATAAATAGTCCTTCACATAAAGGAGTAAGACATATATCTTTTTTTCCCAAGGGCCGCCCACTTGTGTTAAAGCAGTTTAAAGACAAATGGATTTTACTTTTGCTTCGTTGTTATTTCACAAGCATTCACTGGCCACTTCATGTAGAGTAAATATTAATGCTACATGGCAGTAATAAGTTATGCATGCTGTTGGGATGCTCCGACATGTGTGACTTCATGATGGACTGCCAAACAGTGTTGCATTCTCACTCTAGTAAGTAGCAAGACTGCTGCATCTTTTCATGTTGTTCAGTTGTTCAGAGGCTTGTGCTCTTCTGCATGCCCTCTAGTTATGTATTATAGTCTCTGCTGTCTCAGCATACCATGACATCTCACTCTTGTAGTCAAACACGAATCCTGATCAACATTTAACAATGGTGTTATGTGACACACTCAACATTTAGTCAAAGCAGATATCCTTTTGCAAACCAGGCTATTGATTCTGTTGTGAACACAAGATTAGCTTGCAGCCCAGAGGAAAGGTCAGGGCCCCGTGGCTGTGCTGGTTTTAAAATTGAATTCAGCTGTGTTTATGTTAGCGAAAATCATTAGAATAAAGCATTGTCACGACCTCAGGTTTAGCCACATCAGCTCAAACGAGCAGACCTCTGGTCAGAATGTTATTACACTGTGCTGAGAGTGTTGGATGAGGGGAGCGTGCAGTACAGTACTCTACTGCGCAGGCCTTACAGTTGGCATGTGAAAGACCTGAATTATTTAAAGCCATGCAAGCGTGTGCAAGTTCGCACTTGCTTTAACCTACTGACTCTTTCTTCCTCTCTTTAACTCACCTCCACAGCCCCTCTGCTTCAGTCTGTGTGTTTGCAGCAAAGTGAAATATGTGTGAAAGAGACAGTGCAGGATGCATGCAGTTAGTTTACAGTAGGCCACGGGATGTGAGATATTTTCTAAGGCCATCTGTCGCTTGGAATGGAAAACTTCGTACACCACTCCATGAATCTCTTGGCCGAATGGGAAACCAGTGAGGTTAAACATGCTGCGAGCAAAAACACACAAAACCATAGATAGAACGGAGAAACCGAAAGCAAGGCAAGCCGGACAGATAGGAGAGAAACGACGGGGTGGGGGGGGGAGGACAGCGCATGCCAGCCCGGGGAGGTTTTTTGCGGAGGTGGAGGTAGACAGAAAGCAGGTGGATGTTTAGACAGAACGATAAGACAGCCTGGCTGACAGAACGCCTGATAAGCAGCCTGACTGTCAGGTTTGGCAGGCTGGCGGTGAAGCGAGAGAACAGGGCATGGAGGAGAGGCAGACAGATGGGTAAAACTGAATAAAGGCAGCTCAGAAATTGTAAGAGAATAATTTAAAAGAGGTGCACCTGGTATTGAATTTGAGACTCTATTAATGTTGAGCCGCACTGAATGCAAATCCAGACTATTCAATTCCACCTGCGAAGTAGGACATCCAAGGCAGTTGTGCTGAATGTATTTAGATCTTATGCTAGCCTAGCATTGTGCTCTCACCACGGCTATTATGGTAAGAGCTCTCCTGCTAGCCATTGTTGGTATATTTCTCATTTTGTGGCATTATTTAGTGGCTAACTGCACAGATTAGTTTTAAGCAGCTGTCCAGACTCAAATAGCTCAACAACTATTCAATGTATTGTCATGAAAATGTGCACAGCTCAAAACTGTAATTTGTCCAATACTCTGCTTTGAAACAAATTCCTGTAGTTTGTGTTTAGTACCTATTAGCAAATGTTAGCTTGCTAACATGCTAAACTAAGATGGTGGACAGGATAAGCATTGTGTTTTAATTAGGATAAACATTATACCTGCCAAACATCACCATATTGCATTGTCATTCTCAGAATGTTAGCATGCTAATGTTAGCATTTAGCTTACTGTGTACAGTAGTCCTACAGAGCCACTAGCATTGCTTAATATTTTTTGGTAGTAACTTAACCCTTTCATGCATGAATTATTATGACCTCAGTCGAGATTTTTTTCTGAAGTGTTTTATGTCTCTTTAGGCATGAAAATTTAACATGTATTTTGGCACCCTGGCACCTACCTGTACAACATAAACAAGGCCAACTCCACATTAATTTTCATCACCTTCCTCTCCTTGAAATAAAGTCTCGACCTCTCCTGCATGCTGTGTGGATATACCCCCAGAAATATCCCAACCACAGCAAAATAAGAAGCAAATGAGAAAATACATGCGGAGGGCAGGGTCTCTGCAGATAAACATGCCACCACACACTTCTAGGGGGCCATAAGTGACTGAAGGGGGTTTCTTTTGTGTGAGTCTACATTGTTTTTAAGGGAAATCCTGCAGAATATACTTTTTAATATATGTATAAGTGGTATTGTGTACCTGCCATGAAAATACTACTGTAAGAAAATCACAGTGAAACTGATTTTATTTACTGGTGGGATGCTCATTATTTTCCTTTAACAGTAGCTAATAATTTGACAGGCCCATACTGAGGTCAAGTCTAAAGCGCTAACCACACAAAATCTCTTTTTCTTCGTTCCAGGGAAGCCCCAAAGCATCGAGAGCTCGGAGCGGGTCCAGCTGTCAGGGACATATAACGTTCGGAAAGGGAAGCTCCAGCTACCGGTCAACCGCTGGACCAGACGGCAGGTCATCCTGTGTGGCACCTGCCTCATCGTCTCCTCTGTCAAGGAGAGCCAGACGGGGAAGATGCACATCCTGCCGCTCATTGGAGGAAAAGTATGTTGAAGTCACACCACGACAGGGCATGACTGGCATTACATCATTTTTTTCCCCTCTCTCTCTCATCCCGGTGTTTTATGGTGATGTTATGTCATTTATGCTTTGGATCATGAACTCATAATGTCATATCACCAGGGAGTGACCTGATAAGTCGCTCTTCTTACCCTCTGCAAATGTCTCCCTGCGCAGTGAAGATTGTTCACCTTTATCAACTGTTTGTCCTTTAGTGACACCCAGTAATACTTCCTGCTTTGTTCATTTTAGCTCAAGGTCAGACAGAAATGATGCAAGCCAGGTTTTTTTTTTTTTTTTTCACAAAGTCGAAATGTTTGCAGTATTCTGCAAGAATGTTAGTCGATTTCTATTCTGGAGTCATAATGCTATAATGTGAAGTGTAATGGATCACTACAGCGTTCAAGTAGCCTTATTTTTCTCCACTTTTTTAAAGCGGCTTCCTAAAAAGTGACCTTTATCCGTTTTATTGCTTTATGGATCTGTTTATCTGCAAGGCTACTACATAAGCCGTACAAGCTCTCCTGAAAAGCCCTCTCTGCCCGACTGTGTGACACAAAGGACACTTCATACTCCACCACACCCAGTTTTTAAACACTTCACACACAGCACATGACCTCTAGTCAACCATTCATCAGTCCACTTGTGTGTACATGTGTGTATTTTGAGTTTGTTTGTACACGCACCAGTATTCTATTTAAACACTGTAACTAGTCAGGCACTCATTCACAGAATCCACGTGATTGAGTGTGACTCTGCGTGTCTAAAAAGCAGTTTCACATACATTTATTCTTGCTCATGTCACGCACATATGTTCATTGTATGATCATGCGTGCCTTTATATATTGTCATGTGTGCTTCCGGTTGACTGACTTTGTCTACCTTGCAGCCATTAAGCAGCTTGTTTCCTTCAGCAGAGGCTGTTTTAAATAACGAATGTATTAAGACATCAATGTGTCAGCTTTTCCTCTCCGCCTCCCTTTATTGCATGACTCCTATCTCTATAGGCAGGGGGGTTATTGTTTATATTCAGAGGGGGGTCAGAAATGTCAGACTGTAATGTCACTCCTGTGTGTCGTGCTGCAGGTGGAAGAGGTGAAGAAGCACAATCACTGTTTGGCCTTCAGCTCGGCGGGGCCTCAGAGTCAAACCTACTACGTCAGCTTTGACAGCTTCACGGAGCACCTGCGCTGGCACAGACACGCTGCTAAGGTACTGTATATGCATGTGCACTAGGGTTAGAGAAAGAAAAGGATACCATGAGCATATGGTCCCCGGTGCTATTTACGGGTCAGTTGCATTGTATATCAGAACATGCGTGACTGCAAGTATGAAGATATAGCACTGCACCCATAAGGATCCCGCTGCCCGTATGAGCCGAGTGTGATTGAAAACCACATATTTCACTGCTGTCCTATTGGTAGTATAAGTAAGTGTCTCTGGGTGTACTCACGCACATAAACACCACTCATAGCTCTCTTCTTTCTCTCATTTGAACTCAAGTAGGCCACAGCCAGAAAACCTCTTTTCTAAATATTAACAGGGACATGCATGTCACCAGCACCCAGAGGGCCACTCAGAATAGAAGCCTGGATAGAATCAGCACGTGCCGCAGCGACGACTGCTGAGCCTCTAGCTAACTCCGCTCTGAAAAGCTCGAGTTCAGTGGGGGTAGATTATCTCCTTTTAAGATGGACGTTTATGCTGTCATTTCATTTTAGATGGCAGCTTGTGCATGTCTATAAATTTGACTAACAAATGATCGCAGGTTAACTGCTCTACTACGCACCTGCACTTAACTAGATTACACCGTGATGTAACGTGTGATGTGAGGTCACTGACCTGTGGGACTTTCCCTTGACTTCTTCTGACTCCCTAATCCTAAGAAGATTGGCCATTAAATGACATTTGACCACCTAGCTGCAGGCTACACACACACACACAGACACACACATGCACACAGTAAACCAGGAAGGACTTGTGTGGTAGTGATAATCCCATTTAACTCCACGTTTCTCTTTCTCTCTGTTACCTCTCCTCTCTTCTCGCTTTCCTCCCCCCGCCTCCATCTAGATGGTGTCCCAGAGGATCAACTCGGTAGATCTGTCCTGTTGCAGCCTGGAGCAACTTCCTTCCAACCTCTTCTACAGCCACGACCTCACCCACCTCAATCTCAAACACAACTTCCTGCCCGCAGACCAGCGGCTGCAGCAGCTGCAGAGGTACAATGCCATCAAACTGTACAGTAAACACACCTGAAGCTAAACTAATAAGAGGGGGCGAGGCAGGAAGGAATGGAAAATAAGAAAGGAGAGGATGGGCAGGAGAAGGCGTTCCAGGTCGAGGACACAGTTCAGGGTGGTTTGGATGGGCTAGTTTGGGCAAGATGTGACTTGAGAAGGTTTAGCAAAGCTTAGCATAATTTGTCCACAACAGGAGCTGTGCTGGCCTGTTGCACGAGGAAGGGAGGAGGGGAGGAGACGAGACACTGACACAGTGAGGTTTCACTGGACGCAGCAGGTCATGGCTGGCTGGTTCGGGCAGCTTTAGCCTTCGCCTGCAATTTTCGAGCCATCGACCTGAGCAGTCTAGGACTGGGGCCATTGGCACGCGGGCACCAAGGAGGCTAGCCAGGGCTGTGCTGTACCAGGCTAGGCCAAACGAGCCCAGAGCCCAGAAGGGTAGATGAGTCTGCAGGGAAGCTTTTAATGTGCCTGGCCTCCCTCACTCTCTCTCTCTGTGGGCACCATCTGCTGCATGCTTATCATGGTCCCAGATTAAAGCCCACAGCCAAGACGTGTGTGTGTGTGTGTATGTGTGTGTGTGTTTGTGCACGCACGTATTTGCATTCATGTACATGTGCACGGCTGTCACAGCCTTTCTTTCTGAAGATTATTGCCAGAAGATTTTTATCATTCAAAGTGAGTGAATTGTGTGAATCTGATGCTCGAGTATGTGTTAGCAATGTTTGCAGAATGGAGTGTCTGTATGTGTGAGAGGGAGAGAGAGTTGCCTTCTTGTATGCAATAGAAAAAGTGGCTGCAGGCTACAGATTTGGGGTCAGTGCATACAAAGTCTTGATACAGTATGGCATTTGCCTTTTTCTTCCTTTTTTTTAATAAATGACTGCACTGACAGGAATGTGTACTGTGTGTATGGCTGTGACAGTATAATCTGGCTTGCTTGTGTTTTCCTGAGAGAAAATTGTGAATGAGAAGGAGGTCAGGATTTATCATTTTCTGAATTATCTTTTTTTTTTTTTTATCCTTAGAACAAACACTTGTGTTAAAAAAGACGATGATGCAAGGGGAAATATCTGGTTTTAAAATCTGGGTGAGTGATGCACAGCTCCCCTGCTGGTCAAGCGAGATATCATCTATTTATCTTTGCCAAACCCAAGTAGGCTCATCCGCATATGACCCAGCATGACAGAAAAAGAGGTCAGTAATGAGAAAGAGATGAATAGTTAGCTGAAAATAGAGCCGTTTTGACAGAAACATGCAGCAGAGTTACTTGAGTACTCGCTTTGCCCCTGAGAGACTCAAGTCAGGAACAATAATACTCTGTGTGCAGCCTCCATGAATGTGGGTATATGTGTTTTGGTGTGGACAGTTGTGTGAGCGTCTGTTTTTGTTTCAGTATAAACACTGGCTTTCTCTGACATCTAACAAGGGGTCATAGTACTTTGTATTTTTCCAAGAGGAATGGAATGTGTGAACCTGCCACATGCCTCTCTCTCTCTTTACTCTGTGGCCAAATACTAACTGGTGGGTAATTTGCCAATCAGATATGCATAATCAGTTGTCTGGGATACTAGCGCTCTCCTCTGGCAGGGGACTGCCTTCCCAGCATGCATCCCTCCGTGAGACAGAGGTCACCACTCACCGAGGGGAAATATCTGACGTTCCACGCATATGATTGAACCTTTGGCCTGTTTATTTACATATGTATGACAGTTTGGCAAGTTATGAAGGACATAAGAGTCACGCAAATGCAGAGTGAGAGGAAAGGGAGAGGGAGGAAAGGCGGACAGAGTAGTGGCAGAAAGACAACATTTCAAATGAAACGTGGTATTTAAGGCCAAGTGAAGTTATTAAAGTTGAATTCATTGATTTTTTTTTTTGGGTCAGCTGGGGGCAGCAGAATAAGCTAAGAACACAATATCGACATCTTTTTACCTAATAGAGTTGATATGGTGAAAATGTTAGCAAGCAGTTGCTTATTTACATTCAGCTGACAGAAAGCAACATTAGCATTCATTTAGAGTGTGTTTCTGCTCCCCTAATGAATCTATGTCCAATATCCACTCTCCCTTTACCCCTTGTTAGCTTTTCAGCAACTTCTGAGAAATGAGGTTGATGGTAGAGGAGTTGTAGCCTGTCCTAATTCCTGCCCTGTTCAATCTGTGCTTCAATAACAGTTAATCAAGCTTGAAACACGGCAGAACCTCGGTCAACTTTCCCCTTACTGTTTTATTAGATAACATCATGCTATGTGCTAGGCTCGTCTATATTGCAAAGAAAATCAAATTTTGAAGATGGTTAAAAGATCTGGCCGGGGGTCTGTCACAGTCTTCAAGGATACATTTCATTATATTAAGTCACATCTTAGTTAGTCAACGTTAGCGGAACACTAGCTACATCAAGAGGAGTAATATTAATATCAGACCACCATTGTCAGCAGGCTTCCTCCTTTCTTCTGTTCATTCACTCATTTTCCGTAACCGCTTATCCCGTTAGGGGTCGCGGGGGTGCTGGAGCCTATCCCAGCTGACATTGGGTGAGAAACGGGGTACAACCTGGGGTACACCCTGGACAGGTCGCCAGACTATCACTTACACCTATGGCTAGTTTAGAGTCACAAGTTGACCTAGCCTGCATGTATTTGGACTGTGGGAGGAAGCCGGAGTACCCAGAGAAGAGCCACGCTGACATGGGGAGAACATGCAAACTCCCACTTTCGACCCCCCCACCCCGGGTTTGAATTAGGAACTCTCTTGCTGTGAGGTGACAATTAGCTGCTCCACTGTGCCGCCTCCTTACTGCTGTGGTAATGTTAAAAGAGACTGATGACATGCCATGACATGAACTATAATTAGCCAGAAAAAAACAAAATTCCTTTGTTTATATTATTTTAGTAAAGCTTCATGTTGCCTGGAAGTAACTAATGTAACTTTCCACAGTAAAAGGAGGCTTGCGTTAGGTCAGCACGGTGGCCTGTAACCAGCTAGCCACTTACTTTGTGTTCCCATCATTTCGGTGTTAGGTAAGTGCTGACAGTATTCTGAGAAATATTGTGAGTTTAGGTTAATAAAAGTAGAATTTCAGGGGTGAAAAACCAAAACAGTGAGCTAAAAGGCCTCAGAGCTGAGGGGAGCTTGCATATTTGTGGGATAATTCTCTGTGGGGCTTTACTACAAGCAAAACTCACAGTCACTTTATCCATTGACCGTATAAAAAATAATGAGTGCAGCTTTAAATACACCAGGAAAAGAGGAAGGCAAAAAGAGAATAGCATGACAGGACAGAATGACAGAGCATGACACAGACAAGTAGAGAGTCTGGGGAGAGAGTATGAGCATTACTCAGCACATTGCAGGGGTTGATTTAATGGTGGAATGACATTTTCCCACACACACCCCCCCACCCACTCCCCTGCAGGAGTCACCCTCAGCTGGAATTACTCGGCCACCCTAATCAATAGCCCTGACGTCTCGGTTGCCTTTTTCTCCATCACCATGATTTATAGTGCGTGCATGTGTGTGTGTAACCTGTGTGTGTACAATGGGAGAAAAAAATCAAGTAGTGCCAGTTTCAGCAGCTGCTCCAGCCCGCAGTGCTAATATGGCGCACTGCCCATCTCCGGCTCGCTGCTGTCTCTGTGCACATGATAGGTGATAACGCGTCCCATGTGTGTGTCTGTATGTGTGTAGATGGATAAATAAAGACAGAGAGAGTCACGTCCCCTGCTTCCCCTGTTTCCCCTTGTTCCCTCGGCTCCCTCCCCCCCTGAGGGGCTTACCCCTCTGAAGGTCACCGCTCTGCCATAGGACACCACGCCAAATGCCACTGGTCACTGGTGTTTGAATGAACAACACAGACGTCAATGCTGCGCTTGTTTTCTCAACAATCAAACACGAAGGTTTAGGATGGGTTGAGTCTAACTGTGTGTTTTTCACTTAAACAAATTCTGTGTGAGCTATACTTTGCTACATTGCCCATGAATATATCTATTAATATATTTATGAATATCTTCCACTCTCTTGCAATATTGATGTTGACAAGATACTACATCTCCAATCACTCGCTCTCTCCTTTCCTTTCCTCTCTTCTCTTCTCTTCTCTTCTCTTCTCTTCTCTTCTCTTCTCTTCTCTTCTCCTAATTTGTTGCTTATACTTTGATCCTCTATTCCCAGATTTTCTCGTCTACGGAGCCTCAACCTGTCCAACAACCACCTTGGTCAGTTCCCCCCAGCCATCTGTGACATCCCCACACTTACGGAGGTCAACCTCAGCTGTAATTACTTGGCCAGTGTCCCCAGCTCTGTTGGAGCCATGACCAAGTAAGTAACAGCAAGAAATAATTGAGGATACAGACCTGCTGTCAACTATAATGAGAACCAACCAATGGTATTCATGTTACAAGGCTGAAATCTTTGCTACACTCAGAGGCTGAATATACCCATAATCTAAAGTTATTCTTCCTTTGTTGGTTATTCTGATATTGATTCTGTTGCTTGTGGTGTTTTTTTAGTCATCTCACTCTTTCACTTACCGGCCCTTTACTGCTGAACTGGGGCCAGTGCTTGCTTGCATTGATGCCATCTCAGGGCTGGGTGGGAAACCAATGAACCTTTCACAAACAAACCACATAGCCAAATGTGGGAGTTACCTAGCAACAAGTACATGGTATAATAACCATCATGGTGTACTTTGCTAGTTTCAACATGTGAGAAAACAACACAACAACTTGCATAGCTCATCTGTGGTGCTCGCCCATGACATTTTGCCTCATTCTCACCCTGTTCCTGGTCTGTTTAATTGTTGGCATATGCAAGTCAATTCATTCCAGTCCTTTTTTATTACTCAGCTGTTTAAAATGTTACCCTATGTATGTAATGACATTTTAAAAGTTTTCTCAGCTTGTTGTTGAGCTACTCTGTTGTAGAGAATCCTCCTTTTGCATGTTGGTGCAAAGCTTGGTTTTATTTTGTCTCAAATTGCGGCCGAGGACTCCTGTATAAGGTTTATTTTGTTACTCTGTCCCTTAAAAAGTTCACATATTATTTTATTTCTCTGCCAAGGTTTTCAAGAGAATGGAACAAATCACATTTTGCTGGCTGAAAACCAGTTTGTTTCCTCATGGGAATGCTCAGAACATTTGAAATTTTGGTTTAGCTCCAGTATCAGCCCCCCTCCCTGCCTGTGGAAAAATCATTTTACCCGTTCTTTAAGGGAGTGTCAGCAAATATGTAAAAATATTTAAAATGCATTAAACAGCGGGTCTTAAACTTGATCAGTCATGAATTATTCGGTCCAATCTCCCCCACTGTGACAGAGGGTAATGCATGGATTAGTGGAGTCATTTAGTAGCTGAGTCAGTCCTGACTCATGGGCAGTACATGAGCTTTAAACTCAAACCTCATTTGAGACTTAACATACAGGTATGCGGTTTGAACCACGGGTAGATGAGAAGTTAATCTGCAGGAATGATCTGGTATGCCTGTAAGTTCCTGTAGTAGCCAGTAGGGCATTTATGCTGCTACTGCCATCTGCTGGACGTCACGTGTACTGATTATGAAGCTGAAACTCTTGTAGTCCCAGTCGGCACATCATTGAGCCTGAGCTGCTCCATCAGTTCAAGTAAAGAAAATTTGTTGTTAATTTGCCATCCTGCCTCTTACCTAGGAGGCCAATAGTCTAATTATGTGTTCCTCTCTCAGTTTGCAGACATTCCTATTGGATGGCAACAGTCTCGATGAGCTTCCCAACGAGCTGGGTTCCCTCCAGAGGCTAAGTTACTTGGGCCTTTCCTTCAACCAGTTCAGCCACGTGCCACAGGTGCTGGAGCAGTTAACCTCCATGGAGAAGCTGTGCATGGCTGGAAACAACCTGGAAATACTCACCTTACAGAATTTCCGACTGCTCCGTATCAAACACATCGACCTGAGGTACAGCAATTTATCGAGATGATTGCAAATATTTTGATTTGGAGATTATGTAAGGTTTTTTTTTAATTAACTCTGACAGCTTTATCAAGACTAAAGCACCACTTGAAGTCCTCAGTCGTGCTTATCCAAAGCAATGTACTCAATGACACGTGTTATCCCACTAATGATCGAAACAAAAACACCAAGAGGAAGCCAAAACACAAGCAAGAACTCCAGACAGCACGAAATCAGGAAATCATTTGCCTGTAGTGGCACCATCAGGTGTCTCCCCTTTGTTTGCAAAAGCACAGAGCTGGAGTGACTTGCACTATTTTCCAGTTAATACTTCACCCCTTCTGTCTTTGCCTAAACGAGGTCAGTCAATACATTTTCCAGCATTCCTGTTTGGGCAAAGATCACTTTGTATCTCTGATGAGGAAGATGAGTAGCTGCAGCTGTTTGTTTCTGTTAATTTAAATCCAGAAAATGTGTCCAGTCAAGCTGAAACGATTAGTATATTAAAAGTACAAACAAAACGCAGAAGCGTGAAATTATCACATGAATTTTAAAAGCAAGGTAATGTTATTTCAAACTGCTTCTCTTTACATTAACAGAGTTTACGGCAAAACTTTTATTTCATTCCAGTAGTTTTTATTATAAAATGTCCCTTTTCTGCTTTTACTTGCCAACAGCATTTTTTTTAATTACAGGTTTACTTCACAATGCTTTCATCACAAAGTCAATCAAAACAAATTGGGAAATTATGTGGTTGGCTGTTGCTTAGATATAATAAACTGGAACAGAATATGATTTATATGTCTTTTATTTCCTGTCAGTTTTAGCCATAGATGCTTTCTAGTAATTGAATGCTTATACATTGTAAGCTATCACCACACAGACCAACCGACCACTGAACAAAACTCAAGTAGATGCACAATATATCAGGCATTACCTGAGGCATGTTCCCTGCCTGGTAAGAAAGGCCACAGCCTGTGCAGTTCAACCTGATCCAATCGGAGCTGAACCTTTGTCTCTTCCCTGCTCCGTCTGCCAGGTTGAATAAGATCTCCAGCATGGTGCCAGATGAGCCTGACCTACTGAGGCATGTGACCCAGCTGGACGTGAGGGATAACAGGCTGACCGACCTGGACGCCTCGGTCTTCCCCAGACTGGAGGTGCTTCATTGCGAGAGGAACCGCATCGGCAGCCTCAAGGCCAAGGGTTGCTTGCTCAAAGGCATCTACGCCTCCAACAACGGTGGGTTTGGCACGCAGGATTTTATGTACTCTGTGAGGTCAATCGTGTTTTAAGAAAAGACAGATCCCTTCTCACATAACCGGTGGTGGAAAGTACATTATCTTAAGTACTGTACTTAAGTACAATTTGGATTCACTTTGAGTGTTTCCATTTCCTGCTACATTATGCTTCTACTCCACTACATTTCGGAGGCAAACATTGTACTTTTTACTCCACTACATTTATTTGATGGCCCCAAATGATTGTTTGCCACCCAGCGTTATGTTTAATTCATGACAAAAACTTTGCTTTTCTTGCATACCTCTACAGTACATGAAGAATCCAAAAACAGTAATTAATTGGGGTCATGAGGGGCCACGAATAACAACAGCAAAACTATATAGAAACATCCGCATCAATGCATCAGTAATTAAAATCCAATAATACATTATTCTGTAATGGCACACACTTCATTAGAACTTTTACTTTTGGTCCTTTAAGTATGTTTTAATGCTTATACTTTAGTATTAGCACACTGTTTCTAGAGTATTTCTACGCTGTAGTATTGCTATCATCCCTCGAGCAAAAGATCAGAGTTCTTTTTCAACACTGCACATCACCACCACCTCTAAATTGAAATCAGAATAACATATCTAACCTCACAGGTGTCAGTCTTTTCTCTTCCCGTATAACATTATTTCACCCCGTGCTCCTCTCTCTACATGCATTCATTTTTATCATCAGTGCTGCAGTCTCATTGTCTCTCTCCATCGCCCCCCACCCCCCCCTCCATTTTCCATCTACCTGCTTTTGTAATAGACCGCGTCTGTCCTTGCTGTAGGTTAATGTGTTTGGATTTCTCCCCACAGAGCTACGACAACTGGATGTCAGTCCCGTGCCCTCCAATCTCAGTTACATGGACATCTCGAGGTGAGAAGAATCCCACAAGTACACACAAGCAAACAAACAAACAAAAAAAGCAGCTTTAATTAGAAAGGTATTTTTAAATTGGAGCTCATTTACAGTAACACAGAAGGGCGCTAACTGTTTAATGGGAGTGAGAAAATTAGCTTTAAAGATGCTGTAACTGCATCAACTGATCTTTTAAAGCGTGGTACAATGTTGATGTTAAAGGGCTGTCACTCTTTAACTGTGTCAGCCTTGACCCTTTACATGACCTTTGATTGTAAAGTGAAAGATAGGCTGCTGTATTTAGTGTCCTTGTGGTCAATCAAAGCATCACAAAAAGTACTTTAGAGCTGCAACTAAGAATTATATGTATTGTTGATAAATCTGTTGATCATTTTCTCAATAAATCAATGACTTGTTTGGTCTATATCATGTCAGAAAATGGCGAAACATGTACATAGGTGTTTCACCAAAGCCCAAGATGACGTCCACAAATGTCTTGTTTTGACATCAACCCAAAGATATTCAGTTTATTGTCATAGAGGAGTAATGAAACCACAAGATAGTCATATTTAAGAAGCTGGAATTAGAGAATTATGACTTTTTTTTCTTGAAAAAAATCACTCAAACGAATAAAATAATTATCAAATTAGTTGACGATTAATTTAATAGTTGATAACTAATTGATTAGTGGTTGCAGTTCTACACTACTTTGAATTTAAGAGCTGAAATGATTTTAAAATGTTTTTATTTGTCTGAAACTTAAAGATTTAACTTAAGTTATGTGAAGTGAATCTAAAATTTAAGGAAATATGGAGATAGATAGATAGATAGATAGATAGATAGATAGATAGATAGATAGATACAGACATAGATAGATCCTTTATTGTTATTGTGTGTTATACAACGAAACTTTGTTGGAGCAATCCAGTTAGCAACAGCAGGACTGTTAGGAATTAAAATACATGCAGCACCTTTTACATTGTATTCCATGTTCGGTATCTCGCTTAACAAACTGCAGATAATTTATCATCATCACCATCACCTGTCCCCCTTGTAGGAACCATATGGAGTCCTTGCCAGACTGGCTGTGTGAAGCAAAGAAACTGGAAGTTCTGGACATGAGCCACAACCTCATCACCGAGCTCCCGGCGCGGTGAGTCTCTCTCCCTCAGCAAATGTGTCCGTTAGCCTGTAAATGGAGTACAGTGCTGCATTATTCTCCCTTGCCCTTTTGCCGGCCAGTCATCTATCCCCCCGTAGAGCCTCATAAATCACACAGATAGCCTGTAACCTCCGCAGCCGCCGTCCATTCTCTTTCTCTTTATATAGCCCTTTAGAAGGTCAGATGCACCTCACTTCCTCCTCGTCTCTCTGTCTCGCGTCGGCTCGTGTCAGCCTTCCCTTCCTCCGCTTCTCTCTTTTCATTTTTTCTCTCTGTCTCTTCCTCTGGTCCCCTCATTGTCTGCAGATTTATTTTTTACCCAATAAGTGTCAGGATGATGAATTTCAGCTGCAGGCTCCACTAGAGGCGCTGCTATTTTCTGTTTTCACATCCTCATCCTCGCCCCCATCCTCCCCCTGCACTATCCTCATTTCCATGAATGTTCCAGCCTACTTGAGTTACAGTCCACTCCATCACAAGCCAACTGTATGGAGGAATCCATCTATCCATCTATCTCTCT
>JAPZEB010000004.1:18228131-18246255 GCA_029783705.1 Chaetodon striatus
CCATCTATCTCTCTATCTCTCTATCTCTCTATCTCTGTCTGTCTGTCTGTCTGTCTGTCTGTCCATCAACATAAACATCAACACCACTGTAGTTTCTCTATGTTTATCCTTCGTGTTCTCATACTGACCTAACCATCTGTATCTTCCTCATGCCGCAGGTTGTTATGCAGCAACAGTCTGAGGAAGCTGAGTGCAGGACATAACCAGTTGCAGAAGCTGCCTGAAAGGGTGGAGCGCCCTCTGCTGGAGGTTTTAGACATACAGCACAATCAACTGGTGGAGCTGCCATGCAACCTGTTCCTCAAATCTGACAGGTAGCATTAATCATCGGCCCAAAGTGATTTGTTTTCTTATCAGATAATGAACTCGACATCTTACGAGAAGATTAAGCGTAGGGGGAAGAAATGCAGACATATGAAGATGAAGGACAGAAATTATGAATGGGATTTTAATCGAGGACAAGATATCCAAGGTCAAGGATGACGGCCAAATGAAAAACAACCAACCAGGACAAGGATGGGTGATGGGAAGATTTTAATGAGGGTGGGGGGGTCATTTAAGTAGACGTCCATGTTAGAAGTTTGTAATTAAAGTGACTCTTCGCTGTGTTTCATGTCCTTGTGTGAAGGAGCACAAAACTTAGTTTCAACTTTCATTTTTACTTTCAGCTTACGGTGTGTAAACGCGTCCGCGAACAAGCTGGAGCACCTGCCGCCATCCAGCCTATCAGAGGAGAGCCACAGCATCCTGCAGGAACTCTATCTGACCAACAATCGCCTGACAGACAAGTGTGTACCCCTGTTGACGGGCCATGCACACCTTCGTGTTCTGCACATGGCATACAACCATCTCCAGACCTTCCCAGCCAGGTAAAGGACCAGCATTCACTTTGTCACTCGCTCCTCTATCTACTCACTCAAGTTATTTTCATCATTGTTTCATCTGCTGAATATTTCTAAATTGTTTAATCATTAAGACTAGAGCCCAACCAACACTTGATTTTTGAAACTGATACTGGTATTGATGTTTGAGAATCAAAATAGTCTGATAACAGTATCATGGCTGATAATCATGTTTTCATATGAACACAAAAAGCAAACTGATATTTTTGACAATGATCCCTTTAAGTCTAGATAGATGGGCATTTTGGGAGGCTATAGCTTCAGTGTTGTGACATATTTCTATGTAAAACAGGATAGGCAGGCGGCTTTTAATGTTGAGAAAAATTTGATTTGATTGTTGAGAAGTAGGAGTGTCAGAACAGTGAGGCCCCAGCTGTGTAAGGCCTATGGAATAGCTGTATCCATCAGGGGAGAGAGAGAGACGAAGTCCATCATGTGCTCCATGTAGCATTAGTTGCTGAAGCAGTTGCTGAAGCAGTCTACTGTAAATGCCTTGCACATAATCTAGAGCTGTCACAGATTCCAAGTAAAGAATTTCTAGCCAGAGGGCCCTTAACAAAGGTATTTTGGGGAAACAAAGACATGCTAATGTAGTATGCTGTTGCTCGCTAGCTAACTAAATCTTAGCCCTCTGGCTAAAAGTTGGAGATTGACTGATGGGCGGATGTCATGATAGTATTAGTTTAAGTATGTCATATTTTTATTTAAAGGAAGAAAAACATGATTGGATTTGGAGATAAGAATACAAAGACATTGATTTTTTTGTATTTTTACTGGCACATATTGTTTAATTAGTGCACAGTATGACCGGAGATGTGATCTGAAAGAGTTTCATTAAATTTGGTTTTACAGAATTATGACTAAGATCTGTACTAAGTGGGATATCTTAAATGGTTTAAAAGTAAGGGTGACATTGTTTCTGAATTACCTCCAACATATACTGTCTTTTGCATTTTTGAACTTGCTGGTGAACACAGATAACAATGTATTAGCTTTGAGATAGCTTTAAATATGTTCAACCCAATTTCCAAGAGCTTTAATCTCTGTTTTATTTTTGTTTTTTCAACTAACAGTCCAGAACTTGAAAAGATTCAATTAACAATGATGTAACCCTTTGAAACATGAGCAAATTGGCTTGATTTCTTTCAATAAGCAACAAGCAATGAAAGACTAAATGACCCAAAACATTAACAAAGAATTAGTGAAGAGAAAATTAAAAACAAGAAAATTAGTAAAAACAAAAAAAAAGTTAAAAACAAACAAATGACTCCAAAAAAGTGCTTAAAAATTACAATTATTATATACCATAATTTTAGATATGTAATAGTAATAATTATAAAGCCAATATTTTTTTCCTATTTTTTTTAAATAGTTTTCTGAAACTGTTATTTTTTTGGAACTTGTGGGACATTTCTTAACAAGTTGCTCATTGCCTTTTTTCCCATGCTTTTGAAAGAAACTGCATCAGTTTGCTCAAGGTTTCAATGTTCAAATACTTTCAAAAGGTATTTTAAAGCAGTACAAAAAAAGTGATGTCACTCCAGGTTTCAAAGGGCTAAAGGATGAAATAGGCAGCAAATCTGCAACCATAGAATGAATGAATTGCTGTTTAAATGATCACATTGCAGACTGTACTCACCCGTTGCCTTCCTCTTTTTCTTCAGTAAAATGGCCAAGCTGGAGGAGCTGGAGGAGGTGGACCTGAGCGGAAACATGCTGAAGACTGTGCCCACCACCATCATGAATTGCCGGCGAATGCACACACTCATCGCCCACTCCAACGCCATCGAGGTCTTCCCTGAGGTCATGCAGCTGATGGAGATGAAAGTAAGACAGTAGTAATGCATAATATCTCTGTGCATCCTAATGTACAGTATGCGTATGAGCCCCCAAGCTACTACTGTATGTGTGTGAGTGATCACATCTTGTCCTCTCTATTAGTGTGTGGATCTGAGCTGTAATGAGCTGAGTGAGATCACGCTGCCAGAGAATCTGCCTCCCAAGCTTCAGGAGCTGGATCTGACTGGAAACCCTCGTCTCAACCTGGACCACAAGACCCTCGAGCAGCTCAAGTATGTTCTTGTTTCTCTCTGTACAGCTTTTTGCTTTAGTTACTGTGCAGTTTTGATTCTCTGTTGCATTACTTGCTGTTGTAATGGTCCAGTTATCCTCAAAGCTTTCATCAGAGAAACCACCGTGAATAGAATAGAATCAGTAGCTCGTGTATCTGTACAGTGAATGTCATCTATTTCATGTTTTGTTGTTTTTCAGTAATATCCGCTGCTTTCGTATCGATCCGCCTCCGACCTTTTCATCGAACGAGGCATCTGGTGGGCCTGCTGTGTGGAGTCATGGTTACACGGAGGCCTCGGGCGTCAAGAATAAGTGAGTTCAATTCAGTCAGTGATGAAAAAACATGCACCATCAGAGTCGTCCAGTGAAGCATCACTAATCCAAACCTCTTGAGAATGCGCATTGTTAAAGCCAGATGACTCAAACCAAGGAAATATTGAAGCAGTGCTTATTGAAAATATGAATCATGTATACTCACATGCCACAACATCTCTGTTCAGGCTAAACTGCCAATTCAACACTTTTAATGCGCATGCTAAAAAAAGAGAGATTCAGCCAATGGGCACATATTGTTTCCACATTTCTATATAAGTGATGTTCATTAGGCACGTCCGCTTTGATGACGGTGGTTCTGCTGAACAGTCAAATGAATCACAGAAGGCATTGTTTCCATGGTTATTAGGGAGCAGAGCAGTGCGATCAATATGTGGAGAACAGAGGAGTTCTGAAGCACTCATTATTTCCTCACTGAGCGCACGCCTCAATGACGTTATGGCCTTCTTTTGTTTTTGTTTCAGGCTGTGTGTTGCGGCTCTTTCAGTAAACAGTTTCTGCGGGAGTCGTGAAGCTCTGTACGGTGTGTTTGATGGCGACAGGAATGTGGAGGTGCCCTACTTGTTGCAGTGCACAATGAATGACGTGTTGGCGGAGGAACTTCATAAGACCAAGAGCGAAGAGGACTACATGACCAACACCTTCCTTGTCATGCAAAGGTACATGACAACAGGCATTTTGAGTTTTTATTTAATTTTTTAATCTATTATCTGCGCAATAAATTGATTTAAACAAGAAATTTTATATTCACTCTGTCCCCTCTTTCTTTGCCACTATAGAAAACTGGGAACTGCAGGACAGAAACTGGGTGGCTCAGCAGCTCTGTGTCACATTCGCCATGACCCCACCGACCCCGGTGGCTGCTTCACTCTCACAGCAGCTAATGTGGGCAAGTGCCAGGCCATCCTGTGCCGAGATGGAAAGCCATTGTCGCTGTCACTGCTCCACAATGTGGGGCTTGAGGAGGAATACCGCAGGATCAGGCAGCACAGGGCCATCATCACTGAAGTAGGGATACTTGAAAGCAACCCTAGTTCATTAGATTTAATTTGGGGTACATAAATGTAAATGTAATTTCAGACTGTACTGATGTTTATGCTCTGTTCCACAGGACAACAAGGTGAATGGCGTGACCGATTCTACACGAATCATGGGCTACTCCTTCCTCTATCCATCTGTCATCCCTTGTCCCTACGTTCAGACTGTCACTCTAACCCCCCAGGACGAGTTCTTCATTCTGGGTAGCCGGGGCCTGTGGGATGCTGTGTCTCCCACCGAGGCCGTGGAGGCTGTTCGAAACGTCCCTGATGGCCTGGCTGCTGCTAAGAAGCTGTGCACGCTGGCACAAGGCTACGGCTGCACCGACAGCCTCAGTGCCGTCGTGGTCCAGCTCAGTGTGAGTGAAGACTGCTGCTCCTGCTGCTGCTCTGAGCCTCCACAGCCACCTCCTAGCCCCGGCTTGGGCCCCTATCCCCCGTCATCCTCTGCCATCAAGGAGAGGCCCTCAGACGGCTCCCTCCCTGTGCCACCCTCCTCCTGCAGTGAAATCAGCAGTGAGATCAGTACCAGCGAGATGAGCAGCGAGGTGGGCTCCACAGCCTCATCTGATGAGCCACCGCAGAGCTCCTTGGTGCTGCTGCACGAGCAGCCCCACCATCCACACCTCCACCTGCACCACCAGGCCCACCCGCTGTCCCTACAGCACCAGCAGGCCCACACAGCCACCCAGCCCTGCCAGTACCTGTTCCCAAGTTCAGAGCTGCCCTCTGCCCGCAGCTGCTGTGCCCTCCATCCTGCCTGCTTAGCAGGCTCCTTCCAGAGGCAGCTGTCTAGTGCCACCTTCTCCAGCGCCCTGTCTGACAACGGGTTGGACAGTGAGGACGAGGAGCCCATCGCTGGTGTTTTCTCTAATGGGAGCCGCGTAGAAGTAGAGGCAGATGTCCACTGCCTCAAAGCAGAGTCCTCCCAGTCACCTCAAACATTACCCCCATCTTCCAGCCAGGAGCGAACCCTGCTGACTTTTCCTCCACCTCCTCCACCGCCATGCACCCCAGAGCCCCTGGAGGACGGGGTCGACATGAGCCTCGGTGAGGCTGAGAACGGCCTGGATAGAGATGAATCTTGGCAGGGAGTCGGTGCAGGAGGCGGGGATGGAGGAAAGTTGGCAGGCAAGAGGAGGGTTAATGGGTCAGTGGCACGCCAGGAAAAGAGTCACAACCTTATTGAGGTGGCTGCTGATGCTCCCTCTAAAAAGTCCGGAGGTTATTTCACAGCTCCGGCCCAGCCTGACCCAGATGACCAGTTCATCATCCCACCTGAGCTGGAGGAGGAGGTGAAGGAAATCATGAAGCAGCATCAGCAGAAACAGCAAAAGCCGCCTGGGACCGATCAGCCCACAGACTACTACGACACCCCTCTCTGAACAACCAACACCACCGACTACAGCCTCATCTCCCTCCCAGCTGCAGCATGCACAGAAGCCTACTGTACCGTTGACCGAACCAGTCTGATTTTCCGTATATGGACACAAACAAGTTTCCTCAAGAGGCTGTAAAATGCACATGAAAAAGTTGGATCATACTTTTTCTAAACGGCCTTCATTGCTCTAAAACAGCCTCATCATTGAAGAACCATGCACTGTACGGTGATCCACCCATTTTTACCCAAGCAACTCATAAAACAAGCAAGCAAATGAGCCCTTTAATGAAACTCAACCCTCTTGAATAGGCTGTGGACACAGCCCCTGGTGTCCATGGTTGTGCCCTTCTCACAGACTGTGGAACGTTGTTTTTACATTAGACAACCAGCCGAGTATGTAATCAACACTAGTCTCTTTGCAATAGCATTAGCTCGCCACAACACTTGTTAATATGGATAACAATTCCATGGTTTGTTTGTTTGTTTTGTAAGAACTTACCATATCTTTTAATGTGAACGCAGTGAAGTTGCTGAAAGAACTTTTTAAAACAGAGACACATAATCTTTTTATTATCAGTGAACTATGTCGAATGGTACACCAGTAATACCACACTTAACTGTTGTAGATAGGGCACTTAAAATACTGTATTTCTTCAGTAAATCATGGCTCTTGGCCTGTAAAATGGCATAGAAATTTTTTGTAGAAATTTTAAATACTAACTCCTAGGAGTTGCATACTCTTTATGGTGACTCAGTCACTTTTACTAATCTTCTCTGAGAGAAATGGTGATTTTTTTTTTTTTCCAATGATTGTAAATAAGAGAAATGTTGTATACTGATGCTTTTAAAGGAACTACGTACCTGTATGTCGGTGAAGGTTTTGGTGGTGGGGAGGACATGAGGTTCACCAGGAGTTTGCTGTTATGGAGGTGTCACCCCCCCCTTTCCCCGTTTATCTTACAACGTAGACCCACACACACACACACACACACACACACACACACACACACACATACACATACAAATGTATATGTGAAATTGCAGGTCAGAAACCCCAACATTCCATGCAGTATAACTACACAAAGTTGCCATGGTTTGCTCCACTTTGTTTGATTGTGATGTCCTGTAGTCATCACTGTATCTAATGAACACTAATGGACAGATCTTTGCATGCACACTTGCATGCACGCACATACATACACACAAACACACACACACACACACACACACACGGACACTTACACGTAATACTAGTCCCACCTCCCTCCTACAGTAACTGTTATCACCGGCATGACTGTGTCAAGTTCAGTAATACAAACAAATATATCCACATGGAAAAGAGACAACACAGATGTTCCTGTCTTTGGTATAATAAATTTTAAATTTGTGAATATATATCATGCTGTCTTGGATTTGTTTTTAATATTTAATGTGCACTTAATGTGTAAACATTAATATAAGACTTCAGAATTTTTAAATTTATTTACAATATTATTTGTAGTTTACTCCAGTATTTTTACACTAAAGGACCAGAAGGGGGCAATGTGAGATAATGGTATGATCACCAAGGATACTCAACTTGCTTTGCTCAGGGGCCACTTTTGCAAAATGACAGGAGACTGAGGCCAGTTCATAAACAATCAGTAATATTTATCAGCATATATAACAAATGAATTGCCTGTTTTCAGCCTTTCTACGTTTGATGTCCTCATCTTTGGCAAGAGGCCGATCCAGTCACAGCAGCCCCGCAAAGGTCAGATGTACGCAGGGATGTCTCAAGGATTTGCAGATGTCCGGGGCTTTGCCCGGACCTTTTTGGGTGGTATGGGGGGGAGGGGAAGCAAACACTATTTTGATGTGTTTTTAATGCACTCTAGCATCTTATTTACATTCAAAAACAAAAAAAATTCAAGTGTTAATCAATTAATTTTCATTGTAAATTAGAAAATGGTTGTAAGGCCAGATTTGGCCCGCGGGGGCTGTAAGTTGACTATCACTTATCTACAGTATGTGATTGCTTTGCTCACTGGAATCACTAGCCTTACATCTATAAATCCAAAGCTTGCTCAACATCATAAAAATTGAACAAAAAATACCAAATTATTTTACTTAAAGTCTTTTTTTTGCATTTGTCTTCTGTTTATCAAGTATCATTGGAAAGCTCATGGTCTCCCACTATGGTCTATGACCAGTATTCATGTTTTCCATGACAACACCGCTGCTGTTGGTATTGCTGCGTTTCTTATACTTCTTCTTCACACAGATGACACTGACTGCCGTAATCACCAGCATCACTCCCAGTACAGACAGAGAAGAGGCAAGTGCAAGGGTGGTTTTATCCTGTGTGGAGCCCTTGTACTGACAGCTGTCCCCATAGTACCACCAGTCATCACCCACCACACACCTGGACAGCAGAGACAAAGACGATGAGAGGAAAATCAGATCTGAAGGTATTCCCAGCACTTATGTAGCATGCAGAGAGGGTGATGGAACATTGGCGGGAGGTAAACAGAAGAAGATGAGACAGAAAAATGTTTCGCTATAAGCTTCTAGGAGGCTTCATTTACATGAAGTGCTGTTCTGAGATATTGAGCATCAAATACTGGATATACCCACTGGCATAGCCGTACTTTTCCCTCAAATATTTGATTCCAGAAAGTTCTTAAAGGAACATAAAATAGATATTTTGGGAAATATGTTGCTTTCTTGCCAAGAGTTTAATTAGAAGATGACACCACTCTTATGTCTATATGGTATATACATATATATATCTATATATAGACTAATATTGCAAGAAACACGGTGGAAGATTATGAAAATTTGGGTTGCTCAGTTTTGACTGTCAATAGTCTGACAGCACCCTTTAAGGCTTGCTGATTGTTACATTCGCAGTTTAGTGAGTGCGGTCAAAAAGCGCTCACCTGCAAGCAGGCTTGCCCTCATCCACGACGCAGACCCCCTCATTCAGACATTGTACATTGAGGCAGACATCAGGGGGTGCGGTGGTGGTCGGTGGCCAGGTTGTGGGAGGTGGAGGTTTGGTCGTGGGGGGCACAGGCTGGCTCACTGTCAGATGAGCCACGTCTGAAGAGGGGCAGCAAATGAAAGAGCGGTTAATTGGATTCAAGTGGAGGAGCAGCAATGAACATGTAATGAACAGGCTGAACAGACTGGATGTATGATTGGCTCTAATGTTTTTCTGACAAGTGGGTATCTGAATCATGGGTATAATCATGCATCGCTGGTATACATAATCCCAGAAATCTGCTGTTTTGCACGTGTGCCTGGGATGAGATTGTAGCATACTAATGAATAAATAATTGAGGTAATGTATGACAGCATGGATGTGGTTTCGCTAAAAATGGTAGCATATAAGCTAATACATTTCTTCACTCATATCTTTGACATATTTGGATGCACAATGTTTCTTATGTTGAAATCTGTTGAGTTGATACTGTAATCTTGTGCTTTTACCCTCCATGGTCAGGAGAAAGATGGCGTCTCCTCCCTTTATAAAATCCCTGCTCTTGGCCCTGAGGTGGGTGAGATAGACTGCAGTGCCAGCGCCTGGCCCTCGGAAATACTTGGACCCATCTGTATCGGTGACCTCAACGCCCACCTTGCGAGGGTCATCCCAGAAAAACATGTCAGACCCTGTTGAAAAGGAAGTGGAAAGGTTGTATAAATGTAATATTTTTAGGATATATTTACCTAAATAATAATTTATTTGAATATTTTTTCACAGTGAAACATTGCTGCACCTGTCGCCTTCATGTTGGGGTCAGTGGTGACACTACGCTGGTTGGACATTCGCTTTTGGATGTGTGGGTGCTGGTCCATCAGCATCATGGTCATCTGTTTCCAGGGGCATGGCCATTTCTGCTCTGTGTCCCCTTCACGAGCCACCAGGTGAGCGTAGGCCGACAACTCACCGGGGTAGCCTGCTCTACCGCTGGGGTACAGCGCCATTTGAAAGGTGTAACCCTCCTTAGAGGTGAAAGGGGGGCTGAAGATAGGTGTGTCTGAAGGGGTGTTGTCCATAACATGGCTGAAGTTTTTCACTCGCCATATAAACTCTGGGCAGGTGGTCTCAGAAAGGTTGATGTCATCCAGTGAGAGCCCCCCTGTCAATGGCCCAGAACCAACCTTGGTCCCCTCAAAGACAACGCGGAATTTTGTTTTGACGTCCAGACTCACGTGGTGCAGTTGCCACAGCTCCTGAGGGGGTCCTGTTGAGGTAAAAACATTTAATTTATTCAACAGCAAGTTCATTATTGCCAAATTTCCCAAGCAAAATTGCTACACTTTGAGCACTAGCAGAATTTAGGCAATACTCACCCTTTATAGTCGTTATAAAGCGCAGTGCTCCATTGGGGTGAGCTTTGTCATATTCTCTGACATAGATCTTCAGTGTGTCACTGGGGCCGGCGCTGTTGTAGTAAAAGAACTGCAAACATTGGTATCCTCTCTGGGGGTAAAGAAGCCTGCTCTCCAGCCGAGCTGTATCCCCAGTGTTGGCTCCGCTTGTGTTGAAGTGCATGAAATACCCCGAGTCTAAAGATCAGAATTTCATTTGATTATAATGTCAATACTTAAGCCTTATTTAAATGCACTTTGCACAGTGGATGATGAGGGTGAAGATTATACAGGTCAATCTATTATGAAGCAATGATTAAAAGACAGTTTCCCATTTTTGCAAGTATATCTTAAAACACGCCTGCATGTAATGTAAGAGATGGGGGGCAAATTTCACAGCACTTGTATTGAAATGCATCTTAAAGTGCCGAAGCCTCACATTAGCTTTGGCTGAACTTTGGGAAACATTTTATACAGGACATGGACTGTTTTTTGTCCGCCTACATTGGAATTGTACTTAAAGATTTTTTTAAAGGCCTATTTAGTTAACAGTACACAACATTAATGATAGGTTGACTGTTATCCATGCATCCTTGTGCAATCATATGAGCTAGTTAACGCTAACATCACTGTGCGGCACCTGTTTTTTTTTGGCATATTACCAAATTAGCTATATTACTATGTCGAGGTTACAGAGATTCTTGTGAGCCTCAGTGGATTGTTTTATAACTTTCTACTAGCCTCTGACACACTGTCCACCTTGGAAACTACTGTGAAAGTGCAGAGGGGAGGCTAACGCACCTATCCATGCTACACCTGCTGCTGACCTGCTGACAAACAAGGGAAGGCCCGAAATCCCCAAATGTCAGTTCTATACAATATATGTAGCAGTGGGTCCCTGCTCTGTCTCTCTTTGAGTTAAGGGGTCCTTCACCTGAAAAACATTGAAGACCTCTGCTCTAATGGATCTGCACCAAGTGCCGTGTATATTTCTGATACATATTTCTCACCAGTGCATTTGCCCATGTTGGAGTAGTCAGTGCTGGGCCCTCCTTCAGCTTCGGCAACCCTGAACCAGTCTGCCTTATCCCCTTCTCCCTGGATCATACCACAGATGTTCTCACGTTCAAAGTCACACGAGTCCAAGAACGTGGAACCCTGGGCTACAAGACATTTCAGAAACATACACAAGTGTAGGACTTTGAACAGCTATAAACTCATGACCAAGGACAATGTTTAGCTTATCCACATTTTTCCATGTGGCATAAATTCAGGAGATAAATCATCTTATTGATTGCTCTTATCAACAATATTACTAATAATAATTAGCTGTAATAACAATGGTGGTATAAGCTGACACAGCACTTCTTTTACAGATGATAAAACTCAACTAAAGTGTTGGGTTGTTGACTCTTACTGCAGTTATAGAGGCGGTGCAGCTTGAGCAGGTCACTGTCACTGAACTCCATACGCTGGCCAATGACATCACTGAAAGCAGGGATCTTGGTGACGATGGTGGGCTCGGTGCCGTTGCGGAAGGCGTTTTTACTGTAGTGCATCATGGAGCCGTAGTCATAGGGCACGCCCAAAGAGCTGGAGGTGGTGTCATTGTAGGTGTTAAAGTTGTGTTCTTTACCTGCAGATCAGGCATAGATGAAGACATCAGTGCAGTTGAAATCATTATCACGATGTCTTGATCCATTCTCCAAAGTGGCAGTGGATTTCAGCAATGTTTATGAGGAGGATCACTAATAAACGTTGCTAATCAGTAGCTGATGTGTGTTTTAAGACTTGACAAATGATTACTGACATCTCAAAGTACAATGTACACTTTAATTGCAGACTTTAAAAATAGGTTTATGAACCAATTGAAGAGCATAGGCCAATGCGCCTGATACAAAATGTTTTATTCCTTGATGGGCTGATAATGTCTTTTGCTTATCTTACTGAGGTTATGCAGCCAGAAAACGCATGCACATGCTTATCACACAAGCAATAAAACACATAAAGTTCTACATAACAAACATTCACATCAATTATATTTTGTGAAAAGCTTGTTTAAGTGTAATGCATTAAAGCTACTTTACATGCCCTCTCAGTCTTATCAGTTAATAAGCATACACACAATAGTTGAAATTAATTATAATTTAGTTGGCAGAGTAGCAGTGACAGGTTTATTACCTGCTGAGATGCGGTCCCACATGATCCTGACATAGTCATCCCGGTCTGATCTGGACTGTTCATGCCAGAAACCCAGGGCATGAAGGAACTCGTGTTCGATGGTGGCGATGCGGTCACAGTTTCTTCCTATTGACAATCTCTGTTTCCCAACTCGTCGGTTTCCCACAGAGGAGAAACAGCTTTAGGGGGGAAAAAAAAAACCAGGCTTTTATGAACATCATATTGAGGACTTTTGTTGTAATTACAAAATGATCACAAGTCTATAAAGCACAGCTTGTCCTGCCATCTGAAAAGATCATAAACAATAAAAGTTCTTTTTGCCTCACCCGCCTCCTTTAAAGATGGAAATGTAGTTTGCTTCTCCGCTCCAAGGCTTGAAGTCGATGCAGGACTTGAGCCGGTATTGCTCAAAGGCTTTCAGAATCACACCTTTTGCATTGATCTCTGCAGAGAAGATGATGAATCAATTCCGTTAAAGATGACAAAAATGTGTCTTTCAAATCCCCTTGTAAAACTGACCATAAATTCATAAAAGGCCTCTTTTGAATCATTAAGCTTTACTCAGTTATTCCCTGCTGTATGTGTAAAAATATAATGTGAAAAATCAACCTTATTTTTCTTTAAATGCTCCTTTATTTTCCTCTGATGTCATTAAAATCCAGTACTAGAAAAGCACTTAAGTGGTAAGCCCTCCCCTCTATAAACTGAGTTTGCATATTTGATGATGGTGACGTAAATATGGATATTGTAGGTTATTATAAAAACAAGGAAATATTTAATGTTTTATATGTTATGTGATATATTGGCTACGCACTTAAGGTCTAGTGTGTAGGATTTAGGGAAGATATATTGGCAGAATGGAGGATAATATATAGAATGAGTCGTTCATATCTACATAGAGAGTGGGTCCTCTTCCATGGAGTCTGCCATATTGTCTAGAATAGCCCAGATTGCATGTACCACATACTGGCTCTAGAGAGAGCCATTTGCATTTTTGCACACTGGAGCGGTTTAATTCAACCTGGTCTCATTCCAAAGCAGACCTTGAACACGCTGGCAGCGGGACAAGAACGAAAGTTAAGGCGGCAAAAGTCCGAGAAGGGTGGGTGGGAGGGGTTTGGTCGATGAGTCCAACAAACACTGACTTTACCCGTGAGAGTGGTGTTCGTGTCCCGTAAGATTATAAAGCCAAACCCTGTTCTTGTTTCCCATATCCCAACCACACGTTAGTTGTTGGAGGAAAAAAAAACGTCAATTTGTGTTGTACTTGCGTTTATTTTGAAAGAGAGCAGTATGTGCACGTTAAATTTCCTGTGAATGCATGTAACAGGCAGAACTTGCATCCCAGAACGTCAACAACCAACGCACCCAGGGTACCTTTCACATTATATCTGGAAGTCCATGGCCAAATGTTAATATGTGACGAGGTCAAAGTGAGAATGTGTTGTTTTATTGGGTTGTAATCTGCAACCTCACTGCTAGATGCTGCTAAATCCTACACATTAGACTTTAAACATATTTTTACTGTTTATTACAAATACATACATTATGTTATCCTACATAGTGATTAATGCATGAATTCACTTGTAACTGCACACCTTCATACACTATAAAAATGCTCAATTTCAAGTTCTGCATTCACAATTTTTCTTAAATACAAGTAAAAAAGCATAAGCAACAAAATGTACTTTAAGTATCAGAAGTAAAAGTACTCGTTATGAGGAAAGTCCCCTGTCAGTGTTATAGTTGGATCATTCTTATTATCAGTGTATTAAAGTGCAAGCAGTACTTTAATATTACAGTTGGTCAATGTGAGCTAATGTAACTGATTTATATAGTTTTGAAACAATACAGCACTTCTATGTAGCTACTTTCCATCACTGCTTGCCACAAGACTATTTTAGGTGAATACATTCTATAAATCCATTTGTAAAACATTAATATTCATGTAGAAACATTTTCTTAATCCAGGCTTTAACAGGCACTCTTACCTAAATCATCTTCCATGTAGTACGGGATTGTCTTCGGCCACCTGTACTGATCCCCTATTATGGAATTTCGGGTTTGCCTCTGTGGTCGGGTGAAGCAACCATAAAGACAGTAACAACATAATGAGTCAAGGTGAGGCTTTGTTCCAGAGCATTCAACTGTGCAAGTGAAAATTAAAAGCAGTTAAACTAGCATACCTCATCAAGCACAATGTCCCCCTCTACAAGATTCAACCCTGCCTCTGTTGAAGCCAAGCACAAGGAAAATTGGTTTACAATAGTTGCTGAAAAATAATCTGGAGATATGAGGATGAAAAAATGCCTACATACCTTCATTGATGTCAAAAATGTCAAGGTCCCGTCCACCGTCCACATCATAGTCTGCGGAAAAGGATATGAAATATGGTGAGGAAACTTACAATGAAGTGACAGAGAAATGAAAATTTAAAAAGTATGTCTGTCTTGGGGAGAAAATGACTTACCTGATATTTTTGCTGTGGGCTAAACAGAAGAGAATTCAAACATAAATGTTACTGATATACAGATAAATTAAGATTAGGTTTCTAGTTATCATACAACAGCATGTTAAAAAAATAAAGCAACTTCTCACCAAGCAGAGGGTCGCACCACATAAGAGGCATGCAACGTGCAGAGCCAGTACACTTGTAGGTTTTCTCCCTGCCATGTCCTAAAGTGTCCCTCTACATGGGACAGTGCAGGTGACAGGTACTAAGCTCTTACAAGTCACTCAGAACGCAGGAATAAGAGGGGTGCACGCAGGGGAATAAAGTGAACGTGGTCACGAGTGGATAATTGACAGAGCTGTAAAGGGTCTGAGTTATACAGCAACTTCAATCTTTGCTGCTATCTGCTAACAAATCTTTACACATTTGCAGATTAGCTGCAGTGAAACAACAAGCCAGGGGGCGGCAAAACAGTCATGCTTACTTACCTTTCAGAATAAGACAGAACAACAACATCTGGAGGTAGTTATGTGCTGTATCTTTCTCAAATTATAGTATTTTGTTTGTAACCATATAGTGCAGTGATAACTGCAGCTGTTAACGTAATCCAGTTGCCACCATTGGTGGGCCAATACATTGGAAAGCAACAATGATGCATGATGCTTGTAACAAACGAACAATTATACTGATCCAGAATAAATCAATACATTTTTAAGGCTAATTTTTTCAGTGTAATTTAACATCTAACAAAGGAAAATGCATCCTGCTGATACACTTGGGCAGTTCTGTCAGATGTGTGTAAACTTGGAGTCACAAATTTGGTAACTTAAGAGTCAACTTGCAACTTGACTTGGACTTTAACATCCAGTGACACCTGACTTCACTTGGACTTGAGCCTTTTGACCTGAAAATACTTGATACCTTTCGCCATGCCAATAGACACATTTCCAATATGAGATGAGTTAAATGAAGCAAAAGACAAAACAAACATACAAAATCTATTCTTTTGTGGTACTGGTTAACAGTGCTATATGAGTGTGCAATGTCAACACTTCATTTTTGATGATTACATTATTTGCACTTGTTTAATTAACTTGTTAAAAAGGCTTTCATGATTTCTGTAAATTTAAAATAATCTTACTCTGTTGTTAAAATGACATTACATTCAGTGAAGAGCACATTATTGCTTGTTTAGGACTCAAAACCTAAAGCTTAGGACTGGGGATGTGACTTGGTAAATGCCTGTCTTGACTTTGGATTCAGCAAAGACTTGATTTACTTGTGACATGCAAAACAGTGACTTGGCCCCACCTCTTAGTTCTGTGTTACTCTCAAGGCTCTAACAAGTAGTTCAAAGCTCATTACAAGCCAGTGTTTTGTTTATTCTTGTCACAGATAACCTTTACCTTGGACTCCTCATAGCAATGCTTCATGGGAATTTCAGTAATAGGAGCTGTGACATGTTGGTCTATCAACTCCTCTTCATTGTGCTTTGCCCTCTGAAAGCTCCAGCAACATTTTTTTTTTTTTAAAGACTTTTCTTTTCAGTTACTTCCTGACACTACAATATATGGAGCATATGCTCACAATATTTATGGCCTTTTGTTTGCACTGCTTTGTGCTGTGTTGATTGTTGACTGGGATTGGAAAACAGGATGCTCTGATACTCATAACGAACCTTTTGAGAAACACAAAAGTACATCACAATAGACATGCTGGTATCTCACCTTGAGAACTACTGTTGTTATTTTCTATATGTTGTGACATACTTTAGTGGATCCACTTAAGGTGGTTCTTTGTGCTGGAAATGTCTACCTCTTAGAACCTTTTCTAAGGATTTTTATATATATATATATTTTATATTTTATTTTTTTATTTTTATTTTTTTGTTTTGCTTTGGGTTTTTTTTTTGTTTGTTTTGTTTTAATTGTGCATTTCATCCATAAAACGTTCACATTTACTGTGGAGCATAAGCCCATGTGGTGGTAGTTTTTCTACTGATGCCTTTAAAACTAACAGGGTGTCGTGAGTCATAAGCAGAGCCTTTCTTTGCAGTTTGAAGACCACAATGGTTGAAGGACATTTGTTACATGATGAGAGAGGAGGAATGTACATAAGTGTTGGAGAGGTGCTGACCACAATGAAAGAGCAAGTTTGAATGAAGGTGGCAGTGCACTTATAGCCACAATGCAAAAGATATTTCAATAATTTAACAAAATCTCCTTCTTCCTAAAGAAAACATTGGTAAGTTATTAAAATATTTTTTGCATCGTGGCTACAAGTGTTGAGGACACTGCTAACGTGTCATAATGTGTCTCATCCTGGAGAATAGTTATGCGTCCATTCATTTTCCATACTGGCTGTTCTGTTAGGAGTCAAAAGCAGCTGCAGCCTATCCCAACATGCAGAGCTGAGTTAACATACACCCAGAACAAAAAGAAGGCCAAGGGATAGTTTCAAATCCTACACTCTGGGGGAGACAATCTGATACCCTCTGAGTATTGGGGGTTACATGTACCTCCCAAACAGCCACAATCAGCCAGTAGTGATTATTTTACCAAATGAATGTACCTGGTTTTGTAGATTGTTTGTCAAGGCTGTAAATTACAGAAGCATATTGCTGTCATATCAGGAAAAAAATAATGGATCAGTATTATGTTGAAACGTGACAAGTTTATTGTTATAACATGAAAAACATCTTGTTAAACCAATAATATTTCATGTTATACCGTAATACTGATTCATTATTTTGCCTGATGTGGCAGCAATACGTTGACTGTAGAGCTAATTGTTATGGAAGCGCATTACGTTCACTGAAAAAAAATAATAATAAAAAATCTCGTAATTACAAGATACAAGCCTCATGTTATCTCATAATTACGAGACACGATCTCGTAATTATGAGAAACTTTCTCGTAGTAATTACGAGATAGTTTATCTATCCACAGTTACGAGAAACGAGCCTGATGTTATCTCATAATTACGAGATAAGGTGTCAACTTTTTTATGCTTTTCCCGCAATTGTGCTGGAAATTTGTCATTAATTTATAAACAATGTTAGCTTACTGATATGTTTGTTGTTAGAAATATAGCCAAGCAAATTCATTTCTTCCAGGATGCTTGTTTGTCAGTAGAACTGGGAGTCAGCAACAGGTGGCAGTGATACGACTTTAATCACCCTATTCTTTGGTGCTGTTGTGTGACATGACAGACTTTAACTCAGATATTCTGCAAACCTTTAAACCGACACACCTGTAACACATTAACTGTATGTTGCATTAATTAACCACTTAGCTTAACGCCCTTATCTTTAGCTGTTAGCATGTTTAGCATTTAATTTAGCTTTTAACTTCCGTCTAGATCTTTTTGGTAAACACTGCTCCCTCCTCCTCATCTGAGTCTAACGGTT
>JAPZEB010000004.1:18260030-18271915 GCA_029783705.1 Chaetodon striatus
ACAGTTGCCTCTCCATGTCTCGTCAAACACCTAAACCACGCCGTTAGCTTCCAGAAGCTCCTCGCAGCTCTAACTGAACTGAATCACTCGTGGGGTGGACACAAATTACTTAAAGCCTGACAAGATGGATTTCATGTGAGCTTGTAATGTTGCATTTCTTGCTTGATCTTGTGACACTGCGAGTCCAGTTGGACCCAGGTAACTACTTTGTGGGCTGAGGAGTCAAACAGCTCTCCTGGTGACGGATCCTACTCTCACCAGTTTCACCACTGAGTAAACACAACACAGTGTGGGCGAGACAAATAACTGCAAGAAGCCAATTCAAGGATCGTCTTTTCTGGAGGTTGTACAAACATGTATGGCATTCATGCTTTCCATGACGCCACTGGAGGCAACCCATCTTCATTCAGAGTTGTCAGCATTTATATGACGCACTCCCCCGTCTGAATTGCAACAACAAGTTGACTTAGAAGGTTCATTAGGTTGCGGCCTTGGAGGTGAAAGCTCTTAATTCTCGTGTTCAAGGACAGAGCAGTGAATGGGGTCTTAAACACACTAATGTAGAAACACTTTCATTTTTTCATGTGTGATGTCATGTTCTGTTCAGGATGGATAGCATGGACATTGTGCGCTTTGTCAACCATCAAGGATAGTTGTTCTTTCAGCGGTTACACAAGCTTGCACAAACTGATAATGTAGAACGACACATCTCTTGTCAACTCTATGAATCAAAATCCAAGATTGTGAATTGTTGTCAGACCGCAACTAGTATTCTTGGATTTGTTGACCTAATGGCATTCTCCTGTAGGGAGGATGGGAAACTTTGTCCAGCCTTTGTGATGGAAGATTTTTTGGTACAACAGAAGGGATATCATGAAAACCAATACTACCACAGGTGAGGGGATGCAATTCTTTCGAACCTCCCAGGGCAGCATTTATGCCTACAAGTGTTCTAGCCTGCTGCTAAATGCCAAAGGCAAAAAAAAGAACACCTCAAAGAATGAAAGAAGAACTACAACATCACATGGAAGATGGAGATGAGTGTAGTTGCAGTGACAGCTCCACCTCAACTCATCAAAAAGAAAAATGTTCTCATGAGGCCTGTGCATTTTGTCAAATCTTTGCCATGGAAGCAACGTGTATTTACGCCACACCACAAACGGCAGCAGCGTGACAAGGTGCTGAGTGTTGAGCGCTGCACCTCTGGCAATTTTCAGGCTGCCGTGAGATGAAACATGCTTAACTATGGGTAAAACGCTGCACTTGTCACTGTCACCTTTTACCAAGTCGTCCAGTAAAAGTGGAAGAGGGGGTTGGACAAACAGTCTCCCACAAAGACCAACTGTCACATCATACATGTACAAGTTTCCTTGCAAAAAAAAATCTCGTGAACCCATCCACAAGGACTAGTACTTTGAATTTACATTGAATCTTCAGAGATTAATAAAATTTAAATTTAATTAAATTTTAATGTTTTTAATAAAGGAGTGTACGCTTAAGTACATGGGATTTTTTTATTTTTTACTTTCTTTATTATTATTATTATTTTTTTACCATAGTATCTAATTGGCTATTGAGAACTGCAAAATTTCTCTGGTGTTGGTATCTACTGCTAAATTTCTGGCATCGTGACATGCCTATACCACAGGAGAAAACTGTTTTTTGCCAGTTACAATCAGGATGCACACAGACTGGATGGACCTCCCAACCTCTCAAGCATGCCAAATTCAAACAGCAATATGAGAAAGTGTGCAGGATTTGAACTCTTCCCATAAGCTCCCTTTTCAATTCTTCATGCAAGAACTCCCATGAGCGTAACACCATGAATGCCTTCCAGTAAAACTGTCTACAAGGAAGCAACGTTATTCCCATTTGAACGATTAGTTCAACTCCCACTCTATGGTGGTAGCGCTTGACTTGGTAGGACTTGACATCCTATGTGTAAATGGAGTAATTTCCTCTGATAACATGCTGATATATTGTTGTGTAATTTCGTGGGGTAAATCAGTAAAAAAAATAATTGGGTCAGATTCTTTAAGCCACATGGATAATAATATATAATCTTAATGTGTTTCCACAGGGAACAGGTTTAAGTGTGTTCACGGCCGTCTGCTCATCGCCTGTGCGTGGATCTATGCCTTGTTGTTTGCCTGCTCCCCGCTGGCCCACTGGGGGAAATATGGGCCGGAGCCTTATGGCACTGCCTGTTGCATTGACTGGCGCCTGTCCAATCAGCACTCTACAGCACGCTCCTACACCGTGGCACTGTTCATCTTCTGCTACATCCTTCCATGCTGTGTTATTACAGCATCCTACATGGGCATTCTGGTCACCGTGCATGCATCCCGCAAGAATATGGAGCAGCATGCGTCGAGGCAGACGCACATGAGCAGCATCCAGAGAATTATTGTTAAGGTAATGGGAAAGTTTGACAAACACTAATAACTGCTTCCGTTATGGTAAATATACCATTTAGCTCACATACTATTAAGTGTGTTTACACTTCATGCTCGAGTCTAAATACTGACTTAAATTACATGTTTTTAAGAATAATCCTCTAAAGCTGTGGCTGGAGGTATTATGTTGTCGGGTAGTCTGTCCATCTGTCCGTCCGATTCTTGTGAATGTGCTATCTAAAGAATGCCTTCAGGGAACTTTTTCAAATTTGGAACAAATGTCTACTTGGACTCAAGGATGAACTGATCCGTTTTTAATAGCAAAGGTCACTGTGACCTCGTCTGCATTACTGTTGTGAACGCAGTATCTCAAGAACGCATTGAGGAAATTTGTCCAAACACAGAATTGGTGACACTAATCTTGGGTGTCCCTCTTGAAACTGCACTGATTGCATGTGTGTTTGTGTGTAAAGTATCCATGTTTTCCAGTAAATGTAAATGTAAACTGCGCAAACTGTCTGGTGCGCAGAGGCATACAACCGCAAGGCAGTAATTCTAGTTTTCACCTTTGCGTGCTTGCCTTCATCATTACGGTGTCTCTGTATAATCACACCCCACAGGAGTATTATTAATCCACTCGCATACTTCAATTGCATGCAGGATAAACACACTAACAGAAGTGCTAAGCTCGAAACTGATCCCTTTCGCCCATCAAATCTGTGGCCTACAGTAACTTTAAACCAAGTAAAAGAAAGAATTGCCGATGATTGAAAACAACATGGTAATGCAGATAATGTGGTGGTGGTGGGGGGGGGATCAGAAGAAATATCAAAGCTCCTCCTTGGAGACAAGAGTCCTCTGGAGAATTCTGTGCTGAAGAAACTGGTTGTGACCTGAATAGAGCCTCCACTGATGGAGCTTCTAATTAGCAGGAACAGGCTCTGACTGTACTGTCGTAGATGAGAGGCTGCTGCTGCCTTTGTAGATAAATGGTCATCATCACATAACCTTCTCCATGAGAATTACTTTGATTCATGCATGAAAAAGTTCAAAAAGACCCTTTCTGCCCATGTAGCCTCTGACTGATGTTGCTCAATAAATCTTTCGGGTTATGAAGATAGATGTTCATATTCAGACAGCCCTACCAGCCAGTCACTGTTTAGATTCTACCTTGTGCTTTTAAAAGACAAGTCTGGTGATACTCTGTATTTTTCTTATTGTCATCACATACAACAAAAAGACGACAACCATTGTTAGTTTCATAGCTATCATTATTTCTAAAAAATGACATTGTATACGAGCTGAAATTGTCATTGGGAGGTGGAGACCACTGTTTGAGACCAACTAAGAACAAACAACACTTGTTTTTTATCAACCCATCGCTGTGTTTTTAGTGGGGATAGTGCCAGAAAAAAGTGGTTGTTTCCAACCGAGATTGTGCCCCCAAAATTGGGTATTTTAAGACAAAACATAATCTCTTCCTAACCATAACCACGGTGTAACCACGGTAACGAAGTAAAAGTTGCAATGTATTTGCTAAATAATAACGCACAAATGTAAAATGTCCACGGTTTGCAGAAACATACAATACCAACATTTATTCTGGCAATTTGGTTGTTTTAAAAGTATGTAAACATTAAAATTATATCAATTACTTTTCTTTTCTGTGATCTTTTTCCTGCTAGCTAAGTGTTGCTGTCTGCATTGGTTTCTTTGCGGCATGGAGTCCATACGCTGTGGTGTCCATGTGGGCTGCCTTTGGACACATTGAGAACATCCCTCCTCTGGCATTTGCCTTGCCAGCCATGTTTGCCAAGTCTTCCACCATCTACAACCCAATCATCTACCTAATGCTGAGGCCGAACGTCCGCAGGATGATGCGCAGGGACCTCGGTACTCTATGCCACACCTGTCTGAGGGGCTGCCTCTGGTCCCGAGGGCCGGCTAAGTGCTGCTCCAAACCGGAGATCAGGGTCAGACTTCGCTCAGTCCACAGACACAACAACCAGTTCCCTACATCCAACTCCTCTGCTCAACTTCCGATGGCAGCATTAAAGGACCAAAACTGTGAGAAGTGCAAGGATGCTTTCGAATGCTTCAGACGCTACCCTCAGGTGTGCAGCATCATTAACCCTGCTATCAATGGAGACCCATCTAAGGATCAAGGCACTCCAGTTCCCCAAACATATAAGCAGACGCCTCAAAGCGCGTGCCACAAGAAGTCTCTACTGGCCATCATGTGTGCAAAAAGGACATCAGAAATAGACAACTTCCATATCAATTTAGAAATGGTTCCAGGGCATGCAAAAGTGGCTTGGCCCTGATATTTCTCCAAATTCGCAATGTTTACACAGTATCTCTGGACATATTTTGCAGATTATGTTCTTTCACACGTGGAATTACTTAGTTTGTATTTTCAGGAAATCTTTTTCAGTAATGTACCATTATGCTCCCTAGGTATCTGGGCTGAGGCCATGTACCTTATTTATCCTTTGTCACCTACTGTGCTTTTAGTTGGCCAAAATGACACAATAGATTTTAGGTCAAATGCAGACAACCATAATTTGAAAGGGATTTTATTTGCAACACAGTTTGCAACCCATGAACAATATAACTATGATGCTTGGGAATATTTACAATTGAGAGTTGGCAGTTAGCTAGCTTTTAAATGATTGTGTCAGAGCTACGTGGCTTAAGATGGATAGGTTTGGGAGATTTCCACCTTTTTTTTCTATTCAAATTTGTCAAAGACTGCAAGTGTTTAAGCTCCAGTTCACATTCAGATACCTACTGAGAGTATTTAATCCCCTAGGCTGGATTTTATGTAATGCAGCAACTTAATTTTTTCAAATCAATATCAAACTGCCTAAAAACAGCTTATTTCTTGGAGCACTACTGGCAGCATCATCTGCCTGGAATTACTGTATGTGCATATTTCCTTTCCTTGGATTTAATGAAGTGCTCCTCTTTTACTTTCAAGCTTGGTCAAGTTTGGGGGAGGGCAACTTTAAATATTTACAATCATTTGGATACATCTTGTTTTAACTGTGAGTGGCACTTTAAAGCCCCTGAAAGCTTAATTTCAAAAGTATTTCTCTATGTAATGACTGGTGCAAATAGACAACCTTTTTCCAAATTAGCCCCAGCTATTTCAAAATTAGTAAAGGAAGCACAAAGAGAAATACAAAAACAGAAATCTGTAACGTGAAACAACTAAAACTGTTTTAACTCTGCCAGAAAATAATGTGTTCATGTGGAATTCATGGTAAGCTGCTAACATGATTAATGTATATAGTATTTCAGCTGAAGATCCTCCTCTTAAATTAAAGCTGACATCCGGCACTTTCAACATATTTTTTTGAGCAAGTGCTGTGCTTCATTAAGTGCTTAAAATAAGTTTTAAGTCACTGACTAATTTGCTGCTAGCGTTATCAAAGTAAAACCTGGGTTAAGCCTCAGGGAATCAGGGAATTAGCTGGGTACAGAGGGAGTGACAGTCACTGATGACTACTAATTATTAACTAATATTCATATTGTTAAAGTATTTGTGTAGTTACTACATTGTGGTATCTTGATTGTCACCTTTATACATGTTTAACCTGGCTCATGGCTTTGTTGTGAAAGGGGTCATAACAAGCATTTGGTGACTGCCGTGGTCAGGACTTAACAGACTCTTCTGGTTAATTATTACAGCCACATACCAGTATGTCTACTGGGGAACTGAGAAGCCATCTCATCTCAAAAGCTGTCAACACTTCCTTTACTATGCCAGTATTGTTTACACTTGACAACTGCAGGTATATAGTTTATGGTGCTTTATCAATTATCTATGTACACACTGTGTAGAGCACAATGCTGCTACATTATACCATTGTTATGGCACTGCACAATGTTGTCTATCTGTATTGTGGGAACTTAGACTTGACTTAAGTCTTTCTTTATGTGTGCAATTAAAATTAAATATTTATACTTATTTCTGTATATGTATGTCACTACAATAGATGGAGTGGGATGACAGACACATGAAACGAACCAATACAATCCAAATATGCAGCTGTAGATAGATTCATTAGTGGAGAAAGATGTGTTGTCTGTAATTGCTGTTGTGTGTAATTCCACTGTGTAAAGTAAACATGATTGGAGTGGGATTTAGGTAATCACTCAGGACCAAATCTTTGACAGCTCAAACTATTCTTTCAGTTTCTCAGCCACTCACTGAATTGTTACTATCATATCAGCATATATCATGGGCCTGCCGCTCTTTCATCTATTCTAATTACAGTTTCCTGGTTTAACCAAATTCTTAATTACTTCTCATGTTGTCGTACATTGCAAGGCGTGCTGCTTTTGATAAACAAAAGTGCTTAATTAGATTTTATCTATCGGTCAACAGGGTGCCATTTTAACAGCATCCCTACATCTGATAGAAAATAGATGTAATTACCGTTATGAAACTGGAAGGCCTGTTCAAGTTTGTATCCCAGGACCTTATCAATAATCATCCATGGCATGGAGGGATTAATTTTCTTGTGTAGTGAAAAGATTATTCAACTCACCAGGTGAAAAATAGCAGCAGTGCACACTATCATCACATCTGTAGTGTATTAAAAGGTCCATAACAATGTGATTTCAATGGCAACAGTAAAAGGGAAAATTAGTCTTCCTGTCAGGTGTATTCGGAGGAGTTAAAGCGGATAATCTGGGCACACATTGCTGTTGAAAATCTGATGCTCAGGAAGGATGATCCACATTCTACAATATTAATGCCATAAAACAAAACCAGACTTAGTTATTATATGCAGAGCTTTATAGAGTCTAATTTGGGGTTTTAGAGTTATTATAGTCTAAATTAGGTCGGAAAAATACACATTATATTTGGCCCTACTGCAAGACAGGTTCAGTTCTGAGGTCTCATTCATAAAGCAGTGCGTAGTTTATTCATATTTTAGTGTAGGATCTACACTAAAAACGTAAATACACAAAAAATAGTGTGCGCCAAAAAATATTAGACAATTTCTACAATCACCTCACCATCTGTGTCGCCAATTTCCTGTCTCCGAAATGTTCATAAGCATGGATCAAAGTTTCACCCGTCAAGTCTGTCTTTATACATCACTACTTTTTCGTGGGAAGTGGCATATGCACCTTTCAGGCCTCATTTTGTGTGTATGTAATGTTTATAAATGAGACCCTGTTTTTTTAATGGGTCATTACTGGTGGATGTGGTTATTGTTGACCCAGTTCTGTTGCTTGTTTCAGTTGCTCTGCAGGGCAATGTGATTTTACGGGACGTGACGTTCAGTGTAACCCATGCCACATTCTCTTTGTATACTGTATTGTTGTATGTTGTCTTTGCAGTCAGCATAAAAAATATTAACATACTTATTGTTTTATACTAACAAAAAACTATACAATTAGTCACACAGCAACTTTTGAATGTCTCTGCCAAACACAAATTTATCAGGTCATTAAATGATTTTTCAAGTTCAGTTGTTATATCATTTGTTTTCTTGGGTTTTTTTTTTTTTTTTTTTTTTTTGCCAAACTGGAATTGGGATACTGCTACAACCTAATATAGTTAATGTTGAGTCTCAGACGTTTGAAAATGACGGCTGTGTAGGTGTTTTATATTGATATCCACTGACTAGTTGCAGAAGATCTGAAGTAAACACTAAACTAGACAACTAAAGTAGCTTTAATCACTAAGTTGTACAGTGTAATCTATGAAATACATGAAATACATTGGATATTTACATTGGAATTTTAGAAACATATGTACACAGTTTATTCAAAATATGAAAATGGCTTTAAAATAGATCTAAGTTTGGGTACGGCTTGTGGACACATAAAGGGAGACTGGGGTGAGGAAGGTTTTCTGTGATGCTACACGTCAGTCTACTGTTGTGTAGTGAGGAATACATTGCAGCGGTCAAAACCAAAAGTTATAATACATTTTGTAATGAAACTGAACACGACATCAAAACATTTCCAAGACAATCTAGTCTCAAAATGGGAGGAAAAGTATGTTGTAATAATGCTTGATACAGCTGTGATACAGCACAGCACAGCACAGCACAGCAGTTCGTCAGTTTAAAGATAATCTGATATCATTGTATCATTATCATTACAGTAAATTCACACACTGTCAGCTCAAACAGTAACACATGCACCTTAACTGCACTGGCAGCACATAATCAGTAGGTCTGACAATAAAAAAAGAGATGACTTACTTATTTGTATATTGTCTACTGCCCCCTACTGGACACATGGGTAACAAAAATAATACAGATGGATTAGTGGAACACTGCACTAACCTTCTGTCTGAATTTTTCGAATTTTGAATACATATTACAGGCTCATTGGTCATATTTGTTCTGTCATTATGTTTGTGTTTGGCTGGAATAAATGTTTACCACACACACACACCATTTGATTGTCCCTGAATCTGAGTTCATTATTCAGTTAAAGCCACAATAACTATTTTCAAACTCATTAGCCGTCACATTAGGAACCATTTCTGAAAAAAACAAAACAAACAAAAAAAAACAAAAACTTGACAATGTTTATGGTAAAAATATTTCTTTTGTAATAACTCTTAATAAAAATCTCGCTTTGACTTGCTATATGTCAACTACCAGAGGTGGGACCAAGTCTTGGGCCTCATGCAAGAACTGATATCCTAACACATTTTCTCTTATTTTGTTTATACCCACAATTTGTTGCTATTTTGTTAGTACCTAATGATTTCAGGGATTCACACGTTTCCTTACTTTTGCTCTTTTCTTAGGTAAGAGAAATTTTTTTAAGCAGTTGAGAGCATTATTATGGAGATAAGTCTTGTTTTCAATGTCCACATACTTTTGTTAAGCTAAGAAAAATACATTTTAAATTTGAGAAACATAAAAAATACATAAATATCATATAATCAAAATTAGATTATCTTTTGGAGTAATTATAATGATTGGATTATTAAATTTGTAGGCTAAAGAAATACTACTATACTTGGTCCACTGATCCCGATACTGTAATTTCTGTTTTTCTCTGCTGACCAGTGGTGGAATGTATCTGAGTAGATCCAGATGGAAATATTGTAGTTTTTCTTCCACTGTAATTATTTAATAACTTTAGTTACTAGCTACTTTACAAAGTACGATTTTTACACACAAACCAAAAGTACCAAAAATAAAATGCAACTGAAATGATTAGTTGATTGATTCAAAAATTAACTGGCAACTATTCTGATAATTATTTTATGCTCGCTGCTTTTCTCTTTAATTATTCTGACTGACAAAATTGATTCAATTTTTTCTGCATTAAGTACTTTAAACTTACAATTCCCTGATTGTGCTTACATATTTACTGAAGTAACATTTTCAATGCAGAACCTTTACTAGCAGCAGAGAATTTTAGTGTGGTATTAGTACTTTACTTAAGTAATAAAGGATCTGAAAACTTCCTCCACCACTGTTGCGGACGTGGCATTTACAGCATCATAAATGCTTAGTTATTGCTGTTATTTTGTTTTTCCTGCAACTCCTGGAAAACACTCAATGACATTTACTTTGTTTAAGTTTATTTAACAGTACATGAACATCACGAATGCTGAAGTTTGTTTCCTTACAGCCTTTTTTGGTGGCAAATCTCCAATTCTCTGGTTCATGTGTCGGAGTATTTGCACACTGCAAACACTGCTTAGGGGTTGTTACCTATGCAAACAGGTTACTTATTATCAACTGGGAATCAAGATTCAGCACACATGGGTAAGAGCAGATTTGGATGATTAAGAACATTCAGTACATCTGGAGTTGACTTAAAATGACTGAAAATATAAGAGAAATTTAAGAGGCTGTTGCTGCATGAGGCCCATTGTTTTGCAAGTCACAAATTAAGTCTTAAGCCTTTGCACTTAAGTCCAGAGTCAAGTCCCAAGTCCCACGTCAAATCCTGAATCAAGATGGGGAGGTAGCAAGTTCTAAGTCAAGTCCCCAATCCTAAACTTTGAGTTTCAAGTCCTCAACAAGTCATGATGTGCTCTTCACCAAATGTAGTGCCATTTTAACAACAGAATAATAACATATTATACATTGTTATTATTTAGAACGCCATGAAAGCCTTCTAAAATTTGTATTTATTTGTTAAAACAAGTTTGCTGGAGGTTGATGCAATTTTGGTGCAATTTTTGAGCCGCATGTTTTCCAAAAGGCCATTTGGTTTTTGTTGACCACCATGTGGTTCTTGTATGCAAACAAAAACATCTTTGGTATTATTTTTTCTGGCTGGTACTCAGTAAAATAACGTTAGTTCTTTGTGATTCTCCTGCAACTTGAGTGGACGCTGTCAGACTGGTTCAAACAAAGTAGATCTGCACAGTTAAGTGTCGCTTTAATCTTTGGTGGAGGTTTCAAATATTTTCGAGTTAAAAGGCACAAGTCCAAGTCAAATAATGAGTCACTGTTGTTTAAGTTCATGTCAAGTTGCGAGTGATTTTTAATTTTTTTATTCTGTATTATTTTAACACGAGTCTTAAGTAAACAAATTTGTGACTCTAGTCCAAGTCCTGTGACTTGGGTCCACACCTCTGCCAACTACAACACATCATCTGGAACATGAATAAGAATGACACATCATTTAGACCATTATTACTTTACAGTAAATTACAAAATAAACAATGATTTTAAATTCCATTGGAAGGCAGCCATTAGAAAATGCACCTAGAGCTTTAACACTGTCACAATAAGGTTAACTCCAGATGATCATTTTAGGGAAAAGAGTGAATAACAGACAGTGTATGTGACAGTAAGATACCACAGACACTTTTCCTATGAAAACGGTTGGCAGAGAGCTCACTGGTTATTATGAATAACATAATTTTCTGGAAGGATACAGCTGGATTGAGCTGTTCAGTTTTCCTTATGGCAGTTTCAACACTCTGAGCAACAAACCCCAGTGGCACTTACTTTTTCTTTTTTTTTTCTTTTTTTTGGTTGCCTCTAAACATGACACTTTAAGAAACCTGACCATCGCGGGCATAAAGTCATTTAGAGAGAATGAGGTAGAAAGTTTATCACATCACATCTGGGAAGAAGAACTGCAGGCGTCCAGTATTTTCTGGATGACATCTACCTTTACGCTACCGTCCAGAGCACGACAAAGCTTCCCGATTGTGCAGCCGATGCTTCCCTCCTTCATTTTCCAACGATCCAGCATCTGGTGAACCATCTCTGGCAGGCCGTCGCGGAAACAGTCGTGCTCGATGGTCTCTATATCAACGCTGGTCAGACCCAGTCGCCGCGCACAACGCTTCCATTTGGCTCCGATGTTGTCCCTCAGCAGATCCAGGTGCTCCTCGGTCACAGCGTGGTCCTCTAAACCACACAGAAGATACATGTATTAGAGCAACTATTCATTCAACTTCAATGGGAAACTGTTTCAAGTTTAACTCTGATAGCTGAACTACAAAATACTGTTGCCATGACTATTATTGCATAC
>JAPZEB010000004.1:18292708-18306949 GCA_029783705.1 Chaetodon striatus
TGGTACAGTGTTTATGATGTGTCTGTATAGAAATCTGTGATTAATTAAACAAAAGAACGCCGCAGTACTTGTACACTATGTAAAGGAAAGAAATATATATGTGTAAATACAGTATATGCTAGTTATTTTGGTCAGGGCAGTTTTGATAAGGTTTTTATTGCAAGAACAGCATGCATTTGAGCTTGGTGATGTTGCGTGAGATGCTCAAGAACCTGAGGCATATTCTTGGCTATAAAACAGTTAAATGATATCATTAGGATAAGACAAACGTGCAGTCCCTATGATGCTGATACACGTGCAGGCTGATGAGACAGCAGGAGTGAAGTTATTGGGAAACAGGCATCGGTTGGTTTAGCAGCTATGCACTACTGAACAGTGGTACGTGCAGCAAAAAGTGCCTCATTTGTTTATGTGGACGGTTGTTAGGTTGTTTTTTTATATTATTTGAAAATGTGTGAAACATGACTCCTGTGCCTGCCCAATCTTCTGCAAGCTTTACGTACATTTATTTAATGGGACTTTTCACACATTCTCCAGACTTGCTTTTGTTCCATATTAGACTTTAAAAATATCCTCATCCCTGTAAAGAAGTGGCCCAATGCCCTCTGACATCCTATATTCTAATTATGGCCAATTTATTCTGTACAGGTTTTCAGCTCTCCTTCCACACATACCTTTCAGAGTCCCAACCACCCGTGTATACAATGGACAATAATGCAGGTAACAACACACACAGGTAAATGACAGGTAAAGAATAATCTTGGACACGTCTAAGGACGGGTGCACACAGGCATTTGCTCTCATGCTTGTTTACTATTTTAAAAAAAATTTGCATTTACAGATAAGAAATAACAAACACTTTGTACAACACCTACTTACTTCCCTATTCTGAACTCGGAGCAGCAGGCCGTGATATTGAATTGAGAGGGTTTTTTTTTATTTATCACATGATGATAGATTAAGAAAAAGAGAGATTAAAAATATGCTTGGAATGATAAGGTTACTGAGAAGTTTTATATATGCTTAACATTTCAGGGCCTCCATCTAATCAGGCTGTGAGGCTGGGCTTCCTACAAGGATATATCTGCTAAATGCTTGAATTTTTCTTCTAGATTTCAGCCTGCATGTGTCCCTATACTACAGAGAGTCCTTGGTGAAGGAGGTAATCACCACCAGCCCAGATGGTTGTCGGATCACCGCTCCTTCCTCCTCCTCTCCATCCTCTTCCTCCTCTTCTTCCCCTTGCCCAGAGGACAAGCTTCACAGCGGGGCAGAAATCATCTTTTTTCCATTTCCGTACCCAGAGTCTCAGAGGCAGGGCGCTGAGATGCTTCCTAACATACTGGAGAAAGGGGTGCTTCTGTGGATGACGTCCGATGGGTTATACGCTAAGCGCCTCTGCCAGGGACGAGTGTACTGGGAGGGACCTCTGGCTCCATATATGGATAAACCCAACAAGCTGGAGAAGGAGCAGCCATGCAAACTGTTTGACACCCAGCAATTCCTTATTGGTAAGCACTAATATCTTATGAAGTGTCCTGTTTACACCTGCAGGTTTGGACGCAATGGCAGGAACATGTGGTGCAACATGATGCAGTTCATTCAATAAAGTTTATGATGTCAGGTTTTTGTTAGGTCTGCACAGTTAATTGAAACAGAATTTAAATTGTAATTAGGCCGAGTTCAAAATCCACTTAAATTTTTTTATAAACGTAAAATGTGTCATAACACATCAATATATATGAAAGACTGTGGTGCTGCAAACGTGCTTACAAATCATATTCCAGACATAAGGGAACATGCTTTGGTCCAGACCCCAGCAGAAATCACATTCGTCTTTTCAAATGTTTTTTCTGTTACAATTAAATGCAAAAATTACCATTCTCACTAAAATTGTGACATGTGTCACAGTCAAAATTATTGCGATATCATTTTTGCATATTGGGAAGCTCTAGTTTTTGTTCAGATTGTGTCACGGAGACCTTTTACGCAGCATGACACCTTCTATCCTTAGAAAAGTAACAATATCATAAAATGAAAGTACTTCGAGTGAATTAATGTAGAGTATTTGCCAATGATTATAACTTCTTAAAGCAGTGGTTCCCAACTGGTGGGTCGCACTCCAAAAGTGGGTCATAGGTCCATTCCGAATGGACCGCAAGTGACTTGCACACATGTAAAGTTTGTAAAAAGTACGGCGAATTTCCAGCGCAGAGCTGCATTTTTGAAGTGCCGTTTCCTGCTGTAGAGCGAGTGATTGAAGGACAGCTACGCGACAGAGACAGCAATCTGGCTCGATAACAAACGCAAGTATGGCGCCGAATGTGTGGACCTTGAACTAATGACTAAGGAGAACTCTGGACCCCGTGGCTGGACCAGTTGAGAACCACTGGGTTAAAGTAAAGCGTTGCCATGTGAGCAGCAGTTTGAAGTACTTAATATACCATTTGATCCACAGCGGTGCATCATATTTTTTAGGATAATCATGTGTTTTGTATGGAAAATTTGAATCTACAAAGTAATTAAGCTGTCTGATAATTGCAGTGCCTTTAAAAGCACAATATTAACTCTTATGTAGCAAAGTATAAGTACAGAATACAGAATCCCTTACATTCACTATAGTGTCAAAAGTCAACATAATGATAATTAAATGGTTTTAGCCCAACATCAAAAGTGTCAGTATATGATATTTGATAACATTGAAGTTAGATGTTAAGTATTTACAGTATGTTGTCCACTAGTGTTTGCACAGGGGGTTGAGAGTCCAACATTAAGACAAAAAATACAACATAGATTTTACAGAAGGTATTAGATATTCTGCCCATCATAAATTACATTACACACAATATGTTTTTTAATCCTATGGTGCTGGGGCTTTTTGGTATGGAGATAGGATAGTCACCTTGGCCTTTACTGCTCATTAAACTCTTCAAGTGATTAAAATAACTATGCAATAATGACTATGCTGCTCCAGCTATTTACAGTCTGAAAATAGTTGTGGTCATGTTGATAACGGCTGTGATGATAACGACCATGATGAAGGAGAGTCCGCAGGTGTTTCAGCTGGGCAAGTCCCTCACGGTGTTGAAGCAGCACTAAAAAGCTACTCACTTTCTCTGCAGGGGGCCACAGTGTGTGGAGTCCCCACCCACCTCCTGTGGTCCACCACACTGTATGACAAGATGGTGTTTTCTGTGCCATTTCACACTGAAATTTCCGTCATCCACATCAATGGTTTCCAGAAAAGTCACAAAGATTAGGGAAAGTGTCATGTGAGCAATTTGGGGTTTTGATTGTTTCTTGATTTGATATTTTAAATGTGACATGCGGGAGTGTGTGATAAGTTTGTTGTGGGTAGTATGATTCTTCATTTCTTTCTGTTGCTTTTCTTTCCTCAGAGCTTCAGGACTTTGCCCATAATGGCCGACATTTACCGAGATACCAGGTGGTGCTATGTTTTGGAGATGAGTACCCTGACCCACAGCGCCCGAGGAAGATGATCACAGCACAGGTATCCATTCACTAATTATTACAGTCCCAGTGGGTGAGAATAGGTTCTAATTTATCACTCTAACCACCATAAAATCAAATTACTTTTTAGTAATTAGACCCAAATACTACCCTACAAAAGCAAAATGCACTAGCCTACATATTTGGCCATAATACAGAGCTAGAAATTCATATAAAGCCAAACCACATTACCCGCAGCTAAAGCAAGTGTGCTATATCATGTGAGCTGCTGAGATACTTATGGCTAGTTTTAACTAAAACTTCAGCTTAATTTACTAATTAATGCTCCCTGGCTTTTATCTCTAATTGAAAATGTTAATCTTGTGTAAACTGATTATTACAGAACCCCATCAGTACTGAAAGGTGATTTTTTCAAATCTTTTACTACACAAGATACTTATACACAAGATACTGTGCGCCCAAGATGATAAAAGAATTGTACATTGCTAAGGTAAAAGGAAAAACACAGCTTGCGCTAAGTCTCATTAGCTTAGCTAGCTGAATTAATGCAATTCAGGGAGGTTAACGTGGTCCTTAAATAATTTCTTAAAAACACATTTACTTATAAAAGGCCTTAGAAGGTATTAAATTGCCTGCAGCTCAGATTGGATGGGCCTCAGATGTTTTTTAAGTCATGCCACCGGGATAACTTCTGGTGTTGTCGCTACAGGAATCATTACTTTAACAGAAAGGAAACACTGGTCGATGGGGTAACAGACTTAGACACAATGTCTTTATGTGCATAATGCTCCTAATTTTACCCCCTCTTCACGCTTTGATCATGCAGTGCGTCTGCATCATTAAATTAAGGCCTTGCTAGCCAGCCTGCTCGTTAGGTTATTTTCTCTGTGCAGTAAGTACAGATAGTATCATCATTGTCGCTCACCTTACTGTTTGTGTTGAACCGACATCAATGTGTTTAATTGGAAAGAGTATATTTTCTCTTTTGGTGTGTATTTAGTAGTATTAAAAAGGTCTTGAATATGGCTTTTTTAAAATACTTTTATAGACACCCTGGGTTAAGCTACCATCAAATATATCCAAATGTAAATGAATGTATTATATTGAATTAAATAAAAAATATTAATAGTCATTGAGTCTGACAGATAGATGCCTTGCAAAATATGGACGCATGTAATTTATATTTATGGACTATAGATAATAAAAATATAATAAATAAATGAATGAACTTTACAAAAAACTGAAATAAGTACAGCACGTGCATACTTTAGGTATTATGTAGGTTCCATGGTAGGGGTGGGGGAAAAAATCGATACATAAATATATTTTTGTGTGGCGATATCGTATTGTCACACAGTGCCATTTTTTTATTGTAAAAATTACTAAATTACAAATTTTACTAAAGGTAGTCTACTAGAATAATGTAATCAACTGCTTTTTTAGTCCACTAGATACATTTTGTTGCAAAAAAAAAAAAAAGACTGAAAACTTAATCTTATTAGATAAAACAGATGTTGACAAAGTTTTCCTTTGGGGACATAATTTACAGTACAAAATAGGTAATAAATCACAATATATTTTATCGCAATATATCGCAACATATTTAAAATCGCGATAATACTGTATTGTGACTTAAGTATTGTGATAATATCGTGTCGTGGATCCTCTGGTGATTCCCACTCTTATTCTATGGCAATTCTTTTTTTGGGGAAAAATAATCAACCTGAAAAGACACTATTTTTTAAATTTATTTTTTTTTTTTAAGTTTACTGGTTCTTTAGACACTGTTCTCTTTCTTTGTATGGATATCATAGTGCAGCAGTAACAGACATATTTCATACACAGACCTAATTTCGTTTTAGGTGGAGCCAGCGTTTGCCAGAAAACTGGTGTACTATTACCAGCAGAACAATGGCCACTACCTGCGGGCTTTTGATCACATCCAGGAACAGACCACATCTCCAACAATCGACTATCCTTCCCAGAGACCTGTACAGCATATTCAGGAGTGACAAGCACACACACACACACACACACACGTACGAGGGCATGCGAATGTGAACCGCTGACCGTTTCTCGTGCCTTGTGACTGCAGTGCTGTGTACTGTAAATGGTAGAAGCTGTCATGTTACTGAGGGGTAGAGATGGGGAAGACCCTGTCATTTTCACTTGCACACCTATGCACTGTCTCTTTGTGTCTGTGACTGTGGAGTAATATTTTTTTTTCTCTTTCGCACTCTCTACAAGTATTATTGTGACAGTGTGAAGGATGCGGTTTGAGGGTGGGGGGATGAGGGGAGCGGAGGGCGACTGAGACAGGAAGTACTAGCACAGGTGCACAGGAAGAATGGCCCCCGAGACAAACACTTACACGTCAAAGGGACAAAACAGAGCATGAATGAATATTTATTGCATTTTCACAGGTAACTGTTGACAATGTGATTGTGGCACTCACACCGTGAAGTGGCACAGTCTCGCACTCTGCCTTCTAAACTCAGTTGACACAGCATCTCGTGTGATTCAAAACCTTTATTGATACAGTACTTGATGTAACAAAATTCCCTTAGCTGAGCAAGTGAACAGTTGGCAACATCAGTACTTCGTCCATTGTAGACCTCAATTCTGGGTTTCATTTCCAAAAAAAAAGAAAAAAGAAAGAAATCTACTACTACAACTGGAGTTTGAGAGAAATTGATGTTATCAGTGGTCTGGTGGTGTGGTAGAGGAAGCTGTTATCACAAATTGTTTATCACTTGGCAGCTGCACATGTTGCAGGACGCACTTACGAAAATCTATTTCTACTGAATCTGGTCAGCTTTTAAAAATATGATTCCTTTAAACTGCGTCCAACTCAACAAAACGCCTACAAGGGGTTATGAGATAGTCTAAATAGTCACCAGATGATTACAGAGATAGGTCTTGTAAAATATGAAATAGTTTTACATCTTCAGGTCTCTGAAACAATCTGATTTGAAAATTAACTAAATTGATTGAACTGGTAACAACTTATAGGCATGAAACTTCACAAGTGGACGTGGCTTCATATCATAGGTGTGGATTTTGTGGGGGGATGCAGGGGACATGTCCCCCTCAATATATAGAACATCTGCATTTGCCCAGCCCTCTTAAACAAACACATAATAGCAGTACAGGACTTTTATTTTGACAAAAGTAAAGACATTACCGCCATAAATTAATGCAGAGAATGAACAAACTGGTGAATAGAAATTCACTGGAATGCAGGAAATTAAGTTTGACACTCAAAATTTCCTCAGTTTTTTTATGTATCACCCCCAACGTTGAAACAAAACCGTGTTAAATTCTCACTTGCAAAAAAAGTAGGGGACCGCTGGCTTGCAGCTCGAACCTGAAGTTCAGTGTCACCACAAAGAGTGGGCGGCCTTGACCTGACTGGACTGAAGAGGGCTGACTGGAAAAATCACACTCATCCCGTAACTTGCAAGAAAAATGTACCTGTTCCTCTTGACCTGAAACTTTAGGCCTCACAAATGGGAAGAAAAACTACCTTTGTGGTCTGGGTGTAAGTTCAATCAGGGAGGAGCTCCCTAGTTCCCATGCCAGAGATACCCTGAGTTCCCTACCGTTGAGGTTTATACACTGGAACTAACGTCCACGCAAAAGCTATCCCAACAAGCTCTGAACAACCTAGTTAGGAATAAATCAGACGACATAAATATCTTGTGGCGAGAGTAATGCAATTCCCTGTGTTGAAGTGCTTAAGGCTGATGCTGAAGCAGAATGGATAAAGGTTTTGTTATGTTTTTCTTCTGTGGTCCAGAGTTTCGATCTCTGCATTTACTTCCTTCACACTTAAACCACATCACTTTCACAATGGCTTCAAATGTCTGACCAAAATCACAGGCGGGAATGTTTTTCTTTGCGAGTGTGTGTGTATGTCTGTGTGTGTGTGTCTGAACCATAAATTTTCCCCCTCAAACATCTCAATCTGATTCTGCACTGAGTGAAATTTTGTTTCACAATACTTTACTATCAGACATTTGACTAATTCAAAACCAAATACTAACAGTGAAAATGTTAGAAGCAGCATGTACAGTGTGCTGTTGTGGTAAACACTTTGTGTGTGTGTATGTGCGTGTGTGTGTGTGTGTGTGTGTGTGTGTAGTAAAGGCGGGTAGGCGGGTACATGTGTGTGTCACGGTATTACTGTTATCAGGAATTGACATTTATTGACTCAGGATAAAACATGTGACTCCCCCACCTACAACATCAGTGACTCAAACACAGACACGCACACCGATTTCACGTCACTCTTTACAGTTACAGTAAAACATTCAGAACAAGCTTCACAGGAAATCACAAAATAAGTGCATACTGCAGAAAATTGTTCCGCATTTTGTACAAAAGATCTGATTATGACAAGGGATACAGATTATCGAAAGACTGATTAATATAAAATTGCCATATGATCTACTTTGAAATAAACTTATTGATTTTCTACTACTCACGCCTGCTGTGCTGTTTCGTCTTTGAGCTCTTTTTATTTTCAAACATATGGAGGCAGAATGAGAGTCACATTTAGTAAGAAAGAGACAAAAAAAAAAAAAAGAAAAGCACATTCACACATTTGCCATGGTGTTTCCCCCTCTGCAGGAAGCCACATCATTTGTAGTCAGGCTTCAGTTTTTCCGCCCGCATGAGCCGTTACTCCAAGTGACATCGCCCTAGCCCTTCAGTCGAAGCTTTGGAGCGGACAGTTTCATTAACTGATGCCCCGAACATCACCAGAAAAGACAGAGAAATGAAACTACCACCAGCGTATCAAATGCAACACTTTCTCCAAAAGACAGTTCCATGTTGACTCACTGACTCTGGGTACATAGTGATACAGTAGACAGTACTGTGTCAGTCTTCATCTTTCGACTTTAAAAAAGAGGCAACAATATGTGTCACAAACATCATATTTGTTGTATAAATATCTCTGTTTAAGTCTGTTATTGCTACTTTTTTTTTGCCATTTACACACGGATCATCCTTTGACGGTTCCACTGCAATCACAGTTGCATTGACAGTGATCACACTTAATGTAGAGGTTGTTAATGCTTTTACATTGAGATTATCTGATGTTCACTTTACCATGATTCAGATTTTGAGCTACATACTCAGGAAGCATTGTTGATTTGTTCATCTATCAATGAAGTCACGATACATCCAGGCTCTGCAGCAAGAAAGAAATGAGGGAGTATGACAATAAAACCTGAGCAATGTTTTGCTGACATCTGCTGGTTAGTGTAGCTGCAGCCTGCAACTTAACAAAGAACTGAATCTAAGGTGTTGCAAGATGATCTTCTTATCTTCTTCTTAAGTTAAGAAATAAGAACAAAACCACATCTCTGATGACAAGTCGTGATTTTACTTTGTATTGCTGTAAAGGATTACAGGCCATAACTGTCTGGGACCACTGTAATAGAGTACAGAGGGCACTTCCTCCCTACTGTTTAAATTGAGCCTTAAAGGGACAGTTCACCCCTAGATCAAAAATATATGTTTTTACATTTACACTTTTACTCTAAATTGTTTCGGTGTAAGTTGCCGAGTGTTGGAGACATCAGCCGTAGAGACAGAGGAAGAGGATGAATCATGCTGCCATGCGCTCATGAACAAGAGGCTCAAGCTTTAAACATTAATGGCATCCTCCTTGGCTGAGCCATAAGGTTAGATGCACACTTTCTTCTGTGGTAATGATATGACTGGCAGGTTGGCAAGAAAATAGTTCCTACATAAAACTGCTCACAGCTAGGTCTGGATTATCTTGTGCAACCAGGTCATGATTTTTGGCAAGAGACATTGCTATTGAGTTTTTCAAATGTATTATTTATTTATTTATTTTATCATTTTGGCCCTTTGAGCACCACAAGCCAAGTGCAATCTAGCTCAATAATAATTAAAAGAAGGCAGACCTCTACACAGCCAATATCTCCCACTCTCAGCAACTCACTCCAACTGTCCCTTTAAGACGATTGACAAGTCTGCTCTACGCCAAAGCTGCAGTTATTAAAATACTGCTGAATGTTCTGAGTTGTCATACATTATTCTAGGTGATGTACATACAGTATTATGGATGGCCATAATAACGTAAAGAAAACTTTAAGAAAGTGGGAGCATGAGGATACTTTATACCTACCAGCATGTAGTGTATGTAGTGTCAGAGGAAAAAAGGAGCCCAGGCATAAACAGTAAAACCGAAAAAAAAAAAAAAAAACCCTCCACCAGGTTTGTCTGACAGCTTTAGTTACTAGTAATTTTTCATATTACAACTTTTCATATCCTTCCTGTCCAGTAAAAATAAAGAAAATTAATTTCAAATGTCAAACTAGGCAGCGCTGATCAAATATGAAACACGATCCTGTTACTGCATTGCCTGTTTCGCACCTCAGATGTTATCAGAAATATATTTTAGTGCAGTGTTGAGCTGTAAAATGAGAACGTTTGTGACCTGGCTGCCATGTTGGGAACAGTCAACCAAAGGACTAGGCATCACCCACCAGCCAGGCCAACCTAAACAGTAAAATGAGCAGTGATTGACATGATTGACAGCTGTGTGAGAGACTCCTCTGCTCTGATTGGTTGTTTTCGTTCGCATGCAGTAATGCCATTGGAAGCTCTATAAGGCAATAGAGAAGCAGAGGAGCATAATTTGTTTAACAGATTATCTAATTTAATTTAATGCTGTGTGAATAGTGACAATCTCAGCAAATATGATTTTTTTTTTTTTTGTTAATAAAAATTACCATCTACAGCTTTAAGTACAATTTGTAACTACCTGTAGCGGAGTTTTTTCACTGTGTGGTATTAGTACTTTTACTTCAGCAAAGAATCTGAATTCCTCTTCCACCAGTGCTGAGAACATACCTGTGGTAATTCTACACTAGACTCAGACTCCATGACCCCAGTTTGTTTAGGGTCAGACCTCTGCCCTGGATTTGACGACAGTCCTGTTTAACCCCAGTCGACTCTGGCTGATTCGGCTTATTGACCCTTTAGTTAGGAAGGTGTTGACCTCATTCTCCTTTTTGTGAACTTTGACCCCCGAAAATGACACAGCAAATTCACCAATCATCACGTACAGGCTCACTGAAGGTGCTGTGTTCTTATGAAGCAGTAAGTGATGGGGGCAAATACTGAAATAAACTGTTGACAGATAATTATATTAGGACTTTTAAATGCAGAGCAGAGGACAATAAAACCAACCTTTGTAGGTGTGGCTGAGTACACACAGACACAAACGCACACACACACTTATAATTACTTTCTATTATTATCATTAGATTGTAAGTCATCATCATTATATTATTATTATATCTTATTAGTATTCATTCTCTGGATATGACCCACACAAGGCATGAGAATTGCTCCCCATCAACAGTAAATAAAATCTTTATCACCACAATTAATCCGCTTGAATTGTTTTCAGATGTCTGTGTTTATCTGAGACTCTTCAGATAACAATGTGCTTGACCCAATACGTTATGATGACAGGAAAGCAATAACAGTTGTCGGATAAGGAACAGCAAAGTAATGGAAAACAATCGGATGACTCGGGACATGAGTGTAAACAGATAAGGGGTGATAAGCAGAACAATATGGAGCTCTACCTGGCACTGATGGGAGGGGTGGCCTGCTTGTTTAGTTTGGCTGGCAGCTCGCAGAAGTTTTGGAGATAAAGGATGTTACACCAAAACGTCATTAGACAAAGTAGGAAATACTGAATTTTTTCATCATGATCTAGATTTCCTCCAGAGACACACAACAGAGACACAAAGTAAATAGTTACCAACCAAGTAAGAAAAAGGAGCTGTGTATGGATCTACATGCAGTAAAATAAATGACCAGCAGGGAGTGATATGTCATTGGTTGGTTGCTGTTCTTCAGCAGAAGTGAGTGGAAATATGAATTCTCTACATGCAGAAAAACCAAAACATGATGTTCACACATTTGGGTGATTGGACTGCTGTAATCAGTGCATTCACAAAGCCTTTGATCAGTCTTAATAGCACACGGATGTGACTCTTTGTTACACCACTGCCTCAACATGCACATGCAAGGCTGCACGCACAACTTCAAGATTAAGTCCCTCAACTGATTTGAATTCATTAACATTATCAAATCATGCTCTCAGGATTTAAATCTTTAATTTCCTATCAAAACAAAGAGTTTGGGATCCCATCTCCTTCACATTCAGCCTTTCTAAACACACATACTTTGTTTTGTGTGTCAAGTGACACACAGATCCAGTGCTGACGGAGAGACGGAGGTGGTCAGAGTGACAGCTCGTGGGCCGCGTTGCGTGAGAGTGACTCGGGCTGTTCTCAGACTCTGTGTGGTCTGGGTGTGTGGTCTCCAGCTGACGGGCAGGGAGGAGGACGGGAGAGCCCTGCGAGTGTATGTGTGTGCATGCATGTGTGTGTGTGTGTGTGTGTGTGCTCATGTGTTTACTTTATCCAGAGTCAGGTCCAGGCTCTCTGTAGCCATGGCTTGACTAGAAAGCTCTGCCTTCCGCCACTCAGCAGCCCCGGTCTGAAAGATAAACACACACTGCCACCACTCTGACATGGCTCATCTAAGGATAATTTTTATCCATGTATACATATGGGACCTGGGAGACCTTTAGGTGAGAGGCTCTTAGGCTGGTGTGTAATTTCTGAAACTATAGCCTTGTGTAGAGTAATAGTTCAACTGCTTTTCCTACATTACTGGATCAGAAATTGACATAATTCCTTAATCTCGCCTACAGAGTGTATTAATATGTGCATTTTACACTTTATATTAAAGGTACAATTCAATTACTTGTGTATATTGAGCTAATGCATGAGTATTAATGATTTTATAATATAACACACTGATGCAGGATGTATCATGAGCCCCTGTTGCTCATCATTGATTAAGTCACTATGGTTTTATGTGGTTATTTTACACTTACAAAACATCAGTAATCCACACTTACTTCAAACATTAATTGATATGCAACCAAATTAGTTGGATTCCACTTACACATAAGTTTATTTCAGGACTTGTTGAATCATCATGAGTCATACATTAGTTAAATGTTTCTTAAGTATTTGATTTGTACCTTCACTATAAAGTTTTACCATCATTTCTTTTCAAGTTTTATCCCTACTGCTTGATCCTTTTTCTAGTTCTTTTAGCACAAAGTAAGGTGCATTTTATTTGACATATTATTTCTATATGTGACCTATAAACCTTTGAATCCTTGAATCCTACAGTAGTTGCTTACAATATTCTTACTTTCATTTATGCTCTGAATGAAAACATGCATAAATGCTGGTTTTCTGACTCAGCCTTACCAATTGTGTAATTAAATATTTATTATTTTTATGGGATTACTGATGCACCAAAAGAGCACAGCTCAGTTTTTTTGATGTATCTGAAATATCTCCAAGTTGGATGAATCAGGGCTGCATGTCTTAGTTTTCATCTTTTCTATGTTTCCTTGTTTGTGAATATTTTGACATGTGTTACATGTATGTTTTTTTTATTATTACAAACTCAAATCAAATTTGCCACTCTAGTTTTTTTCTTTTTGATTTACTCTGCATGCAGACACAATTAAAATCAACAAAAGCGGCAGCAGTGCCCTGACTTCACAGTCAACGGGCTAGAAAGCTACAAATATATAATAGCTATGGCAATAAAGTGATGAAAAAAGTCCACAAAAACAAATGAGTAGCAGCAACATCTATCAATAATCATAAAGAGCAATAAAAAAAACACAGTAAAAAGATGAAAAAGTTAAATAATAAGAATAGAGTCTGCCATAAAGGACACTTCTGGTCTCAGTAAAGACACATCGTGAACAGATTTTCTCTCTTAGATATTTCAAGTCAGTCAGGATTCTGTTGCAGAGGGTTATCTTCTCAGACAGGCTCACCAGTCTGTCCCCGACCTCCTCCAGGTTCTGTTTTACCAGTGAAATGCCCTCATCAGGTCGCAGGGTCATTGTGTCTTCTGTACAATATGTAACTGTGTCAGAGGCCACGACCACAGACCTATCACTTGTCCGGTGAATTTTGCATTGTGTGAAATTTCTGCGTGAAATCCATTTACCATGGTTTTCAATGAATGTTAACGTCTATACATTTCTGATTTATTGATTTTTCAAAATAAACCCCCAAGTTGTTGTTTTTAGATAGAATTAATTCTTTACTGACACGTATGTGACATAAAATGAGTTTTACCGTTACCCTGGAAGCACAGGTGGTGCACAAATGTACCCAGAATGGCAACATTTGTTCTGCTTCACTTTAAAAGCATCTGTCTATGCACAGAGTTGTGATATCATTTGCTAGAGGTTTGGAGTTGGAACTGCATAATGCCAAAGTAATGTTTTGTCAGGCATAAAATCTTGAATTTATTCTGTCCTATTACTTCATTTAATCTGACCAACTAAAATCTTTACTGGTACTTAAAATTTTGCAGTAAATCTCACAAGTGTTAACTTTATTTTGATACCATGATTATTAATACAGACCCTGTACTTGCAGAGAAATACTGAATTAATTTGGGGCATATCATTTTTGAGCAGGGGCCTGAGTGAGAGGCCAAGTGAAGAAGAGGTCTTACCTTAAAGATCATTAAGTGCAGATTCACATTGAAGGAAATTAGATCTCACACAACTTTCATCACTCTTCCCTCCGACACACACACATGCACACACACACACACACACACACACATACACACACACACACACACACACACACGTTCAACCAC
>JAPZEB010000004.1:18339132-18349247 GCA_029783705.1 Chaetodon striatus
GGTTTCCGTTCTTCAGAGGCAGCTACACCGGCTGGAGGAACTCGGTTCGACACAACTTGTCTCTGAATTACTGCTTTCTCAAAGTGCTCCGGGACCCGTCCCGTCCTTGGGGGAAGGACAATTACTGGATGCTCAATCCTCACAGCGAGTACACCTTTGCTGATGGGGTGTTCCGGCGCAGAAGAAAGCGCATTGATAAAAAGTTCAGCAGGGCGCCAGAGGTGTCCGAGAGCGCAGAGGAGCCGCAGAGCATTCAGCAGTCTGCACCAAAGACTGATTCATGTGTCAAGTTTACAAGTTCATTTGCCATAGACAGCATCCTCAGCAAGCCGTTCAAGAGGGACTCAAACAAGGAGCATGCACCACTCCACCCTGCCTTCACCTGGCCGCGCTACACTGAACTAACGATGCCTCATTCAAATACACCTGCCTCATTTTCATACGTCAAGTCAGCCTGCTATATGGACTCCTGCGCTGCGCATGTGTCAAACGCTTATGGGCCGCTTTCACACACAGTCTTGCAATATCAGAAATAAATACATGATTTTATTTGATGATTAAAAATCATCAACGTGCACTGACTATGGACACAGAGGAGGAATTAAACATGATCGGACTTTATTGTGGTGTCAACGTGTTACACTTGTTTTTATACCTCTGAAAGCATTATGAGATCTGATATTTTATACACAAATGTTTGTTGTAAATGTTACTGAACTGACCATTAAAGTCGCTGTTAAAAATTCGTGTTAAAACGTATGCACTTTCACTGTTTTTGTGTCTCTTTCTTTCAAAAATACGCTCTTTGCAACGGAATAAAAGTCTGACAAAAGTTGGCCTCTGTTTTCTGTTGTTGTGACATTGTTTTGTATTGAATTAAAAAGTAATCAGTGGTTCTAGGGAAGACAACTAGGGCTGACACCTCTATGACACATGCACCTTTTAGGTGCCAGGGCAATGACGGTTATCTGGGCGTGTGTGTGTGTCTGTGTTGATGTGACTCCACCTTGCACATTTTTTTTTAGAGAACTCTGCCAGGGATTGGTTGCAAGTGCCATATAGGCCTGATAACATCTTTCTGTATTAGCCTTATACTGGCCCTTGCAGCTCATGTTGCACATGTAAGAAATTTCTCCTTTATTTATTTTTTTTTTTAGAAAAATAAAATAAAATACAAAATAATAATGAATAAAAAAATAAATAAAAATAATTTCCAATAATTCAATTTCTAGAAAAAAAATAATAAAATAATATTAAATAAAGCAAATAATTATACCAATTATTATTATTATTGCTTTTATTATTATTGTTGTTGTTAATAATAATAATAATAATACATATTCTTATTTTTATTCTTCTTATTATTACTGTTTAATTTTTTTTTTTAAGTGCAGCTTTTGACTATTCTCCGTTTTTCCTCCATGACTCATAATGCAAAAAGAAATTGCCTTATAAGTATCTACTTTTCAGTGTTGATGAAGCTCGTTGCTGCCGGATAGGGGCATCCAATATTTATGTTTTCTGTCTGGCGCTGCAAATAGCTGTCGCCTCAGTCACTACACATGCGCAGGAAAGGGTTTGTACAAATGGTGCATCCTGAGCGAACCCAACTCGAATCCACAATAGGAAGAAATGTCTTCCAACTAAGGCCTATTCTTCTGAGGCTAGAAAGTAAATTTCCTTTAAACCAGCTGTGCATCCTGAACGCAGCGGGGATTCTGGTTTGATGTTGCTGATATTCTATTCTGATTGTGTTTTAACTTCGGTGGTGTGGGAAATTATCTCACGTCCTTATTATAACGGTGATCTTGCGCAGTAATGACGCCAGACGTGCGTAAAGCTCTACAGAGGCAGAAAAAAGGGGGCATTTACAAACAGCTCTGCACAAAGTGTACTCGAATATTTCATTATCTGACTTTATTTAGAGTTTCTAATCACTTCATTTCTCCAGGGATAGAATCCAGGCCCGAGAGGTAAACTGACACTTGTGCGCTGTGTGTGGCACGCTGGCACGCTCTGATGGAAAAAGCATGCTTCCTCTCATGTCAGAGTCCTAACCCTGACCAGATCCCAAACAAATGAGCACTGCACAACTTTTTCTTTCCTTCACCTATACAAAATAAACCCAGCAGCAGCAGCAGGCATTGTCACTGTCTGCAGGTACGCACGAGGATAAAGAGAATCATTTGAATGTGTCCTGTGTATCGTTTTGTTCGTCGTGGTCTGTCGAGTAATCGCGCCAGATATCAGCCTGACAAATGCATTCAGAGGTGTTTTGGAAAGTGAGTCGTGGGAGGAGATTTGTCTTACTCCACTGCGCTGTGTCCGGCTTCTAGTCTGGATCCAGGCCAGATGGGGAGGGAGTAGTTCCTGGCGATTTAGTGGAGGAATTTGGGGGGATACAGGGGCAGAGAGAGATTTAAGAATTGATAGGTGGTCGAGTTGTGTTTGGCCGGGTGGATATGCGCAAGCAAAGTCGAGGAGCTTTATTCCCCCTCTCTTGTGGGATTATTGCCAGCGATGGACAGAGAGAGGAAGGAGGAACAGCGGCTGGTGTTTCTTGATTTTCACAGTTATAAACGCGCTGAGCATCGCAAAGAGACACTGACCTTATAATTATCGCATTAGGGCGCCTTTAATAGTGTTTGGAAAATAGGAAAAGTTATAGAGCCCTCACAGTGAGCGGATCCAAAAAGAAACCATGACGACCGAGAGCTCCAAGCAACATTTGGATCCATCTAATCCTCGCTCTAGTCCAGCAGCCGATGCTCTGAATGTAGCTCTGCTGAGCGCACAGCCAGTGATGGAGAGCGCGCACAATGCATCACCCAAATGGAAAAAGGGAAACTCTGGCTTGAGGCGCCCTGAAAAGCCTCCCTACTCATACATCGCCCTCATTGTGATGGCTATTCAAAGTTCACCGACCAAAAGGCTCACTTTGAGTGAAATCTACCAGTTCCTGCAGGCCCGCTTCCCTTTCTTCAGGGGATCATACCAGGGATGGAAAAACTCCGTCAGACACAACCTGTCTCTGAACGAGTGTTTTATAAAGCTTCATAAGGGTCTCGGCAGACCTGGCAAGGGGCACTACTGGACCATCGACCCCAGTAGTGAGTTTATGTTCGAGGAGGGCTCCTTTCGGCGCAGACCTCGGGGGTTCCGTAGGAAATGCCAAGCTTTGAAACCAATGTACAGGATGATGAATGGTATCGGGTTTGGTGCGTCCATGCTGCCGCAAAACTTTGATTTCCAACCGCCCTCGGGCTCATTAGCATGTCATAACAGCTACAACATAGACCTGATGGGTAACACAGTGCCAGGTGGCTTCGAAGGACTCGGAGGAGGACATCACGTCCCACATATGTCATCAGGCTCCGGGTCATCGTACATGGCCGCATGTCAGGTTGCCTCTAATGCGGACTATTGCCCGGACAGCAGCAGCAGCCCCCTGCAGTCCTCCCCAGCCATGGTAGGCACTTTGGACTGTCAGTCTCCTTATGCAAATGCAACCTCACACTGGACTTCACCTGGTGTGTCTTCATACATCAAACAGCAGTCGCTTGCATCAAGCAGTCCTACTTCTTCTGCTCTGCACACGGGGATGTCATCGTACTCTCTGGATCAAGGCTATCTGCATCATAATGCACGAGATTCGTCTGATATATCAGGTAGAGCCGCACTGTATGGCCATATTTTGTATTTTCTGATTCCTTTTTGCACCATTATGAGTCACAAAAATAAGGTCAAGGTCAACATGAACTACAGTGACGAGTTATCAACCAGAACAAGTCACAGCCCGCTGCGTAAAATACAATTTTCTTAGGCTTTCAGGCATCACATGCATTAAAAAGCACACTTATTCTATTGCGTTTTTTAAATAAATATCTAATATATTAACCACCTCTCCGACCTGAGTGAACCTTTGTGGCAATGCAATACGTAAAACACAGAAGAGTGCCTCTGACACGCTCAAACTAATCTACATGCATTGATCAGATTGCAGCGTCGCGTAATTTAGACCATTTTCTCAGTTTTAGTGTGCACAATTTAATGTGCACAAAAAGCCTATATATTAAATTTTAAATTCTTCCAATTTGATTGCACTCACATTCAAGGTTTCACTGAAGGCCTCTGTGCTGTAGAATGTAAAAAAAAGGCACAATAACACGTTGTCATAAACATATTTTCAACCGTTCCAAAAGAAATTCATGTCAGTGCAGGGTCATTATGGCCTTTGACATGAGCCACAGCAGAATAATAGTCAGAATATTTAGGCTATTGTTGACTTATTTTGTTTCTTATTTCACATAGTTCATCATGTCTTTAATGCACACAAGAAAACAAATTGGTACAAGCTTCTAATAAAGCAGCCCTATAAATGTTTTACAACTTGTAACAGATGGATTTATTCGTGGTTAATAAATGGTTCAGTATGTTCATTGGATTCATCATAAGAGGAACACATTTTGGTTGCCAAGTTGTGGAGAAAACATACATGTGACTGGAGACACCAAGTTACAGGCTTTATCTTTTTTAATACATATATTTTTAGTTCATTAGTTCATCTGAAAAGAGGCAGCACAGCATCTACATCAAAATGCTTTTTCAACCATGTTGTGTTTCCACAATTTATTAACGTTTACAACTGCAGACTTGATGGATTATGGCAAAAATCAAACCACTCATCAATGTTTTTTTTTTTTTTTTTTAGCAACATTTATACTGCAGATTAGAGTGTTAATTAGACAATAAGAAATCTATGATCGTCTGTTAGTTAATTATTTATAATTATTATTATTTGTAACTCCATATTTTACCAAATACAAAGGATCAGCATTAGCAAAATAATTTGTTGCTACTTGGCAACCCAAACTTTTTACCTATAAATGGCTTAAAACTGATTTATAGACTTAGAAAATGATTTTTGAACGATTAATAAAGCCATTAGACACAACTGCGAGCACTCTATTAAAAACTGGTACCAAGGAATTTTACCTGTAGCACACATGAATAAAAACGCAGATCATTTTTGTTATCCAGCGGTTTAAATAAAAAAATCTATACATTAAAAACAAAAGCATTTAGTTACAGTCCTAATTAAAGAAATGATTTGAGCTGATGTGTCTCCCTGTGTGTTTTCAGTAGGACTGTCTCGATACTCCAGCCACTCAGCTCCTGTGTGTGACAGGAAGGACTTCGTTTTGAACCTAAACGGAATCTCTTCCCTCCACCCCAGCACCGGCGGATCTTACTATCACCAGCTCCATCACCATCACCAAAGTGTCTATCAGGACGTAAAGCCGTGTGTCATGTGACAAAACACCAAAGACAGGACTGCCAGGAACATTTCTGCTTCATTCAACTCTCGGGTGGAGTTATTTTAACACAATCTTTGGGGACCTTTGGTCAAAAGGGAGATTTAATTCCCTCTGAGTCACTGTCAGTGAACTTTGACCTCTCTTTTAACCGTTAGTAATGGTTATGATGTGAGGACTTGTTGTTGGCACCATACACTCTCGTTACATGACTGACTTTACACATATGAATACGCAATATCAACATTTTTACTGAAAAACATACGTACACGTACCTGAATTAATCTTTATTCATGCACTTAATTTTGTGTTGGTGAAGTTGCTATAATTGTTGCTGATTTCCTGCAGCAGGCCACGAAAGAGATTTATTTTTAAAGGGTAATTTGGAAGCGTTTTTAGCAATAAAAGTTTTTTATACACAAAGTTTTTCCTTTTATGAGCACACAGTTTCTCTCTTCTTCTTTCGTGTATCATTATTATTATTATTATTATTATATAACCGATATTATACAAAACTGGATTAATAATGACAAATATTTTACACAGTGCAGTTTGTGGGCGATTTTGACCCTTAGTTACCAAGTCCTTCAGAGGGCTGGGGTTGAGTCCTTTGTTTGATTTACGAAAAATAAAAAATAAGAAAATCCTTTACGATATAAAATTCAAGTTTAATTAAAACTAGAAAGCTGATTGACCCTCATTAGAGACGCTATAATCCCACTGAGCTCCACCTACGATATTCAAATAGTTTTATCCGTGCTTTCTCTCAATGGGCACCACCAGGTCATCAGTCATCAGTTTAACATATGAGCAAGGATGTGATTTTTAATAACACTAATTTTGTGTCAAAAAGACAAATTTAAAGTAATTTAAAAGTGTGTAATCATTTAATTTGGTTCATACGCTGAGGGTACTTTAAGTGTAATGTGTGTCTTAATTATCGCAGGAAGCCTGCATATACTGTTGTTATGTAGGCCTAATGATTGTATAGAAATTAATTATAAAGAGGAAGACACAAAACACAAAGCAAATTTAACACACAGCTCTTAAATGTGACATAGAAACCCATCCGTCTCGTTTCGTCCTGTTGGGTAATTTTCACGTGACTGTAGTGCCACCTCGTGGTGATTTAAGTATAGGGCTCAAAGTGAATTACATGTAAACCCATGTAAATGTGCATTACTTCATTTTGCTAAAGAGATTAAAATGTTTCGCAGACCAGTCAGTTGATAATTCTGTCATCTTAATATAGATACATTTGAAATATTACTTATTTTTATTTATGTTAGTTTCCCACATATATGAATTGGATTGTTAAAAAAATAATAATCTTAGATTCACTATAACAAAACATTTGAGCTGATGAATCCAGTTCTTATTGGACTGTCAAGTCTTTAAAGGCTAATCATATAAAAGATGTTGACATCTTTGTCAAAGAATTTTAGACACCGTAGATTCTGGAAAATTGATATCAAAAGGGTGATTGATGAAACTTGATCAATTACAAAAGGTTTTAACATATAAACTGATGTTTTAATTACATAGACCTGTATGCATTTTGGCTTTTTAAGGTGCTGGATAAAGCCTATCCCACAAAATAAATAAATAAATAAATAAATAAATAAATAAAAATCAGCAAAGTTTCAATAAATGGTATTTAGGGCAACACACACATGCACAAGTCTGTTACACTCAGTTTGTTCAGAATAAAGCACACTCTTTATTTGATCATGCTGAGAGACATGAGATGCACAGCAGTTAAGGTTATATTTTATGAGTCTAAAAATGAGTTCAGGTCTGAAAGACATTGGTAAATACACAGTAAGCATACAAATAATGTCAGCCATGTTAGACAGTGCTGCACAGAGTAGAAAAAAATAGCGTAATTTCCCAAAACCAGCTTCTAAGACTGAGTGCAGCTACAGTTGTTGTTGCAGTAAAATACCACAAGTTTATTAATGTCCCTGCTGTCCATGGTGCTGAAGAGAATTATGAATGCATTTTATTAAATCTGTGATCCATATATATACCCTAAATGAACAAATCAAAATTCATAAAATGACAGGGAAGCAGAGAAAGTGGTGCACTGACTATAAAAATAGTATGTTTAACTTTAAGAGAGCTGTTAGTTTGCTGCATGTTTTGTAATACATATTACTGAGTAACTGAGTATCACGCCATGGTTGTACTGAGGAAGTAAGTTTAAGTAAGTAAACATTGCAGATGTTCCAAAAATTAACAACTAAACAAAATATCATCCACCATCAAATTAGCATTCCTGTGTGCTAGACCTCTGTTAGCAACTGAATCGAGGTTCAACCATCAGCAGCACACACATGTAGGCCTTAAGGTGGGCTTTGGTTAACACCTCATTATGTTGTCTTACTTGATACAATGTATCAGAGTAAGGTCCATCATATGAAACAGGTGGTCTATGACCCAAATCAAATTTGATAATATTCAGCCATTAGTCATTAATTTATCTAATCTGTGATATTTTGCAATTAATTTGATTGTCTGAAAATGATAATATAGACTGCATAACTGTTCACAAGTTCAAACTGTTTTGGTTTTATAGTTTTCATTTTGTTGTGTTTCTCTCAGGTGTTTTATATTTGTGTTTATGTGTTGCATTGGTTGTTTTGACCACAACCCCTTTGTGCTGATGACTTTTAATTCTTCACAGTTCGTTTGTCCTGCTGGGATTTGATCACTCACTTCCTTTTTCATTTGAAATGTTCATGTTCTTGATAAGTATTATACTTGATACCTATGCAGACTGAAGTGATGCAGAGTCATACATAGAAAGACAGCCCTTATGACCATAATTATCTGAATTCTACTGAGAGCTGATGCAGCTCAAAAATCTCTGACAGTGCTGCTGATTAAAAGCTGGGTTAGTTGTGGGTGTAGCTCCAGGCTGTATCCCAGTTATTTTGCAGAAACAAAGATTTTTATGTTGCTTTAGAAACCAGAAACAAATGACAATGTTCTTGTGCGACACCAGGAGGCAGTGTTTCAAACTGCTGCAATGTGTTTAGTGCCAGGACTGAGACACTGTTTACAAACTTAGTTTCCCCTGTGTTATTCCCACAATGATAAGTCAAAATGTCTGCATGAAAAGGTCTATTAAGAAAACACTGCTCACACCGTGAAGACTTTAATGGAAATTATGTCCTTGCTAAACAAAACAAGACAAAAAAACTATGGAAATGGAAAACAAGTCATAAGTCACCAGGAGCAATGTGTAAATAAATCCAAACTAGATGAATATGACATTTGAAGTATAAAGCGCTTAAATAAGTTTGAGTATGCTAGAATTGCCAAATGACAGCAAAATTGTTTATCGGTGCTTTGTACAGCTAATTGCTCTTGCAAATCATTACTGTCATCATCATCATCATCACTGCTGCCTTGATGCCCTACATGAGGAGAAAGCCACGGATGGTAGTGAAAGAAGTTTGCAGGGAAATGCAATGCATGCTCACTTGGTAATATGCCAGTGGCATTTAAGATGTCACTAAGAAGAAAGACATGGGGATCAGGACCTGCAGCCTCACAACACATTGTGTCAAACATGGTGTTTAGTTATTTTCACTGTGTTTATATGTCAAGGGTGCACCATCAGGAGAAACAAACCAGGCAGATGATTCAGGAAAAGGGACCCCGATAGCCACTCCTATTGGCACATTTTGCAACAACAACAACCATAGATCCCCTTTAACGTCCCAAAAAGGCAATATACAGTGCACCATCACTGCCTCAAAAAACCCTAAAGGGTGCACTTAGCTATCATATCACAGCTGCAAAGTAAAGACAGTCACCTAGCTACCTGTAACTGTCATACAAACAACTTTAGGTGTAATGGTCAACGCAATGAAATGGAGTCTTGATTAACTTCATGCTTGGGGCCCCTCAGAGTCTAGCTATTTGAGCTTTACAATTAGACCACGTTATTTTGTGTGTAAAACATGTTAATGTCTTCTTTTAAAATGTAGTACACATATATAGTCTTATACAAATTCTACACACCAATGATCTGGGTAAAAATCTGCAGCATATGTGCCCATTTGGGGAGGAAAAGGAATTACAACAGGGCTCTTAAGGCTCCTTAAACAAACATTAAACTCAATATAAAAGCAATAAAACCTTTCTTATCACAGTGCTTACACACTGTAACCCTATCAGTCTGGGGGAAGCTCTCTGACCTTGTCAACACTCACATCACAGATGCCTGGTTGTAGGGTACACTGCGCATCATGTTATCTGTTTATGTTTATCTATTTAATGACCATAGCTTCTAAGTGGTGCGTTCAAGGTCATGGTTTCACCTTACTGTATGACTGTATGTGATAAATAGTGCCAGCAGGATGACTGGACCTGATGGATTGTCGTAGGCTAATGATTTCACACTGTAGTACTGTATTAACCATAGGGTGGCAGTAGTGTCTTATTAATGTATTTGAACCTCTATGCCTGTTAGAGGCTCCTATGGTAGAGTAGATCAGACACCACACACAGAGTGCGAATTATACAGTGACAATTGGGGGGTGGGGGGGTGGGGTGGGGACCAACATTTTTTCCAGGGTGTAAAGAGAGCCCAGTACAGCGCAGGCGCGTGCTTCAGTTAACAGAAGTCTTACAATCCTTACAGTAGCTTGCTTGTTTAACAAACTGTCTGCAGTCTGTAGATGATAATAAATCATATTTTACACCATTTTATAGCTCATGGGGCACCTACTGTACCACACAAACAAGTTTTGCAGTCAGCGGTCACCAGCAAAGATCTAGATCTAAACT
>JAPZEB010000004.1:18349347-18359491 GCA_029783705.1 Chaetodon striatus
ACACACACACACACACACACACACACACACACACACACACACTACTAAATAGATATTGACTAAACTATTTAACTATTTACTCAATTTATGATCGAGATCAATATAAATAAAAACAGTAGGTGTGGTTTAGAGAAAAAAACTTTTGTTAATTGTTTATTTATTTGAATTTTTAGTCATAAAATATCTGGTGGTCATCAAAGATAAATCATAAAACTGTATATCTCCAAGTTGGTTTCTCAAATCAGTGCAGGCTGGCTAAAGAAAGCAACGATGTAAACTTGCAGAACTTTGCCCTATCTGAACACTAGAGGGAGCCAAAATCATAGTTATGATGAACCTTAGATAGTCTTCTAGTCTCTGATATTTCTCTTTCTGTGTCTATCTCCTTTCTATTTAATCATAAGATGTCAGCATAACGAGCTTGGTTTTATTTTGAATTTTATTTTTTGACTTTTCTGTTAACATCAGTAGCTGTATAAGTATAATTTAGTAAATAGCATACTGCAGTGTTTCATTTTAACTTTTCTAATGATGCATTTTTATTCAAGCTGTCTGGTTATTTGTCAGGATCTCTGATTTTTGTTTTTATGAATATAAATACTTTGGAATGAGGGAGGAAAAGTGGTGGAGAAACACACAAAGCAAACAATCGAAGAAGAAGAAACGAGACTCAATTAAATTGTCAACTAAAAAAATATTAGAACAAGTCTCCCCTTTACTTTTAAACTATTAAGTTTATTGTAATAATAATGCTGCCCTTATTATATTTTTATGAAAAATAACCAACAGCCTTTAAATGATTCGCTTGTTGTTTTGTTTATTATTTTGACATCCATTCTTTTTTTTTTTTTTTATTGCGCTTCAGCCGTGGATACCTTAAGGAATAAAGAGCTAAGGAGGACTGGGTGGGCAGGCCGTGGTATTAAGTCAAAAGGCCGTTGTGAATTGTGTAAACAGCCCGGGGCGGTGGAAAAAGTTCATGCCCGGGTCCATGTAAGGAGAAACCGGCGGAGCACCAGGCCACTGCACGGACATTTAATTAAGACAACCTGCAGAGGATTACATCGATATTAGAACTGTAACTTTGCCTCACAATGACCATTAATTTCATGCACAGTCGCCTCTGACAGCAGGCCGACACACTGAGGCCTTCAGGGTCGGCTTATTGAACTTCTGTCTATTTTTGGTCAAAAAATGTAGCCTATTTTATTTTATTATCAGCTTTAAGATTAACTGCGTGGCAAAACGTCTGCTATAAAACACCTTAAAAACTCTCCGGGGACTTTTTTTTTTTTTTTTTTAAATTGCAGCTGAATCAAGGAGTGTGTGAAGATTTTTTTAGATTTTGTTTATTCGGCTACAGAGACAATAAATTCTCAGCAGGCCTCCAACACCCCAACACAACAGATTTTTAAACATTATGATAAAAAGCCGCTCGTCATGAGAGGTGTCGTGCTCATCCCATTTGGTTCCCTGCTCTTTAAATCCTTGTCTTGAATAAACTCTCACACCTCTGGCCTCTCGGGGCCCAAACTGTCTTTTAATTCCCGTTGTAATGAGATCTCACTTTAACCGCCCACTGCCAAAGATGCGAGGCTTTGCCTCGCTTTGATCTCCCAGTGATCTGCTGCTGGTGTTGAGTGTTTTAACTAATAAAATGCACTGATAAAGACGTTAAAACTGGACGTAAACGACGCCATTTGGTTTATTGGTGTTGCTGTCTTTCATAATTATAAAAGGAAATAACTGGAGCTACAGCCACAAGGGAGCATGCCAAATTAACTCACTGCATGGCGTGCGTAAATTGAGATTTTCCAGAGAAATATCAGAATTAATTTGATGCTATGATATCCAGATTAATGTATGGATATCAAAAAAAATTAATTTTAAAATCAGCTCATCTGTTTCTGTTTTTTTAAGACAGCTACATGTTTGATAGAGGATATATTTTTGAAACAAAGTGTGCGGGCATATGCACTCCATGATCTGATTGTGTACATGTGAGTTGCTCTGTCACGTCTGAAGTCTTGGCTGGAGTGGGCTGGGAGTTACCGACACCTCCTCTCGTTTTTCTAAAAGCCCAGAGTGTGGCCGGGAGCTTTCTTGCGCTCTCTGCACGGCCTCACTTCCCATTGGACGACTCGTGCACTCTTCGGGGAGGAGCTCCACTGGCAGCAAAAAGGAGGAAAGAATTTAACTGCGCAAAAAGTCCTGTGCGGTGACGGATGTCCAAAGTTCAGAACTTTTTCAATGTGCGTTTCATAGAGACACAGAGATGGGGACGGCTTAAACACTGCTGAGATCCAGCACGCTGCACTGTTGTACAGACTTTTCCCCCTGGCTTTTTCTGTTTTTAAGTGAGCAGTGAGGGACTGTGATTTGAGCGCATTCACAGGAGGGAGAAGTGGAGCTCTTCTGTCTGCGTAATTTTGGAGCTTTATTTTCGCCGGATCAAAGTGAAGACATGCAGGCTCGCTACTCCGTCTCCAGTCCCAACTCACTGGGCGTCGTGCCGTACATCAGCAGCGACCCGAGCTACTACCGGGCCGCTGCCGGTGGGGGATACACGGGGATGCCCGCACCTATGAACATGTACTCTCATGCGGCTCATGACCAATACCCAGCCAGCATGGCCCGGGCGTATGGACCGTACACCCCCCAACCTCAGCCCAAGGATATGGTCAAACCCCCCTATAGCTACATTGCGCTCATCACTATGGCTATCCAAAACTCGCCTGACAAGAAGGTGACCCTGAATGGGATTTACCAGTTTATCATGGAGAGGTTTCCATTTTACCGAGACAACAAGCAGGGCTGGCAGAACAGCATCAGGCACAATCTGTCGCTGAATGAGTGTTTTGTCAAGGTGCCCCGTGATGATAAAAAACCCGGTAAAGGCAGCTACTGGACCCTGGACCCGGACTCTTACAACATGTTTGAAAACGGGAGCTTCTTGAGGAGGAGACGACGGTTCAAAAAGAAGGACGCGATGAAAGAGAAAGAAGAGCGGCTGCAGAAGGATTTGCCGCCGAGGCAACAAGGCCGGGAGCAGGAGCAGCCGGTGCAGGGCTCCAAGCCCGTGAGGATCCAGGATATTAAGACTGAGAACGGGACAGTCACGCCACCGCAGGCCGACTCGCCCTCTTTGAGCGCCGTGCCCAAAATCGAGAGCCCGGACAGCAGCAGCATGTCCAGCGGGAGCCCTCACAGCATCCCCTCCAACAGGTCCATCGGCATGGACAGCTCCGAGCACCACCAGCACCACGGCCAGGCCTCGACGCAGGGCTTCAGCGTAGACAACATCATGACCTCCCTCCGGGGGTCTCCACAAGGGGCCACTGAGCTCACCTCCAGCCTCACCTCAGCCTCCACCAGGACAGGTATAACACCGTCTTTGTCCTTAAACTATTCTCCAAATCAGACATCTGTCTATAGTTCACCCTGTAACCAAAACTCCATCTCCACTACCTCCAACGCAACCTATCATTGTAACATGCAAGCCATGAGCTTGTACGCCGGGGACAGATCTAGCCACTTGGCACCGAGCACCACCGTGGACGAAACGTTGCCAGATTACTCAGTCACTACCACCTCATCCTCCATGACCCACGGTAATCTAAACTCTGGGCAGGAGGGCCACCATCCCCACCAAGGGAGGCTGACCTCATGGTACCTCAACCAGGCCGGAGACCTGGGCCATCTGGGCGCAGCGTACCCAGCAGCACAGCAGCAGAACTTCCATTCAGTCCGAGAGATGTTTGAATCCCAAAGAATTGGCTTGAATAATTCACCGGTGAATGGGAATAACAGCTGTCAGATGTCATTCCCACCGAGCCAACCCATCTATCGCACTTCGGGAGCTTTCGTGTATGACTGCAGCAAGTTCTGACCAAACAAAAAAACATAGGCTCAATATTTTCCTCACGGTGTTTGAACTCTTCCAGTATTTTTTCCCCCCTTCCCTCTCACCTGTCCACACCACATGGACTAATATGAGACAGAAAACAAAAAACAGAACATACTTGATCTTGGTTTTTCTAAAGAACAGTGTTACTGCAAATAACACGTAAGTCTCTCTTTGCTTTTGTGGCTTTATGTTATATGTTATGTCAGTTTTCATGGACGTGTAAATTGCATATAGTAATTTATTTCTAAAAAAAAATGTAGCCGGATATTATGGACCAAACACCAAAAAAGTGTTTCTAAATTGAATTGCCTTAATTGTCCAAAAAACAATTGTTCCAATATAAAAGTAAGACAAAGGAACGTGTATATCGCCGTACTATTTCAAAGATTCTTCATTTGTTGAAAAGTATTCTGAAGGATTTGTTTGTTTGTTTAATAAATTTGTCATTTTATGTGAGTTAAAGTTACGCCTCGTTTCTTGCAGACTTGAATACAGGCTTAGGGTTATTTTACACTCAGTCTGGCCCGTGTTAGTTTTGTGAGGGAGGTAAATAGGCCTCGTTAATAATCTGATCTGACCCTCTGAGATTCAGCTCTCATTTCTTTAATGATGTGCGTTCATCATAAAACGTTTGGACTGCAGTTTGCAGCACAGATTCACATCTTAAATATTTTTACTCTCACAAAAAAAACCACAATGAATTTATTTGTAAGAATGCCCTAGACGCTTCTCATCTTCGTAAGGGAGAAATCATGAAAAAAAAAATATTGAGGCAAAAAGAAAAATTGCATTCGCTCGTCCACAGAGAGGCTGTTAAGGATGTGTTGACCTCTAGGGCTTTTAACATTCATATCTCATTTAATGTTTCTATTTTTACTGTCATATTAGAGATGCTTCAGGCTTTATACGAGATGATTGAGATGATGTTGACCTGAGGCCTAGACCTGGGAGCCAGCCTGCGCACAGCACAACTTTGTTTTGGATTGCGTTGTGTGTTTACTGGCGCATACCAGTGCTTACTTAATATCATACCACACATGCCAAAGATAGTCCCGTTGTCACTTCAGTTTTGATGTTTGAATTCTCACCAGTCTGACAGGACGCTGACGCGAATGGAGACATCCACGACCGTCACGCTTTATCATACGTGACTCACCCTGTAGTTTCTCAGTATGTGGATATTTAAATGCAGGAATGAGTATTTATTAAATTGGCTTTATGCACTCGAAATGTCAGATTGATGTTTTATTGTAATCCTAGTTGGCAGTTTTTTCTCCCCAAAAAGTTTCCCTCAGTGACATTAATGAATGGGAATCAATCTTTTTTTAACCACGGCCAACGGAAACTCATAAATTACATTATTATAAGCATTTATTTAGTATTATTGCGTGTATTAATGGAAATTGTGTAATTTTAATACGAGACACGCTTATTGTCCTTCATCTGCAGCAGAAAGTCAAAGACGCTTTTTATTTTAATCCATTTAATTCAATACATTTTATTTTTTCCTCTCTGTGGATTTTAAATATTTATTAAGCACAGAGAAATATTTATTTTAAATGTCATTAAAATATACACCATGAATAAAATAATTTAAAATAGTTTCTGCTTGGATAGACTTGTGCGTAACGTGTGCGTAAAATTACACAAGGATACAATCCGTACAAAGACAACGCCAGGAATAATATGGTAATAATAGTAATAATGATAGTATTATGAATAATAATTATAATAATAATAGTTTCATGACAAACTCAATATTGTAGCCGATATTACCACACTACGAGTATTAAAAAACAGAGTTGCAATACAAATATTATAACGCGGTCATTATATTATCTTGTAATAAACTGAATTAAAAATAATAATATCGTTAGTGAATATAATCATAATAACAATTGCTATTCACGTTTATAATTTGTACATTTAAATTCCAGCGTGAGCTCCTTAGTTTCCTATATTGAGACACTTTAATTGACTTTTTGAGATTATTTCTGATGCTTTTTGCAAATGTTTCCACTCTAAGAGAAACAGAGGGGGTGGCAACATGTCTCACAGACTTTGACAGACGCCCACTCAGAGCCCACTCCACACCAAGCAGCATGTCAAACGACAAAATCTAAAGTGCGATTCTGAGACACTGTTACGCAAAATGGAAAGTGGGTTAGATGAGCTTATTCCTCATATCCTTCCCGGCAGCCTCAGGCCTCTAGACCAACAAGACACATCAAAACAAAACATCTTGTGTGTAGCTGGAGGCCATGTGCATATTTCAAGCCATACAGGCCTTACTGGTGAACGACAGCAAAGAGGGGGAAAAAAAGATAATGCATGAATTGTTCACTGTAGCAGTGAAATGCTGTTCTTATGTCTCTCTCAGCTCCACGATTGCACCAACTATAATCAGGCTCATAAAAGTCATTAGATACGTTCCCAAGTATAGGCCCTAATAAACAAACGTCGTGTTAGTCAAAAGATTGATGGCGCCCTCACAGAATAGACCAGGTCAGGAAGGAATAAAATTCAATCAGAGAGCTGGAATCGTTTTTCATGAGACGGAAAAGGCAGAGAGGGAGACGGGGGTCAATGAGGAGGATGTCGGCCGCCAGAGCACCACCAACAATATAACAGGACATAGCAGGCACACACACACACACACACACACACACACACACACACACACACACACACACATAGAGAGAGAGAGAGAGACAGAGGAGCTTTGCTTAGTGTGGGTGATTCCTTTAACTCGTAAATAACGCAATTCAAAAGAAAAAAACTTTCCATAAATAAGGTTGTAATGGAAATGAAAATGAACTGATGCTGTAATTAACAATGAGCCCATGAGGTCCGGGGCCCCCCATCCTGTCCCAAAGGGGCTCCACAGCAAAACAGATACAAATTTAATTTCACTTTCATTTCCCTTCTCAGAAGGAGGACAAATAATAAGGAATAATAAGGTTTACTAGTTTTGCTATCATGTCCCCACTTACAGTACAGACGGCTGTGGTGGTTAGTCCTCCCCAAAACAAACAACAACTCTAATCAGATGTTACTCGGGGCTAAATCTCATTAAACGGAGGCCCGTGTCTGTTTGGGGGCCCCTTAACGCGAAGACATTTGGGGACCCCTGTTTCAGCTTGTATGAGGCTTCACTCCGCTTTTTTTTCTCCCCCTGAAACGTTCCGCTACATTCCTGAAAATGCACAACTTCACTGCTTTGGGTAAGATAGCAAAAACAAAAGCGTGTATGTGGGCCAAACCTTTCATATTTAACATCAAAACTGCATATTTCATATGCTTTTTCCCCTCGTGGGATTAAAATCAGATAAGAAATAATTTCAAAACAACTTATTTGGTTGCCTTTTATTTTCTAAAACATGATTTTTGCGTAGGCCAGTGTAGGTTATAGGAAAAAAGGCTCACAGGGGAAAAACTAAATCATCGATAATCATATATTCTAATGTTAATTTGATACACTTGGGCAGATTTACTGTGTGTTAACCTGTGTAAGGTCAAAGTTCAAGAAATGCTCATAAAAATAACATCCATTTAACATAATTATGGTATTAAAAATAAAGGATAGAAGTCAAATAAATCTAAAATAATCACATTATTGCGAAATTTACAATAAATATTTACTGATTAAGAGCAAAGTTATGACGTCTATTATTGATCTATCATATGATTTGTTGTAGGTAACAATCAGCTGATGGTGCACAAACACAAATCAGATGTTAAACTGCATTTACAACCTTTAATTTAGACACTGTTATGACCTCCTTATAATAAATGGTTGTTAATCGGAATTATATTTATGTTATTGATAAATCTGTCCGTCAGGTGTTGAAGACAAGATGCTGTGTTTATTTAATAGAGGTTTAATAGATATATGGGTGTTGATGTCAGTACAGACAGGATTAAACGGGGTGATATATTTCTTTGGGTGCACTGAAGTCTCAGTCAGCCCCTGCAGACTGTGTGTGTGCACCTGTACGGCTGAGTGACCAGCTCAGCTCAGTATGGAAAATGCTGTGTTTTAACTCTCGGTTAGTGTACAAGACTCCGAGCTCCAAGCGCCATCTGTTTCCAATCAGGAGTCCATAGACGCAAATTCTGTCTGCTATGTGGCCAAACGAGTGAAAGGTTGGAGGTCCAACACTTGTCTCTCATAAGGGAAAATAACCGCCGCACGCAGCCTCTTATCCTGCACGTCTCATTTTTAGGGAAGACAAATGATAATTTCTAAAGAAATGATTCACTCGGCTTTGTCAAAACAGGCAGAGCGATGAAGTGTAAACAAGGCTTCTGGGTGGAATAATGAGCTTGAGATCGCGCGGCATCTTCACCTCAGGAGAAGTGAACTCACGCAGACCTGGTTGCAGCGTTGGGATGGTGGGATAATGGGGTACTGTGGAGTCAGACCGACGGGAAACGGCCGACCTGCGAATAACCCGACAGCCTTGGCGAGATACCTCAAAAACGAACAGTGTTGCCTTCAAGTTACACAAAACCTGCTTTTCTGCAGCTCCGGCCTGCGGTTTCTAATTATAGCAACTTTTTACGCACCGAGCACTTGAATGTACCAATTATACAGCAGGGCATACAGTAATTTATTGTCAACTTTTATGTCATGAATATATTTTTCAAGGTCTCATACTCGATGACTTTAACAACCGTCTTTTAAATCTGAATGGCCAGCTAGGAATAAATCTTCATGCTGGTAATTTTCTTCTTCTTCTTTTTTTTTTTTTGCTAATATTTATCTGAATTTCTTAAAGATATTAAATCATATTAACATAGGCATGTAAGATAATAAATGCAGTTTATTATTAAGTTACAAGAAAAACAAACAACGGTGTTAAACAGATGAACGATCTGCCAGCTCCTCGTGGATTTGATGCTCCGATCATTATGCCCTGTTTTATGTTTGCAAAACACATGGCGCCTCGAGCTCACAGTAAATAAACATTAGAATTAAAAGTCTTATAATTTATTAAAATAATTCAAAACGACAATCGAATAAAAACATTTTTTGCCTACAATTGAAATATATCCCTTTTCATGGAATAACTTTTTTTAGCACAATAAAATCACAGGGCTAAACACAATATGCATTTTCACACGGACACCTATATGCGTATAATGGACATATTACGCATGGATTCAAAGCATAGCAAGGGTTTATACGAGGGGGGGAAAAACTGATAGCAGGGAGCACACAGAGCAAACTTGAACTCTGTAACTTGTGACATGAGAGGGCCACTTCAAAGCTGTCCAACTGCTGCTATTTGAGCCACAGTAGCAGTTGTCTGTGTCTTTCGCGGGTCTCATCTCATTTTATGGTGCAAGGCGGCCACTGGGCTATGAAAACATCAACAGCAGACTTGGGTTGCTGCAGGAATGAGACGAGAAGCTGTCCCTTCTTTTACTGAGAGGGAACGGTGACAGAATTATATTGAAGGTACAGAGACAGTCAGAAAAATATAAGAAATATGTATTAATATCCGTTTCAATGTCATGAAAATATTAATAGTTGGATGAGTGAAAAATAGTATATATTGTGTGTATTTTTGGCTTAAATGTTGATTTTTTTTTATATTAAACGTCTTAATACTTGGAAAAAATACTCTAAAAAGCAATATAAATGCAGTACATATAAAGCAAATTTTATTGTATTGTATGAAGAATTTACAGACCTCATTTTAGCCCAAAATTCTTCTTTAATTCAAATTTGTAGCTCAACAATCAGAAGGAAAAAAACAAAGACAATACATTTACACATATAATAATATGACATAATTGAGGACATTCATTTTTAAAGAATGCAAATTAATTTTTGCTTCCTTTCTCAAAGGCAACTCTGCATAATATATAGGATATGAATACATATTGCGACCTCACCACACTCTCCTCTGATCCTCACACATTTTAAGCCCAGGGTGGTGTGTGCCATCTGCACCATAAGAAGAGCACACAGTGATGGAAGTGACCCATCTCAATCCTGTGTCATTCTCCAAGGATGAGAAAAGAGAGAGTCACACCAACCAGAGAGGGAGATAGGGATGATATGATCTACTGAGTAAAATGTCCACTTTTCTTAAAATAGAAAAGGGGAAAAGTTGCTTCACACAGGAGGTGGGTCACTGAGGAGCTTGAAATTTGATTTTAACAGGGGGAGCTTTTGTTTGTGTGTGTGTGTGTGTGTGTGTGTGTGTGTGTGTGTGTGTGTGTGTG